>CM046662.1:149064763-150264763 GCA_025594165.1 Tamias sibiricus
TATTCCACTCCTTGGCCTATTCCCAAAGGACTTAAAAACAGCTTACTACAGGGACACAGCCACATCAATGTTTATAGCAGCACAATTCACAATAGCTAGATTGTGGAACCAACCCTGATGCCCAAAAGCAGAAGAATGGATAGGGAAACTTTGGTATATACACATAATGGAACACTACTCAGCACTAAAAGAGAATAAAATTATGGCATTTGCAGATAAATGGATGGAGTCAGAGAAAATAATGTTAAGTGAAGTTAGCCAATCCCAAAAACCCAAAGTTGAATGATCTCTTTGATATGAAGATACTAACTTATAAAGGCAAAGGAGTGGGGATGAGAGGAATGAAAGAAGTTTAAATAGAACGAAGAGGGGAGAGGCGGGATGGGGCAAGGGGATAGGAATAATGGTAGACTGAGTTATCCATGATTACCCTAAATACATGTATGAAGACACAATTGTTGTAAAAATACATTATATAAAACCAGCAACTTCAAAAATTGTGTTCTTTATATGTAATATGAAATGAAATATACTCTGCAATCATGTATAACAAATTAGAATAATAAAAAATTTTTAAAAAATTCTGGTTCATTTTTAGTACAAAGAAGATTCCTGTTCTCTCTATAGTTTATCAAAATATTAATATTATTTTGGAAACTGAGCCTTATATCTTAGCCTATTTTTAAATTGGATAAATGGAAACAACTATATACATTCTTTCCTGGTATTTTTAATGGGTGTTAAAATTTCATTCAAACACGTCAAATTTGTGACATCCTTGGATTTTTACCAAGATATATCCATACTTTTTGTTTCACACATTCCATTACAAAGTTCTATCATTTTAGTCATTTGAAAAGAGTATAGTTTTGAATGACACATGGTACCTAGTCTGCTAGTGGATGCACAAAATCAACTCTCTTAAATAGCTTTTGTTTGCCATAACCCATGCCTTAAAAAATAACAAACAAAATGAGGTATGGGGGCACACACCTGTAATCCCAGTAATTCAGGAGGCTGAGGCAGGAAAATCACAAGTCTGAGGCTGGCTTCAGCAATTTAGTGAGGCCCTAAGCAACTCATTGTGACCCTGTCTCTAAATAAAAACTAAAAAATGCTGGGTATGTGGCTCAGTGGTTAAGTACTTCTGGTTCAATCTTGATAGTAAAGGAAAAACAAAACAAAAACAGAAAGAAAAAAAAAAAAGTATTCCTTATATATGTGCCCTAGAGTAGTGGTTATTTCACTTCCATTCTGAGGATGAGTTTGTTTTACTATAATACTTCACAATTGCATTATATTTCTTTATGTAAGTGTATCACCAATGTCTTGTGTATGGATATACTGGAAAGTTGCTACAAAATCATTCCAAATCAAACTAATATAAGATTAAGTATACCTCTGTATTCAATAACAAAATATGGAGGTCATTAACCAAATATCATTTGTTGACTCCTTTACATGGTTATTTAACAATTTGTTTTCTATTCTTACAATTTGGTTCTTAAAAATGACACACTAATGGAATAATGGAAAAGTCCTTCATTATATTTTTTTTCTTTATGTTTGGCATATATATGATGCATTGAAAGATATTCATATGTAACTACATAATTGTATCTTGTTATATTCTGTAAATTTTTATTTACTCCCAAAATAACTTCCAATAAAATATTCTATGAATATTGAAATAAAAATTATATACTGCTTAGAGTAATGAGTATCATCTCTTATTTTTACTAATAGCAGACATGTGAACTGTAAACTTCCTTCCAGGAAACTTATATATACTGAAATGAATTTTCAAAAGCCTAGCATTCTTTTTTTTTTTTTTTTTTTTTTTTTGGTACCGGGGATTGAACCCAGGGGCACTCAACCACTGGGCCACACATCCCCCAGCCTTTTTTTTTTTATTATTTATTTTTTTATTAGAGACAGAGTCTCACTGATTTGCTAAGTGCCTCACCATTGCTGAGGCTGGCTTTGAACTCGTGATCTTCCTGCCTCAGCCTCCCAGGTGCTGGGATTAGAGGTGTGCACCACCATGACCAGCCTAACATTCTTTGTAAAAGATAAATGATTAAAATAAATACCTGGCATTTATTTGACATACTGTGAACTTATAGTTACTTCTGAATACTTGTTTTTCCCCCATTTATTCATCCTAAGCCTTAAACATCTTATGAACACAAAATATATGCTATTTCTACAAATTCTAGATTGACCCACATAACATGTTGTGTTTAATAAGCATACAATAGAAAATAGTTGAAAGCATGCAAAAATTGAAGTCCACACATAGCATAACTAAGACAATCTGATATATACAAATAAGTTACTTATTTCATAGATATAACTTAGGAAATAGAACTTAATATTTCATTTTTTAACAAAAAAATAAGTATAATGGTACACAACTGTAATCCCAACTATTCATTCAGCTGAAGCAAATAAATGCAGGTTGAAGGCCAGTCTGAGCAATGTAGCAGGACCCTCTTTCAAAATAAAAAAGCACTGAGGTTGTAGCTCATTACTAAAGTGTGTCCCTAGCATATGTGAAGTAATGGTACCACACACACACACACACACACACACACACACACACGTGAGTGAAATGAAACTACATGAGATAATATTTATATAGTATTTAGGGCAAATCATATATTAAGTCATATGTAGAACTCAGATACTTTGGCAAAAATCAATTAAATGGCTTCTCTATGACTGCTGTTTTCAGCATAAAGTGCAATAATCCCAAAAGACATATTATCTGTCTTACTTCTTTGACTTTATTCAAGTTTATATATATCATCTAATTGTTGGGGCCTTTGGAACACATCGGCCTAAAGGGTAAAGAGCTCTGGCTGCTTTCCACCCCCTGTTACGGACCTGTTCTGAGCAGGGGGCATTGCTCTGATGTATCGTGAGAACCGAAACCACCCTAAGGATAGGATAGGAGACTCTGCCAATAGGACTTGCGCATGTTTGTTGCCTGTTTCTATAATCTCCTTGCTGACTGGTCCTTGTCAACTATAAGTCTGGCCACTTTCCTCAATAAACCTGAGTTCCAGCGCTGAAGTTTTACCTGACTGGACTCCCTGGCGTGTCCCTGGGTCTTTTGAAGGCAGGGGAGGGGGCATCAGCAGCTTCTACCTTCCCAGTCTCATCTCACTGTTGAGGTATGCTCCCTGGCCTCCTTTGCTGGACAAAGGAGGTCCATCCTGGGTACAGGGGGCTAGAAACTTCAGGCCATTCCCGTAATCTCCCAACATCTAATGGCTTCAGATTGAAAGTTGACTCTTCAGATATTTTTTAAATATTTTTTTTTAGTTGTCATTGGACCTTAATTTTATTTATATGTGGTGCTGAGAATCACACCCAGTGCTTCACACATGCTAGGCAACTGCTGTCCTACTGAGCCACAACCACAGACCGACTCTTCAGATTTTTTGATATAGAGTATAGTTTTATGATAACTCATGACTTTTTATTTTGAAATTGCTAACACCCAGAGTTTTATCTATTTTGATTTCTTGGTGAAAAGTGAAATGTCTACTAATCTTTCCATCTATGGAAAAGTTTTGTCATTCACACATTTTTAAGCACCTCATAATTGCCTGGTAATATACTCAATGGGGGGACAGGGGTGAATAAAGATGATAAGAGAGAGTCCTAACATGAAGGAAGCAATTTTTAGGGTGTATGTATTAGATAACTATGTATGGAATTATGTTATTAAGTGATATCAATAAATAATGAGAAGGTGATGATGTGACAATATAAAGAACATGACTGAAGCACAGGTGAGTTGATACACACTAATGCCTGCTGATATCAGAGAAGTCTGTATAAAATTGAAATGAGACCAAAAGGGAAAAAAATGTTTTTCAGAGAAAAGAAGAAGGATTCCACTTGATGGAGATGACATATCAATAATATTCTGTGAAAATTATCATACAATATGAGAACTACATATAGTTATTTATTTGGTGTCCTCAAAATTGCTTAGAACAAAGTATTTAAAGAGGTTTTTCAGCTAATGAATATAACATGTACATAAATTTGTAAGTGCATTTTTCCTGATTTAGTAAGATGGCTATAGGATTTACATTAATAAACATATCCTTGCTCAAATAAGTATTTTTTTTAATTTTAAACAAATTCACTTATAAGATCATATCACAGGGGGCTGTGGTTGTTGCTCAGTGGTTGAGCTCTTGCCTAGCATGTGTGAGACACTGGGATCTATCCTCAGCACCACATAAAAAATGAATAAGTAAAGCAGAGGTATTGTGTCTGTGTATATCTAAACATATTTTTTAAAAAAAGATTATATAACATTAATATAACTTTTAGCTTTCTTAGATATTTTCCATGTTTAGTTATAGATTTAATTGGTGCAGAATATTTTAGTAAAGACTAATGAACACTCCCATACACAGGTACCACATATGCCCTCAAGCTCACCCACATTGAGATAGGCCAACACCTGTGAAGATTTCAACCATGGGAACATACAGAACAGTGTTCCTCTGGTGAGCAAAGGGGAGGGGTGGGGGTTAGGGTGGGTAACAGGTGCCATGTTTTCCATGGTTGGAATATTTTGCAGTCTTTCCCAGGTACTCTTAAGATAACCAATGCATGCTTGGCTGGAACACATGTCTGATCATAAGCACAACATCTTATATTGTGACCAAATGTAACTTATTGGTATAAATGAAGCCAGCAGCTTGGATGAACAGCCATTTTGCCATTTAGCCATTCTGACTCTGCACCTTGCTTCTGTCTCATTTTGATTTCTTTACAAATATCCCTTTCACAGATTTGATTTCTCTCTTCCTTTCATAAACAAACTCACATAAACACTCAAAACTCACATCACACATTGTATTTCTTTTACCTAGCTAATAATTTGTATTTTAGAAAAAGAGAGTGAACTTTTTAAAAACAGAATCTATGCTATGAACTTAAATGAATTTTATGACATTTTCAAATTACAAAATTGCATACTATACTGTTGTGAACTTACAGTAAGGGGCCAAGGTCTTTAGCCACCCCCTGTGGGCCCAAAAGGAATTCTTCTTTGTCCAGCAGAGAAGTATGGGGGAAGCCTACCTGGTGAAGACAGGCTGAGAAGATAAGAATCACTAGCACCCCTCTTGCAACCTTCAGAAGGACTCAGGGTCGTGCTAGGGAGTTTGGTCAGAAGCGGTGCCAAAGACTCATTTATTGAAAGGGGGGACAACACTTTATAATGGACCATAGCCAATCAGTGACCAGCAGGGCGGTTACGGTTCTCACAATACATCACAGCCACGCCCCCTGCTTAGCTTAGGTTCCTAACAGGGTATGGTAAGCAACCAGAGCCAGAGGTTTTCATTCCCTCTGCTGACAGCATCCGGAAGGTCCCGACATTTTCCCGTTTTGTTTTATTCAAAAATGGGGTTCCCCCATTTTATTATTCAAAAATGGGCTGTCCATCTTACTTGAGAGTGTGCCTGTCTTAGGTTGTTTTTCCTCTCTGGAAAAATCTTACCCGTCTTTGGCTGCCACCCTAGCACTTCAGGTGGACACACCCAGGGCCAGCAAGTGGCCAGGGAAAGACATGGGACAGAAGAGTCGCCTTTGGGAAAGCTTTTCAAGGATGGTTGGTTTAGAACTCCGCATCCTGTTAAGGACCATGGCCAAGTCTGCAGGGCTTTTGCTCAGCATCACTGAAGGCAGCATAACATCGGGCCAAAAAGTGAACACAAAGACAATGACAGTCAGTGATTTCACAAAAAAGGGAGAATGTCCACCCATTCAGTTCAGTCCAAAGGAAGCCATCTAGAACAAAGTCCGGACAATTGTCACAGGAATAACATTCTTCTCTCAGGAATAGGCATAGTTCCTCTTCTCTCGTCGCAGAGGGTTGAAATACTGACAAAGCAGGAGTCCAAGACAGTGTTCCCAATGAATCATAAAATGGATGTGATGAGAACTTCAATCACAACGAGACAGGAGATCCATCACAGTTTTTTCATTTCTGTGGAAAAAGGGAAAGATCACCCCTCAAGATCATGTGCTCTTGGGTAGTCATTTTGGTCAGATTGGCAGTATTTGAGTTTTCTAGCAGGTACCCAAATAGGGCTTGGCTCTCCAAATGGAAAGACACATCCAAAACCTCTGCCAGCACTTATTAGTGGGTCAGGATCGTGTCAGCACCCAGTTAGTGTGTCCTTCCATCGGACCTCAAACTTTACATAATGCGTTTGGCTAGACCAGTGTCTTTGAAATGCAGTCAGAGGCTGCTGCTTGGAAAAATTTAAAATATCTAAAGTAAGCATAGCTGTTTTTTAACTGTTCACAGGGGTTGTTTCCCCCATTTTGTTTTATTAATTGGTCCTTTAGGGTTTTATTGTGTCTCTCTATGATGGCTTGTCCTTTTGGGTTATATGGGATCCCTGTGGTATGTTTAATATGCCATCTTTGGAAGAATTTTTATAATGATTTGCTCACAAAACAGGGTCCATTATCTGTTTTAACCAGTTCTGGCAATCCGAGAAGAGAAAAGCATTGTAAAAAATGGCTTTCAGCATGTTTGGCCCTTTTGCCAGAATGGGCAATGGCCCACCAAGCATGTGAGCAAGTACCTATGGACATAAATATGTACTTTAATTTTCCAAATGGTGCATAATGGGTTACATCAGTTTGCCAGACAGCTTTAGGCCATAGGCCTCTGGGATTTACCCCAGGGGACTGGAAAGGTGGGACCTGTAAGAAGGGCAAACAGGACTTACATGTTCTTACAATCTTTTTAAAATCTTTTCTAGGAACCAAAGGAAATTTATGATGTAGTCCTCTCCAATTTAGATGAGTGAGGTCATGAAGACCTTGGGCTAACTGAAAGTCTTGCTGATATGGGACTGTAACTGCGAATACACCTTTGGTGGCCAAATGGTCAGCAACTTGATTTCCCTCAGAGAGGGGCCCAAATAAGCCTTGATGTCCCCTGAGATGTTGGAGGAAAATAGACCCATTATGCCTCCTTAATAGGGACCGTACTTGGATCATTAAAGGAGTTATAGGATTATTATCTACCCTAATATATGATGTATTTCGAGTAGGTAATAGGTTAATTACATACAAACTATCTGAGAAAAGATTCATAGGCTCTTGGACATGGGTTAAATCCAATGCAACAGCATATAATTATTTAAATTGGGCAGAGCCAGTAACTGCTTCAAAGTACTGTGTCCTTTGGACTGAGGATGGGTGAAAGACTACTACTGCTGATCCTTCTTTTCCCCCATCTGTAAAGACATTTACTGCCTTAGGGAGTGGCTTGATGGAAAAGAGGACAGGGGAAGTCCACTCCAGACTGGGAAAGGAAGAGGTCCATCTGGTTGACCCACAATGACAGTCAACCTTTCCTAAAAAACCCTTCTAAAGCATGGGAGACTCTAGGATTGTTTCTTCATATCCACTCAAAGTCTGACAAAAGGTAAGGAATCATTAAAACATCTGGGTCTTTTCCATAATGCCTCAATGATGTATCTCTTCCCTTTATTATAAGATCTGCTAATTGATCTAATTGAGAATAAACTCGAGGTGCTCCTTTCACAGAGGAATGTATCCACTGTAAGGGGTTACCCATCTGAGTGAGAACAGCTGTAAGGAGCTTAGCACCTGAGAAGATCCATAGATAAAGAGGTTGCTTTGGCTAGTACCAAGCCAATTGGGCTGAATTGAGGGCATCTTGGACTTTTTGTGATATTAATAGATGACCTTCTTCTAGTGTAACCACATCAGAGGGGGATTTTCCCCGTAGCAGCTCAAAAAGAGGTAATAAATCCTCGGTGGCGATATGAAGCCATGGTCTTAACCAGTTTAATTCTCCTAGTAGCTTCTGTAACTCTGCCAAGGAATAAGATTTTTGAATGACTAGTTGAGGTTTGAGAGGACAGAGGGAGTCTAGGCTACGTTTTGTCCCCAATATTTTGAAGGGAGGTACAGTTTGGACCTTGTCACTGGATATATGTAATCCTCCTTTTTTAAGTAGCTCTCGAAGGGACAGGTAAGCTGAGCCCAGCTGCTGGACATCAGGGGCTCCCAGGATGATGTCATCCATATAAACATATAGGGTGAGCTGTGATTTTTTTTTCCATTAAGGGTGACAAGAGACATGAAACATAATGTTGACAAAAAGCTTGGCTATTTGCCATACCTTGAGGGAGGACTACCCATTCATATCATTCATCTAGCCTTTGGGTGCCAACAATGATCATCCTATCATTAATTTTTCAGAGGTCCTGTAACATCCTCCATTTCCCTGTGGCCTTCCGTATAACAAAAACAGGACTGTTCCATGGACTAAAAGAGGGTCTAATGTGTCCTAGGGCTAACTGTTCTTGGATAATTGCCCTCAAATGTTTTAGTTTACCAGTAGGGAGTGGCCACTGCTCTACCCAGACTGGAGGGCCATCTTGCCATTGAATAGCGGGAACTTGGGAAGCAGTGGCCCTTAGGTTTGGGGGTGAGGCCCTACTTGGGGGTTGGATGTTTCCCTCCCTGTATCTTCAACTAATAAATCATCTTGAAACTCTCTATGGCTAGTGGTAATGTAGGCTTCAGCCTCTCCTAAGATTTCTTGCCCTAACAAACTAGAGGTTAATCCAGGGACCACAAGGGGGCGAACTTCCCTTGATTTCTGTTTACATCTCTCCATCTAAGCCAATCTTTGGTTTTCTCTGATTTAGTGTTTTCTCCTACCCCGAGTAATTGGGGCCCTGGAATTAGTTTCCACTGAGCTGGGATCTCTTTCTTCCTTATTATAATGCGGTCTGCCCCAGTATCAATCAAGCAGTGAAATTTCTTTCCTGCTATATATATAGCCATCTTTGGTCTGATCCCTGGAACAATAGGAACCGTCCTGTGTGCCTTAGGGGGACTGTGAGCACGGGAAACTCCTTGGTATAAAGGGGCTGGAGAATGCCCCTTCAGGAGTTTAAAGGTTTCCCCTGAATATCAAATCTAGATTTGCAATCCCTTCTCTGATGGTACCCTTTATTACATGTAGGACAAAGTGTTTTAGGGGCAGTTGGGCTCTGGGCTTGGCCAGGGGAGCATTCTGGAGGCCAACTAAGGCCATTTGGGTAGTCCCTTTTAAAATGGCCCTGTTGTCCACACTTAAAGTAGTTCCCTTTTCCCTTCAAAGCTGCTGCTAGGATCTCAGTTTGAGCACTAAGAGCTGCTGTTAAGGATTGGGTTTGTTGTGTGGCCTGATTTTGGAGAGCAGCAGCCAAGGATTGAGACTGATGGGTGTGGGAACCTATGTCTTTAGTTGCTACGATCCATCTCCTTATGGATCTCTCTTTTAACCCTGCGCAGGCTAGTTTATGATCGGTAGTCATTCCCTCCCAAATCAGCATTCTAGCAAATTGATCCCTCATAGGACCTGGTGGAAATTTCCTTTGAAGGCTTTTTTCCACTCTCTCAATGAATGTGGCCAGGTCCTCATTAGCTTTTTGAATGATTCCAGCTATAGGAGGCTCTGAAGGGCCTTCCTCTAGATTCTTTCAGGCTGCCAGCCCTAAGGCTCACATCTGCTCTTGGTAAGGTGCAGGTATAGCTGCCTGTTGAGTGCCCGTGGAATATTGATCATTTACTCCTGATAACATTCCAAAAGTTATTGGTATAGGGGGATCTGCAGATCAGTTTCTTTCTGCTTCTCTAGTCAGTGAAAAAGGCACACCATTTTATAAATAGGAGACCTGGAAGAACGGCCTTAGGTTCTTCCAGTCCTGCGTGGTGCATTGTTGGTGTACTAGGCTTTGTAATATAGCCTTGGCCCATGGCGAATTAGGCCCATCTTCCAAGACTTCCTTAATTCTTTTAATTCTGGAGTCTCCCAGGGATACCAAAGATCTGGCCTGTTCCCTCCAGGGTTTAGATTTACTGGGAATGCCATTACAGGTGAAAGAGTTTTCCCAGGGGGTAGCGGCAGCTGTTGCGAACGCTCCCTGTCTGCTGGTGGCAGCTGCTACACGTAAACTGGCACAGATTCGCTGGCTGCCATATAAGGTAGCGCAGATGAAAAAGTTTCCCGAGGGAATTCCCGGGAAAGTGGTGGCACAGATCCCCCGGAGGGGCATTGCTTGTAATGGTGCTTCAGCCACGTAAAATGGCGGATCCCGCACATAGGATGGTGTACCACATGGCGGATGGCCTTTGTCCTCTGACAATTTATGAGGAAACTCGAGGGGAGGGGCTATAGGTCCCTGAGACTGTAGGTGACTGCCAGCTTTTTCTAATTCTGTGGAGCGGGAGAGGTGAGATTCATTTTCCTGTCTGGCAGCTTCTGTTACCTCTATCCTTATAGCCGGAGGTGCTTGGTCTGTGGCCTCTGGGCGTTCCTTTTTGGCTGCTTAAAAGCACATGCCTTAAGGGCATATAGGGTGGGATAGACTCCCAGGGGAGGAATTTTCCTGTATTCATTTTCTCTTTCTCTCAGGAGCTGTTCTGTGGGATGCCATGTCTTCCATTCATTAAAATCAGCTTTAGGAAGCTATGAGCTGCTCTTGTTAAAGCACTCCAATTTTTTTCTGCTTGGGCATCAGAAATTTGTAAACCTTGCTTTCTAAGTATGCCCCTCCATGCCTGAGATCTAGCAAAAACTAAAGCTTGCCCCATTTTAGGGGCTACTCTTATCAGAAGCCCTTCTGGCTTAAGCTATTAGCTCAGCCTGCTGGTAATGTGCCCTGCGCTCGGTGCCACGTGTCGTGAACTTACGGTAAGGGGCCAAGTCTTTTGCCACCCCCCATGGGCCCAAAAGGAATCCTTCTTTGTCCAGCAGAAAAGAATGGGGGAAGCCTACCTGGCGAAGACAGGCTGAGAAGATAAGAGTCGCTAGCTCTCCCTCCGCTGCCTTCAGGAGGACACAGGATCGCGCTAGGGAGTTTGGTCAGAAGTGGGGCCAAAGACTCGTTTATTGAAAGGGGGGACAGCACTTTATAATGGACCAGAGCCAATCAGTGAACAGCAGGGAGGTTCTGGTTCTCAGGATACCTCACAGCCACGCCCCCTGCTTAGCTTAGGTTGGTAACAGGGTGTGGTAAGCAACCAGAGCCAGAGGTTTTCATTCCCTTGGCTGATAGCGTCCGGAAGGTCCTGACACTATACCACTTGCAAACATCAATATTAGAGTTTCATTTTATTATTTAATATTAGTCTGTAATAATATCATAATGTTCACAAATAATCATTCTCACTTAAGGGATAACAACAATTTTTCTTAGAAAATACTAACTCAGAATTAACATTCATGTTTTTCCATCAAGAAAATTTTAAATGTTGTGATGTTTCTTAACTTCATAATTTATAAAAAAAAAAAACTATCCCTTTCCAAAAAAAATGTATTTCTGATAGAAAAACAGGAAAATATTTAAAATGTAACCTTTGAATAGTATGCTTGAATTTCAGCTAAGAACTAATGACATAGTCTTTCTCACTGTTTTAGAATATAAGTGTTTCCAAAAAATTTTTTGACAAAATTCAACATCACACATAATAAAAGTCCTGAAGAAATACTTGTAGAAGGACCTTATCTCTACATAATAAAAACTATTTTACAAATATCTCATAATCAACATCAGAATGAAATGGATCAAATTATGCGACATGTACAAATCAATAAATCACAATGAATTTGACGTGGGTTAATACAAAACTATAATATACAATAAATAAATAGGAATATATGTAGAGTAGAGGAAGGGAATCAAGAGAGGATGGGAGGAAAATAAAAAGCACTAGGGAAAATAAAACAAATTATGTTATAAGCATTTGTGAATATGTCAAAATGAGTACTGTTATTATTTGTAGACAAATCACACTAATAAAATTATTTTAAAAAGAAAGTTTCCTAACAAAGAATTTTCCAAACTCAGATTGAATGCTGACAACTGGTAACACTAACCACTACTGGTCTCAGTAACCTGGCTGCTTCAAATATGTGTGAAGACCCACACTAATCACTTCACTAATTTATTATTACTCAAGAAAGGAATACTATGCTGGCGAATAACAAATGAAGCTATCAACAAAAGTTGCCAGTTTTTAGTTTAATTATAATGTATTTACCAAATTTATTTAAATATATAACACTTACGTGTAATTCAGTTTATGTCAAACCTACATCTTTACTCTTTATGTTTATGACAAAACACCAAATGTATAGATTGTTTGGGTAACGGAAAATGACAGGAATCCTTTTTGTATTGAAGATGTGTTTATCAGTGTTATTCTTTTAAAAGATAATTAATAAAAGAAAATGGTTTTCAACATGCAGAAATTTCACCCTGCACTTCTGGATTTGTTAATGTTGGTAATGCACTGCTGGATAATTGTGATCTTTCTTCATACTGTTATCAATATAAATATCTACCTGCCAGAAACTTGGGCTAGCTTCACAACCAAAGTCCTTTTAATTTCAAAATTAATAAATAAATAAAACTCAAAACTGCTTGGGTTGCTTAAACACAGTGAATTTCAAAGATAAGTTATATATATAATTAAAATATACAAAATTATATAGAGTGTGTGGCACACACACACACATTCTATGAAGCCATTGATGTCTTCAAATGTGCTCCATATAAAGAATATTTGGGTGTGTGTAATAAGATAAACAATCTCCAATTTTGATTAGTCATAATTCATTATTAATCAATATAAATTGTAAGCCAAATTTATGCACAAAGTTTTGTTCTAAAAATTAAAAAAAGACATTCATGTCTCCTTGGGGATATAGATGCCATCAAATCTTAGAACCCTCATGTGTGGTTCTATTGCATGAGCACCATGAATGTTGTCCTGGAGAGGGCCCAAGAAGGCTTTGAGGTCTGATCTGTGTATTTCTTTACAAGTTCTCTTTCAGTGATATCAGTTTTGTAGTTTGAAGTCCACCACTATGGAATTATTGACACCATGAAATTGCAAATCCTACAAATCAAATATTTTATGTGGAAAGATATTGTAGTGTGCTAGTTAACAGATTTAATAAATGTTAGAAATAATTTAATGTGTTTATTTCAAAATGTCTATTATTAATATGCTTTATTTTCAAAGCATATTAATTTATTAGAGTACAATAAAGGACAGATGGTTTTGGAAGTAATTTAATGTGAACAATATATTTCATAAGATATAAATGGAATCTGTTCTCATGATGAAAAGCAACCCAAACATCGTATTTCTGTATATTTAAAATTTTTATTCGCAATTCTAAAGTTTATTGAGTAAATAATATACATAAACCATTTATGCTTTAGTAATTTTAAAACAAAAATGAATGTTCAATATCTAGAAATCTGCTCCTTGATTATAGAATGCTCATTTTGCATCTCATTCATGTACTTTGTATAAAGTACAAGTGCAAAATAACGGCAAAATGTTCCCAAGGCAGTTTTTATTATGTATTAATTTATATTTCAAAATGTGACATTAAACTCATTTGACATGTTATATTTTTGTAGATTTTTCAAAATAGGGAGAATTTTTCATCCTGAGAGAAACAACTTACTTTGCCTATATTTTAATGATTTTGATATTAATATGTTGGAGTATTTTTAAAATCCTACTAGAGGCAACAATTATTAAATGGACTCAATTATGTCATTTTGTATTGCAGTCAAAACTAATCATTTTTCTTTTATGGTGAATATTCCCTGTCATCTAGTGGCTGAAATATGACAACTATTTATAGACTATCAGAACAAATGATAAATTATGTCATTCTCTTCTAGTATGAACAGAAAAATGTTTCATATTCTGTTTTGTGTGCACATACATGAAACAGTTTATTTTTAAAATGGTTTTGCTTGTCAGAGATAAAGATTGACATCTTTGTAATTTGAACCTGAATTTCCATAGTCTTTTATTGTAATAATGTATTATTAAGTCAATGCTAGTGATGAGAACTTTGTTTCTGTTGCTTACTACATCCAAATACTGAGGGAGTTATACAAATTCTCAGTTACATATATTCTTCAAGTTTCATGAGAATACAACAGTGTGAGAAAATATGTTTCAAATATTTTAAAAAATGTGTGGCACATTACACAGTAAGCATTAAATAAACTTTAGCTGCATTATTTTTTCTTTCCACTCATTGTTTTTTCCTCATATATTAATTCAGTGAACACACAATCTGCAATGACTGAGGTATTATAATCCTTGCGATGGAAATCGTCATGGATAAAGTGAAATTTAATAAAGACTTTGATGTATTTTTATTTTTAGAAAAAACTGAGAAATTTAAATGAGCATTATTAAATAGTCAAATTGCCTTCACACATGTATTAATTGTTAGTTCTTTTCCATTCAGTTTTATACCTTCGGTCTGCCAAAGTCTTTATAATTCAAAACACTTTTTCAGCCATGGAGCTTGATGTTGGCTCCTCTCTTTCCATTCCATAGGTATGTACATCTATACTTTGGGAAAAGATGCTGTTCCAATTAAAATTACTAATTTTAAAATTACTCTAAGAAGTATGACAGGAGGGAAGTTGCTAAAAACAATTTTCATGTTTTTTTTCTTCTTCTAACAATCATTATAAATAAAAGGTGATTTGCCTGCATTTTGGTTAATTATCACTTTTTTTTCTAGATTTAATCTGTGATAGTAAACATTAAATCATTGCAGCTTCAGATGAAGAGCAGCTTACTTCTGTTTAAACCACTTTAGGATGAATACAATGAGCAGCTTTGCTCCATGTTACAGAGCTCATGACTTCAATTCCATTTCCTGATTCCCTTCAATATGGAGTGATATCTGACTGAGACATTGTCCTAATAAGTGGGAGGGTATAAACAGAGGAAAATAAGAATTAAAGGTTAGAATCATGACGACAAAATTGATGAAGTTAAATCAGTTAACTGAAAATTATCTAAAGAAACAAATTTCACCCTCCTTTAGCTTTAGTATCCACAAACAGAGGAGATTATAAGATGCTGATGTATTTCCCCTATAGATGCTGGAATTCAACGCATTCTTTATTAGTTTACAGCACTTTCATGGGCTAGCAAATTTTACCTGTCAACTTTGCAAGGAGCTCAACATTCCCCAAAATTCAGAATAGCCCTTTATCATAACACACAACTAATAATTTTATAAAAATAATGAGAGAGTCTGATATGATTCCTTCTGCTCTTCCAAATAATGTTGTTGATTGAATATTAACACTTATTATGATTAAATCCAAAGCATGAACAAACACATCTACTTAATTCTGTGTTATTTAATAATTTAACTGTAAGGTATTAAATCTATTTGAGTTTGAATATTCAAAGATTAGTCTCTGAAAAAGAAATTAATGCCTACTGTAGTTGCTTAGAATTTTATAGTTTGTTTGTTCATAATATGTTTGTAGTCACCACAGCATCTGAGGTTCCACAGAGTGAATGGTTCTAAACATTATTACTCTCTCACAATCTTAAAGGAAGATAAAAAGTCTTTCAATAGATAAAATAAATTTTCCCAACAAAGCTATAATTAAATATTAAAGATAAAAACATTTTAATTATAAGAAACAACAACTTTTCACTCCTATGTAAGGGTATAAAATATCATTTACTCACTATTTCACAGTAATACAAAATTATTATTAAATCAACTCATATTATTTGAAAAGTTGTAAGCAATGTTATTAGATATTCACAGATAATTGAGAATACTTTGGCTTTTTGGTGAACATTCAAGTTTTCAATGAATTAAAAAAAGGAGATCAGAAGCATATGGCTATATTTATTATATATGTGCATATTAATTTTCCTCTAGAAAGAAAATCTGCAGAATACAAGACATAATTGGAAAGTCTAAGGCAAGAAACTTTTTCTATTCCTATCTACTCCAAATCATTGCCCATGTCAGGTAAAAACAAAGAAACTGATCTTTTATGAGAGAGAAGTTCTTGCAATACCTTCATGGATTTTTTTTTCCACAGAGATAATCACAGGTTTAATTCTTCTACTATTACTGTGATGCTTGAAATGTATCTCCAAGTATATCTATCCATTCACAAACTGACCTAAATGGAAAACTGTAAGTTTACAATAAACAATAGGAAGTGTTTTTTTTTTTGTTGTTTTTTTTTTTTTCCTTCTGGTGTTCACCAGTTGAATTTTAAATTCTATCTATTCCAATTCAGCCTTGAACCTAGGAACTTGTCTTTGATCACAATATTAGTCTTACCACAGAGAAGTCAAAAGAGGAAAATTGAGAATTACTGTTGTATATTATTATAATGGAGGAGGAAAAAATATAAATTCACAGAAATTACACTTACTCATAATAAAACTTTAGAAGTTAAAATGTAAGTAAATATGATTTTGATAAAATTCATATCACATTCATGTGCTGAATATTGACCTGCTATATAAGAAAATGCATGTATTTAATTAATAAAATGTGGAAAATCAAATCTTTTTTAATATATATCAATATTTAGTTCTGAGTTTTGTTCATTTACTTAGTAGGCACAATTACTTTTATGCTATCATAACATCAAGAATGCAATTAAAGATTACATAACAACACTACAGTATAGTAAAAAAAATAATTGGTAATTAACAATGATAGAAACATTAATAATATTTTTACTGTTCTTCTAGTTATAAGAAGTTAACATTTCAGTAATTTAACAAATGGGCTTTTTGTATTTTGTTAGTAGCAATGAATTTAAATAAAAATATGTATGGCACTATACATTATTTCACTTATGGGTTAATCCAGAATGGATTTGAACTAAAGCCTTTTCTAGAAAAATGAACTTAAGTATATGGAATAAATACCACATTTATTAACTTCTTCTAAGTGTGGGAAATTGAACAACTTTACATTTTCAGAAAATTTCAACACATTGTTTCTAAGTAGCCACAGGTTTTATTGCCTAAATATAATTAAGTTGAAATTAGTATCTTTTTCCTCAGGATGAGGATGCAAGATTTTTTCCAATGTTATTAAAAAAAAAAAAAAAAAAAAAAAAAAAAACTAACAAGTTAATAAATTTCCTTTGCAAAAATGTAAGTATGATAGAAATCAACTTTGGAAATTTTTTTGTTTTTCAAATTATATTTTTTACAAAGATACAAATAGCTGGGCCCAGTGGCTTACACCTGTAATCTCAGTGACTCAGAATTCTGAAGCAAGAGGATCACCTTGATTTGAGGTCAACCTGGGCAACTTATTGTGACCCTGTCTCAAAATTGAAAATAGAAAGGGCTGGGATGAAGTTCAGTGCAGAAGCTCAGTGGTACTAGATTAAGTTCCTAGTACCAAGAGCCTCGCCACCAAAAAAAGAAGAAAAAATACAAATTATTTCTTTGAATGATAATAATGACATTACTGAAGTAAAAACTAAAGCACAACATCTATTTCAGTTTGAAAAAAAAAATAAAGCAAACCCTATCTTGGCATTTAAATATGAACATTTTTTTATTTTTTTAAATTTTTAGTTGACTGGTAAGAAGGAAATCCTAACATTTTATTACTTTTTCCTCAATTCTAACTCTTATGCTTTCCATGCATTTTTTATGCATTCTAAAACATTAGGTATAAGATCTAAAATAAAACTTGAATTTTTTGTTAATGCAATACGATGAATGTTTTTTCATTCTCATACAAAATAAAATCTGACTGTTTGAGAATCCAATTTATCTCAGTATTTTGAGCCTTAGTTTAAATAAACATATTTAAAATTATCCTCAGAATTTATACTGTTATAAAATAAAATTCATAATTGCTTTTTACAATTGTAAATATTTTATGTACCTGTTATTATTTAGAGGCACTGCTTTTCTCTTTTCAAAACATTTTGCTTTCGAAGATATTTTCATAAGTATGTTTCTTCCTGAAAGCTTTTAAAGTACAATAGAAAAATTTGCAGTAAAATTATAGCCAAAAGTTTCTGTGTAAGAACTAGTGATTGCCGGGTGCGGTGGCTCATGCCTGTAATCTCCGCAATTGGGAGGCTGAGGCAGGAGGATCGCGAGTTCAAAGCCACCTTCAGCAATGGTGAGGCACTTAGCAACTCAGTGAGACCCTGTCTCTAATAAAATACAAAAAGGGCTGGGGATGTGGCCCAGTGGTCGAGTGCCCCTGAGTTCAATCCTCGGTACCAAAAAAAAAAAAAAAAAAAAAAAAAAAAAGAACATAGTGATTTTATGTATTTTACATACATAACTTCTAGAAGTTGTTCTAAACAATACTTTTACAAATAAAAGGGATACACTATGAATTACAGGTGATCATATTGTAATGCTTGTGGTGATTATTTCATTGTTTTTTTTAATTTTATAGGGAATATATTTAAAACTAAACATAGTTCATCCAACGTTACTTGGATTATAAAAACCTTAGGAGAATTCATTACTGTTACTTAATTTCTTTAAAGCCTGGTTTCTGGCTTTCTCACTATAAATTGAATGTGACAATGTTGGTTTTCAGTTCTGAAGTGTAATTATCAGAATGGAATAAAATAATATGTCTTTGTGCAATCCTTGTATCAATATTTAAAAAGTTCAACTAGTCTCATTTTAAATGATCAGAAGAAGTAACATTTGAGAAGCCTTGTGTATTCCTAAAACACTCACTGTTAGGCTGATACATTTATTTACCTATATTGCACTATTTCTTGAATTTCTGTATTTAAAATTATATTTTCAGCTGAATTAACTACTTCATATTCTTTCTAGGCTTTCTGTTTTCTATATTGTTGAATATTTGGATTATTGATGATTTTTTTTGTATTTGTGATAATGAAATATTTTCTCCTAATGATTTTATCTGATTTTTGCTTTGGCAATATTTTTTATATATTAAAATTTCAACATTATTTTTTTCATTATTCTTATCACATTTATTGAAAATCATTGCAAAACACTTGTACACAAACACATATGCTCATAGTTAGGTATATACAGTAAATGTGGAGAAGAAATCTGATGAAAATGTGCATAGCTTATAAGATACAATGCCTTTCAGTCCATTCCATTTTTTAAAAAATCTGCTTACTATAATCATGGTTTGAAAATCTGACAAATGGTTAGAAAATATTATTTAAAATACATAATTTTTGATTTATCTTAAAAACAGTTTATTTTGTTTGGGTATGTGATAATTCGTTTAAAAAAATCATTTGCCAGTTTATCAAACAGTCCTGTCATTACCAGTCAACAATTTTCTATTTAGTACTTATATTTGTAGCTCAAGTTGCATTTTTAAATGACTTGAATTTGTAACAACAACAATGACAAAAACATCACTTTCATTAACTAATTATTTAAATTACAATGTAATTTTTAAAGATAAATGGACATTAAGCATAGCTTATACTTTCTCCACCTATGAAAACTCTCTTCTTTTGCAACCCTGATAAAAGGGAACTGTATCCTAATCAAGTTCATCAGGCTGTGGAATTAATTTGTGCATTCATTTCCTACTATTTAAAGTATCACTCTTTTTTTCTCCAATGTTTTATTTTAAGCTCAGTGGGCTGTATTGCAATAGACTCCCATTTTACTTTACAGTTGAAAATATACTGATTATTATGTTTGAATAAAAAAGTGATGTATGAAATATAAATGACTTCATTTAAATACTTTATCATAGTATATTAAAAGGTAAAGGTAAGGCATCAACATAGTGCTACGGTTGTACATAGTATTCACATTCTTATAAAGTTATTTGGATGACAAAGCAATGAAAGGAGGGTGAAAAAGAAATGGAAAGGCATAAAATGAAAGTACAACATGCCAGACTTTTAGGGTATCTTTTGGTTTCTACTAATCCTGAGTCAAGTATTACAAATTTATAATAATTAAACTTCTCTAATGATTTCAGAAAAGTGTTTTTAAATCATTTTGATACCGCTGGTTTTTGGTGACGAATCTGGCTCCCCCAGATGTTGAAGTTTGAACATTAGAGAAGCATGCTGAGGCAAAAAGATAAAGCAGTATTTATTTAAAAGGGTAACCTAGACTTCTCCCAGGAGGGAAGAAGGGGCCATTACTGGTATCCTGATATCCCAAGAATCAAGGCATATCTGCCTATTTTATATGCCCCAGGCTTCCTTTGTTCTTCTGCTTTTCCCCTTTTCTCTCTCCTTCCTGCATACATGACAAGGCCCAGTGACCAGACTCAGGAATGCTGGTTGAGATGGCCAAAAGGTGACAAGCAGATGGGCTGAAGGGGGAAGGGCAGGATGGAGCAGCCTAGGACATATTAATTAACTTTATAGCTCCCTGTAAGGAGGGACAATTCCTGGGACAGGTTGCTTTGGCAATAGGTTGGGACAGGGGCAGGTTCTTGATAAGGGTGGAGGAAGGGCTCTGAAGGAATTAACATTCCAATACCTTGGGACAAGTCTCCAGCTTCTGGGAACTCACTCAAAATTGGCTTTCTTGATCTGACCTGACTCAATTTACCTATCTATACTGAGTTCCTGTCAGATTCTGGCTTCAATTTTTCAAAAATTTGTTCTGTTTTATTATTTGGATTTCTATTTCAAATACCCTGATCATATACAAAAGTATATGTATAGATTATACATGAATAGCTGGGATTAGCCAAAAGTATCACCATGTCCTGCTGCTGAGGCCACCCTCAAAAAATTAGTGAGACCCTGTCTCAAACTAAAAAGAGATAGCAATATAGCCGAGTGGTAGAGAAGCTCTGCATTGAATCTCTAGTACCACACAAAAATACACACACACACACACAAAAATCTTATTTAAAATGAGTTTGTGAATGCTCAAAATAAATAAAGCATACCTAGAGAGTTGAGCAAAGTGATCTAATTGTTTTAAGTGGAAAAAAAGTCAACTTATAAAACTGTGCAAAAACAACAAAATGAGAAAAAAAGCAGCAATGCCTGCAAGATATTTAATAGAACAAAGTGGAAGAGAAAATTCTTTACAAAAACAAACTATTATTCATGTTAGAAAAATAAGCCACGCCTGTAATGGCTTTTCAATAAAGGGGATTTATTAGGGTGCCATGTGGAAGGGTAGGGAGGTAAGGGAAGAAAACAGCATGGAGGGGCAGGAAAGGTAAGGACAAGGGAAAAAGGGAAGAACAAGGGTGGTTTCAACCCAGAGCAGGCTTAATTGGTGAACTGGTGGTCAGAGGGACCCCTGGAACGAGTCCGTGTCCCCATAGGCTGCCAGAGGTCAACAGGGGGCGGCGAGGGCACCTGAGGGCTGGCCAGCTCTGAAGCACCTGGGAGGTGTAGTCTTTTCTCAAGGTACCTGGGGGTGTGTGGCCTCCTACTTGGGAGGTGTGGCCTCCCTGCCCAGAATCTAACAATTCAAACATGAATTTAGCAGAATTTAAAATATATACCGTTTTTTTTTTCTTATCATTCTTCTCAACTAAAGCACTTGAAAGATTAACTGTTTTCCCATGATGGGAATGTGTGAAGTTTCATCAAAAGACAAGATATAAATATTGAAAATGTTGTACCAAAAATGTTGTACCCAGCATAATGCCAATTAAAACTCAAAGCCACATCACACTTGAGCCAATAAAAAGCCTTTATTAAACTGATTAGTGGTCACCATCCTCACACATCACACAGTGTGACAAGATGGCGCACCAGCAGTGATTTTCAAGGGTTTATAAAGAGAAAAATCACAGAGGGCGGAATATTCAATTGCAGGGTTTCAGCCAATGCAAGCAAGCCACAGTACAGAAGCTGAATCTAGGCAGTTAGCAAGACAAAGAAATGGGTACAATAATATTTCTCACGGGACTTTCCAGATTGGTATAGCAAGGATCAAGTAGAAGGGAATGGGGTCAAGATGACCCTATTTGAATACATGTTAGAGAATGGTCACTAATGTCTAGACAATCAATCTCTGACAAGGTATGTGGCCCAGGAAAAATGGAAACAAAAGAGAAGAATTTTACATTGTATAGGAATTGCTATTTTTATTCTGTCAAGCTTATTATGCTAGGTAACGATTAATGGGTACAGAGGCAGGAGTTTCCATGTTCTATTATTTCTGAGAAACAGAACTATTTCTCGGAACTCCTAAGCTGGCTGCTGAAGAACAAGATGGAGTCCCTTCAGTTTTCTTATCATAATACCTTTAACTGCACAGCTAAGATAAAATAATATGTTCTAAATTTGACCATGGTGTTTGTGTATGGATATAAGTGTGTGCATGAATATGTGTGTTTTGTCTCAGATGATCTTAAATGATAAAAGAAAATTTTGAACAAAAGGAAAATAAAAGAGATCAGAAAATAAACATTACCCTTTCTGCAATACTTTGGAAATCATAAGTAATAATTTGAATATGAAAATAAATAAAAGATTATAAGCATAGTAAAAGACAAGAAAAACACCAAGAATGATAATCTCTTTTGATTGAAATTAAGTGGTGGAAGAGAGACAATGGAAGAAGAAAGAAAAGAAAAACTAGGAACAAAACAAAGAAGACAAATACATACTGAAGAGCATCATACATTATGTCAGAGGCCTATGAGAACAAACTCAGGTTCAATGATTTACTAGAAGCACAAGAAAGCATACAAACACTCTGTTGTATCATTGTTTATAATTTGCTACATTAAAAAGTTACAGATTAAAATCAGCCAAGAGAAAAGGTGAACAGAGTACAGGGAGTTGCTAAGCCTGAGCTTACAGTTGCTCCATCTCTCTGGATATATGCATACAGTCCTTAATTCTATCAGCAATGATGTAAAACAGTAATCCTCCCATACCCATGAGAGATATGTTCCAGGACCCCTAGTAGATGCCTGAAAACAAAGATAGTCCTGAGTTCTACATATTAGCATTTTGATTCTTCTATGATTAATCTGAAAACCTAGATGGCTATTCATATGACTAACAGGTAGTTGGTGGATACTGTGGAGGTACGCTCACAAAGGAATAATTTCTGTCACATGTGGAACAGAGTACCATGTAGAAAGATTTTATTATAGTACTCGGACCAATATATGATTCAGAATTTATAAATGGTTTAAATCTGGAATTTTCCACTAATATATTTGGACTATGGTTGAATACAGGACATTGAAATTATGGACAATAATACCAGAGATAAGAAGGAGAGGGCATTATATTGTCAACTATGTAAGATGACCTGAGTTTTGTTGTCTTTGATAGTATTGGAGGAGATCAGCCCAGAAACATGGAGTGCTCACATAATTGGCCTTAACTATTCAATATTCAGTTTTCTGTCCCAGACCAGAAGTCAACATGACATAGAATGCCCCAGAATCCCAGAGGAAAAATCCTTCACCATAACACATATTATTGTCATAACCTATTTAGCTTGATCCAAGACCCAAGTTATTGGGTGATACTCTTCAAAGACATTTTAATGAAACAAAATATTCCAGGAGTTTAAAGACTATCTTCCAGACATCTGTCAAGGGTAATCCTTTCTTCAGAAATACACAGAATATGAGCACCATGAAATTTACTGAGCTAGCCATTTATTCATACATGTATATATACATGTATGTATGTATATATTCCTACATAGGTACATACATATTTATACACAAATTAGTACATATGTATAGACACATATATGTAAATTGCTTTATATATTTTGGTTGTTGCTTGTAGAAAGAACATAATATAAAATTATTGTAGATCAAAGAAAAAATAAATGCCACCTCAACAATTACATGGGTTTAAATAAAATTATAAGGAAAATCAACACATATTTTAGTATTATAAACAATTTTAAAGTAAGTGAATAGCATCAATACAATTAAAAAGTGAATTATTTGAAATAAGTTAGTCAATTGACTATTAGATAATCACAAAAAAAGAATACATTTTTGTAAAATATAAAAATAATGATGAAACTTAATAAAAAATCATGTTACTAGTTTATTTGACTATATGGGAACATTTTAAAATTTGATAAAATAAATAATTTTCTAGAAAAAATAGAAAACAATTTTAGATGGTCTTACTTATAATAAGAACATAGCAAATTTATCAAAGAACTTACTTCTGCTAGGTCTAGATGGTGTCCTTAAAACTTTAACTAACTATTTAAAGATCCAAGAATTCTTACACTATATTAACACTTTCACAAGAGAAAAAGAGAAAAACTTTAACATTAGTTGTAGGTTAAGTATAACACTTTTACTAAAACCTGAAAAAATTGTCTTCCAAAGGAAGCAATTGCATACCCACCTCAAAATTTTATATCAATTCAAAATCCTTAAAGTATTAACAAACAGAGCAGACTTTAAGATAAGGTTAAGTCAGGTTGTCTAAGAAATGCAAAATGGGTTCAACAGTGGAAAGTGCATAACAATTACTAATCATAGTAATAAACCTAATTAGATAAACAATATAATCACCTTCACAAACAATGGACAAACACTTGACAGAATTCAGGTAATATTAGATAAAGACATTTTAAAAATCAAGAAGAACATACTTAATGAGGTGACACTAATCTCAGCCCCAAAGCTGACATAAAACATAAAATGCAGAAGCAATTAAACACCTGAAACTCATCTACTAAAGTCAGTACCAAAAATAATAGAAGTTGGGCATTTTGTTTACTATTTATCTTCCTCCTGGAAATGTTAGCTATATTGTGCAAATGGAAAAAAAATAGAAATTCAATAATTTGAAGAAACAGGTAAAACTTGCAAGTCACCATGGATATGATTATAAAATATAATGGTCTTCAGAATCAAGTCACAAATAAAATAAACAATAAGAGAATATAATAAACTGGTAGAGTAAAATTAATTTACAAAGTACTGTTCACTTTAAGTGTATTTTAGTGTGAGTTTTTATTTATTTATATGTTTATATATGTATGTATATGTACACATTTGTTTGTATAGATATATATGTACAAAACCATACACATGTACATATGTCAAAATACCTAACATAATAAAAAGCATATTCTACAATTTTAAAAATATGTAAGAAAAAAAAACTTATGCACTGTATTTGTTAAAAAAATACAACATGCAAAATCCAAAAATACAAATTATATTAGAATGGTGTTTTAAAGAAAAATGTAATAATTTGCTCCATTTTTTACTTAGGAATTAAATTTGAAAGGGAAGAATATTTAACTTACTGATGCAATATAGTTCTGGTGTCTATGTCTGGGTGAACAATATTCACCCTAAAATGTTTCTGAGTTCTCACCCTCTCTTCCCACCCCCTCATGTGATACATCTGCTTTAGAAATAGCAAAAAGGAACAAAGCTTGCATTTGGAAAACAGCAGGAATAGAGGTTCATTTGTTGTTGCACAAAGGTTTATGTCAGGCAAACAAAAATGATGCTAACCTCCTCTGGTGGACAGTAACGCCTACATCTTGAAAGCTGCTACAGTTGGTCTCATGCATTGAAAACTCTCACAGTGAGAATATTCACCACAGAATGGCAATGTGACAACTGGGTGTGTTCAATGCCATTTATCTTTACAAAAGTCTAAAAATTGCCCAAACAGTTCTAATAAATAGAATTTCTTCCTGCTAATATTTTTATTAACTTTTTTTGTGTTTAATAAAAATATTACCCAGAGATTAAAGCTACTTGCATGCTTTTTTTATTCAGAAATGTCTATAAAACTACATATAATTTAATTATGACAGAAAATAATCCATGAATTGTATAAAATATCTTAAATTAATCTAGTACTAATTTTACTCTTGCGACCTTCAACTAGATTTGTATTATTGAAACTTGATTTTTCAGTCTATATTATTTAAGTTTTGGTACAAGGAGTCTGACTGATTTTTGTCAATGTTTGTGAAAGTCAACACTTTTGTTAATATGATTCAGTGTTAAAACCTGTTACAGCATAAAATAGAAGATCCTAAATTTTGAAACCATGTTGCCTAGTTTAAAATATGGATAATCTAGATTAAAATGTGCAACTTCAGGCAAATTACTGAACTCAATATAATTAGTGTTATGGTTTAGATATGAGGTGTTCCCCAAAAGCTCATGTGTGAGACAATACAAGAATTTTCAATGGTAATGATGATTAGGTTATGAAAGAGATAGAGTTGGCCATGAATGGATAGGAGACCTCTGAAACCATGTGCTCCAAATAAACTTTTGATCTCTAATTGTTTTTGTTGGGAATTTTGGTCATAGGTATGAAAAAACTGAGTAAAACAATTAGTTTCTTGGACTGTTGATTGAGGACAATAGAAATAAATATCACAGAACTCTGGGTTCTAGCCCTAGCACTAGATTAATATGTAAATAGATAGTTTTGTTCATTTCATGCTATTAAACGAACATTTAACAAATATTAGAAACTTTGAAATGGATTTAAAATTCCTTAAATTTCCATAAGTGTGCTCCTAATATACTGGAAATAAAGCATATCAATCTTTGTTATACTTATTTTTTAAAAATATAAGCACTTTATCTATTAATTTAATGATCAAAAGATTAGAGTTACCTTAACCGTTTTCTTCTCTTTTCTTTCCCTGGTAATCATCATTTACCCCCTTCTTCTATGCATTTGACTTTTTTTTTTTTTTTTAAAAGAAATGATGACTTTTTAGAAAAAAATGAAAATGACATGGTATTTTTGTTTCTGTGTTTGGCTAATTTCAGTTATCATAATATCTTACAGCTTTATCGATGCAAGTACAAGTATCTCCTTTATAAAAGTGAATAATAATATTCCATTGTGATATATACCAGATATCACAATTTCCTTATTCATTCATCCATCAGTAGATTAGGTTGTTTCCATATTGTGACTATCATGAATAATGTCACAATGAATAAAGCATAGATTTTTTTTTTTGCTAAATTGCTAATTCCATATCTTTTTAGCATAGACACATGAAGGTGATATCAGGGAGATATAGGGCAAGCAGTATAAAAAATTTATGCTTATACAGTAGGATATGTAAGTCTACATATCTAATATAAATCACTGAAACTAGAGTTTGGATCTGAAATATCCCCTAAAGACCCACATGTTGAAGGCTTGATTTATAGCCTGTGGTACACTTAGGAGGTGGTAGAACCTTCAGGAGACAGGGATAGGATAAGGAAGTTAGGTCATTAAGGGCATGCTCTAGGAAATACAGGGACTGTGGTCCTACCTCTCCCTCTTTGCTTACCAATGGCAGGTGTCCTCTGCTGTCCTCTCTGTGTTACATACTCTGCTGCCATAGGCCCAAAGCATAAGGGCCAAGTGACCATGCACTGCATCTTCTGAAACTATGAGGCAAAACAAAATTTCCCTCCTCATAAATCAGCTGATTTCAGATGTTCATTATAGTGCTAGAGACCTGAATTTTATATATATATACAGATAATATTTTTGCATTGTATATTAAAGTTTGATGTGTTCATATCCTCATCTTTAATAAACATTTCTCCATATATATGTACACACACACACACACACACACATACACACACACACCACAAACACACATATCAGGTTGCACATTTCAAATATATATATAAATAATTCATGAATTAATTTGGGAGACAAAATTGAGCACATGCAGTGATCCACCAACTTATTACTTCTCCAAGCACATTAATATAATTGGTATGTATAAAAGCACCTCAAAATAAATTTTCTAATACAAAGGAATATAGAAATGAAACTTAAAACACTAAGTGTAGGAAAAATAAAGTTGTGAAATGGATGTGGTATAGACCCCAAACAGAGAAAGTTGGAATTATGCTTTCAAAATCATTAACAGGTAAGAACCAGAATCACTACCTCAATATTCTGGAAAAAAATGTAATATCGATAAAAATATGCTACATCTGAATATTATAGGCAAATGTTAAAGGTAAGTTTTTTAAGAGAGAAATCATAATCAGTGGTCAAAACTTTCATGATACAAGCTTGGTGCCATGGTGCATGCCTATAATCCAAGCAGTTTCAGTGGGAGGCTGAGGAAGGAGGATAATGAGTTCAAAGCCAGCCTCAGCAACTTAGTGAGGACCTAAGCAACTCAATGAGAGACTGTCTCTAAATAAAATATTCAAAAGGGCTGGGGATGTGGCTCAGTGGTTAAACACCTCTGGGATTGGTACACACACAAATAATTTTCATGATACATGTATTTATATGTATATGTGTGTGTGTGTGTGTGTGTGTGTGTGAGTGTGTAACATATAAATATATTCTCATTTTACAATCATTTTAAGATTGTTGTAAATATAATCAAAATAATTCAGGTAATAAATTGCAGGACAAAATTTTCAGTGACAAAAATATCCAAATTTCAAACAAATATTTTGTGACTTTTCTATTATAAAATGAGGTGATTGTTGTGCCATTCATGGTTATCATGATTATCAGAAATCTTTCTGCCCCACAGAAGGACCATAAGCCAAACTTATCAACTCACTTGCCCCAGAATGTCACTGTACACCTCAAGATTCCTATCTGTAGTCATTTTGTTTTTATTTGCTACAAAATATGTATTAAAGCCAAGTTTAAATTTCTTTAATTGAACAATCTATATGAGTTTAGGAAATATAAAACTATAATTTCTGATCTTTTCACTCCTTTTTGACCTCTCTTATATTTTTTCTTTATAATAAATGACACTCTGGTTTCTGCAAAGAATGTTTGTTGGTGGTGTATTTTCCCTCTTTTGTCACTGCATGTCAAGTGACAAATTTTCTTTCCATTCCCTGGTCTCTTAATCTCATTCCTTACTTTTGTCACTTTATTTTCCAAAAATCTATGGTTTTGGCTCTGATAATATATTCACTGCTCACACACCTTCCATTTATTGATGTTTCTACATTATGGTAACATATAAGCAAATTCATGGTCACACATTAAAGATTAGAATTTTTCCCAGTTACTCTGTAAATTTAGCACTGATTTCCTACCTATATATTTCACATGTGTACATTTTGCCATAACAATCCTTTCAGCATGAAGCAAGAACTATTTGGCAAAATACAACCTGTGGATAAAGGGTATTCAAATCAGTGAGCTAGCTACTTCAGAGCAAGTAAATCTAAGGATAACCATCTAATCATGTACTTAAATCAGTCATTTACTGAAAGCTCCAACGTGATTTAAAAATGCAGCAGACAACCAACAACCCTGTGAGATGTCATTGGGCAAGGTAACAGTTCTGGCCACAGAGGGGGTGTCTGTAGCCCCCAGGGAAAGAAATGTCGGGGTTTTAAGGGATACAGGAGGGGGATGGGGTGGAGAGGTATTCAGTGGGGAGAGCTAGAGTGTTCTTCTCTCGTTGGGGCTAGGTTATGTTACCAGTGAGAAGGATAGTGAGGCCCTTAGGGATCGGTTATGTCACCTCCCACCACCCCAAACGTCACTAGAGGGGAGCCCTACAGTTTTCGAGCCCGTCAATTTCAAGCCTGCCGGTTTTCTCCCAGAAGAGAAGCACCTTAGCCGCCATCTTTTACCAACATTTACTTTTATAGCTAAGTAATAAATTCTTATAATAGTACTTATAGCAAAGTAATAGATGTGTGAGTTGTAGGTATATATTCCAGATATCAGTTTATATTTTGTTCTGTGAATATCACTCCCCTAAAGTAGATTACTCAGAACAACATGTACTGGGGTTAACATGCTATCCTTCCCTAAGAATAGCCCATTATTTTCATTACATTATTATTTATTTACTTCCCTACAATTTGTGTGAAGGAAGGATCACTCTTCTTGTTCAATGCAGTTCTGGACACTTTGAAAAAATGAAATAACACTGAAGAAAAACTAAGAAAAAATATTTGTAAAACATTTGAACATGTGCATACAAGAAAATTATTCCTAAATCACAAAATTTGTTATAAATCATTTTCATACTCAAAGATCCTCATAAAAATATGTTAAAATGTTCTTTTTCAACAACATTAAAAAAAAGCTTCAAAGAAAATACAAACACACTGAATTTCTTACAAATATGGTTAATTTGAAAAGAAAAATAAGTTGAACAAAAGACTGAAGCTCTTACTCCACGAATTTTTGGTCCCCAATTTTCATAATTTTATCTTTCACTTAATAATTCAGTTATAACTTTTGTCTGAAAAGAAGAGTAGAGATAACAGGATATCAAATGAATTACAGATGAGATATATTTACTTTAAATCTTGATGTTTTGTGAGATATCCTGGATAAAAAACAAACAAACAAACAAAAAGAAACACTTATGGATATAAAGTAAACAAAAGTGATGTAAAATAAAATAATTTCCCATGGTCTTATAACCTAATCTTTCTATTTATTAATTCATTTCTCACTGTAACTTGTAAATTTCAATTATTAAGAGTTACAAAGTTTAGAGTGTTAATAACTCATGATATTTCAACTGCAAGAAATGGTAGTCTTGGGGCTGGGGTTGTGGCTCAGCAGCAGAGCGCTCGCCTCGGATGTGCGTGGCCCAGGTTCGATCCTCAGCACCACGTAAACATAAATGCACTGCATTGTGTACAACTAAAGTAAATAAATGAATAAATATTTTTTAAAAAAGAAAAACAAATGGTAGTCTCTTCTTTGAGAACTGTTGGCTTTTTTCCTTTTTTGAATAAAACAGTAAATCCTATGCCAGGGATTAGTTGCAAGATTAGGCAAAAAAACCACAAACATTATAATATTGTTGTAGGAACAGACGAGGCAAGGCACTGAAGATAACAGGAAACATTTTTTTTTTTTTAATTATTTGGCTGCAACCAGGTTCATAGGTACAGCTCTCGCTGTAACCAATTAATCCCTTGAACCCTGAGTTCAGGTAGTTTCAGAACTTTATACCCAGCATGTAAGGGGAGGTGCTCAGAAGTTCACAGTCTGCAGAAGTTCACATAAAAGCAGCTTTTTTTCTTTCACTGTTCTGGGCAAGTTAACCCTTCAAGGACAACACCTGAGAAGGGAAGAGAGTCTTCTCCCCTTTCTTTCTTCCCCTCTGTCAGCTGTTACCATGGAGCTCAATTAGTAGACATTTTTGTGAGCTTCAGCTCAAGGCCAGAGGCCTTGTTAAACAATTTGTCCTTTTTATTATCATACTTTTGCATTTGCAGATATACTTCTACAAAGTACTATACTAGATATATGTTTGTGAAAAACAAGTAAAAGGGCATTCAGTACCTGGAGTGCCGATTTCTTCCAGGCCAGTGGCCAAGTAATAGAGCAACAGTGTAGTGACAGTACGGTAATGGTTGAGGTCTTTAACCCTTCGTGACCCGGGGTGAGCCTCCTTTGTACAGCAAAGTAAGCTAGAAGGGCCTACCTCAACGATGAGACTAGACTGGGAAAGTAGAGGCCACTGGTATTCCCTCCTCCACCTTCAGAAGACACAGAAACATACCAGGGAGTCCGGGCAGCACTGGAACTCGTTTATTGAAGAAGATAGACAATGTTTATAGTGGACATGAACCAATCAGTAAGCAGATTCTAGAAACAGGTAAAGAGCATGGGCACATCTCATTGTCAGAATCCCCTGCCCTATCTTTAGGGCAGTTTCGGTTCTCACGATACGTCAGAGCAGAGCAACAACCGCCCCCCCCCCCCCAGGTCATGTCCATAACAGGGCGTGGAAAGCAGCCAGAGAACCAGAGCTTCCCATTCCCTCGGCTGACGTGTTCTAAATGCCCAGACACAACAGGAAAATAGGAAACTTATCTACACTGAACTTTGTTGGGGATGTTAAGAACACGCCAGTAGATAGAAACTCTCTGGCTGTCTCCCACTTCCTGATATGGGAACTTGGCCTAGCCAAGGGGTGTTCCCCTGATGTATGACAGAAGTCAGTCCTCCACTAGGATAGTCTAATGGCTCTGCCAATATGACCTGCTCATGTTCCCTATGTGCCCCTATGATCTTTCTGCTGATTGGCCCATGTCTTCTATAAAGGCCGTCCACCTTCCTCAATAAACTGAGCTCATGCCTTGACCAGACTCCCTGGTGTATGCCTGATTGTCTTCCATTGTGAGGGCTGAGCGTGGCCACCAGTCAACCTCTGCCTCTTCCCGATTCCACCTCACCGCTGGGGCGTGTTCCCCCAGCCTTCTCTGCCGGCCAGAGAAGGACAAACCCGGGTTCAGGGGAACTAGAAACCCCAGCAGAACTTTTTTATAGAGACTCTTGCTGACAGTCCTAAAATCAGCCATGGTGAAGATTTCTGGAAAAGCCCAGTTAAAATTTTCTGTGGAGGATGGAGTGCTACTACAATATAATCTGCCCTTTCTAAAAATCTCCATCATTTACTCTATTTTTTTAAAGGGCTATATAACTATTATTTTATATAAGCTTCAAAACTAGTTGATAAAGAGGTAAAATAATTTTTTACAAAAGTAGGAAACTGTTGCTCAGAAGAATAAAGCTCTTTCCTTACCTAGGGGTGTAGTTCTGTATTTAGACACAGATGTGGTTTTGTTTCAAAACTGTACTTTAATTTTGAAAAGTTGTTGTAGAAGAAAAATTTCTCCCTACCTTAAGCACATGTACTTTGGAATATTCTGTCTGTATATTGGGGACTCAAGGGTACACTGAAGGCTTACAATTTCAGGGCAAGGTTTAGTAAGTAAATTGTGAGTAATTTTGGTTCATCTCAGCTCTTAATACAGTAGCAGACATTCCTGCCTTACTCCTCTGATAGCAGACTGCTATTGGCATGGTGGAGAAACTTTCATAAAAACATTCAGAAACTATGGCAGACAAAAAGATGCTGTTGCAGAGATATTGGGGATTGGTTTTTTTGTTCATTGATAGTTACTTTTTTTTTTTTTTTTTTCTGGTACCTGGGATTGAACTCAGGGGCACTAGACCACTGAGCCACACCCCAGCCCTATTTTGCATTTTATTTATAGAAAGTATCTCACTGAGTTGTTCAGCACCAGAGTTGCTGGGATTACTGGTGTGCACCACTGCACCAAAGTGATAGTTAATGTTTGATCACAGAGATGATCAAATAAGTAAATACCCTTATTATTGCACCCACTTCTCATTATTGAAAACCCTTTTCCTATAGCTGGAGTTTTGTTCTTGGGATTTTCAGAGCCTGTGTCTTCCTTCCCTATTTATATTTTAGCTCTTTTTCCCCATTTGGAAGCCAGATATTGAAGTCTAGTACTTTTCAAAAGGCCATACATACATCAGAAGTAAGACAATTATGGTCTGCATAGAGGAAGTCACAGTCGTAGAAAAAAACTTTGGAAGTCATTGACACTTCTGGGTAAATCTTAGTACAAGAGAGAGCAAACAAAAATGAAAACCAAAATCAAAACAAGAAAATCCTAGATAAGTTACATATTTTTATTTTTATGTTACTGTGTAATTAGATTTAAAAGTGATATTTTCAACAAAATAAAACTGCAAACTAAAAACAAATAAACAAACAACAACAACAAAAAACAAAAAAAAAAAAAAAAAAAAAAAAAAAAAAAAAAAAAGAAAAGAAAAGAAAGTGTGGCCCATCTAATAGGGAAACAAGGAAAGGATAGAAACTGACCCTGACAACATGATAATAGAGCAGACATAGCAGACAAGCAGTATTAAATGACTGTTTTAGAAATACTCAAAGAACTATATAAATATGTAGAGAAAGCAATAAAGTGACATAGGGAAAAATGAAAATATGAATAGAACAAGAAATTCTAAAGAAAAACCAAAATATATTCTGTAACTTAAAAATACAGACAAAAAGATAAAATTTATTAGAGAAATCTAAAGGCATATTTAAAGAAGGGGAAATTAGCAAATTGACATGAGATATTGTAAATTATTGAATCTGAGAAAAATAATAAAAACATTTAAGGATAGTGAAAAGAACATAAAGTACCTGTGGGATGCTATCAAGTGGACAATCATTATTAAGATTTGGATATGAGGTGTCCCCCAAAGCTCACATGTGAGACAGTGCAAAAGGTTCAGAGGGAAAGGATTGGATTGTGAGAGTGAGTCTTAACCCAATAAGTGAAGTAATCCCTGATGGCTTTAGCTGACTGGTAACTAGAGGAAGGTGGCGTGTGGCTGGAGGAAGTGGTTAATTGGGGGCATGACTTTGGGGCATATATTTTGTATCCAGAGCTGGAGTCTCTCTCTGTCTGCTTCTTAATCACCAAGATGTGAGCTGTTTCCCTTTGCCACACTCTCCCGCCATGATGCTCTGCCTCAAGTAGAGCCGTGAGGAATGGAGCCAGCCTTCTCTGAACTAAGACCTCTGAAACTGTGAGTCCTCAAATAAACGTTTCCTCCCCTACAGTTGTGCCGGTCTGATCCTTTGGTTAAAACAGTGAAAAAGGTCAATAAAACAAACATGCATGTTGGGTATTACCAAGAAAAGAGAATAAATAGGCAGGAGAAAGTATTTGAAGAAATGATGACTGGATCTCCTGAAAATGGGTGGAAGACATGAATGTAAACATTCGAGAATCTTAACGTCCAGGTAGACTGAACTCAGAACATAGAAAGACACATCATAATCTAAATGTTGAAAACAAAGGCAAGAAAATTTTGAAAATACCAAAAGAAAATTGGCTATTCACATATAAAGGATCCTCAGACAAGCAACAGAAATTTATATTTAAGTTTCAACTTAGATTATTAGAAGATTTATCATAAGTAATTTTAGAGGACATAAGGTAGTCATATAACATGTTCAAAGTGCTAGAAGAGAAAAAAATATATAAACAAGAAATCTTTTATCTGGAAAACTGTCCTTTAAAGGAGAGGAAGAAATGGATGTGTTTCCAGGTAGACAAACACTGAATTACTATATTATGTTTAGACCATTTAGTGGTATTAAAGAGAGTCTTGGATGTTGAAATATTAGGACACCAGACAGTATTTTGAAGCCATATATATATATATATATATATATATATATATATATATATATATATATATATATATATAAAATCCAACCTCAGTAATTTAGCAAGGCTATCAGCAACTTATTGAGAATGGTCTCAAAATAAAAAAAAATAAAAGGTAGCTTGGGAAAGGTAATATTTTGTCCTTCCAAGACATGAACCCATTTCCTCTCCCTATAGTCAGTAAAACGATTGATCAGGCATGCAAAATGGTACTTTCATGGCTTTCTGAAAGTTGGGGGACCCCAAGCCACCACTCAGCCAAGCTACAGCTAATTCCCAAATTGACTATGCCCACTCCCCAACACTGTAGAATATAGGTCTTTCACACCTTCTGCAGTCTACTTTGGCTGAGCAACTGCCATCTTCTCTGCAGAAGTTGGTGCATGGGACCAACTTCTTAAAGCATCTGAAGGGCATAAAGCAACTGAAGAGCTTAAAGCAACTGAAGGCAGCTGGCTAGGGCCACTTTCTGATATTGTACAAAGACCGCATGTCTCAAATCTGGCCCCAACACCCCTTAGGGGTACCAAATATTGACCACCTGCTAGATTCTTTTGGCTTTATGCCACATGGATAATGCAAGGATTTAAATCAGATCCTTTATTGGCATAGAAGGGGTCCAGTTTTGTTGCTGCCTGCAGCTATCGCTGCCTGCAGCAACGATACCGCGGGAAAGAATTCGGAAGCAGACTGGAAAATAAATAGGCTCTTTATTCTTTCTTCTTATAACTTCTCTCTCCAGCTCCAACAACCTCTCCAACTCCAACCACCCCCTCTAACCATCCTCACCCAGTTAAATAATTTTTGCCTTAACAAGTATACACGTGTCAACAGCTCAAACTTACAGGTGTGTCACATAGTTTTCACAGGCATAGAAAGATTCTTAGATAAATGCATGAATAGCAGGTGAAAATACTGAAACACCTCTTATGGCTCTCAGCTAGCCGCCACTTTAGCTATCTCCTTATTAGGGCTCTTACATTTACCCCTTTTATTTTAAAAGAGGGAAAGCTCTAGGGCGTCTACATGTGCAACCAACATTCTTACCCATCATTGCATAATCAAGGCTGTGCCCTTGACTCCTGTCTTAGGTTGATATGTTGGCCACATGAGACTTTCCCGCAGATGGGTGACGACCCTCACCACATCTGGATCAACTGTGCCTGTCTTAGGTTGTCCCCTTCTGGGAATCTTACCCGTCATTGACTACCAGCCGTCCAATCGAGCCAACCAAAAATGAGGAGATGCTTCGGTTCTAAGGCGGAAAGCTTTGTGCTGACGAGCCAAGTTCCATAGCGTATCAAGTTTTTTAAATAAATCAGCTGCCCTAAGTTCCATTAAATAACACACTGAGTTCTCTAGACAAATACCCGCAAGTCATTGTCCCGTGCAATGTCCCAAACATAAAAAGATTTATCAAAATGTCCATTTGCTAACACGTTGATCTAGGAGGCCTCGTGCTTGCAGAGCAGAAGCCACACTTCTGGTGAAGTTGTTTGATGCTTGAGCAGCAGGGATGCTTGTAGCGATTGCGATCCCTGCAGCTGTAGCAGCAACCATCTTTTTTTATGTCTAGACAACGCCACCGGCAAATCTTCAGAGCCCGCTACCTAGAAACTCAAGCATCAATCATTAGAGAAAAGGCAGTGCCATTCCAGCACTGAGTCAAGAAGTGAGTTGTCAAACTAAAAAATAGAATTATTAGATCAGGTAATTGAAGTTGATTTCTGCTCACACACATTACTGCTTGAGCTCACACGAACATAAGCTGGCAAAATATCACATTCAGAATGGATTAAAGAAAGACCGAGGGTATTTAGCTGACAAAATATTATATTTAAGATAAATTAAAGAAAAGCAAAGAGCATTTTAGAAAAATAAATTGTTAGCTGGAACCCCTGAGCCTCTGCATACACAGCAACCTTCCATGAATATACCTGTTGAAACAATTTAAATTAATCAGCTATTTAACCAATAAAGTTAATTACAAATAAACAATCCCATGTCAAATACCAAAATATTAGGTTATATAGTATTAGTCATATTCTTTGCTGAAGAGAAGTCCTAGAGACACCTATAAATTAAGATTGAAGGTACCTTCACTTTTTAATTGTTTACCCAATTTGAATACTCTTAACTTAAATGAATTAAAGTTATTTGGATCCATTTTTTTAAATATATATTATTAATTTTTATGAGCGCTCGGTTTTTGTTATTTGTGACATCACATTGGACAGACACACAAACATAAAGACATATATTTGTGACGTCACATTTACATGAAATCTAGACAAGCACACAGACATAAAGACATATATAAAAAAGAAAAAATACAATTGTGTGTAAACTAAAGAGAGATCTTCTCGTCCTGGCCGAGAGGAATGAGAATTAAGTTGTGAATTTATTGAAGGACTCTTTTAAGGGAATCATTCCACAACAACTTCATCTTGGCCCTTTTGATTTGGCACTTGTTTTATTAATCTTGATTCTGCAACAACTTCATCTTGGCCTTTTTGATTTGGTACCTGTTTTATTAATCTTGATGGTATCCACACGGGCGAGGTTTCATGCTGTGGAAAAACACAAAGAGATCCTCTCCCCCAAATTAATACTGGGTCTGGATCTTTCCATGTACCTGAAATAACATCCTTCCAGTAAACCAAAGGTTTATGTTTTTGGTGTGGATTCCAGTGTCTGTCACCAGCCAAATATCCTTTGGAATCCAAAGTTAAAAAATTTAAAGTTTAAAGGGCAATGGCTAATCTATCTTTAGGATTTGTCCAATTTCCTTCTTTTTGTTTCAAAAGCATAAGTTTGAGTGTGCGATTAGCTCATTCAATTATACCTTGGCCTTGAGGATTATATTGGATACCAGTCTTATGAAGTTTACTGAATTTGGAGCAAAACTGTTTGAAAGATGAGGATGTATATGCAGGGCCATTGTCTGTTTTAAGCATTTTTGGAATGCCTAGTGCAGCAAAAGCTTGTAAACAATGAGATGTAACATCTTTAACTTTTTCTCCAGCATGTAAGGAAGCAAAAATCATGCATGAGCATGTATCTATGGTCACATGAATATCGCAGTTTTGCAAAACTTGGAAATCGCAGTTTTCCAAAACTTGGCTCATGAGTGACATCCATCTGCTACAAATGATTGGGCATTAATCCTCTTGGGTTAACCCCATAATGTGGATTGGGCAAATGTGTCACACAAGATTGACAAGCCTTCACAATTGTTCGAGTTTCATCTTTAATTATTTTGAAACTTTGTTGTAAAGTAGTACTATTAACATAAAATTGAGAATGGAATGAGGTAGCTTGTTGGACTGCTGAAAATATAAAGATTGTTTGAGTGAGGGCATCAGCCTTTTGATTACCTTCATGGAGAGGACCAGGCAAATTAGTATGAGCTCCGATATGTCCAATAAACAAAGGTTCTTTACGTTCCCATAGAAGGTTTTGAATTTGAAAAAACAATTTAAAGGCTGGAGTATGAAGTGTTATTGAACCTGCTAGCTCCAATTTAGGGACAGCATGTACAATATAGTGGCTGTCTGAAAAAATATTTATGGGCTGTTCTTTAAAACTTTCAAGAGCTATAATAATAGCTTCTAGTTCTACTAATTGAGCTGATTTATGGGCAGTAATATGAATCATATTTTCTTTTTTAGTGACTACTGCAGCAGTACCATTAGAGGACCCATCTGTAAATACATTTAATGTGTTAGGAATAGGTTGATTTTTTTATTACCTGTGTAAATATAATGAGATGATTGATACAAAAAGATAGTATAGGAGACTTAGAAAGATGGTTATCAAAATTTGCAGAAGTAGAGCATCTAGCTGTAGCCTAATCATTATCATTGAAGCATAAATATTCAACCAGTGATGATGAATAGGGAGTAATAATAGTAGCAGGGTGAATGCCAAGTATTTTAGTAGAAGTCTTAAGTCCTTGAAGAATAAGTTTAGCCACCATGGAGGTATAAGACTCAATTGTACTTTTAGGAGAGATGGGCAAATGTATCCATAATAAAGGCCCCTGTTGCCAAAATACTCCTGTGGGTGTATATTGTGAAGAAATAATGATCAATATCAGCGGTCGAGCAAAATCAATTCTATCACAATGGGATCCTTCAATGGCCTTTTCTACCAACTTTAAAGCTTCCCTAGCATCAGGAGTCAATGTTCGCAGTGAAGATGGATCAGGGTTCCCGCGAAGGATATCAAATAAGGATTTTAATTGGCCAGTAGTGAGGCTTAGTGTAGTGAAGGAGCCCCAATTAGGGAGATGGCTATTGCGGTCAGCTGGAAGCCATAAGTTCCACCTGATAATAAGTATGTATGTGACGCACCTGTAAATGCACGTGAGGCACCCGCAAAGCTAACCGGGTGAAAGCGGTTGGAGTCAGGAGAAGAATGAATTCGTTCAGTCAGTCATGCACTCGGTCAGTCAGAAGAAGAGTTCGGGTCGGAGAAGAAGAAAAGAATCAGAGCGGCCAGAACGTAGGCAGAGCGGTTACAGAAGAGAAACCAGATAGAAGAAGTAATTCCTGGTCAGAGTCAGGCCGAGGCTCCCGAGGAAGAAAGAAGAAAGAACAAAGAAGAAAGAAGCTCTAAATGCTAAGCTCTCTCTCTCTCTAAAGAAGAAATCTCTCTCTTTCAAGCTCTCTCTCTTTCTCTCTAAGCTCTAAGAAGAAGAAGAAAAAAAAGCTATCTCTAATCTTTCTCTCTAAGCTCTTTCTAAGAAGAAGAAAAATCTTAATTTCTCTCTCTAAGCTCTCTCTAAGAAAGTAGAAGTAAAAGTAGTAGTATCTTTACTCTGCCTCCGAGAGTTTTCCTCCCGCGGCGTTGTGGCTGGCCACGACAGGCAGCTTACAGTGTAGGGCAAAGCCAATTAATGTCTCCCAGCAATTTTTGAAAATCATTAAGAGTGGCCAAATGTTCCTTATTTATTAAAATTTTTGAGGCCTAATAAAAGTATCCATAATTTGGAATCCTAGATATAATATTGGAGATCTAGTTTGAACCTTTTCTTCAGCAATGTTTAGTCCATATTGTTTCAACTTTTCTGATATATCGCTAAATATGGTGAATAAGTTTTCTTGATTAGGATGAGCAAGCAAAACATCATCCATATAATGGAGGCACATAAGCTCTGGGTATTTGTTCTTGATAGGCTGAATAACTTTATCTACATAGATTTGACATATAGTGGGGCTATTAGCCATTCCCTGGGGTAAAACTTTCCATTGATACCTTTGATCAGGGCCATTATTATTAATAGAAGAAACTGAAAAAGCAAACCTGGGGGTATCCCGAGGATGTAGAGGAATAGAAAAGAAACAATCCTTTATATCAAGAGTTATAAGATGGAAATTTTTAGGAATAGCTACAGAATTAGGAAGTCCAGGTTGGGTAGGGCCCATAATTTGCATGGTTTTATTGATTTCTCTAAGATCATGTAACAATCGCCATTTTCCTGATTTTTTCCTAATCACGAATATGGGGGAACTCCAGGGAGAGGTGGAAGGTTCTATATGTCCTGCTTCTAGTTGTTCTTGAATTAGTAGGTGGGCCGCTTGTAATTTCTCTCTAGATAGGGGCCACTGAGGGACCCAAACTGTCTTATCATAAAGCCATGGTATTTTCAAAATTGTTTTCTCATTGGCCCCTAAAAAAAAAATCCTTTACCTTTTTGATGATAATTTTTTTAAGCTTAATAGGGTTAGGATTACCCTGTAGATTTTTATTTTTAACACCTGTGGGCTTGGTTGCGAGGTGTACTCCCATTTGTTGCAAAATATCTCTTCCCCATAAGGTAACTTGCAAGCTGGACAAAACATAAGGCTGAAATGTTCCTTTATGCCCTTCATCATCTTCCCATTTTAAAACTGTTGCACTTTGTTCTGGGCTGTTAGTATATCCCAAGCCTCTTAAACTGATTGAAGCCTTCTGCAGAGGCCAGTGCTTGGGCCATTGTCATAGATTGATGATGGAAGAGTCAGCCCCAGTATCAATCAATCCCTCCATCTCTATTCCTTGAATTTTTAATTTGCACATAGGCCTCTGTGAACAATCCTGAACCCAGTAAGCCATAGGTCCTGAGCCAGTGGAACCAAATCCCCTATTGTTCCTATTTTGAGGCATACTCTTAAATGAGTCATGTAAACTGGGAAGGAGAAGCAGCTGAGCAATTCTATCTCCTTGGTTAACAGAGCAAATGCCTCGAGGTGAACTAAGCATAATCTTAATTTCTCCTTGGTAGTCTGAGTCTATTACACCTGGAGTCACTTGAAAACCTGATAAGCTTTTAGAGCTTTTCCGAGGATAAGTCCTACAGTTCCTGAGGGAAGAGGTCCCCTGACTCCTGTGGGAATCAGTTGAACCCCCATTTCATATGTTAGCACTATTCAGGCGGTGGAACAGAGGTCTAGTCCTGCACTTCCTCTTGTTCCTTTAACGAGGGAGTCAATGGGTAAGAGGCATTGTGTCGAGGAATCATCTGGATGGATGTTTGAGGATACTCTTCCTCTAACTCTTCATACATTTGTGGGCTCCAAGGCATTGGGCCCCATGCCCCATTTTTTGAATTCCTAAACAAAATGTTTCAATAAATATCGAATTTAGATCTGCTCTTATTAGCCCAATGGTTTCCTTTTTTACACCTGGGGCATCATCCTGGGGCACGATATCAGTATGGTCTTATTTCTCTTTGGGGATATTGTCTAGAATAACTTGATTGATTATAATAATTTTTAGGTTGAGCCCATTTTGTGAAATTTTGAGGGGAAGCACCTCTCATTGTTGCTGTAATCACATTTCCTGTGACAAAGGCATCATTTATATCTTTACATAATCTTATATATACTGAAAGGTCCCTTTTAGATTTCCATGGTCTGATAGTGTCTTGACAATATTTGTTGGCATTTTCATATGCCAGCTGAATGACTAATGGCATAGCTTGATCAACGTCTCCAAACACTCTACCTGCAGTTCACAAAAGCCTATCAGCAAAGTCAGCGTATGGCTCATTAGGTCCCTGAATTACTTTAGACAAGCTACCCTGTAAGTCACCAGTTCCTTGTAAAGTTTTCCATGCCTTAACAGCTGTGGCATATATTTGAGCGTAAACTCCAGGATCATATTGAATTTGAATCTGTAAGTCAACAAACTGCCCTTCTCCAGTTAACATGTCTACGTTATGGTCTGGAAATCCTGCAGTCACGTTTCTTCTAGCTGTTTCCACACAAAACTCCTGGAACTGTGACCTCCAAATCAAGTATTGTCCCCCGCTCAATACTGCCTTACATAAGCCTTTCCAGTCTGAGGGGGTTAAAGTTAAAGTGTTAAGGGACTCCAACATACTTAAAGTGAAAGGAGCTTGGGGCCCATAGGTCATTATGGCTTCTTTGAAATTTTTTATTGTTTTGAAGTCCAGGTATTGGTGGTACCTCTGCCCATTTTCATTTTCAAATACTGGCAGATCCCAGTGTCCCTGCGGGTTTTGACGTTCAAGGGCACGGGGCACGTAAGCACTCAGAAAGGCCGTTTAATCTCTACCTCAAGGGCACACAAATGCTCAGAAATACACCTCATGGTTTCTGTAATTGATTCAACCCATGAGGGAGCAGAGGGCACAAGTGGTTCCTCTACTTGACGGTCCTTTCTCCTCTTAACTGACTCAGTGGAGGAGGCTGTGCTTTCATGGTTATTTGACTCCTCCTCACTACTATTATTTTCATTAGTAGTAACATCCTGAGTCCCAGGTTCATTTGAGAGTACGTATTCCTCAGCTATTTCTAATAAATCTCAGATAACTTTAGCAGCTCGGATCTTTGTCATTTTTGAGTTCACACCAATACTATCCTTACTGTTCCTATCTGATTCAGTGGAGGCTATGCTTTTATGATCACTTTCCTCCTCACTATCAGCTATATCAAAGAATTCTTCCATAGCCTTTATCACTCGGGTCTTGGTTATTTTCAAACCCATCTTTAGAGACTTCTCAGTTCTTACCTGCCAATTCCGAAAGCCCCGTACGGGCCACTACTTGTTGCCGCCTGCAGCTATCACCGCCTGCATCAAGGATACCGTGGGAAAGAATTCAGAAGCAGACTGGAAAATGAATAGGCTCTTTATTCTTCCTTCTTCTAACTTCTCTCTCCAGCTCCAACAACTTCTCCAACTCCAGCCACCCCCTCTATCCAACCTCACCCAGTTAAATACTTTGTGCCTTAACAAGTATACACGTGTCAACAGCTCAAACTTACAGGTGTGTCACATAGTTTTCACAGGCATAGAAAGATTCTTAGATAAATGCATGAATAGCAGGTGAAAATACTGAAACACCTCTTATGGCTCTCAGCTAGCCGCCATCTTAGCTATCTCCTTATTAGGGCTCTTACATGGTTTCTACTTCCTCCCCTCCTCAATCTTTCCTTCTCTTACATATCCAGCAAACTTAATGGATCAGAAACCTCTTTGCTATTTTGTTCCTGCATCCAACACAGGCTTTTAAATTCTCCAGAGAGGCAAGACAGTCCATCTGTACATCTGCTCAGTCTCCAACAAATAGGTACCCACCCTTAAGATAGCCAGGACTTGCGGGGGAGGGGGGAGTCCCCTACCATTAAGATTTTCCCAGTCCCCAATGGGAAAAGTCTAGTCTGGTTTCTTGCATGCCTGTGTCAGAAGAGGGCAGAAGATGCTTTGCTCTCAGCTGTCATTTCCATCAAGCCTCTCCAAATAAGGGAGTTACCCAGTCAGTTCCCAGAGACACCCATGTTGGGCTATCTCTATACAGATTTTAAGATCTTCTACACCCAAATTACCTCAAAATCAAATGTTTCATTTAGCTCAGCACTCAAATTTGGCCTCAATACAAATTAGAAAATCTGTACCAATGTCCCAAGTATAAAACCTTTGATCAAGAAATTCTCCAAAATGTAAAAATTACCTATTACAGGTTGGCAAAATTGTCTGAAACTTACAAAATGGCAAAGTTGACTGAGGTTTTCTATCCCTGAGCTTTCTTTTTTCTTCACTGGATTACCAAATATACCACCCTAGAAATTCATACTCCTGCTAGTGCTCTCTTTCTCCCTGTTCAATTTATCAGCAGGTCTGCACCTGATACCCATAAAAAAACTTAACCAGTTATGTAAGGGTGCCAAAGCTTTCCAGAAGCAATTTATATACACTGCTTTCAAGACCTTTGACAATAGAGAAGATGAGGCAAAACAGGAGAAAGAAAAGCATCTTAAAACTAAACATCAGTTCCTAGCATCAGCCATTCATAGCCATAAAAAATCACTGCTGCTTTTGTTCCCACCAGACCCTCTTTATACCCCTTGGACACTGTTTCCTAATTCGACCTACCAGACACTGGGCAAACCTTATCGTAACAGAAGGCCCTCCACCAAGGCCTTTTTCAATTATAAGCAATGGCGGGGGGACACTGGAAGGTGGACTCTCCCTAGGGAAAAACCCCCTCTCAGCAATGGCCAGACACAGCCTGTGTCCCAAGGTGGAAGGGAGGTGGAGTCTGGGGGAATCCTTCCCAGCTCCTCACAGGCCCATTCCTGATGAAACTAATGGGTGATACTCATGAGGGTCTTGACACCAGGATTCACTAGGTACCTAGTGTTGGGGACTTAAGAACACATAGGCCGAAAGAATAAAGAACTTTAACTCTTTGGTTGCTTCCCACTTCCTATTATGGATCTGGCCTATTCAGGAGGCATTCCCCTGACATGTCATGGGAACCGAAACTACCCTAAGGATAGGGTAGGGGCTCCACCAATACAATTTGCCCATGCTCCTTATGTGTCCCTGTATTCTTTCTGTTGATTGGCCCATGTTCTCTATAAGACCTTCTAACTTCCTCAATAAACTTTTCATGCCTTGACCATTCTCCTGTACCATCTGTTTGTCCTCTGAAAGGAGGGCTGGGTGTGGGTGGTCAGTCGGCCTTTACCTTTCCCAAGTTCGCCTCCATGGGGTGTGTTTCCCTCCCCCCACAGTCTTCTCCGCTGGCCAGAGGAGCCTATCCCGGTTTGGGGGGGGGGAGCTAAAGACCCCAGAAACTCAACTAGGTCCCTAACACCTAGAAAGGGTACCCCTCCCCTTGATGCAGCCAGCATCCCAAGTTCCCTAATACATCCAAGAAGCCCCATGTTTCAGGGATGGTTTCAGCCAAACACCAGGAAATATTTCCCTTCTGAAGAGATTTTAAGGACACAATTAGCTGGTAAATGTCTTCCCTTAATGTAAAACAATTATCAAAATGTTGATTTGTATCCTCCAATCTGAGTGAAACCCCACCCCAAAACAATGTAAAAAGAAAATTTATTTCAATCTCCTACCCTCAACTTAGGGTAAATAAATTAATCTGTTTGCCACTGAGAGTAAAAATAACCCTAAACAGCCCAGCAGCCAATGGTATGTCTCAGTAAGGAGCATGATAATGTTTCATAATTTTCTGCATCCAAACCTCGCCTGATTACCAACCAGGGAAAAAAGGGTTTAAAAACCCTGAGCAGCAATTCCCCTGGCAAGTCTGTATAGAAGTTTGCATTGGAATGTAAATGGAAAACTCAGTAGGAGACAGATCTGGGACTACAGGGGGAAAAAAAAAAGTGTCCCTTTAACTTCTCCTTGGCTGCACACCCCCCAAAAAATGATTTGAGATCTCTCTCACTCTTTCTCTCACTCTCCCTCCATCTTCCTCCATCTCCCTGTGTCTTTCTCACACTAATTTAAGGTTAAAAGTAAACTATATGGCACTTTACTGAAATAATTAATGGCCATGTCTTTTTTTCTAGGACCCTAGGGTTTTTTGTTGTTCTTGTTGTTGTTTTTCATTTGTTTATTACTATTACTATTATTATTATTATTATTATATTTGAGCTCATCCTTTTAATTTTGTGCACCTAGGTTACACTTTCTGATCACACCTATTTTATCCAACTATAGAGGTTTTTTACACTCTGCTTTGTTCAAAGGCCAGTTTGCAAGAGTTATAAAAAGCAATAAGGCCTCTGTTTGTTTCTTCTATGTATTGTCCTGTCTGCATGAGTTTGTGTTTCAAAATTGTCATTTAGATGAATGAGCTCATAAATTAAAATTTCAGAAATATGGATCCTGCATAAACAAGTGATAAAAAGAACACTTTTATCAAGCTGCTGTTCTCCAAACTGAAGTTGTCTGTAATGGCGATTTTAGACTTATAAGAATAGCAAATTTAATTGGAGATTTATTTATATCATGTAATGTTCTGTAACCAAATCTAAATCTTATGTTATTTTATACACTGGGGTAAAAATGTAACTATTTCTAAAAGATAATGAGAGCCTGATCTGTTTAAAGGTTAATATTGTGAAACATGAAAGCATTTTGTCACTTTCCACAGAAAAGGAAAGTTAAAAGCTCTTTCATCTTTCCTTTGATTCATGTTTTAAATGTAATGTTACATTGTGTTAACTATCATATAGGAAACACTATACGCAAACTTTGTAAAACGACATTTAAGAGGCAAAGATCAGCTTCAGAACTACAACACTTTACCTAAGCTTTGTCAGGAGCCCTGCCTCACCTGAGATAAGGTTCTGCCTCTGAACTTAATGCATGTTAGAATGGGTACAGAACAAGCTGGACTTCAGCTCACTTAGAGTTATGTTCCAAAGATTGATGTTTGATGTCAAGATTAGTGTGATCTCTGACAGGCGTATACTGTATAACTCAGACAAAATTCAAGACAGATATTACACAAACTCTTGTTAATTTCATTTTGAATTTTCCCTGTAAACTTTATAACTGTTCCCTGATAATGCTTTGCAGAGGTATTGCTTCAAGAACACACAACCTAGGTTAATTTGAGATAATAAGCCATTACCTACCAGACAGATAGGATGTAAGGATAACTTCTAGTACTAAATCATCTCCCAATTAAATAAAAGGGGTAAATGAATATGAGGTTATGAAAATTGAAGTTAAAGCCCAGTACTCTTACTTTAAGACTGGTGGAACTGACTTGCTGGCTATTTAAGACCAAGTGAAGGCTTAAAGATTAAGGCCCCCCCAAAAGGTCCAAGAAAACCAATATTTGGCTCCTGCCCTCTGAGTCAGCCTGCAACCAGGGAATGAGAGAAATTTTCTAAGGAGATTTGCAACTCTGGGTCATATGATCTCCTGATGAGGGAGATTCATGAGACCACTGGAGAATGGAAAGCCAATCAGTGCACCTGCTACAAAGAGGAGGGCCACTGAAGAAGGGAGACATCCTGATATTTCCAAGGGAACCCACATCATCAAGGAGACCCTACCTAGCAGATGCCACTAAGAGCTAAGAAGCTGCTCTCAAATTCCCAAGAGTGACCACAATAAGAACTCAGCTGACTCTTAACAGCAGATAGGAACAAGGTCAATTTGATCAGCTTGATCTTGAACATCTAGCAAAAATAGTTATAATCCAAATATAGCCATACCTGGGCATTTAAAAAGAAAAGCAACAGTTCTTTTAATGGAACTTAAGACTTTCACTTATGTTAATCCCAGAGCCCTGATAACCCCAAATTCTGAGATATTTTTCCTTTGCGAGGCTCATATTTGCCCCTGCTTACCAAAATTAAACTGGCCTCTGTAACTTTAATCTTCCTTACTCCTCAAACTGATATTTTACCTCACAACCAATGTCTACCCATTCCAATAAAAACACACACCAGATGTAAGATAGGCCCCCTGAAATTATTCCCATACACAAAGGGGAATTATCACCTCCTACCATGCGAATGCATTTGGGGCCAATTTAGACTCCCTTTGGGAAAGAAAAGTCTGACCTAAGCTGGGCATGGTGGCGCACACCTGTAATCCCAGCACTTTGGGAGGCTGAGGCAGGAGGATCACTAGTTCAAAGCCAGCCTCAGCAATGGCGAGGCACTTAGCAACTCAGTGAAACCCTGTCTCTAAATAAAATACAAAAAAGGGCTGAGGATGTGACCCAGTTGTCGAATGCCCCTGAGTTCAATCCTGGGTACCACAAAAAAAAAAAAAAAAAAAAAAGTCTGACTTAGGAGAAATTTCACATCTAAAATGGTGAGTCTCAATATGATAAATCAAAAAAATGTTACCCATTTTAACTTTTCCCTTCATAAAGAATTCCACCTCACAGCATGTATATTAAATCCATATGTTTTATTTTCTGGGCCCATTCAAATACAGTATAATGCTTCACAGAATATATATTATGTTAAATGTGAAAACTGTATGTTGCAGCACTGTATAAATTGAACCATATGGCAGAATCCAGAACAAACTGTTATGATTCTCAAAAGGCCAGTAGCTACCTGGCTCCCTGTAAAATTAAAAGAACCATGGCAGAAAACACCTTTAGTAGCATTCATGCAAGAGTTGCTAAAACATAGAAAGCACTGGGCTAAACAATTTATCAGGTGGTTAAGAGCAGGTGTTATTGTTTTGGCTGACATCATTGCCTCTGCCTCCATGGCAGAAGTGACCTTATATCAAGGGTCCAAACTATACATGACCTTCAGCGATTCCATAAGAATAACACTGAAACATGGCAAACTCAAGTACATATTGATCAGGAAATTCTGAGCAAGGTCCAGCAACTAAAAGATTCTGCTATATAGCTAGAAGAACAAGCAAAAGATTCACAGTGGGCTCAGAGATGCCAGTGCCATTTTAATATTACCCTCTTCTATGTTACTGAAATTCCACCCAATGACACTGAAATTCAATGGCAAAATGTACGCAATCATCTAATGGGACTTGATATTTTTCATAATGCTTCTTTGGATGTGTTAAAATTACAATCTCAGGTCCTGGCTGTTGTTAATGTGAAAACACCCACTTTTGATAATGAAGAAATTTTGTGCAGTTTAGCTGAAGGAATTTCTTTCCTTAACCCTTTTAAGTACTTTTCTACACATATGAGTTACTAGCTATAATTATACTGTCATTTGTATCCCTGTTCTTGTTTTGTGTAATCTGTCAAGCAGGATGAAGACAATTAAACCATCAGGAAAATATGGTTCCAAGGTTAATTATGCTTCCTACACCCCAAAGGAACTGGACCCCTGAAATCAAAGAAAGAGCACCCTAAAACTGATTGGGCCTTAATTAAAAATAATAGGGTCCTCAGCTATATTACATGCTAAAATCATTTTTCTACCACCATTGAATTAGTTAATATTTATGTTTCATGCTAAAATTATTCTCCTAACACTAGTAAGCTAATTAGTCTTCATTGTATATGCTACAATTGTTTCCCTAAAATAGCAAACCAGTTAATCTTTATAAATTGTTATAATATCTTTTCTTCTCCCTATTTTTAGTCTTGCAGTTTCTTAATAAAGTGACCAGCTCAGCCACAACTGCTGGGAAACATTTCAAAGCATCATTCCTCCCATCACTCACTGTCTATTTTTCTGGGGCCACATAAAGAGAATTGGCATCTTTGCGACAGCCTTAAAACTTCTCCCACATATCCCCTTTCTGCATTCACCCCATATACACTTCCAGGACTCTGAATAGAGGGCCCCCCTATATTGCCCCATCCCAGCAGGAAGTAGCAAGAGATTGATCTCACTGTTCCAATTTATTTCTTCCTTTCAGAGTTTAGAATATTGGATATGGAAAATGACAAACCCCAAAATAGTGTAGCCTAGGGAAAGAGAAGGAGGGAGAAGGTAATACATTGATCCTTTCCCAATGCATTCTTTTGCAGTGACAAGACAGACCCCAGGCAAGAGACATCCATCAGATTTGGAATGATGGTCTCTGGAAAGGGGCCAAAGCAATGATCCTTCCCAAAACAAATCCTTCCCCAGACCCTCCATCTGGTCTAGTAAAGACAAATCCCAGATACTTACTGCTGACTCCAAACCCCTCCATCTTGCCTAGTAAAACAGATTCCAAATTCCCGAGTACCCAAACTGACACACTTATTAAGTAAGTCACATTAGTGTAACCTATATAAGCATAAACTCTCTCTTTGTCTGGTGGATCATTTTCTACCTGGAAGGTGAGACCATCAGAGGCATCCTTATTTCCTGAATAAAAAGCTATGCTGATCCATTACATTTGCCTCCATCCTGTTCCTTTTGTGCTAACAATATGAATGCCATCACTAAAGACTGTGCTCATGAGCTTTCAGAGGAGAACGAAGACTCTATTGGAAATTGGATTAGAGGGCATTCATGTTGAACTGTGTTAATCAACTTACCTACATTTTGTTGAAATCCTGAGGGGATTTTTGCTGATATTTCTGTGAGGCTAAATCTAAAGGTGATGAAGTAAATAATCTGTCAGAGGAAATTTCAAGGCAGTACATCATTCAGGCTATGGCAAAATATTGTTGGCAGTCTTCAGCCAAGTATACCATGACAGTTAGAAACAGAAGGCAGAGAAGGAGGATTTTTAAAACTACAATTTGGTCAGAAAAGTTTATACAAATTGGGACCAAAATAGGTGTTGTTATTGAAGATAGTGACACCACTAGAGAAAAGTTAAGTACTTTGCACACAAATAAAACAGATTCCAAATAGAAAAGATACCTTGAGGGCATCTCAGAAATCAATAACACCACACTCAAAGCAGGCTGAAACATGTAAAAGTAAACCCCAAAATAGTGTGGCTAAAGGGAAAGATCTCTTCTTTATGAGACCCTGTTGGCACTGTACTCACACAGGGCTATCCAGAAAGTTGTATCTCTGGGATTCATTTCACCATGTTCAGCTACCAAGGCACTCAAACTTTGCTGTAACCATGTTTCAGGAGACTCGGTTACTGCTTATACTAGTGATGTATGTTGTCATTGTCTGTTTGATACTATTTCTACAGGAATGCAGAGTACCAAAGGTAGGGGGTTATGGGGGTTTCCACAGAAATTTTAAAGGAAGGCCTATGAGGTCCGGAACAATATAATAGGATAGGAATCCACTGAATGCTGCCCCAGAGAGAATGATGACTGAAGCTTTGAAAATAAAGCTTTGAAAATAAATTACTAGAAATAACACCTCAGAAATTAAGAAATGGAATAATGTGAACTATCTGTTGAGGAAAACTGCTGCTGGCTGCAGAGAGAGACAGGTCATGAATGTTGCAAGTTGGAAGACCAAAGGATCAGGGATGCACAAGCCCTTTTGAGAGAGCATCTTGCCACCATGTGTCCCAGATGCTGTATGTGGGAAAAGACAACATAATATTTGTCTTGTTAAGTTTCAGTCTTGCTTTGGAGCCATCCCTTCTTTCCATTCCCTTATTACTCTGTTTTGAAATGGGAATGTTTACTTGGTGTTGTTGAATCTTGTATATATGTAACTTATTTTTTATCATTATAGAGGCCTATAGCCAAGTGTTTGCCTTGAGTCTCATATAAGATTTTGAACTTGGACTTTTGGACAATGCTGGGACTGTTAAGACATTGAGGACTCTGGGAGATGGATTAAACACATTTTATATTTTGAGATGAACATTATCTTTGGGGGAACTTGGATGAAATGGTTTGGAATTGAAGTATACCCAAAGCCTCCAGTGTTAATGCAGGATTATTCAGAAATAAATTATTAGATTATAAGAGTCCATCTTAAATGGACCAACTGAGTTGTAACAGTGGGTAGGTCAGGCATGTAATAAGGGGATGGGTTACTAGAGTTGTGCCCTTGAAGGGTTCATATTCCCTGAAGCCCATTGTCCTATCTCCCTTTGCTGCATGGACACCATGAGGTGAGCAGCTTTTCTCTTCCACCATTCTCCTGCCATGACACTATGTCTCATCTCAAGGCTTAGAAGAGTGGAGTTGGCCAACTGTGGACTGAACCTCGGAAACTGTGAGCCTAAAATCAACCTTTCCTTATCTAAATTGTTTTTGTCATATATTTTGGATAAATGCTGAAAACTAATACAACTGCCTCCTAGTATGTTTATTTAAGCTACTAATCCATATAGTAATCTATTGATGAGTTCATTGTCCTAATGACCTAATCATTTCACTTCTTAACTTCACTGCTTTGCTGTGTCACTTAACACATTAGTTTTCTGCAGACATTTAAAACATTAACCCTATCAAGACTATACTACAAAAAATAGCAAATCTGAACAGACACCACTAGTAAGAAGTTTGACTAGCAAACAAAATTTAGCAAAGGAAAAACCTGGACCTGATGTCTCTTTGGTGAGTTCTAACAGACACTTAAAAAAAATCAATACACAAATCAAAGTTTTCAAAGTTATGAAGAGAAGGGAACATTTACCTCATTCTGTGAGGAAGGATTACTCCATGAGCAGTACCAGACAAAGATGCCAACATGAAAACCAAGGAACAATTTAACCCTATGAACAATAATGCAAAATTCTTGAAAAAAAAAATACTAGTAAACTGAATTTAGCATCACATTAAAAGGATTATATGTTCTGGGCAAGAGCATTTTAACCTTTCTTATAAGGCAGGTCTAATGGTTTCAAATTCTGTTTATAACAGAAATATAATGATAGTTCTAAATGCAAATATTGATTATTATGGTACACATTAATGGAAGAAAGGGGATCAAAAACTATAAGATCAGTTCAATTAGGGTAGAACAAAATTTACAAAATTAAACACATTTTGTGATAAAAGATTTTAAGACAGTAAAGAACAGAAGAAAACTATCTTAATAATAAAAATCATTATAAAAAACACACAGCAAATATAATAAAAGACTAAAATATTTTCCTTTAAGGTCAGGGACAAGGTAAACATACCCTCTTTTGTTACTGTGGTTCAATACAACCTCAGAATTCTTAGCCAAGGTAATGGAGTAAGATATGAAAATAGAAGCCCTCCAAAACAGAAATGAAGAAGGAAAAAATCTTTCTAGCAGACACTGTCTTAACTAATCCCTAAAGAAATCAAAGACACACATACACACAAAAAAATGCTAAAACCTGTGAGAATTTAAAACAACAAATTCGGAAAAATAGTATACAAGCTCAATACACAAAATCATTAGTAGTTTTGTACATTAACAATAAAAAAATCTGAAAAAGTAAGAAATGATGACATTTGTAATAGTATTAAAAAGAATAAGATACTCAGGAATTAACTAATTAAGGAATGAAAGATTTGTACAATAAAAAGTATTGAATTTAGGCAAGAGAAAAAGACAAATAAATGGAAAGACACACCAGACTAAAATATATCAATTTTCTTTGATATATTTCTTATGAAGTACAATAAAATATACATTATTTTTAATTTATTATTATTTTTGTAGAAATATGTCTATAATTGATAATTATCCATATGATTTTGGAAGATCTATCACTTAAAATGTAGACAAATATCTGATCATTCCAGAAGACCTTTCGTTTTTATTTATTTATTTATTTATTGTTTTGAGAATTTGAATTCACATATTTGGGGAAACATAACTGAGAGACATAATGTTGTTCTAATATCATATTTATTATTATAAAAGTTGTTCTAGAAAACTGGAAAATAATTCTGAACTCTTGTATTTTCAGTATATCTAGATAGCCACCTGCTATCCTAATATTTTTAAGAACTTTAATGTAAACAGGTTCAAATAATTCAGTGCAATGGCTGCTAATTTTTACATGGATTCAGAGAAATAGCAGATAAAATACATATTGAATTTGTGATACTGCTAAGATGACTATGCACTCTGGGCTCTTAAAGTTCTTGTTTTGGAATTTTTCCTTCTTAAAAAAAGGGGGGGGGAGTAGAATTTTTTTTTTCCCTCCCTGTAGTTACGTGTCTTATAAACTTATTTGTGCAAGATCCAGGCATAATAAAAAACATTCGGTACTTGAATATATTTCTCTTCTATCTTACCACTCTAGGGTCTTTTGTTTTATCACTTTCCTCAATGCCGCATGTTTATCCCTTCCTGCATACATCAACTCCCACTTCACAAATTCTAAATATGATATTGTAAAATGCATTCTGCGTTTTCAAGATTATTCACACCCATATATATTTTACCACTTCCTCAGCAACTTTTAGATAATTCATTAACAGTGGGATATATTTAGTTTTGCTAATGAAAACAAAAATGTATATCTATCATGCTTTAGTTCACAAAAGAGCTCACATTTTTCAGAAAATATTTATACTTTCATAACTGCCTTCAAATTTTATGGGGAGCAAGGGGACATTATTTATGGATAATATTGAAATGGACAATGGCAGAACTAAGAACGGCTCATAACTTGGATGCTTAGCTTTTTCATTCCTGAAAGCAATGTGTCAGTGCTCTTGAGTGTGTTACCTTGGAATAACATTAAATATTGTTCTTCAAAATATGAAGTGTTGAAGTACATTTTTTCAGTCCTTCCTGGTATATCTTTGATTAAAAAATACAACTTCTTAAAATTTCAAATTTAATAGGTGATATTTCTCCAAGAATAAGATTTTTTTTCCTTTCTTTTCTAAGTCATATTCACACCAAAATCTATGACCATTAAATTGTTAGTGAAACAAGTTTTAGACTATACTTCTGTATGGTAATTGCAAGAGGATCCCTCTTAAACTTTTTGAGAGATTGACATTCAAGCTTTCTTGCATTTATTTCTATGAGTCTTCATCCAGAAGGTTTTTTCCATCCGCCCTGAGACTAAGGAGTTACCCACAGAAATTCAGAAGCACCAGGCAATTTAGTCAATGCTAAGTCCCCAGTGTCCCTGCTGAAGTAGGAGAGCCCCATGTCTTTGCCTGGGCTGGACCAAACTATTAGGCATAATTTATACTTTAGAGCTCTATTTCATGATTAATCTGAGGGTAGGAGTCTGCTTGAAATCAAATATATTCTTGATTTCTTCCTCTCTGGAATTACTACTCTCAATCTCTTATAATTGTTGTTTTGTTTTGTTTTGTTTTTTCCAGAGGCTCTTTCTTTCTTTCTTTTTAATATTGAAATTATGAAGGATTTTTAATAAAAATGGATATCTGTAAATGACCACACTAATAAGCCAATTGCACATGAATCCTCATCTTAAGGTTTGATTCTAAGGAAGATAACCTAAAACCATGATATAGTAACACACGTGTTTTGCTTTATTTGTCCCAAAGCCCGAAAGCAATAAATAATTCAGTTATGTACTAAGTGCCCAAATGCATTGTAAGTCCTAAACAGTGTTATTACTGGTAATTAGGCTTTTCTGAGTATAACATTTAACCCCAAATAACAACAGGTTTAAAGGACCAAAGTTTATATTTGTTTCATATAAACATGAGTAATTCAGGGATATTTTTTGAGCATCAAATATTCCTTCTATTTTCTATCTTATTCAGTAAGAATGGTTATACATTCTCATCAAATAATGGTCGAATCTACTCTACAAACTTCTAGAAGAGTTAAGAAGAAGGGAAAGGGAATGACCTTGGTTTCAAGATACTTTATAAAAGTACAAAAAAAAAATTATTATTTTTTTAGACTGAAACCATCCCAAGGAAGAGCTTTGTGGAAAATGAAGATAGGGGAAATAATCTATACTATTGGTGGCCATATAAGTTACAAATATTGGTAGAGTATTTCAAATTGAGAATAATGGGAAAATAAACACTTGTAAGAAAGAGTCACAGCCAGGGGAAAAAAATAGACCATATTTTTCCCTCAAAAATTTAATCTATCATGTAAGAAAGTTTTAGGCATTCCAAGAATGTCGATTAAAATATCTCAAAGCATTCTTTGGAACATTTTTTTTGTACTTTTATAAAGTATCTTATAATTGCACTTTTGTTGTTATTTTTTAAACCTTAATTAATTTATTTTTATGTAGTGCTGAGGATCGAATCCAGTGCCTCACAAGTGCTAGGCAAGTGGTAGCACTGAGCTACAACCCCAGCCCACTTTTGTTGTTATTTTATATCAAGTAATAATGCTAAATTGAGGCAAATGTATATAGGATAAAGTCTGTTAAACACATGCAGATGATGTTTAAAGCTATTCCATATATTCTAGCAACCACCTTATCATCCCCAAAGTCTGTTGAAATGCGAGACTTCCTTTCCAGCATCGATTCATCCTTATTATATGTCTCTAAAGAACTATATCAGCCACTTAAACAGACAGAATTGTTGGTCTCTTTCGTGTTGTGATTTTTCAGAAAGATTCCCATGAATAAATATTTTGAAACCATCATTGTAGGTATTTAACTTTCAGAAAATCTGTTTAGAAATCTTTGCTGAGAAAATTTCCATAGTGTGTAGACAAAAAATCTATATATATAGAAAAATGCTCCATTGGAACAATAAATGTTTAATTTGATCCTGACATTGAAAAGAATTTCAGAAGCCCTAACACTAATTCTTACATTCATGTTTGCAGAGAAATTTACCTAATTAATATGATCTATTTAATGAAATATTATTTAATATTCTTAGTTTCCCTTGTTTTCTTAAGGATGAAAACTCTATGAAGGCAAGGGTACTAGGACATTTTATGTCCACACTTTATCATTGGCATTTAATATCTGTCTAACTTAAAGTAGAAATTCATTACACACTTTAACTAAATAGTAATATATAAAATGTTAATGGATAAAGAGTAAATACTAGTATTTTGCTTAATTTAGTGATCCTAATGGTGGGAGAAGATGGTAAATCATCTTGTTATACCAGCTATGGATTTCCAGTTGTCAGAAATCCCAATTATAAGTCTACCTTTAATTTCCTGCAAATGTAGCAGCCCTTTTTCTTATGAACCAACTAACAAAGGAAACCATAAAAATAAAAGCATGTGTTTTTCAAAAGTTAGTGTGCTCTTCTTGCTTATCATGCCCTTTCTGTTTGCCACTGTAAATTATAAAAATTAAAAAAAATAGAGATTAACACTAGGACTACATTGTTCACTAATATAAGCATAAGGTTATAAGTATTCTTTTTCATGGAGAATCCAATGGAAGGCTTAGCAATTATTTTTTAATAAGTACATAAGTGAATAAATGATGGAAGGAAGGAAAGGAGGAGAGAAAACCTGAAAAAACACAATTCATAATAAAGATCTACCAACTAAAAGTTTTACTTTTAGCCTGTAGAAATGAATGCTTAGTCATTTGAGATCATACTCAAAAAATTATTCATATTCAGAAGACTACTTTTTCTGAATTAATAGATGGGATTCTAATTTCCTAGTGAGATGTTCAACAAGAGTTTGTAGGCAAAACACACCTGGATCCATTGATGATATATGTAGTCATATCTCAGTGGTAGAGGAGTAAAGGTTATAGATTGTTTGATGATTAATAGCATCACAATAGAACTAAATTCAGTTGGAATTCTTGCAGATACAGAAGAGTCAAAAAAACCTATGATTAGAAAACTGTGAAATTAAATTATAGAAAAGCTCTAAGAGAAGTTTTTTCTCTTGCTCAGGACATAAGATGAAATAACTCAACCTCTGCAACGTTTTGACATGCTTGCAGATCTCTAACATTTAGTACACATGCAATGCTTCATACTGTTTCTAATATTATAGTATTCATATCCCTGCAAGTTATTTATAAAAAGTTTATCTGATTTATCCCAATAAATCTCTTATCCTAAAACTCGAAACCAAATATTCAGTCTGTAAGAAGCTCTCTGATCATACTCACTGGCACAATGAGAAGCAGCACCCCTAATCGATCTTTTTGTAGAGAGACCAACTAAAGATTCTAATTGCAAATATATTAATTCATGAAGTAGTTATAGGTATGTTATCACTTTTTCTGTATTAAAAACATTAAACATGGCTTCATAACATTGATATATATTAATAGCTATCATTCATGTGAAATAGGTATAATATAATTTTAAAAATACAAATGTATCAAATGTGCAGTATCACCTACCATGTACCTGTAACACATACTCGCTTTCAATGTAAGCAAATATTCAGTTGTCAGATCCTGATTAATTTATGTACTTTTACTTAAGCATATTTTACTTCTTCTGTTTTAATGTGGACATCCATTAAAAAAAAATCATGGAATGAATCCAATACTTGTTGCTTTGTAAGTGCTTTGGAAATTATAATTATGTTTCATCAGTTTTAGGGATATTTAAAATGTTTAACTGAGCAGCTTTTGATGATGTCCAGTGCAAAGAGGAGAAACAGAATAAAAAAAAAAAAAAAAAACCCTAGGCTAATAGTGAATAATTTTAATTTTTTGCCATTTATGAAAGCTTAATTATGATTTGCATTTAGGTTATTTAATTTAGGTTATTTAATCAATATTTTATTTTTAATGAATAAGGATATAATTGAGGAAGAAACAAAATGTCAGAAGTATCAGGTAATTGTGGTTCCTCTTTATTTTTTTCTGTAAGCTACAATATACCAGCTTTCAATATCAATATCAAGTATAGTAACCTTTTTCTCCAGAATTACTTTCTGTATAAAGGATCTTAATACTTTAAGAGAAGCATAGTTAATTGCTTTATGCATCATATTTGGTTTGCTTCATAATGGTGTAGCCCTTTAATGAATATAATTCAAATAGATTTGTACATGTGGGTTGTAAAGAAACACTTGTATATGGATTTTCCTTCATAAATGGACAAAATGGCATAAGATGAATACAAATGTGATCAGAGATGTATAATGGCATCTCGATCATAATCACCCATGGTGAAAAGAAATTTCATGAGGTGAAAATCTAAACCCATTGCTTATCTTCCCCTTAAAATGAAAACCTTCTAGCTGAAAGGAGAATGGGTTGCTCATAGCCATGCATTAATTCACTGAATAATGACTACACCTTTATGGCAGAAATTTAACTCAGATGAGGGACTGAAAGAGCTCTCAGTGGGAAGTAACTGTACTTCCCTGGAGCTAATGAACTTCGGAACTGAGGTAAGTTGAGGAAAAAAAGTGAAAATTGGACATCCCACTGCACCTGAAGCAAGCACTCACACTGATAATGTAATAGATATTGATGCCTGCCTACAGAGATGAGTGGTTGAAGAAGAAAAGAGCTATTTTTCAGCACTTCTTGATTCCATGTTATTCTTCTCATGACTGGTGCTTGAAAGGTAGTAAAATGATTCAAGAATCCCATTATCTCCAGAATGGATCTAATTGGGTAAACGATGGCAGGTCGTGGTTCCCACTGATGGAGAGGTAGTTACAGTTACTTCATATTTTTGTTTAAGGGGATTGTATGATGCTCTGTGAATTTCGTTATTTTGAAAAACTAGGATAATAATGCTTTTATCCTTATTTCTTTAGACATGTGTTGGCACTTTAAGCAAAGCATTCAAGCCCTATCATATTCCATTGTCAGTGAAAAACTACAGTGTAACACTAGGATATCACCTACTTTAACATTATAAAGAAATAGATATTTTATATTAACTATAATATTTATCCTATACTCTTATTCCTAAAACATAAAAAAATATAATTTTAACAAAAAATCTGTTTTATTGTATGTGTATAACTCACATTTTGAAATATTTAATTATTTTATTTATGATAATCTTATAAATACAGCGTAAAATGACTTAAAATATTTGGAGATTGGAAGAAAAATGCTGCAATTAAAGAATTAATGACTCAGACCGGGTTGTAGTGCAGTGGTAGAGCACTTGCCTAGCATGTGTGAGGAACTGGATTTGATCCTCAGCACCACATAAAAAGTAAATGAATCAAATAAAGGTATTGTGTCCATTTACAACTAAAAATAAAACAAAAATTAATGACTATTCCTCTATCTTTTAAAAAAATGATATTATAGGACAAACTACTTTCCCTCAAGTAGTTCAGATAGTTAAATTCAAAGAATCACAAATTACCTTAGCAGAAATCCTTAAAACCCATGGGGACCAGGACTAGGGTAGCAAAACCTAAATTGTAATTGATGAATTGCTGAAGATGCAGGGTGCACAAGCCTAAGAGGTTTTAAAAACAAAACAAATCAAAACAAAAATAAAAAACAAAAAACAAAAAAACGTCAGGAGAATCCAGTCACAGGAAAGCTCAATATTTTGAGAGTGTTACCTCCAGGAATTTATTTAGGTCCAAACAGTGAATATAATTAAAAAAAAAGAAAAAAAGAAAAGAAAATATTGAGATATTTGGCAGAGTTTTTCCTCTCTCTCTCTTCCTTTCTCTCTACTCTTTCTCTACATGTACATGTGTATGTGTGTGTTATTGTGCATATTTATGGAGTACAGATTAATCAATCAACATACCATGTATAATGATTAAGTCAAAGTAATTAGCATTTCTGAATCCTTAATTTTTTTTTTAAATTTCACAAAATAATTATAAGTATTAATGGGGTACAGTAGAATATTTCAATACATGTATACAATATGTATTAATAATGTCAGGGTATTTAGTTTTTCCATCTTCTTTTCATTACTTTATATTTGGACTCTTAGAAAGCTTATAGTTATTCATGGAATACCTAACAATTTGTTGTGAACTACAGTAACCCCACTGTTTTTCAGAATCCTGTAACTTACTACCTCTATCTATGTTTTGGTATCCATTGTCCATCCTCCCTCTATTTTCCTTCCCCCACCATACCCACCATACCTGGTTTCCAATAATCACTATTCTACATTTAAATAATTTTTTTTTAAACTTTCACATGTGAAAATGATCATGTATTTGTCTGTGTCTGACATTTTATTTAACATAATCTCCTCTAGTTCCATTAATTTTGCTATAAAAAATATGATTTCATTATTTTTATTACTGAGTAATATTCCTTTATGTATAGGTATTACATTTTCTTTATCCACTCTGTTGATGGGCACCTAGATTAATTGAATCTCACTTATTGAACATAGTGCCTTTATAAACATGAAATTGCAGACATCTTTTTGATATGCTACTTTAATTACCTTTGGATACATAGGCAGCAGTAGGCTAGCTGGATCACATGTTAGACCTACCTATTTTCAGGTTTTTAAGGATTCTCCACATTATTTTCTTGATGGTTGCACCAATTTACATTTTCACCAACAGTGTGTAAGGTCCCTTCTCTCCACACACTTGCTTGCATTTGTTATTTTTTTGTGTGCTTGTCTTTGATAATAATCACTCCGACAAGGAAGAAATGATACCTTATTGTATTTTTTTTTCAAGTTTTTAATTATAAAATAATTTTAGGGTTACAAATATTTCAATAGAGTACAAAGAATGCCTATACATCTTTCACCAGGCTTGCCCTAAAGTTAACCTCTTGTACAACCAAGATACTAAGAATTAACTGCAATTAAGTGTAATGCTATTAAATAAACTCTAGAATTTGCAAGTCTCAAATGGGCACTTTGCAGATACCTCATTGTATTTTTGACTTGCATTTCTCTCACATACTTTGTCCTGACAGCCATTCTTGTTAAGAATAGTCATGACATGATGCTTTTAATAAGTTGGCCCTCAGGAGAAACTGTTTTATCAGAGCCTAACTTGCTGAAGTTTTACCAGAATCTATTCTGTGTGAGAGAAAGGACTACCCATCTCTGGTTGCCTGAAGATTTCTTTGTGAAGAAAGGAAATAGATAACACAAGCCCCCTTGAGATACCCTTCCCCACCTATTCAGAGAAAAGTTAAATGAAAGATACATTATAGTTTCGATAAGATCTTATATTTGAAACAATATAATAAATTTCAGAGGTTAAATTATTAGATTATGAGGTATGGCATGATCAGTGGATTAATCCATTAATATGAATTAACTGGGTAGTAACTATCATCACTTTGGATGTAGCTGTAAGAGATATGTCATGGGAGTTTATGTTTATTGAAACCCTCTCTCTGTTTCCTGATTGTTATATCCTAAGCATCTTTCCTCCTCCATGCATTTCCATCTGATGTTCTGACTTACCTTGAGCCCAGGGCTATGGAGTCTGCTGACCATGTACCGAATCTCTGAAATTGTGGGCCAAAACAAATTTTTCTCCTTTAATCATTCTTGCCAGGTCTTTTGGCCAATGTACCACAAATAGGGTTAAGTGACATTAAAACTGATTAAAATATCTATATGATCATAAGAAGGAAATCAATATGACACATATCACACTTATTATCTTTTAATCAACTTACATTTTAATCATACTTCAGAAAACCATATATTTTGTTATTTTATTTTAATTTGAGCTTGGAAATTATTTAAAGCAGGTTCTCAATTTTGTTTTATGAGGGAATTATTCAGAGGACAATTGACCCTATACTGAAGGCCAACTTCAGCAAAGAGGAGGGTTTTTCTCAATGGTGCTGATGAAAAGAGTAGGGGAAAAAATCAGCACTCAGACACACAAGTCAGGCTGCTGAATCTTCTGAGTTTTACTTCTTTTTTTGGCAAGTATATGAACATATTTTTGGCAGTATACATTAACTCTTTGTGGTTACATCACAGTCATAAGACCCAGGAAAGAAGTAATATCAGTTGATTACATTTCAGACATTTTTTATCTTTTACCCAACATGTTTCAAGGTCCTGTGCACTCAATATTTGAATGTCCTGCATTATCGTTACTCTTTATCTGTAATTAGCCTGGGTTCAAGTCATTTCTCATGGATTCTCTGAAGTCCTTCCTCCACACACCTGTTTCAACTGCCTGATAGAAGTTTTTTTTACTGTCTGCCTGGATATCAAAGCACTATTTTCTCTCTATAATAGTCTTATTTAGAAGCTAAAGGCAGGGAGGGGAGGCATAGCCAAATGTTAACTTTGAAGGACTTCTACCCTAAGAAATTTGTATATCTATTTTAAACTATTTTAAAAGTAAAAGAAGTCTTTTTCAATCATAAAAGAACTCTTAAAGCTTTTTCTTGTTGCAAGTAATTATAACAAAAGAGGTTAAATGTCAAGCATTTATCACATTGTTTCTCTAACTAGTCATATAGTACAATTATAGAAAATAATTTTGTTTCCAGCGTAGATTCCATAAGGTTATATATTTCCAGAACTACTCTTATTCTAATTAATTGAAATAGTGACACCTGGTGGCCATACATATGAACAGAACAGTAAGGATATACATAGACAGGAGACAGCAGGAACATACATAGATAGGGTTAACTCTTTCATCACCGCGTTTGAGTGGCATCTCCCCAGCAAATGGGGGGTACCTTTGCACCGAGCCCCTTTACAGAAGAGAAACTTCAGCTCGACCCTTTAGCATTGGGAGATACCACAATTCCCCCCCCCTTTTTTTTTTTAATTTGAGGGCAGTGACTTTTATAGAAGTAGTTTTTATTTCTCTCCAGAAAAGTTTGAAGAAAACTGGAAGAATAAAGCACAAAAGTATTACAAACAGGATAGCAAAACCAATATTTATCACATATGACCCCCAGGTATTGTTAAAAATTGCAGTCTTTATGTTGTTGAGCAAATTTGTAGCAAAACCTATAGTGGAATCTGTAGCCAGATGAGCAAGGCTGATATTATTTACTCCCTTTTGCAAATAGTTAATATATGGAGCCATATCTGTGTTATTCCAAATTTTCATCAAATGATATTTAACCTTGGTCTAGTCATACATAGAGTTATTATATTTTAATGGAGTAATATAAATCTACTTATAATTAATATGACATCTGGTTGTCATTTGAGTCTTTATATTTTGGATTTTATTGCCAATACAGAGGATTGCTTTCTCCAAAGCATTTATCTTAGCTTTTAATTTTCTATCTATTTTTTTCTGTATAGCCATAGTAGAACAAATATTATGAGATAAAGTATTTACATGATGAGCTGTATGAATTTTCTTAACTAGAGCAGTAGAAGAAACAGCAATAGAGCCTAGTATTCCTATAAGAGCAGATATTCCTAACATAAAGGCTGCAACAAAATTTTTTGGCCTAATTAATTTGTTAAGCTTTTTTAGAATTTGAGGGCCCTCATCATCAAATCAATCTTTATTTAACATTACAGGAACTATAGCATAAGAAGGCTGATGCACTATTATAAAAGTGGTGTGATTTTTAGCTATAGAAGCTTGTAAGTCATTTTTTACCATACATTATCTGTAATTAATAGCATATATATATCATTAATTATTTTTTATTTTTATAGATTAACTATTATTTATTAAAATGGCATGAGGAGTATTTATATAAGTCTTAACATTAAAAGCCTTAGGTGTTGAACCAGGTTTAATTAATAAAACCATATAAGTAACTGTGATTAGCCTGTATAGATCTGGAAAATAGGTGTTTTTTTCCATTAGATAATTTCCTTTTTTAAAAATGGGAGTGACTTATTTAGAAGAGAACCATCTATAAATAGGAGCGTCATTAAAAATTTTATCAGTATAACTAAATTTTTCAGTATTAGATTTAAAATAATTTTTATAATTAGAATCTGGAGATGAAGGTGACCAATTAAATATATTAGCATTAGATGACACAGGTTGAAAAATCTGTCTTTTTTATAAAACTGCATTTAAATCAATGAGAATTTTTTTTAAGGATTAATCATATTATTGTAATAAAAATCTTTTTTACTAGTTTTTAGCTCATATGGTTCAATAGTTGTAAAAGTTTCCTGGTAGAGTTTTTTGGGTCTTCTAGGAAGATTATCATGTCATCAACAAATAGTGCTAATTTGAGCTCTTCTTTTCCTATCTGGATCCCTTTAATTTCTTTCGTCTAATTGCTCTGGCTAGAGTTTCCAGTACTATGTTAAATAGCACTGGTAAAAGTGGGCATCCCTGTCTTGTTCCAGTTTTTAGAGGGAATGATTTCAATTTTTCTCCATTTAAGATAATGTTAGCTCTGGGCCTTGCATAAATAGCTTTTATAATGTTGAGATATGTTCCTGATATTCCTAGTTTTTCCGGTGTTTTGAACATAAAGGGGTGTTGTATTTTGTCAAATGCTTTTTCTGCATCTATTGAGATAATCATATGATTTTTATCTTAAGTCTATTGATGTGATGTATTATGTTTATTGATTTCCAAGTGTTGAACCAGCCTTGAATCCCTGGGATAAACCCCACTTGATCGTGGTGCACTATCTTTTTGATATGTTTTTGTATCCGATTTGCCAGAATTTTGTTGAGGATTTTTGCATCTATGTTCATTAAAGATATGGGCCTGAAGTTTTCTTTTTTGGATGTGTCTTTGCCTGGCTTTGGAATTAATGTAATATTGGCCTCATAGAAAGAGTCTGGAAGAGCTCCCTCTTTTTGTATTTCTTGAAAAAGTTTCAAGAGCATTGGTATTAGTTCTTCTTTGAAAGTCTTGTAGAACTTGGCTGTAAACCCGTCAGGTCCTGGACTTTTCCTTATTGGTAGCTTTTTGATGACATCTTCTATTTCTTCACTTGTAATCGATCTGTTAAAATTGTGTATAGCCTCCAGATTCAGTTTAGGCAAATCATAGAACTCTAGAAATCTGTCAATGCTTTCAGTATTTTCTATTTTATTAGAGTACAAGTTTTCAAAGTAATTTCTAATTATCTGTATATCTGAGGTGTTTGTTGTGATATTCCCTTTTCATCACGAATGTTAGTAATTTGAGTTTTTTTCTCTTCTTTTTGTTAGAATCGCTAAGGGTCTGTCAATTTTGTTTATTTTTTCAAAGAACCAACTTTTAGTTTTGTCAATTCTTTGAATTGTTTTCTTAGTCTCAATTTCATTAATTTCTGCTCTGATTTTAATTATTTTCTGTCTTCTACTGCTCATGGTTTAATCTGTTCTTTTTTTTTTTTCTAGTGCTTTGAGGTGTGATGTTAAGTCATTTAGTTGTTGGCTTTATTTCCTTTTAAGGAATGAACTCAGTGCAATGAATTTTCCTCTTACTACTGCCTTCATAGTGTCCCAGAGATTTCTGTACGATGTATCTGTGTTCTCATTTACCTCTAAATATTTTTTAATCTCCTATTTGATGTCTTCCTCAACCCCTTGTTCATTCAGTAGCATGTTGTTTAGATTCCATTTGTTGGAGTAGTTTTTCTTATTCCTTGTTTTGCAATTGATTTCCAATTTCATCCCTTCATGGTCTGATAGAATGCAGGGTAATATCTCTATTTTTTTTTTTTTTTTTATATATTTGCTGAGAGTTGCCTTGTGACATAATATGTGGTCTATTTTGGAGAAAGAGCCACGTGCTGCTGAGAAAAAAGTGTATTCATTTACTGAGGGATGAAATATTCTATATATGTCCGTTAGGTCTAAGTTATTAATTGTTTTAAGGAGGCCTAAAGTTTCTTTGTTTAGCTTTTGTTTGGATGATCTATCCATTGGTGAGAGAGGTGTGTTGAAATCCCCTAGAATAACTGTGTTGTGGTCTATTTTATTCTTGAACTTGAGAAGAGTTTGTTTGATGAATGTAGGTGCTCCATTATATGGGGAATATAGATTTGTTGGGACTATGTCTGCCAAGGGATAAAGATTTGACTGCTTACCACACCTTAAAGGACCGGGGCTAAACCAAGGGGTGTGGCTATGACGTAGCGTGAGAGGCTGAACCGCCTTGCTTGCTGATTGGTTATTTCTAGGCCTATTTAAGTCAATGCTTGTTCAATAAAGCGAGTTCTTCGGACATCCCGTGCTATATACAAGACTTTCTAGGTGTGGCGTGTTTTCTGTTCAAACAGACAGAGGTAAGGCATCTAGCGATTTCTGTTCTTAAGCTCGCCCCGCCGGGTGAGTTGCAATCCTTCCTGCAGGCAAGAGGAATTCCCTTTTAGGGCCCAGAAAGGGAAGCAACTCAGAACCCGGCTGCATTCATAACTCGGACCCCGGCATAGATTTATGATTGTTATATCCTGTTGATAAATGGTTCCCTTAAGTAGTAAGAAATATCCATCTTTGCCCCTTTTGATTAGCTTTGGCTTGAAGTCTACCTTATTTGAAATGAGAATGGAAACCCCTGCTTGCTTCTGCAGGCCATGTGAGTGATAAGACTTTTCCTAGCCTTTCACCTTCAGTCTATTGATGTCTTTTTCTATGAGGTGTGTTTCTTGGAGACAACAAATTGTTGGGTCATTTCTTTTAATCCATTCTGATGATCTATGTCTTTTGAATGGCAAGTTTAGGCCATTAATATTCAGGGTTATTATTGAGATGGATTTTTATTCCCATCCATTTTTATTTGTGTTATGGTCTTTAGCTTGATTTGGTTTCTCTTCTGATTGGTATTTCACTTAGTTTAATATCTCCCTTTGTTGATTTTCATTGTTATTTTTCTCTTGTTCATAAAAAATTTTGCCCAAGATATTCAGAAGTGCTGGCTTTCGAATTGCAAAATCTTTTATCTTTTGCTTGTCATGTAAGGATTTTATTTCATCTTCGAATCTAAAGCTCAATTTTGCTGGATATAAGATTCTTGGTTGACATCCCTTTTCTTTCAGAGCTTGAAATATACTATTCCAGGTTCTTCTTGCTTTTAAGTTCTGGGTTGAAAAATCTGAACATAGTCTCATTGGTTTCCCCCTATATGTAATCTGCTTCCTTTCTCTTGTGGCTTTTAATATTCTTTCCTTGCTCAGTATATTAGGCATTTTTATTATAATGTACCTTGGTTTGGATCTGTTGTGATTTTGTATGTTTGATGTTCGGTAAGCCTCTTGAACTTGGTTTTCCCATTTATTCCTCAAGTCTGGAAAATTTTCTCTATTTATTTCATTAAATAAATTACTCATTCCTTTGTCTTGAAACTCTGCCCCCTCCTCTACCCCAATCACCCTTAAGTTTGGACTTTTTATGTTGTCCCATAATTCTTGAATGTTTGGTTTCTTATCATTTTTACTGCGTAATCTAGATTTTTCTCTAGGATATATATTTTGTCTTCATTTTCTGAGGTTCTTTCGTCCAAGTGATCTACTCTGTTGATGATACTTTTGATTGAGCTTTTATTTTGGTTTATTGCTTCTTTCATTTCCGGAATTTCTGTTTGGTTTCTCTTTAGAGCCTCTATCTCCCTATTGAAGTAATCTTTTACTTCCTGTATTAGTTTATGGAGTTCTTTGTCAAAATGATCTTTTACCACCTGTATTTGCTCCCTCATCTCATTTTTGAGTTTATTCTTAAGTTCCGCAAACATTTGGAATGTGTAATTTCTAAATTCCATCTCTTGCATTTCACCAACTGTGCTTGACATGGAATCTACTGAGGAGGTATATTCATTTGTTTGTGTCACTTTCTTCCCTTGTTTCTTCATATTTCTTGTGTGTCTTTTCTTTCTGCACTGTGGGACCTTGACTATTTCGATTTTACCTTAAAGCCTTATGTTGCTCCTGTAGTACAATGCTATCAGATCCCCTTATAATTCCTTTACACTTTAAAATCAAACACTTTCTATTAAGAAAATCCCATTTTGATCACAATGTACAGGTTTAGTTAATCCAGATATTGTTTCCAATTTACTCTGTACGCTTCTGTTGGGGTTTTATAGTTTCAAGTATTGGACACAGAGGTGATATGTTTAGGAAGAAGGAAGTGAGTGTATTGAATTGTTCTTTCTTAGAAAATATGAAAAGAGAGTTCTATGAAGTGGTTTAGTATCAACAGATGAGAGAGGAAAGAGAATGGTGTGAATGATTATGTGGAAAGACCAATTTATATATAAACCTAACTTATGCAGCGGTTGAGAGAAGAAATAAAGAAAGATGGAAAAAAGAAAAAAAATGACAAAGGAGTAGAAATTAGTGTAAGAGAGGGGAGAGAGAGAGTGAGTCAAGAAAATAGAGAATAAACTATATATAACACCACTTTGGTATATATTTCAATTGCACCCATTCTAGAAATCCCAATTTCTGCCTATAACTTGTTTTTGCCTCTTTTGAGTATGCAATGGCAGGGTGTAAATAGGGAAGATGAAGGAAGAAGAAAAGAAACAAAAGTGAGAAATAAGAAAAAAAAAGAAAGAAAAAGGAGCAGAATCAAACAAACAAACACATTGTCAATCAAAAGAAAAACAAAGCAAAACAAAACAAGAACAAAAACAAAAACAAAAACAAAAACAAAAAAACAAAAATCAACACAACAAACAAACAAACAACAACAAAAAAGTTGAACCCAGGAACAAGTCTAAAACAAAATGGACCCTGGGAAGTCCTTCTTTTTTCCCTTCCAGTTTAATCCAATTGACCAGATCATGTCCAGTCAGCAATCCTTTTAGTGGAGTCAAGGCTGCACCTTTGGGCAGTTGCAGAATGGCACAGTGGAAGATTGGCTCAGGGGGATTGTGTGTCAGCAGCTAAATGACACCAGGAAAGGGACCCTCCAGAAGGTACCCTTTCCCCAAGCCCACCAACAGTTGTACCTTCTTGGGGCTGCTTAGCTAGCCTCAGACATGCCCTCCCCTGCTGGTTGCCAGAGTGTCACCCAGCTGTATGCTGTTCTCAGAGTGCTGGCGGATCCCTGGGTCTCTCCTTCCGGGCAGGTGCCTACCTCTTATTCTGGTCACAGCTGGGCAGGTCGCACTTCCCCCATGAGTTGAGGGGGCTTTTCCTCAGGTCTGACCCTGCGTGCAGCAGCAGAGAGCTATTACTCTGGGCCCTGAAGGCCAGGCAAACTCAGTCATTATTTGTTTTGACCAGTGTCTTTGAATAGGTGTTAATTTTGAATCATTGACATTTATGAAAAGAGCATGTTAAAATATATGATATGGGGAACTATAATGAAATTAACCATTTCTTTATTAAATAATTTGAGCTTTTAATATCTGATGAGCTCTTAAAGAAATAACATTATAATATTTTAAAATAACAGTTGTTTGCTTAATTATAGCTGTATAATTTTAATTTTTTTAGATTACTTGCTCAAAAAGACAAAACTTAATAAACATAATGCTATGGGTAAATTAATGTTTTAAGAAATCTTTGACCTTTTATCACATAGATTAAATGTTGGTTTATATCAGTACATTAATATTTAAAAAAGAACTTTAAATAGCTTTTCCTGATTGTTTTATATATTTGTTTAAGCAACTTACATAGACCTTTTACATTACTTACATAAATCTTCTTATTTGCTTCATCATGTAAAGACTTTCTTGAAATTTTTCTTTTACATTTTATTATGTAGGGATTCCATATATATAACCTTTTAATATTATTCTCTCATGCATTAACCTCTTTTCTCTGTTTACCTTTTGAAACAATCTTTATAATAATTTGAATTTAGACAAATTATTTTATCTTATCAAAATATTTTGTTATTTACAGTACTCTTAGTTAAAACAGTTGAAACTTTTGAGCCTTTGTATATAGAGAAATCTTTTATAACCCTTTATATATAGAATTACATGCATCTGTTAACCATAAGTATATTGAATTATACCTGTTGGAACTTTAACCTTTTTCAGTGATGACAAAGCAACTTTAATTTTTTTTTTAATTTATCAACTTATGAAAACAACCATTAATGTCACTCAATGGAACTGAAGGAGTTACTTGATAGCATATTTAACAGTTAGCATTTTAACCTTGTAAATTAATCAGATGTTTAACAAACAAAGTTATTTAAAAATGAGTAATCTTATTTCAAATTTACTTTACTTATTTTATCAAAATATCAGACAAGTATATTGAACATTATTACTCATTTATTTTTTGTTAAAGAGGATTCCTAGAACCAAGGGATATCAAGGCATCAATACTTCATTAGTTTTTTGACCACCTAGAAAGAATTGTGAGTTAAGTTTCATTTTAAAGGCACCTTTATATTTATTTGTTTACCTAATTTAAATTGAACCCTTTAAATCATGTGAATTAAAGGTATTTGGATCTATTTGTAAAAATTTTTGATGAGCGTTCATTTTTTATTTGCCAATCTTTATATCATGTATATGACATATGGACACATATATATATATATATATATATATATATATATATATATGCATAGACATACAAACACAGAACACAAGTGCGCACACATAACACAACAACAAAAGCCTTGTAGCTTTTTGTAGATGAATCTCCATTGCAATTGTACAGATGTTTAAAACTCTATAATTAAATGAAAAATAAAACTGATCAAAACAACATTAACATAGGTATATAGGATAAAAATTATGATCTCAAAAAATGTATATATTGAATTTAAGAAAAAAAGTAAGAGTCTTTTTAAAAAAAATGACCAGCTGGTAATAAAAACCCAGGTAAAAAGACACCTTTAACTTTTTTCTTCTTTTGGGCCTTAAGCTTGATGTTTCTCCATTTGTATTTCAATAAAAGTCCTTGCTGAAGTCTGGAAGGGTGGGAAAACTACTTTTTTTGTTAGTGTTATAATATTAAACATTGATTTTTTTAGTTAGCTGGTCAGCAGAAGCATTTTCTGTACTTAAAGGACCAGAGAGATTAGAATGTCCCCGGATATGACCTATAAAAAAATTATTTACTCTCTGATGAATGAGAGACTGTAATTTCATAAGATTATATATTATAGATGATTGAGATGATAAAGTAGAAGTCTCAATAGCAGGAAAAAATTAGCAATATACTGAGAATAAGTATATAAATTAAATGTTTGAGGCACCTTTTCAAAGGCAGTAATGATTGCAATAAGCTCAGTTCTTTGAGGAGAGGTCTCAAAGGTTTGTTGCACTATAGGTGCATTATTGTCAATAACAGTAACTGCAACTCCATTAGATGATCCATCAGTAAATATTAATGATGCATCTAATAATGGCTTTTGAGAATATTTTTTAGAAAATATAAATTTAGTTTTAGAAATAAACTGTAACAATAGATGATTAGGTAAATGAAACAAAATTTCTCCATAAAATTCCTGTAAGGCTATTGGCTAATTATCATTAGCATTTAATAAAAAGTTTAGCTGTTCTTTATTATATGGTACAATTATAGAAGAAGGGTCTCATCTAGATAACTCTTTATCCATAAGTTTTCCCTTGCATGTTAAAGAAGAGACCTGAGTACGATAAGAAATATTACTTTTTTTAGGAGTGGATGGTAAATGAATCCACTCAAGGGGATCATCTTGCCATAAACATCCTGTAGGAGTAAATGGCATTTGTAATTAAATAAAAGCCAAGGTTTAAAATAATCAACTTGTTGCAAATAATGTCCCATAATTGCCTTTTTTACTTTCTGTATAGCTTTCTTCCTTGAGGGGTTAAAACATGAGGAGATGTAGGAAAAGTATCTCTTTGTAAAATCTCAACTAAAGGTTTTAATTCAGCAATAGTTAGCTTTAAATAAGGTCTAATCCTATTAATATCTCTAAGAAGTTTCTGAAAATCATTCAAGGTTTGCAAATTGTCTGTTCTTAATTGAATAGCTTGAGAAGTAACACATTTAGAATTGATTAGTCTCCCTAAATAAGAATAGGGAGGTTGAGTCTGAATTTTTCCAGGGACAATAATAAGTCCCCATCTATGTAACTCTTCTATTATATAATGCAATGCCTTTTGTAAGGTCAAGGCATTAAAATGTGCCAACAAAATGTTGTCTATATAATGAATTAAATAGCAATTATGAAATTTTTGTCTAGTAGAAAGCAAGGCATTATTAACATATTTTTGACATAAAGTGGGGCTATTTTTTATTTTCTTGAGGCAACACTTCCCATTGAAACCTCTGGTAAGGCCTCTGTAAAATTAGAATTAATTACTCTCTGTAACGCAATTATTCCCTGTACAGTTAAAGAACTTTTCCCTATAATTAGACCAAAAAACACTTTTGGTAAAGGACCATAACCTCCTGTTGGAATTAAAGCAATGTTAGAGTCTGGGGTCAGAATTTCATGGACGGTAGAAGCTAAGTTTAATCTAATGCTTCCCTTAGTTGCCCTGGCCTGGTTGTTAATTGAGAGTCTAGGAATTGGGGTGTCTGTCCGGGGAATCCCCTGTTCTTTGGATGGGCCCGGGAAAAGCCCAAAGGCCAGTTTCCTTTTTTTGGCTCCTGAGAGAAAAGCTTCAAGATCAACTGTCCCTGTTTATTATATATAGATTTACATTTACAAGCCCAGTGAAAACGCTTTTGGCATTTTGGACATATAGTTTTTGGCCTAGCATTATTTTCTTCCCTTTTATTATGTGGGCAGTTACGGCTAAAATGGCCAACTTGACCACAAGTAAAACAGTGTCCTTTAGTGACATTGTCAAAAGATTTGTGAGGAATAGGAGTTGAATTATATCCCTTTAAAAACTGTGAATAAGATTGGCCCTTTAAGGCTGCGGCAATTGCTATGCCTTGAATATGGGCTAGAGTAGAATCTATGCATGTCTTAATAAAATCAGTTAAAGTCCCAGTCTTTCTAATTGGTGTGAAGTAACACCTGGCAAGTGGGAATAGCATTCTTAAAAGCAAGCTGTTTACTCAGCAATTTGGTTGTCTCTGTGTTTGTAATAACCTTGGAATTGGAGTCCTCTAATCTAGCTAAAATTTTTTCATAATATTAGAAAGAAAAGTTTGTTTTGAATCTGAAAATGGAAGACTCTTCCAAGCAGAAACAGCACATTTATCAGCTTTTCGCGGAGCAGCTTTTGGCAGTAAAAGTTGAGTTTGCGATGTAAAATAAGTTTCACTCCCTATCAACATAGAAAAGGTCAAGCCTTGTTGCCAATTAAAAAGAATTATCTATTTTTTCAGCAATTGAATCAACTATTTGTAAAGTATAAGGGGAAGTTGAGCTGAAATCTTTAACTACAGTTTTTAGCTCTTTACCAATTTAAAGGGAAACGGCTCCCAGGTTGGGGGAGTGTCAGAATCTTTTTAAAAAAGGACTGGGCAAGTCAATGTAGAATCTTTTTGTTCTTTTGCCTTTGCAATAGCCTCAAGAAACCCATGCCTATATTTAGTTGCAGCTTTCTTAAGATTCTGACCCTGGGGAGAAAGCTTGTCATCTTTCCAAATTATTTTGTATGTTGTTTTAATAATGGTCTCAACTAAAAATCTCATTGAGTTTTTCTTACAAATGCAGTAGAGAAACTTCCATTTTTTATAATAAAGTAATGGGAAATGTAAAATTTAAATCTCTTGCTTTTAAAGCCTCTTTTATAGCTCTTTTAAAGCCTACATTTTTAGAAGGAGGAGGCAGAGTATTGCCCAATTTTTGGAAGGGCTTGTGACAAGTTGGAGATTTTACAGGAGCTTTATATGGCCCTTTTGTTATAAGGGCTGTGAATTCTTTTCTGTGATATTTAGTAGTTGTTATTTTTAAATCTTCCTGATCTTTAGGGGAAAACTGATTATTTAAATCATCTTTTGTATCAGAAGAAGAAGCAGTATACTTACGGTTAGTAGCATTGGAAGTGGTCCAATAAGAGGAGTTTGTTTTGGCTTTGTTATCTTTTCTGTAAGGCAAACTGCTTTATGGGTAGGATCTAAATCATCTTTAAATAAATTTCATAAGGGAAAGGCATCTTTTGGGGCCCTTTCGGTCCCATGATGGTCATAATAAAGTTTCATTTCTTTTCTTAATTTCTTCCATGTATCTAAACTTAAAGTTCCTTCTTCAGGAAACCAAGGAGAATACTCTTGGATAAAATGAAAAAATTGTCTCAGCTTCTTAGAAGTAACAGCAGCACCTCTCTTATTAAGTATCTATTTTAAAAATATCAATAAAGAGTTATCTTTCTTTAGACTCCTTATGGCACATCGCTTCTCAATAGTTCTGTGGTTACTTACCCTTCTCTCACTTAGCCTCTCTCTGCCAAAGGGTCCCGGGCACCCTGGTTAAGAATCCTATCTTTTCATCTCAATGTCTCAAAATTCTCTTTGTAGCAAAACTGTAATGTAAAAAAAGTAGCTTACCGATTGAGTCCCTGTTCGGGTGCCACTGCTGAAGGCTGACTTCAGCAAAGAGGATACCAGGGTTTTTCTCAATGGTGCTGATGAAAAGAGTAGGGGGAAAAATCAGCACTCAGACACACAAGTCAGGCTGCTGAATCTTCTGAGTTTTACTTTCTTTTTTTGGCAATTATATAAACATATTTTTTGACAGTATACATTAACATTTTGTGGTTACATCACAGTCATAAAACCCAGGGAAGCAGTAACATCTGTTGATTACATTTCAGACATTTTAATCTTTTACCCAACATGTTTCAAGGTCCTGTGCACTCATTATTTGAATGTCCTGCATTATTGTTACTCTTTATCTGTTACTAGCCTGTGTTCAAGTCATTTCTCATGGATTCTCTGAAGCCCTTCCTCTGCACACCTGTTTCGACTGCCTGATAGAATTTTTTTTTTTTCTGTCTGCCTGGATATCAAAGCACTATTGTCTCTCTATAATAGTCTTATTTAGAACCTAAAGGCCGGGAAGGGAAGCATAACCAAATGTTAATTCTGAAGGACTTCTACTCTAAGGAATTTGTATATCTATTTTAAACTATTTTAAAAGTAAAAGAAGTCTTTTTCAATCATAAAAAGACTCTTAAAACTTTTGCGTGGTGCAAGCAATTATAACAAAAGAGGTTAAATGTCAAGCATTTACCATGTTGCTTCTCTAACAAGTCATATAGTACAATCATAGAAAATAATTTTATGTTTCCAGCTTAGATTCCATAAGGTTATATATTTCCAGAACTAGTCTTATTCTAATTAATTGAAATAGTGACACCTGGCGGCCATACATATGAACAGAACAGTAAGGATATACATAGACAAGAGACAGCAGAAACATACATAGATAGGGTTAATTCTTTCAACACCGCGTTTGAGTGGCATCTCTCCAGCAAAGGGGGGTACCTTTGCACCACGCCCTTTTACAGAAGAGGAACTTCAGCTTGACCCTTTCACATCAACAAAGGGGAACTTCAGCTTGATACTTTCGCCTTGGTAGATGCCACAACTCTAGAGCCACTCAATCTCACAGTCACCACTGGGAAGAGTAGCTGTGTTGTTTTGTATAAATTACTTAATAGCTAGTGAGCAAGTGTACCTAAAGCCAGAATATTCCAAACAGTATGTAGGAATTAGCAGGAAAGAATGATGCCTGAGAAAGGGATGATGTGTGTTTCACATGATACCTACTTATTTACATGGTGTCAGTTATACATTCATAGAATATATAGAGAGAATTCTGAATCACCATCTCAGAGCATTTTATCTTATTTTCTGCTTTATGTAACTCACTGCATATAATTGAGTTCCCTATCTTCTTTCATAATGGAAACTTTTTTTAGTTTAACTCTGCTCAATACTATTTTCCTCTCCATGGTTATAACAAACCTACTTGAAGGGGACTTTTATGTGTGTGGTATTATCTAAAGTTATGATAAATGCAGTTCATGTATCAACATTAATGTTTTCAAAATTCTTCCTATGGAAAATAAACATTGCTCCACTTCTCAATTTCCCCCAAATCTCAGTCATTACTTCTTAAATATGCATGTAAATTGATAAGTAAATTAGCAATAAAAGAAAAATTCAATTTTCTCAAAGCAAGTAATCAACCAACAACAATCTTGTTTTTTTTTACTCTGTGCATCAATAAAACATAAAATACTGTAAAATATATATATAAACCCTAAGTATCATATAGTGAAAACTAAAGATTTCCAGTTTCAAATTTTGTGAATACAAAAATGTAGTAATTTATTCTCATCCTGATTTTTAGGTGATCCACAGTCTTCATAATAACTAAATATAGTTTTAGCATAGTAAACATTAGGTTAAATACAACAAGTTATTTTTAACAATTTTGGTGAAAATTTAGTTTCTCAAGATTTTCAGTGATATATATTAAAATTTATTACTACTACTAAAAGCATATGAAGAAATCACATACTTAACAAACAAAATGAATTAAATAAACATAATTGAGCTATTTTAATATATGGTAGGTCTCCAGAGGTATATTTTAATGATAATAGAGAAAAACTTACAATATAATATGCATATTTAAAATACATTGATTTCCATAGTACAAGTGTTTCCTACACATATTCTAAAACAACTGAGTGCAATGCAGAATTTCTACAAGATCTTTTCTCTTTATGATAATCAAAATATTATTATAATAAATAATTTTATGACAGTTTTTTCAATACATCCTGATAAATTCTAGTAGGCTCACACCTAAGCCTTACAATTATATTTCATAGAATTATCTCTCTTTAGAGGTTCAACACACAATTTTTAATTTATTTTTTAACTTGATATAATAATGTAGATTATAACTATGTTTAAAACACATACAACATACAATTAAATTCCCTGAACCTGTATGCACAAATATCACAACCTCAGATCCTTGTGTTTGTCTTATTAATCTTTTCCTGAACCTTATCTGTGGTACCCTTGATTAGAAGTTTATGATTGGCTTGAATAAGAACAGACCTTAAAAAATGAAAAACAATTTTAAAAGAAAGTTTCTATCCCATAGTGAAAGAAAGTCAGAAGAAATGCCAGTATGTATACTATGTTGTTTTGAGAGAAAAAAAATTAATCACCATTCATTTCATTCAATTTTGTATGTACTGTACTTTGATGACTATAGTCAGTTTAAGAGTAATTTTTATTAGGATGGGGTTGTGGCTTGGCGGTAGAGCACTGGCCTAACACATGCATGGCCAGGGTTCAATCCTCAGCACCATGTAAAAATAAAGGCATTGTGTACAACTAAATAAATAAATATTTTAAAAAAGAGTATTTTCTATTACTCTATGATTCTCTAGACTTACTTGCATAAAACTGCAATTTATGGATTTGGAGAATGAAAAATACTTCATATTCATCAGGTCTTATTACTTAAGAACTTAAAGCCATAAATTTTGGTGAATATAATCACACTGAGTACTTTTAAGTTTCCTTATATAATTAAATAAATATAATATATTACTATATTAACAGGTCCCAGAAGAAAAACTTTATTATGTTGAATTAGTACTAACTGCTTACACAGAAATCAGTACAAGCAAGTTTCTTTGCTCCTATGTAGCTTAGTTTAACAATGAAATAGACTTTTTTTTTTTTTTTCTGAAGCCTGGAAAAAAAATTTTTAATTTAACCTGTCTTTAGATTTCATATTTTAAACATGTGGAGAATGCATAGTAAGGGTAGACTAGGCTACTAAAGTGAAATATTATCTTGAAAACTGTCTATCGAGGACTTTGTTCTTCAGATATCTGAGGTTCTAGACTGACAGTAAATCTGCCCTTGTATCTTGATAAAATCTGGGACATGTGGGTTACCTCAGTTACCATGACAGGGCAAAGAAGAAGTGAATATAGATCTTTCACTGTTTCTATCAATGACATATATCATTGCATTTTAGAATACACTGGTCAGGATCAATAACAAAACCTTGGCTAACTAAAGCATAAAAAGAAAATAGGGTCAGAAAGTAGAATATTTGGGGGGAGTTTTGTCATTAAAATAATTTTTATGACACAAGTAAAAAAGGGACAATCATTCAAAATATAATGCGTACTTCTAAGATGTATTTTGTGCACTTTAGATTTACATGTGTGTATCCCAATCTTGCTAATAGTAAATGCTTAACTAAACTGAATTTCAAAATTCCTGGTATATCACACCTTATTTTTTACAAGTGCATTATAATTATACATAGTAGTAGAATTAATTGTTACATATTTGTTCATGCACACAACATAACAATATGATACTGGGGTCAGTTGGTCATACCTCTCCCTTCTTTCCACTCCTACCTTTTCCTGATTATTTTCCCTTTAATAGTATTACTTTTATTTCTCTATTTTCATGAAATTTCCCTTTGCTGAAAACCCTTTTTGCTCTCTAGCTTCCACACATGAGAAAACAAAATCCTGATTTTTTGAAGTTGGCTTATTTCATTTAACATAATGCTCTCAAGTTCTATCCATTTCCTGCAAATGACATAATTAGAAATTTTAAAAATATGTATATTTAAAGGGTTGGGAAGTATATTGGCATGAACTATCCCATAAATATGCTTTAAAATTGTGTTGTTAATCATTCTTAGCTGATAAAGAAATGCAAACTTTAAAAATGCTAAATCTTCTGAATCTTTGGGCCACTTCCTTAGCCCTGTTTTGTATTTTATTAGAGACATAGTTGCTTAGTGTCTTGCTAAATTGCGGAGGCTGGCTTTGAACTCACCATCCTCCTGCCTCCACCTCCTGAGCCTCTGGGATCATAAGCATGCACTGCCACTGCACCCTGCAGTCTTCTGACTGGTAATGGTAAGATATGCATATGTATTTATGGCAGTTAAAGAAGATATGATAAATTATCACTGGGAGATAAAGTGTTGTTTTTAAAATTAATTGTATAATAGCTTATCAAATTTCCTAAAGTACACATTCCACTAGCCCTAGTAGCTTTTGCACTTTTGTAGGAGTATGTACAAAGATATCAGCACCATGTTGTTTTTATAGAAAAAAGCATGTTGGGACCTTACACTGTCTGCCAAGGGGATGGAAAAGCTCTGACTTTCTGGCTGCTTGCCATATTACCACACCCTGTTACTGGACCTAGGCTAAGTAGGGGGCGTGGCTGTGAGAACCAGAACCGCCCTGCTGGTCACTGATTGGCTATGGCCCATTATAAAGCATTGTCCACCTTTTCAATAAACGAGCTCCTGCACCCACCAACTGGACTCCCCGGTATGTTCCTGGGCCTTCTAAAGGCGGGGGAAGGGAATATTGGTGGCCTTCGCTTTCCCAATCTAGCATCTCCTTTGGGGTAGGCCTCTCTGGCCTCTTTTGTTGGACAAGAGAGGTCCATCCTGGGTACAGGAGGGCTAGAGACCCCAACCCCTTATAATATTCCGAGAAAGTGGCGCCTAACGTGGGGCAGAACTTCTCAGCGGATTGGGTAATCAAAGTTTAAGCCAGACAGGGCCTTACGAGTGAAGGCATCCTCTAGAAAATGAGACAAAAATACATCTCTCTCTTTCTTTCTCGTTTACTTTTTCTCTCTTTCTTCCCCTCCCTTTTCTGAGAACTTCAGCCTTCGGACTTAGGTCTGAAACCTCTGTGCAGGGAAACCTGCAGTTTTCGTATGCACCTGGTGGGAGAAAAAGGGAGGATGTTTGGGGAAGGTGCACTCAGTGACGGGAACGACCTGAGTCCGTCTCCTCTGGCCACGGCCATCCCCCACTGTGCCTCCTGTGAGCCACCTCCAGGGTGGGGCTCACACCTAGCGAGGAGGCACACATGTGACCATGCCCCAGGGACACATGCCAATAGCCCAGTCTTCTATTAACAAGGTTCAAACTATACCTCCTTTGAAAATCTTAGGAGCTGAACTTAAATTAGATTCTGTCACCTTACTCTTTGGTAGAGCTACAAAAGCTCTTAAGAGAACTCAACTGGTTAAAAAGTGCCTTAGGCAAAGGTATCGGCTCACAATTGCATTCCCCCACCCTTCCAGACCTGAGCCAGGACTTACATTGAAATACAAATGGAAAAGTAAGCTTAAGCTCCAGGGGGTGGGGGAAAGGGGTTACCTCAACCAGGACTTACCCAGGACTTACATTGAAATGCAAATGGAAAAGTAAGCTTAAGCCCCCCCCCCCAAAAAAAAAAAAAAAAAAAAAAAGGTTAAAATGTCTTTTTATCAGCCTGTCATTTTTCTAAGATTTTTTTTTTAGTTCATGGTTCTGATGTTTTGATTATGTTGTGTGTACACTTGTGTTCTGTTTGTGTGTTTATGTGTGTGTAGACTGAGCGCGCATGAAAATTTAAAATATGGATCCAAATACCTTTAACTCACATGATTTAAAAGTTCTTCATCACCACAAATTTTAAAGCTGGACCTTCGCTCTGGAACTCCAAGATAAAATGCCATACAAGGGGATGCACACCTTGGAAAGATCCAAGGCCCCAGGATGTGCCTTCTGTCCTTTGGATTACTAGAGTGATCTGCCACATCAAAAAAAAAAAAAAAAAAAAAAAAAAAAAAAATTCTAGTTCTTGCCGTCTTATGTCTTGTCTTGTATACTATGGTTTTTCTGCCTTTTTATTGTGTGTCTTCTCTGGGGTAAATGTAAGAAAAGTAAATTTATGAGTAACTTTGTTTGTTAGACATTAATTTTCAAGGTTAAAATACTAACTGTTAAATTCCATTGTGTTGGGTTCCAGGCAGGAAACTGCACCTCCTAGGTAGAAGGCCACACCTCCCAGGTACTTTGTAAAAGACTACAAAAGCAAACACCTTGAACAGGATTAATAAAGTGAATTATAGATCATCTATTCCTTGAACTACTATTCCATGAAAAGTTGTGTAAGAACTAATCTTATGTGGAAATATTCAAGGAAAGTTTGATTATCTAAAGCATGGTAGTAAGTGGTAGAAATACACAGCAAAATGATTATTAAAAGCAAAAATTATTGTATTATGTATTCATATTGAATAATGTTCCAACCATATTAAATGTATTCACTTACATTGTCATGATACCTATGTAGTGTAGATTCCTAATAAGATTTTGTTTGCAGATGAGGAATTTGAGTCAGAAAGATTTATATGGTTCACTGAAGATTACAGGGCTAATAAGTGGTAGTCCTTGAATGAAAACCTAAGCAGCCTAATCTGCACTTGTGCTATTAAAGTTAATTCATGTTATTTGGATGATCACTTATTATTTTATATATATTCTTTATTTTGGCAAAACAAGCTAAATTTATGACTCTTTGGAATATTCCTTATTATTTCCATAACATTCATTTTTATATTAATATGCATAATATTAGCTTGTCAGAAAGAAATACAATCTTGAAATCATTTATAATAGCTATTTGAATATTATTACAAGAGCTATACTAGTAAGGACACATATTCAGATGGCTGTCTTACATATTATCATTTAAAAATGTTTTTGGGCTTTGTTATGAGGACTTTTTATTTTTTTAATGGTTGTCTGTGAGACCTAAGCCTGCCACCTTATAAGAATTCTCTATTTAAGACAGTGGGTATATTTAATGATGTCATTAACTGTTGAAATGAGAACCAAGAGAATGAATTTTCTGAGAATTTTAAGTAAATAGATAAATACAACACAATTAGTGCTATTCAAAGAAGACAATCTTAAAAACTGTGTATATAAATGTGAATTAGTCAAATATTTAACTTTGTATATTAGCAGACAACTAAAGTATATTAGAGACACGAAATTACCCCATCCAAAACTTACTAGTGGTGTGTTTAAAAATGAATTAACTTCTCTGGAAATGTTTCCTGAGGTTGAAAAAAAAAAAAATGAGATTCTACCTCATGGGTCAATTCCAGGGTCATCTGAGGTAAATCTTCTTCTTCTTCTTTTTTTTTTTTTGTCATATTTATTTATTCACTTTTGTTTTACACAATGCAATGCATTTGTGTTTACGTGGTGCTGAGGATCGAACTCAGGCCACACACATGCGAGGCTAGTGCTCCCCTGCTGAGCACAACCCCAGTCCATGAGGTAAATCTTATTACTAATGTTTGCCAAACATTAGTGGGTGGACTAACATGCATAGAAGTTTCTACAAGCTTACATAACAAAATACTCTTTTTAAAAGTTGCAAATTAGTCACGTTACTGAGAAATTAAATAGCTCATTCATGATTTTGCTTAGTTGATATTTGGTGGATATTCACTAAGGTAAATATTTACAGTATCTTTCTATAATATGGCAATCATTTTATTAAAAACCAAGTATGAGCTGGGAGTGGTGGCACACTCCTCTAATCCCAGCAGCTCAGGAAGGTGAGGCATGAGTATTACAAGTTAGATGCAAACCTCAGAAATTTAGGGAGGCCTTAAGCAACTCAGTGAGATCCTGTCTCTAAACAAAATTAAAAAAAAAAAAAAAAAAGGGCTTGAAATGTAGCTCAGTGTTTAAGTGCTCCTGAATTCAATTCCCCACTTCAAACAAACAAACAAAACCAAGTATGCATCCATGGGTAAGACATACATACAAGATTTTTGGCCTCTATGGAATTTTCTTTTTCATTTATATGTGTGTGAGAGGTTGAGAAGACAAGAAAAATGATTTAAAAAATTAATATGAATTCAGAAAATGATTAATTTAATAATAGTTTAACATGATAAAATCTAGTAACTGAGAAGTTACTCTTAAAAGATTGATCAATGGGCTAGGGTTGTGGCTCAGTGGTAAAGCACTGACCTAGAGCGTGCGAATCCCTGGGTTCAGTCCTCAACACCACATAAAAATAAATAAATAAAAATAAAGGTACTGTGTCAAACTACAAATGAAAAAAAAAAAAAGATTGATAAAGATAATAAGGTCACATGATAATGAAGGGCTTATTGATGAACTAGTCATTTATCCTCCCAGTGAAATAGCTTTCCATTCAGAGGAAGTAGCAAAACAAAGATATGAAAGTAAACTAGTCAAAATGGATGAGCAAGTAGAAGCTAGTACAGCTGCAAAATAGTGAAGATGGGTACTATAGTCTCATTACCAGAGGAAATTAGAGGACAGATTTCTAAACCATGACAGGAACATCAGGTAGGATCTAATTTTAGTAGACAGTGTTTCTGTGACCTTACTGAGGGTGTCAACATGAGTTAATCTATTTAACAGCAATCTAAATTCATCTAATTGTTTGTAATTTTCTGTTAGTTTCTTTTCAAAAAATGGTGTATGGTTTTAGTAAAATCTTGGAAGAAAAGTTAAGATGGAAACAGGACTAGAAATGTTTAAAAGGTACTGGTTTCATCACTAAGGACTGTTTTATTAGCGTATTGAAAAAGAAACAGATGAACAAACAAAATAATGCTGAAAAAAGATGCAGTTTAAAAACAATATTTGCTTTATTAAGATTTATTATATGGCTCTGGTAGGATATTAGAATTAAAAAAAACCTGTGGCATAATAATTTCTTTAAACAATATCTTGTTGATTAATATAAAACTAATTGTATTTTTCTTCATATGAAAATATAGATGTGGGCTGGGGTTGTGGCTCAGCAGTTAAGTGTGCTCACCTTGCAAGTGCGCGGCCTGGGTTCAATCCTCAGCACCATGTAAAAATAAATGCATTGTGTACAACTAAAGCAAATAAATAAATGCAGGAGCCCTGATTGGGGAGATGGCAGAGATTGCATTTTGTCTACATAGAGATGCCTGGACATTGCTGCCTTCCGGGATCTCGCGGGACTTGGCCAGGACTCTTGTGGAACTTGGCCTGGGATCGAGAGAGACTTAATCTGAGAGGTGAATCGGGTCAGCGCCATTTTTGCTGGGGCTCGAGAGACTAAGCCCGAGAGAGAACGTGCGGAGTGAACACCAATGTGTATGTGTGTGTAGTGGCTTCTTGTAGGAGTGTGTGTGGTGTTAGAGGTTAGCAGAGCCAGAGAGAGAGAAATAAAAGAACTTTTTCATTTCCATCCTGCCTCCCAATTTTCTCCTGCAGCGTCGCTGCTCCAAGCAGCAATCGCTACAGACTACTACAGGTGGTGGCCCGCACGGGGAGTTTGGCCGGCAGGTAAGAACTGAAAATGGGAGCAAAAATAACAAAAAGCCGAATAATAAAAGCCATGGATGAGTTTTTCGATATTGCAGACTCAGTGGATAGTGAGGAAAGTTATCAAGAAAGCATAGCCTCTGAGTCAGTTAATACCACTGAGAAGAGTAGTGGTATAAATTCAAAAGTAAGAGCTGCAAAAGCCATCAGAAACTTATTGAAATTAGCCAAAGAATATGTACTATCCTTAGAAACTGAAATTCAGGATACCAGTAAATGTGATAGTAGTGAAGAGGAATTAAAAGATGACTCTGGGAGCACAGTCTCCAGTAAAAAGAACAAAAGGAAATTAAAAAGGAAAAAAGACCATCAAGTAGAGGAACCATTTGTGTCCCCTACTCCCCCATGGGTGGAATCCATTACAGAAAATATGAAGGGTATTACTAGGCATTCGCAAACCCTAGAAACAGAAATAAAAGGTCTTTCTGAGTGCTTATGTGCTCTCGAGGGTAACTCACAGATACATTGGGAACTGCCAGTATTTGAAAGTGAAAATAGACAGAGGATCCACCACTCAATAGATTTCAAAACAATAAAAAATATCAAAGAGGCAGTAATGACGTATGGACCCCAAGCTCCTTTCACGTTAAGTATGCTAGAGTCCCTTAACATATTTAACTTAACCCCCTCAGACTGGAAAAGTCTATGTAAAGCAGTTTTAAGTGGGGGACAATACTTGGTTTGGTGATCGCAATTTCAAGAACTTTGTATAGAAACAGCTAGAAGAAACACAGCTGCAGGTGTTTGGAGACCATAATATAGAAATGTTCACAGGAGAGGGGCAATTTGAAGACTCACAGGCTCAAAAATATTATGTCCCAGGCATATATGCTCAAATATATGCAGCTGCCTTACAGGCATGGAAAACTTTACAAGGACCTGGGGATCTGCAAGGTAGCTTGTCAAAGGTGATTCAGGGACCTAATGAGCCCTATGCTGACTTTGCTGATCGACTTTTGAGAACTGCAGGTAGATTGTTTGGAGAAGTTGATCAAGCTATGCCATTAGTTGTTCAATTAGCATAAGAAAATGCTAATAAATATTGCCAGGAAGCCATCAGGCCATGGAGAAATAAAAAGGATCTTTCCATATATATACAACTATGTAAAGATATAAATGATGCCTTTGTCACAGGAAATGTGATTTCAGCTGCAATGAGAGATGCTTCCCCTCAAAATTTCACAAGGGCTCAACCTAGACATTATAATCAATCAGGATATTCCAGACAAAAATCATCATAATCAATCAGGCTATTCTAGGCAAAATCCCCAAAGAGAAATAAGACCAAGTTCATACCATGCCCCGGGCTGCTGCCCCAGGTGTAAAAAGGGAAATAGTTGGGCCAATAAATAACATTCAAAATTTGACATCCATGAAATCATTTGTTCAGGAATTCAAAAAATGGGGCACTGGGCCCAATGCCCTGGGGCCTACAAATGTACGAGGCATTAGAGGAAGAATATCCTCAAGCATCCACTCAGATGCTTCCCTGACACAATCCCTACTACCCATCCACTCCCTTGCCAGAGGAACAGGAGGAAATGCAGGATTAGACCTCTGTTCCACTGCCCAAATAGTGTTAACACCTGAAATGGGGGTTCAACTGATTCCCACAGGAGTCAGGGGACCTCTTCCCTCAGGGACTACTGGACTTATTCTCAGGTGAAGTCCTTAAAGCTTATTAGGTTTGCAAGTGACCCCAGGGGTAATAAACTCAGAATACAAAGGGGAAATAAAAATAATGCTTAGCTCAACCCAAAGTATAAGTTCTGTTAATCAAGAAGACAGAATTAATCAGCTGTTTCTCCTTACAAATTTACATAATTCATTTAAAATGAGTATGCCTCAAAAAGTGTACAATAGAGGATTTTGTTCCACTGACTCGAGACCCATGCCTTGCTGGGTTCGAGATTGTTCAAGGAGGCCTATGTGTAAAATAAAAATCCAAAAAATAGAGATGGAGGGACTGATAGATACTGGAGCTGACTCTTCCATCATTAATCTATGGCAATGGCCCAAGCACTGGCCTCTGCAAAAAGCTTCAACCAGTTTAAGAGGCTTGGGATATAATAACCTCCCAGAGAAAAGTGCAGTAATCTTAAAATGGGAGGATGATGAAGGACATAAAGGAACATTTCAGCCTTATGTTTTACCTAACCTACCGGTTACCTTATGGGGAAGAGATATTTTACAACAAATGGAAGTACGCCTTGCAACAAGCCTGCAGGTGTTAAATGTGAAAATCTACAGGGTAATCTTAACCCTAAAAGAAATCATTATCAAAAAGTACAGGGTAAGCTTAACCCTAAAATAAATCATTATCATAAAGGGAAAAGATAATTTTCTTCGGGGCCACTGACAAAATAATTTTGAAAATACCATGGCTTTCTGATAAGCCAGTGTGGGTCCCTCAGTGGCCCCTATCTAAAGAGAAATTACAAGCAGCCCACCTACTATATCAGGAACAACTAGAAGCAGGACATATAGAACCTTCCACCTCTCCCTGGAATTCTCCCATATTTGTGATCAAGAAAAAATCAGGAAAATGGTGATTGTTACATGATCTTAGAGAATTTAATAAAACCATGCAAATCATGGGCCCTACTCAACCTGGACTTCCTAATCCTGTAGCTATTCCAAAAATTTCCATCTTATTACTCTTGATATAAAGGATTGCTTCTTTTCTATTCCTCTGCATGTTACATCTCATTGTTTGCGAGCTTTTACTGTATTGGGCATCCCCAAAATGCTTAAAACAGATAATGGCCCTGCATATACATCCTCATCTTTCAAACAGTTTTGCGCAAAATTCAATCTATTCCATAAAACAGGCATCCCATACAATCCCCAGGGTCAGGGCATTATTGAAAGAGCAAACCACACACTGAACATTATGTTATTAAAACGAAAAGAAGGAAATTGGAAAAATCCTAGGGACAGATTGGCAGTTGCCCTGTTTACCGTAAATTTTTTAACTTTAGATTCTAAAGGTTATTCTGCTGGAGATAGACATTGGAAACCACACCAACAACATAAACCTTTGGTTTACTGGAAGGATGTTCTTTCAGGTACATGGAAGGATCCAGATCCAGTATTAATTTGGGGGAGAGGATCTGTTTGTGTTTTTCCAATGCACGAATTTTCTCCAATATGGATACCATCTAGATTAATAAAGCAGGTACCAAATCAAAAGGATAAAAATAAAGTTGTTGAACAATCAAGATTAATAAAAAAGGTACAAAATCAAGAGAACCAAGATGAAGACATGGATTCCCTTCAAAGAGTCCTTCAAAATATTTCACAACTTAAGTGTCATTCCTCCAGGCCAAGATGAAGAGATCTCTCTTTAGTGTGCACACAATTGTATTTTTTCTCTTTTTACATATGTCTTTATGTCTGTTCATTTGTCTAAATTTCATGTAATTGTGATGTCACAAATATATGTTTGTAAGTTTGTGTGTCTGTCCAGTGTGACGTCACAGATAACTAAGTGCTTATAAATATATATACATATATAGATAGATAGATAGATAGATAGATCCAAATAACTTTAATTCATTTAAGTTTAACAGTATTCAATTTAGGTAAATAATTTAATAAGTGAAGGTACCTTCAATTTTGATTTATAGGTGTCCCAGGGATTTCTCTTTAGCGAAGTATATGACTAGTGCTGTATAACATGATATTTTGGTGTTTTGACATAGGAATGTTTATTTGTAATTAACTTTATTTGTTTTATAGCTGATTAATTTGAGTTATTTCAACAGATAATCTCATGGAAGGTTACAGAGACTCAAGGGTTCCAGCTAACAAATTATTTTTCCAAAGTGCCTTTAGCTTTTCTTTACTCTATCTTTAATGCAGTAAATACCCTCAGTCTTTCTTTGTTTTGTTCTGAATATGATATTTTGCCAGCTTATATCTGTGGGAGCTCAAGCAGCAATGTGTGTGAGCAGAAATCAACTCTAATTTTCTAATCTAATAATTCTATTTTTTAGTTTGACAACTCGCCTCTTGACTTAGTGCCGGAATACCACTGCCTTTCCTTTAATAATTGATGTTTGAGTTTCTAGGTAGCGGGCCCTGAAGATCTGCTGGCTACATTGTCTAGACATAAAAAAGACAGCTGCTGCTACAGCTACAAAGATCGTGGTCACTGCAAACATCCCTACTGCTCAAGCATCAAACAACCTCACCAGCAGTGTGGCCTCTGCTCTACATGCATGGGGCTTCCTAGATCAACGTGTTATAACAAGTTGACATTTTGATCTTTCATTTGTTTGAGACTTAACAAGACAATGCCTTGTGGATATTTGTCTAGAAAACTCAATGTGTTACTTGATAGAACTCAGGGCAGCTGATTTGTTTAAAGAATTTGATATGCTATGCAATTTGGCTCATCACCAGAAGGCTTGTCGCCTTAAAGCCACAACATCCCCTCTTTTAAAACAAAAGGGGGGAAATGCAGGAGCCCTGATTGGGAAGATGGCGGAGATTGCATTTTGGCTACATAGAGATGCCCGGACATTGCTGCCTTCCGGGATCTCGCGGGCCTTGGCCCAGGATCTCGCGGGACTTGGCCCGGAATCTTGCGGGACTTGGCCCGGGATTGAAAGAGACTTAAGCCGAGAAGTGAATCGGGTCGGCGCCATTTTTGCTGGGGCTGGAGAGACTTAGCCTGAGAGAGAGCGTGCGGAGTGAAGGCCATTGTGTATGTGTGTGTAGTGGCTTCTTGTAGGAGTGTGTGTGGTGTTAAAGGTTACTAGAGCCAGAGAGAAAGGAATAAAAGAACATTTTTGTTTCCATCCTGCCTCCGAATTTTCTCCCGCAGTGTCACTGCTCCAAGCGGCAATCGCTACAACTACAAATAAATGTTTTAAATTTTTTTAAATAAAGAAAAAAGAAAATATAGATGATAATATTTGTTATTTTTTTCCAGAAGATCTAAAATGTTTCATGTTCAAAGTTTCATTGCACTCATTAAACCCAGAGTTCACATTATCAGAGTATATTGCAGCATTAACCACCTTATCATTGAGTTATTTATGAAATGCAATATAGAAAATGAAACAGAGAAACAATAAATGTTTAGTACATTTATTGATAATAATTGACTTTCAGGACTCTGTTCTCAGTATTTTAATTATGTAATATTAGTCCAATCAATTTTTATAAAAAAAAAAATCACACGTGAGGGCATATTATGTGGTATATATATATCTGTATGTGTGTAAGAAGAGAGAAAAGTAGGGAAAGAGAAAAAACTAAATTTAAAACTGAATTTAAGTTCCAAAATCTGGTACCTGTTGATCTATATATTGGAAACTAAATTAAAAAGACAAAGATCATATATATTGGCTAAGCTGAACAACTAAGATTTACATACAATTGAAATAGGACTGGGGGTAAGAATGATAGCAGAATGAATCAGACATTATTACCCTATGTGCATATATAACTACAAGACCTGTGTAACTGCATCATGTACAACCGAACGAATGAGAAATTCTACTCCACTCATGTATGATGTGTCAAAATGTACTCTAGTGTCATGTATAACTAATTAGAACAAATAAAAATATATTAAAAATTTTAAAAAAAGAAATAAAAAGATATGTTTTCTTTCTTTCTGCCTACTCCATAAGAACTAAGTTTTAGGTATAATTAATGCAGTTCTTAACACATTGCTAGATTATGTAGTAAGAGTCTAGAAGATGCATATGAATGATATTGCTGTTTTCATTCATATGCTTTCATTTCTTGTAACTTACAGGATGTAAGTTTAATTTACAAAGTGAAAACACTCAAATGCTTCTTAGATTACTGATAGAAAATTTAAAATAATTATATTGAATGATTATCATCACACATACATTTTTATAAAGTGATAGTCCTCCTCAAATACCTAGAAATGTATCTAAGAGATAATGGAATTACTCAAAAACAATGTGTTATTTTTTTTTTTGAACTCCCTAAGTAAAATTTTATGTCTGAGTCTTAAAAATTCTGAGGATAAAAATTGTGAAAAACTCCAAGTGCACTGTATTTAACTCCACTTTGTTTATTATAATAATGTTCATCATTATTATATTTTGCCCTATCCTCTATTTGTGCTGTAGAATATTTGCTGATTTCTTAGCTTTAGGGTGACCTACTGACATTCCTTGGTCAGTGGAATGTAGTAAAAGTAACAGAAGCAGAATCAGTAAGGTGATGGTGATGTTAGTTTTGTTACTTGTACTTCAGCAATTGATACGAGAAGAATGAGCTGTGAATAAGAGCTGCAGCTTCAAGATAGGTCTGAACAAAGGTACAAGGAGAAAATCTGAGTCTACTGTGTTCTTCAGAGCCTAACTTTCACTGATAGTATAACCCACACCCACCTGGCCAAAACCAGTTTACCAAGGTAAACTAACATCCATGTGAAGGGTTGTGAATGTGGAATAGACTTTTGGCATATATAGTTTACTACTATCTAAGACATAGATAGTGCCCAACCCCTGTGCAAATATATATTGGTAAGACAATGTGATCAAACTTAATGTAAAAGAACTTCTGAACCAAGTGTTTGAAGAAACTCTGACAGAACTTAATCACCAAGAATGGTATATTTGCTAATATTATCTTTGGATACGGCAAACAGCAATGAAAAAGAGATGCACATTTCAAAGAGCAAAGCCAAGCATATCTTTATAAGAATAGGACATGACAAATTGATGTAGGACTATATGCTTGAGAAAGGATAATTTGGAACAATAGAAAAAGTATGATACGTTGTAGTATCACCTTCCTGACTGCTGTGGTAACATATATATTTCTGTTGCATGTTGGATCTAAAACATCCTTCAAAGGCTCATGTGTTGAAGGGTTGATTTCTAACGCAACAATGTTCAGAGGTAGGGATTTTAAGAAGTAATTAGATCATAAGGGCTCTAACCTCATCAATGGATTAATCCATTAAGGGATTTATAACTGAACTAACTACTAGGAAGTAGAGAAAACTGTAGCATTTGGGAACTAGTTGAAAGGTCCCTGTGGTCCTTTGGAAAATACGTCTTGTCCCTGGCCATGTCCCCTCTCTTTCTCTGCTTTTTGGGTGCTCTGAGGTCAGCAGCTTCACTCCATCACCCTCTACCATGAAGTTCTGCCTCACCACAGGCCCAGAATAAATGACTGAAATGACAACAGTCTAAAACTGTAAATCAACATATTGTTTCTCCAGTGGAATTGTTTTCAGGTGTTTTTGCTCAACAACAAAGGGCTGAATAATACAGTACCTACCACTGACATTTTCTTCATTACAGAGAATTTTGGACATGTAAACTATGGCATGTGAACTAACTTCACTTAAACAGAACTTAAATATTGTTTATGGTATGTCCTCTGTTGATTCATGAAGAATAGAGTGACTTTTAGCTATCCACTGTTTATTCTGCGTACCAGAATTTATACACTTTGAAAATATCTCAAACCAATTTATTGCCTAAAAACCAGACTACCTGAATCTCCTCAAAAGTAATATTAATTAATAATAATTAACTCATTGACCTCTGAAGTGATATTTTAAGTCCATAGTCATTTTCTTTCCTTTTCTGTTTTTTTCTTTGATTTCTGAAAGATAGACTAATAGATGCTACATAGGGTTGAAGGCAAAAATCTGTTTTTGGTGCAATTTAAAAAAATAGTATACAGTGCCTTAATGAAACATGTTCTATTTGATGTATACTATGTGAGCTATATAAATAATATAACAAAATTTACTTACGTTTTAAACTTCCCACTTTTTCCACATATTTCCTGCTTTCCAACATGCCCCATGTATTCTCACGTGGACACTCCTGTTAGCCCTTACATTGTCCCTTCATTGCTATTAAAAAATCCTACCTCTGTTGTCTTCTCCAGTAAAAACCAGAGTGAGATTTCATCAAAGCATATTTATTTTTGTTTCTTTCTTGCTTAATACTTAATAGTATTATAGCATTTTCCAGTTGCTTAAACATTTAAAATAAAATATAAGGTTTCCATTAGTATTTGTTTATTTGTTTGCTTGTGATTTTTTATTTAAGTTGATTTTTTTTGCAATTTTTTAGTACCTATTTCAATAGTCAGTTTGATAAAATGAAATTTTTAAAGCCTGAAAAGCATTTGATCAAGTGCCAGTATATTTTATTTTAGCCTTCTCTCTATAACATTGGTTCAAAGAATTAGAATTAAAATATTGTAGTGCTTAATATCCTATCAAGGATAGTTTCTCATAGTTTTATAAGGCATAAAAAGAATTGAATTTATATTTGCTTTTAAAATACTAACTCAGGTTAACTAAATTTTTAATTTGGGCATCTGTGTATCTTAATAAATATATTAAAAAAAGAATGAATAAATTATTTTTTTAGGTCAGTTTCCATATTGATATCAATTACCAGGTTCACTAAAATGTTACCCTGAAGGAAAAAAATAGAGTTGACCTTAATATTTCACAATGTTTCAGTAATTGAGAAAATACCTAATTTAAAAGTTAGTATTTAGGTTTTGGTTGATTAAGCAATTTATATAATCTCTGCTCTTATGTGCTGCTTGTCTTTAGAGAATCTAAACTATAGCAAGCCCAGAAAACAGAGAAAATATTCACATTTCAAAGTAAGTGTGAATTTTTTTTCTTCTGATGCATTATTGTGCACACATTTCTTATTTTCAATTCACTTTATTATTAAAGAATTCAAGCAACTGTATTGTGGATTATAGGTGGGAAGTTCACAAAAAAATTAATCACTTCGGGGTGAGGTTGTGGCTCAGTGGTAGAGCATTTGTCTAGCATGTGTGAGGCACTGGGTTCGATTCTCAGCACCACATATAAATAAATAAAAAATAAAGTTCATTGACAACTAAGAAAATATAAAATTAATCACTCTTCAATTATTACAGTGGACTAATTTGTATGATTTGAACAAACAGAAGAAAAGCTATCTTTTTGTCCTTGTTGATTGATTATATTTTAGTATTTAGTTATGTATCACAATTGTAATGAAAATTTATGTTGCCTAGGGAGTTGATTCTGAAAGTTATGAAGATTTGATATATAACCTTTTTAGCCTTATTAGTTCTAACATTATGCTGTATAATATAATATTTAGAATTATCATTTTAAATCATATTATAGAAGTATATTTCTTAATAATTCATTCAAATAAATCCATTTGATAAAATGAGCATGGCCAATTCCAAACACTGTACCTACCTACTTTCTCCCAGTGAATTCATTACCATGAAGAAAATGTGTCAGTCATTTTATTGAAAAATCGTCCACTACAACATATCAGAAGGAAAAAACATAAGAACATATGTTTAGATGCTGTGCCTCAAATTCTTAACATAACTGGGACAGTGTCATGTTTTAGATTACAGCTTTGGAATATAGCTGTCATAATACAAATCCTCTTGAACTATCTTCACCTAGGTTACTCATCTGTAATACAAAAATAATACGACCTACTCGCCTCTAAATGCTGAGAACTGTGGATAACAAATAGGAAACAATATACAAGATTTCCCATCATATTTACCTTTGTACACTTTAAAATTTTTTTTTTAGTTATAGATGGACACAATATCTTTATTTTGTTTATTTATTTTTATGTGTTGCTGAGGATTGAACCCAGTGCTTCACATGTGCAAGGCAAGCACTCCGCCACTGAGCCACAACCCCAGCCCTGTCTTTTGTACACTTTTAATTTGTTCTTTTTTAAGTTTGCTTCAATCACATGATGGCTTCTGTATTTCCAAGCTAATTATTATTCAGTTGTCCATGAATGCAGAAAAGCTTTTTTTAACCTCACATACAAGTTTAGGTGGCTGAATGCAGAAATAAAACATCTTACAGCTGCTAATGTGGTTTTTGTGTATTGTGATTTACTTATAAATTCAAACCCACATTTCCACAGATTTTAGCATTATTTATTTGTGTTTTTAGAGTCATGTAATGCAAAATGTCATTGTGTGGGATGAGTCACTCCCAGGAGTGTGACTAGAGACGGCATATTAGTACTGCTTGACAAGGCAACTTATTATTCAAACACTGAAAGGGAAAAGAAATTGTATTTGAGTGAATGGGAAAGGAGAGTCAGAAGAGGAAAACTATCAGTACAAATTATAACAAGCAGAAAATTGGATGAAAAGAATGAAGTCAAAGTTCTACAAGGAATAACAAATAGAAATACGGCCTGCTGTGCTACTTATCAGCTGAACACAGGCCAAGCTTCTTGAGGAAATCCAATTTATTTATAGAAAGTGACCAGAAAGATAGGGCCAGGCAAATGATCCAATGTGTCCTGTAACAAAACATACCAGAGAGGAGATTTTCACAATTTAAAATACTTCCACTAAACTATGTCATTTATAAGAAAAAAACTGGTTTTAAAATGGCACAAGTAACTGTAGTTTGGTCAGAGTTAATATTAGATATTGCAACTTTTTAAACTATGCAACAGAAAAAGGTACTGACCAATGAATTGGTGAATTCACTCAAAGAAATACGGAACTCTTTAAAACATGTATGCATTTATTCTAAAAATTTAAACACATATTTGGGATTATTTAAAGAAACTCAAAGCTAATTAAGGAAAATAAAAAATAAATCTTTGAGCAGAGTTATTTCATATGAAGATTCAAAGGTGAAAATGGGTCATATGGATCAGAGAAGAGCATTACCACTAAAAGACAAAGACCATGTCATAGAAACATGGTGATACAGCAGCAATCAAATGTACCACTGGGGGACTGGTGAAGCTGAAAAGCTGAAGGAGATGGAAGGAACATTTTCCTAATTATTTTGAATAAATGGAATAAATTATGTACCACAACTAAAACAAGAAAATTCAGGCTTAAAGGAGAGCATTTTCCAAGAATGAGGAAATTTACATATTATAATCTTCAGATTTGTTCATGGAATCATGAAACCTCCCAAATTCAAGGAAAATCATGTTAAGAAATCTGGTCCTAGGTGAGTACAATCACTGGAACCTTGTACCAGGCTGATCTGTATGAGTCTTGCAATTTTATTAATTTGGAAAACAACCAGAATAATTTTGCTGTGGATGCACAGTTCATTCTTCATATATGCAAATGCAAACAGGAATACTTTTCCTTTATATGAAGTTCTTTTCAATTCTTATTACTTTGTTCTCCATTTCTATATTAGCTGTATAACTGACCAAATGGTGCCTCTATGGTTATTAGCTGCCTATTTGTAGAGGAGAAATTAATTGTATCACTGTAATTTAAAAGTACTACAGCATCAAAAATTCTTGAAAGCATTCGCAGGCTTAATGTTGTGCAAAATGATCTATTAGTTATAACTATATTTAAACCTATGTTGTCTTTATGCTGAAATGGAATCATTTTTCAGCTTGATGGAAAAATGCACTAAGTATCTTCAAAGTACATTTTCTAATGTGTAGGAATTAATATTCTGACAATAAATTTCCCTTTATAGCAATTACATAATTTTTCATGGCTTCTTTCTCTTATACTGCTTCAATTTCAGTCATTTCACATGTGGGAGTGTACAAAACCATCAACTTTCTTCTTACATTCTACATTAGAAAAAATATTTGTTCTTTATTTTGAATCTAATGTATTCCAAAAATATATGAAGTCATTAGAGGAATAAAATAGCCGCTGTTAGTTTACATGGAATTTTTAAGTATTTAAAAATATTTAGAAACAATTCACTTTATGTGCATGCATTCAATCCACTCTTGTTTATTCTGTGCATATTGTAAGGCAAGCATTAAAAAAAAAAAAACTGGGAATACATATCTGAAGACAAGCAATTTCACTGTTCTCAGGACTCTTATGTTCACCTAAGAATGGGCAAATAAACAAACAAAATGAATAACAATCAATGATCCTAACAGAAACTATGACTCTGAGATTCCTACTCTGCAAAGAATATTTTTAAAATATTATAAAAATGTTGAATTCCAATGCAGATTGATTTAATATAGGGATGTTCTCTGACCAGTTTTTATATGTACTAAGAAATGAGAAATAAAGGAATAAGCCAAAAGTACTGGACAGGGTTATTTTACAAGATGAAACAGATATCACATTTTGTGACAAATAGGGTAAGTTGTCACCATATCTTGGTGCTATCCTTTTGCCACATAACTTCTACCAAGGTATAATACTTCTGCTCAGTATGCACAGCTGGAAATGTATCACGTGCTGCTCTGAGGATTCAGGCTTTTGAGCTGTGTGCCACCTCTGAGTCTCCTCCATCTATGTGCCTAGTCAAAGAGACTCTTATTACCCTTACACTACATAGGTAGGAAAGTAGAAATGATAGATATGTGATCAGCGAATAAATGGGAGCTTAGATTAAAAGCAGCAACAACTGTGCCCTGGGTGAAGAAAACACTGGGCAGAGTGAATGCACTAGTCACTTGGAAAAAGAAAGCCACAAAAGATGTTGTGCTGAAAGATACCAACCTGGAGAAAAAATCCAAATGCCATAAAAGTCTTCATTTTTCTGGTCTCCATGTGGGGAATATCACTCTCTTCTATTCGGGTTGCTGTTACAGTCAATCCCACTTAGTAGGTTCAATGGCTCCCAGGGTATCTACGCTCCTTTTCTTTCCAGATATTACTCACTTAGAGGCTTTTTAAAATCATTTCCTTTTCTGTGCTCTGTTGCTCACTATTCAAACTCAAATAAGCAACAAGTTAGTGGGATGAAAAAGATAGACTTTCAGCAGCAGCTGCTCAGTAGGGAAAATTGAAAAAAAAAGGCAAGGGGTAAAAAGGAAGAAGAAATGGAAATAAACACACAAAGTGTTGCTACTGAATCAGGACCACTGATGTAACAGAACACTTTCTCTGCATAGTCTTTGAAAAGAGTAAGGGAAGAATGAAAAATTGCACTATTATTGCATGACACCACAACCCTAGAAGAGAGTTTGTAGAAAAATACTCTGATAAATAAAGAAACAACAGAAACAAGGATTGAGGAATGCCCAGAAGGACAAAACCCTAAGCTAGAGAATAATCATAACCGGCAAATGGTTTAAAATTGATGGATTCAGAGACTCTCGAAGGAAGCTGGTAGAACAGGCATCAGTTGCTCCTCCGTGCTAACTCACCCTAGCCTTTTATGGTCTATGCGGATGTCATTTATTCACCAGCAATTTCCTGTTTTTAACCTGACAATGCATCAATATTGGTTGTTGATATTTAGAATCTCAAGTTTCTATTTTTTTTTCCCCTTTTTCTTCTGTGGTTTTCACACAAAATTTTTCTAAATGAGGAATATGCCTTTTTTTCCTCCCAATTTTTCTCTTACTGATCAACGGGGGACTTGCCTGCAGTGCAAATCCCTGCTGTGCAAATCAAAAGCCAGTATATCCTAACCTGATCTGACTTGGTTACTCTTCTGAAAGGAAAATGACTATGGCAGAAGGTCAAGCTCTCACTGATGAGAAAATACACAGAATGGAAACAAACATGATCAGGGTGGTCACTCTTCCACCACCCAGTGGATTTGTACAAAGTCTTTGTGATGTAGGTAAATGGTGTAGTTCCAGAAGTGCTGAACCTTCTAACCTCACATTTCGCAGAACCCCCAATCTCTGGTAACTATCATTCTACTCTTTGCATTTATGAATTGAACATTTTGGATTTCATGCATGGTTTATTTCACTCAAAATGATGTTTCCTGACCCATTTTCAAATGACAAGAATTACTTCCTTTTTAAGGCTGAATAATATTCCATTGTATGTCTCTCTATGAAATATGCCTGTATGTATAATTGTGTATATATGCCTATATACATATGTACAAACATTTTATCTATTTCTTAGCTGATGGACATTCCACTGCAATGTTGTAGCAACATCACTCCATAGTTAAAAGTTATCCTAGAAGATATGATCTTATTACAGAACACAGAACAGACACAAAGTCTTCAAGCAACCTGTAGTCTAGTCTTGCACATAGCAGAGGGAACAAGTGAGCTGCTAATGTAAGACTGATCTGGTGGCAGAAATCTCTGCAGGTCAGGATAGTGTCAGCTGGAGAGAGCAGACCCTTAAGCTCCAGAGGCCCCTGTGGCCTGCAACTTAAAAATAGCTCCTTTATTTTATCTATATTTATCTCAAACCTCCTGTGAAAAACTCTTGCTCTCCTATAGGAGAAAGATGGTCTTTAGACAATAGTCCACCATCATCTTGGTCAATTGGCTTTTTAAATAAAATAACCTTCCTGGCCTCAGTACCTTGTTCTTAACTTGGTTGCCTATGATGGTGACCAGACGAACTTGGTCTGTCAAAAATATCATAGCTATTGAGACAAATGATGGAAGGAACAAGTGAGTGCAGATATCTATGAGATACTGACTTCATTACCTTTTTATATGTACATAGGAGTGGGTTTGTTAGATCACAGGGTGGTTCCATTCTTACTATTTTCAGGAATTTCCATACTATTTTCCATAACAATTATCCCAACTTTTCTAGGGAAGGCAAATCCACTGCTGGAGCAATTAATTCATGAAAATTCTACTGACCCTTGGAATCAGTTTCTTGACTCTGCAAAGAGTTAAAAAACAAAACAAAACCAGAAATAGGCTATATTCTGTCTGCCAACATTAGCAATTCTAAATGTTGGGGGGGTGGTGTAATTCCTTTGTTTTGTCATGAAAACAAAAATACTGCTGTGAAATTTTAACTCAAAAGTTGTAAATAGCCTAGAGACCAGAATTTCTATATAACTTCTGCAGGACATACAGGGATGCCCAAGAATGCAGGCAGCAGCCACTCTTGTGAAAAACCTCTAACCCCATCTAAAGCCCTTGACACCTGCAGGTGAAGCTCAGCATACTGGGCACTTGTCAGTATATTGTCAGACTAGCTGTAGGAAAGCATTATTATCTGTACCTGATGTGTCACAAGACAATGTACTCTCTTAAACCCTGCAGATCCTGATGGAATATGTTATCATGATCATATAATAATAGGAAACACAACACCAGTCCCCAACCAAACTGGATTGTTCTGATAGTTTTATTCCCAATATAATATGGTAACTTTTACAATGGATTAGACCTTTGGAATAAAATTGGTCAATTTAAGTTTTCCACTGTTGGGGTGAATTTTTTTTGAAATTTGGAAGCTTATGCTTTGTCTGTAACTAAACAGGCACAAGCTGCTGAATTAACTGCAGTTAACAGGAGCTGAAATTCTTTATTTAGAACTGAAGTTGTGTTGTCACGTTTTCTTGTGAATATGTTATTGAAAATTATGTACATGCATGTGTTTGTTGTTTGTCATACAAACAACACAGACATTTGAACAATTAGAGAATTCTTGTCTTTGAAACAGAACTGGAATATTTCATGGACAGTTGATATCTCCTTTGTGAGAGGCTGTGGAGCTTACACGGGCAGCATAATGAAATTTCTGTATGTGAAGATTTTACAGCTAATGCTGTGAAAATTGACATTGTTAAAACATGTAGATTTCCAATTTAGAAATCCCACTTTAAATAAACATATTTTCATTCGTTAAAAAAAAAAAAAGCCTCTCTGAAGGAAAGTCAATAGAAGGGATAAATGAACTCCAACTCCTCTGCAAGAGTTGTCTAACAAAATAAATCATATGCTTTGTTCTGTGTGGTTAGAATATTTGTGTTCCCTACAAAACAACTTTAGTAATGAGACTCTTAGAATGTCTTTAAAATAATGAAATGATCCAGGTGTGATTACACATACCTATAATCCTAGAAACTCAGGAGGCTGAGGCAGGAGGATTGCAAATTTGAGGCCAACCTCAGCAAATTAGCAAGACCCTGTCTCAAAATAAAAAGTAAAAAGGACTGTAAATGTAGCTCAGTGGTAAAGGGCCTCTGGCTTAAATCTCAAGTACCAAAAACAAAAATTAAAAAAAAAAAACAACAAAACAAGAATGAAATTATTCAAACTACAAATATAGAGGTGCTGTTTTTTCAGCAGATTGCTTTATAAGAAAGTTTCCAAGTACGTGCAGAAAATTTCCCCAACAATTTATGAGTTGGGTTTCACAAAATAAATGCCCATGGAAGGTAAGATTTCATTATGATTTGGATCTAGAATGGACCAACAAAGGTTTCTGTGTTGAACACTTTGTCCCCAGTGCAGCAATCCAGAGGTAGGGCTTTGGGGTGGTGATTATATCATGAGGGTTCTGATTTTACCAATGGATTAATCCATTAACAAATTCAATATCTAATGGCCTTAATGAAAGGTGGTGGAAACTACATGAGGTGGGGCTTAGTTGGAAGAAGTGGGTCACAGAGGGTGTGCCCTCATACATTTTGTCAGTGGCTTCTTCCTCCTTATCTTCCTCTGCCAACTGGCCACTAGGAGGATCGACACTCTTCTCTACCATGCCCTCAATGCCAAGAAGTTCTGTCTCTCTATAAACCCAGGTGATGAGGAAACTACTATGGACTCAAACCTTTGAAAATGAGTCAAAATAAATCTTTTATTCTTTAAGTTCAATTTCCTCATGTATTTTGTTGTAGCAAAGGAAAGAAGACTACCACAGCTGTTTGGTCTAATTATGGTATATATGATATGTAGATGCCCTAAAGTCTTTCCTCTACAAAAGCAGATTAACTAGATGGGTGTGGTGGCAAACGCCTGTAATCCCAGCACTTGGGAGGCTGGGGCAGGAGGATCACGAGTTCAAAGCCAACCTCAGCAATGGCGAGGCTCTTAGCAACTCAGTGAGACCCTGTCTCTAAATAAAGTACAAAAAAGGGCTGGGGATGTGGCTCAGTGTTCGAGTGCACCTGAGTTCAATCCCTGGTACCAAAAAAAAAAAAAAAAAAAAAAAAAAAGCAGGTTAACTAGTGTATTAAGCCTCTCTTAATATGCAAGATTTTTACTTTGGGGCTTTCAGAGCATAATACATCAGCCAGAGGATTTACTTTCTAAGTTTGTTTAGTAATCATACAGATGTTTATGGGTTCCTAATAACTATCATATTCCTTTCTCTTCAGTCCTTTGGATAAACATAATGGATGAATTAAAATAAAACAAATACAGAACAAAACAAAATTTCATTGGCTATGATTCAATAGCAAGCCTTATTAAAACTACCTAGAATTTCACTATTCACCTCATTAAAATCAACAGTAATGCTGCTAAACGAGAATGTCATGTCTCCCTTTGAACTTGTGTGTGATATAAGTATGAACTTGGATCTGAGCCCTTGACCTGTGCATAATTTAATTGATTCCTGCCATAATCATAGTATTTGAAATGGACTTCTCTTTTCCAGAGAAATTCTATGACATAAAATTAGAAGTCCCTATAATGACCTACTTGGGGAAGGCCTTCATTCCTTTCTGTTGGTAGATTTCATGTGTGTAAAAGTGTTCCAGAGGAAAAACAGATGCCACCAGGCTGAGAAGGAGTTTTCAAGTGCTGCTGATCATTTGGACAGCTGTGAACATGCAATAGACACTGCTAGACCCATATTTCCCAGGTAAAACCTGCACCTCAGGGGGACTGGTCTGTGGGTTTTTACCAGGTACTTGAAATAAATTCTGACATATCTTATACTGATACTGAACTCAACTGAAAGGAGGTATTCTAAGAACATACTATTATTATTTCATCTTGCTCTCTTATTCACAGTGATGGGTACTTCAGTTACTTTAAGAATACTATTGTATTGGAAAGCAAACCTGTAATTTGTTACATTACTTTTTCTTTTTGTATTCCCAGAAAATATCCCCATGGATATTTAAGGTAACAACTAGGTATTAAAATTATGAGTGCACCAAGAATGATAAAAGAATTTTGTAAAAAAGATAAACTGCTAATTAGTAGAGAAACAGAAATCTGACATTTATAGATGGAGGTTGCAAAAGACAGTGTTAATGTCATTCATTTAACTTTGGGATATAAATTCTCTCCAGGAAACAAATGGATAGATAAACAGAGGTGAGTGCCTATTATTCATGGAGACTTAATTGCTATTATAATAATGTAAGTATTGATTTGGAGCAATGTGAAAAATGGCCCATAGGTTGTATTTGTCCTAAAGACTTAAAACAATTAGAACTATGTACATTAAACATGAGAAGTTCAATCTGTACACTTCACTGGGTGCCTTATAATAGGAATTTGATACTAGATAATGCCCATGGGTGTCTGTGATTCACATCTGTGAAAATTGTTTTGGAAGATAGAATAATTATCAAAGGAACTAGATTATTGTGTAAATGTAAGGAGACTTAAGTGATTAATGAAAACTCAAAAGAAATTTATTGAGCTTCACAAGAGAATCCCTTAGTTAAAAATTTAGATCATCAAGCTCCACAGTTACACTACTCTTTTGTGTGAATGGATGATTCGATGAAGTACTACAGAATAATAATCAAAAAGTTTATCACCTAAATGTTCAACAATAAAGTCATTGCAAATGTTGTATAATTAATATATGATAAAGGAGAAATTGTCACATATTGCTGAAGAAGAGTAAGCTTTAAACATTCACCATCAACATGATATATTGAAAGATCATTCCCTCAGGGAAAATGCTGTTCTGGATTTTTTTTTTTTTTTTTTTTTTTTAATGCTATTGTAACTCTGACAATTCCTTTGTCTTGTATTTTATTTTGGAATTGCTAGATCTTTATATAACCACAAACTGCCTGGAAAACGTTTGAAATTACAATGAAAATAATTTTAAAAATAGTAGTACTATATCAAACAGTAGTAATGGGTGCATAATATGAAGGCAAATCTGAAATATAATAACTATTTTTAATCTCCTAGTACCAAAAGAAAAGAGAACTATCCCACTCTTATTTTGACAATCCCTTAAACATAGCATTTGTAAGTCACTTCTCTATATCTTTGAAATGTTCTCAGCTTTTTTAAAGGATAAATTAGCCTTTTTGCCAGTTTTGTGTCCCGGGGACTGTCTTTCTTGAGGCTTTTAGAGACTTTGAAATGTGAACATCAAGGACCATGATAGGCAATTTGCATTTCACCTAGGAGGTTAGCCTAGGTGCTTAGCTCTAAGCTGTAACTTCTGATTTTTAAAGATTCAAGAAGTGAATAGGATCACAAAAAATAAACTCATTTTCTAAGCCCCAAAAGAAAAAAGTCAGGGCAAATATTCATTTCAGAGTCTTGACCATGTTTATGTTAATTCGGTATAGTGTGTTCTTTCCAAGCATCTCTACCCTCATTAGTTAAAAATCAGATCACTTACACTACTACATTTTGCATGTAGCCATAAGTACCAAGAGTCTTCACAGCCTCTTAGCGCTGTCCTTGGTGCCACCTTTCATCACAGTGTCTTAATGTGAATTCCTTTACATTGTACAAATGGGGAATTTCTTTTTAAAATGTTGGTTATTCATGTCTCTATAATTCTTACATAAACTATTTTTTTTCTGGTAAACAGTCCCAAATTCTTAGGAAAAAATTAATTTTGGTGAAGTTCTCACAACTAGGTGTTTTCTAAATGCCCAAAAATTTAAAAATATTTTGTCAAAAAATTTTAGATTAGCACTTTTTTCCTTTGTTCACATTTTCATGAATACCTGAAGTGTAGTATATAATAAAATATTGCATCCTAATAATATGTAAATAAAGTATACAACTTTCAAAAGAAAAGTGAATATTCCATTTATTTTAATTAGTACCTGAACAATTTTCCAAACGGTTATGCAATTAAGAGTAAGTTTTTCACGTTCATTTCTAAACATTCCAGGTATCCAAGTTCCACTCTAAATTTTCATGAGCTCAACTTTTTTAGATTTCGTACATGAGTGGCACTATATGTTACCTGTCTTTCAGTACCTGGCTTATTTCACTTAATATGATCTACAGTTTTACTCATATTGTTGCAAATGACAGGACTACATTGCTTTTTTGTGACTGAATAGAATTCAATTGTGTATGTAGCACATTTTGTTTATCTATTCATCCATTGATGGACACTTCAGTTATTTCCATTTCTTGGCAATTGTGCATAGTTCTGCAATGAACATGGGAATACAAACATCCCTTGAACTGATTTCATTTCCTTTGGGTACATTTCTGGCACCAGGATTGCTGCATCATGTGCTAGCGCTAGCTTCAGTGTTTTAGGAGCCCTCCTGCCCTGCCCCACCGCTGCTGTCTTTCCTAATGGTTTTACTAACATTCATTCCCATCAACAGTATGTAGATGTGCACTTTTTTCTATATTTCTCAACAATACTTGTTAACTTTAGTCTTTTTAAAATCCATTCTTAATGAGGCTAAGATGACTTCTAATTGTGATTTGATTTTCCTTTCCCTCATGATGAGTGATACTGAACATTTCTCCATATGCCTGTTGGCTACTTTTCATCTTCTCTTGTCTGTTAAGGTCTAGTACTCATTCTAAAAATTAGGATATTTGGATTTTTTCTGCTCTTGAGGTTTTGGAGGTCCTTTTTTATTACAGAAACCAACCCTTTGACAGAAATACAGTATGACAATATTTGCTGCAGTCATGAGAGTTGTCTGTTTACTCTGATGTTATTTCCTTTGTGGATCAGAGTCTTGCCAGTTTGATGTCATCCCAATTGTCTATCTTTGCTTTTGATTTCTGTGTTTTTTTTCTGTATTTTGTCCAAAATAACTTTGTCCACTCCAATGTTTTGAAGCTTTTCCCTATGCTTTCTTATAGTACATCCAGAGTTTCAGTATGTCATATATTCTTATATATTTGCCTTCAATATATTTTTTATTCAAAGTTATTGTATATGACAGTAGAATGCATTACAATTCATAACACACATACAGGGCACATTTTTACTTATCTCTGGTTGTATATAAAGTATATTCATACCATTCATGTCTTCATACATGTACTTAGGGTAATGATGTCCATCTCATTCTAACATCTCTTTTTTTTTCTCTTTACCTTCTTGCCCCCTCCATTTCCCTCCCTCCCCATTGACCTTTCTAGTGTTCTTCTAATCCTCCTATCCTCCCCATCCCAACCCTGCTGTGAATTAGCCTCCTTATATCAGAGAAAACATTCGGCATTTGGATTTTTAGGATTGGCTAACTTCACTTAGCATTATATTATAATGCCTTCAATCTGTTTTAAATTGAGTTTTGTAATTGGTGAGAGACAGGGTCTAGTTTCATTCAACTGCTTATAGATATACAGTTTTTCTAGCACTATTTATTGAAATGAGTTTCCTTTCTCCAAAATATGTGCTTATGCCTTTGTAAGATATTGGTTGGCTGTTGATGTGTGGGTTTACTTCTCAGATCTATGCTGTGTTCCATTGTTTCAGCTATTGGTTATTTTCCCAGTGCCATGTTGATTTGATGACTGCAGCTTTGTAGTACAATTTGAAGTCAAGTAGTAGTTTTTTCCTTCATCCACTCAAGATGACTTTGACCAGACTCAGTAACTTAGCAAGGCCCTAAGCAACTTAGCAAGACCCTGTCTCAAAATAAAAAATAAAATGGGCTGGAGATGTGGCTCAGTGGGTGCATGCTCCTGAGTTCAATCCCTGATACTGGAAGGAAAAAAAGAAAAAGAAAGATGGCTTTTGCTATCTATGTTTTTTTTTTTTTTCTCTGTGTGTGTGTGTGTGTGTGTGTGTGTGTGTGTTTGATTTCATATACATTTTATAAATAATTGTTTTATCCATATTTGTGAAGAATTCCATTGGAGTTTTGATTGGGTTTGCATTGAATCTGTAGATTGCTTTAGATAACATGAATATTTCAAAATGTTTTTCCCTAATTTTGTGACCAACCTCTTCAATTTTTATCAGTGTTTTATAATTTTCATTATATGTTGCCGCCTTAAGGATGGCCGCTTGGAGCAACGAAGCCGCGGGAAGAAGTTCAGAGGCGAACTGGAAACAAACAGGCTTTTTATTTTGCTAACTTTTCTCTCCGACTCTGACAACAACTGTAACATGCACCACACACACCACCAAACAACCAACCACCAAATGGCGCCGACCCGATCAGCAATCTCGGCCCAAATCTCTCAAGATCTCGGGCCAAGTCTCATGAGACTACAGAAGGCGGTAATGCCCAAACATCTTCATGGCCCATAGTCAAACGCAATCTTAGCCATCTCCCCAAACAGGGCTCCTGCATTTCCGCCCTTTTGTTTTAAAAGAGGGGATGCTCTAGGACGTCTATGTGCAACCAACATTGTTACCAGTCATCGGATAATAGGCTGTGCCCTTGACTCCTGTCTTAGGTTGATATGTCGGCCATATGAGACTGTCCCGTGCGACTGTGCCTGTCTTTGATTGTCCCCCTCTGGGGATCTTACCCGTCATTGGCTACCAGCCATCTAATGGAGCCCTTCAGGATCGCCTGTGTATGGTGACTAACAGCTGTCCAATTGTGGGGAGATGCTGCGGCTTTAAGGCGATAAGCCTTTTGCTGACGAGCCAAGTTGCATAGCATATCAAAATTTTAAACAAATCAGCTGCCCTGAGTTCTATCAAATAACACACTGAGTTCTCTAGACAAATACCTGCAAAGCATTGTTCCGTAAAGTCCCAAACAATGAAAGATCAAAATGTCCACTTGTTATAACACGTTGATCTAGGAGGCCCCATGCATGCAGAGCAGAGGCCACACTGCTGGTGAGGTTGTTTGATGCTTGAGCAGAAGGGATGCTTGCAGCTGTAGCAGCAGCCGTCTTTTTTATGTCTAGACAATGCCACCGGCAAATCTTCAGGGCCCGCTACCTAGAAACTCAAGCATCAATTATTAAAGGAAAGGCAGTCCTATTCCAGCACTGAGGCAAGAGACGAGTTGTCAAACTAAAAAATAGAATTATTAGATTAGAAGATTAAAGTTGATTTCTGCTCATACACATTGCTGCTTGAGCTCCCACAAACATAAGCTGGCAAAATATCATATTCAGAACAAAACAGAGAAAGACTGAGGGTATTTATGCATTAAAGATAGAGTAAAGAATAGCTAAAGGCACTTTGGAAAAATAATTTGTTAGCTGGAATCCTTAAGTCTCTGCATACAGAGCAATCATTTACCTGTTGAAATAATTCAAATTAATCAGCTATTAAACAAATGTAGTTAATAACAAATAAACAATCCTATGTCAAAACACCAAAATATCAGGTTATACAGCACTAGTTATATTCTTTGCTAAAGAGAAGTCCCAGGGACACCTATAAATCAAAATTGAAAGTACCTTCACTTATAAAATTATTTACCTAAATTGAATAATCATAAACTAAAATGAATTAAATTATTTGGTACCATATATATTTTTTTCCATAGCGCTTTATTATTTGTGACGTCACACTGGACAGATGCACAAACATACAAACATATATTCGTGACGTCACATTAACATGAAATGTAGACAAATGCACAGACATAAAGACATGTATAAAAAGAAAAAAAAAATACAATTGTGTGCACACTAAAGAGAGATCTCCTTGTCCGGCTGGGAGGAATGACACTTAAGTTGTGAAATATTTTGAAGGAATCTTTTGAGGGAATCATTCCATACCTTCATCTTGGTCCTCTTGATTTTGTCCTTTTTTTTATTAATCTTGATTCCTCAACAACTTCATCTTGATCCTTTTGATGTGGTATCTGCTTTTTTTTTTTTTTTTTTTACCAGGGATTGAACTCAGTGGCACTAGACCACAGGGCCACATCCCCAGCCCCCCCCCTTTTTTTTTTTTTTAAATATTTATTAATTTGCTTTTAGTTGTACACAATGCATTTTTATGTGGTGCTGAGGTTTGAACCCAGGCCACACACGTGGTAGGCGAACGCTCTACCACTGAGCCACATCCCCAGCCCCCCCAGCCCTTTTTTGTATTTTATTAGAGACAGGGTCTCACTGAGTTGCTAAGTGCCTCGCCATTGCTGAGGCTGGCTTTGAACTCGCGATCCTCCTGCCTCAGCCTCCCAAAGTGCTGGGATTACAGGCGTGCGCCACCGCGCCCGGCTGTATCTGCTTTATTAATCTAGATGGTATCCATATTGGAGAGGATTTGTACTTTGGAAAAACACAAACAGATCCTCTCCCCCAAATTAATACTGTATCTGGACCCTTCCATGTACCTGAAAGAACATCCTTCCAGTAAACCAAAGGTTTATGTTGTTGGTGTGGGTTCCAATGTTTGTCTCCAGCAGAATAACCATTAGAGTCAAAAGTTAAAAAATTTAAGGTAAACAGGGCAACTGCCAATCTGTCCCTAGGACTTTTCCAATTTTTGAATTTTTGTTTTAATAACATAATGTTCAGTGTGTGGTTTGCTCTTTCAATAATGCCCTGACCCTGAGGATTGTATGGGATGCCTGTTTTATGGGATATATTGAATTTTGCGCAAAATTGTTTGAAAGATGAGGACGTATATGCAGGGCCATTATCTGTTTTAAGAATTTTGGGGATGCCCAATGCAGCAAAAGCTTGCAAACAATGAGATGTAACATCTTTAACTTTTTCTCCAGAATGTAAGGAAGCAAAAATCATGCCTGAGCATGTATCTATGGTCACATGAATAAATCACAATTTTCCAAAACTTGGCTCATGAGTAACATCCATCTGCTACAAAAGATTGGGCATTAATTCTCTAGGGTTAACACCATAATGAGGATTGGGCAAATGTGTCATACAAGATTTACAATCTTTTACAATTTTTTCTGGCTTGCTCCTTTGTGATTTTAAACCTACGCTGCAAGGTGGTGCTATTGACGTGAAACTGGGAGTGAAATAAAGTAGCTTGCTGGTGTTGCCGCCTGAAGCGCTCGGGAGCACCGGAGCCGCGGGAAGAACTTCAGAAGCAAACTGGAGACAAACAGCTTTTTATTCTGATGACTTTTCTCTCTGGTTCTAACAACTAACTCACGCCAAACACACCACTAAAAAATGGCGCTGACCCGATCAGCAATTTCGGCCAAGTCACTCCAGATCCCGCAAACAAAATCCCGTGAGACTACGGGTGGCGACAATGGCCAAATCTCCACGGCTCATAGTCAACTGCAATTCAAGCCAATCCCCAAACAGGGCTCCTGCATTTCCCCCTTTTTGTTTTAAAAGAGGTAATGCTCTAGGACGTCTATGTGCAACCAACATTCTTACCCGTCATCGGATAATCAAGGCTGTGCCCTTGACTCCTGTCTTAGGTTGATATGTCGGCCACATGAGACTGTCCCGTGCGACTGTGCCTGTCTTAGGTTGTCCCCCTCTGGGGATCTTACCCGTCATTGGCTAACCAGCCATCCAATGGAGCCCTTTAGGATCGACTATATATGATGACTAACAGCTGTCCAATTGTGAGGAGATGTTGCGGCTTTAAGGCGACAAGCCTTTTGGTGATGAGCCAAATTGCATAGCATATCAAATTGTTTAAACAAATCAGCTGCCCTAAGTTCCAACAAGTAACACACTGAATTCTCTAGACAAATACCCACAAGGCATTGTCCCGTTAAAGTCCCAAACAATGAAAGATCAAAATGTCCATTTGTTGTAACATGTTGATGTAGGAGGCCCCATGCATGTAGAGCAGAGGCCACACTGTTGGTGAGGTTGTTTGATGCTTGAGCAGCAGGGATGCTTGCGGCGGCCGCGATCCCTGCAGCTGTAGCAGCAGACGTCTTTTTTATGTTTAGACAATGCCACCGGCAAATCTTCAGGGCCCGCTACCTAGAAACTCAAGCATCAATTATTAAAGGAAAGGCAGTGCTATTGCAGCACTGAGTCAAGAGGCGAGTTGTCAAACTACAAAAATAGAATAATTAGATTAGAAAATTAAAGTTGATTTTTGTTCACACACATCGCTGGTTGAGCTTCTACAAACATAAGTTGGAAAAATATCATATTTAGAACAAAACAAAGAAAGACTGAGGGTAATTACTGCATTAAAGATAGATTAAAGAAAAGGTAAAGGCACTTTAGAGAAATAATTTGTTAGCTGGAACCCTTGAGTCTCTGTATACAGAGCAATCTTTTACCTGTTGAGATAATTGAAATTAATGAGCTATTAAACAAATGAAGTTAATAACAAATAAACAATCTTAAGTCAAAAACACCAAAATATCAGGTTATATAGCACTAGTCATATTGTTTGCTAAAGAGAAGTCCCAGGGACACCTATAAATCAAAATTGAAAGTACCTTCATTTATAAAATTATTTACCTAAATTGAATATTCTAAACCTAAAATGAATTAAAGTTATTTGGATCCATATATATATATATTTTCTTTTTCATAAGCGCTTTGTTCTATGTGACGTCACACTGGACAAACAAACATACAAACATATATTTGTGACGTCACATTAACATGAAATATAGACAAATGTACAGACATAAAGACATGTATAAAAAGAAAAAAAAAAATACAATTGTGTGCACACTAAAGAGAGATCTCCTCGTCCCGGCCGGGAGAAATGACACTTAAGTTGTGAAATATTTTGAAGGACTCTTTTGAGGGAATCATTCTATACCTTCATCTTGGTCCTCTTGATTTTGTACCTTTTTTATTAATCTTGATTCTTCAATAACTTCATCTTGATCATTTTGATGTGGTACCTGTTTTATTAATCTAGATGGTATCCATATTGGAGAGGATTCGTCTTTGGAAAAACACAAACAGATCCTCTTCCCCAAATTAATACTGGATCTGGACCCTTCCATGTACCTGAAAGAACATCCTTCCAGTAAACCAAAGGTTTATGTTGTTGGTGTGGATTCCAATGTCTGTCTCCAGCAGAATAACCATTAGAGTCTAAAGTTAAAAAAATTTAAGGTAAACAGGGCAACTGCCAATCTGTCCTTAGGACTTTTCCAATTTCCTTCTTTTTGTTTTAATAACATAATTTTCAGTGTTCGGTTTGCTCTTTCAATAATGCCCTGACCCTGAGGATTGTATGGGATGCCTGTTTTATGGGATATATTGAATTTTGCGCAAAACTCTTTGAAAGATGAGGACGTAGGACGTCTATGTGCAACCAACATTCTTACCCGTCATCGGATAATCAAGGCTGTGCCCTTGACTCCTGTCTTAGGTTGATATGTCGGCCACATGAGACTGTCCCGTGCGACTGTGCCTGTCTTAGGTTGTCCCCCTCTGGGGATCTTACCCGTCATTGGCTAACCAGCCATCCAATGGAGCCCTTTAGGATCGACTATATATGATGACTAACAGCCGTCCAATTGTGAGGAGATGTTGCGGCTTTAAGGCGACAAGCCTTTTGGTGATGAGCCAAATTGCATAGCATATCAAATTGTTTAAACAAATCAGCTGCCCTAAGTTCCATCAAGTAACACACTGAATTCTCTAGACAAATACCCGCAAGGCATTGTCCCGTAAAGTCCCAAACAATGAAAGATCAAAATGTCCATTTGTTGTAACATGTTGATGTAGGAGGCCCCATGCATGTAGAGCAGAGGCCACACTGTTGGTGAGGTTGTTTGATGTTTGAGCAGCAGGGATGCTTGCGGCGGCCGCGATCCCTGCAGCTGTAGCAGCAGACGTCTTTTTTATGTTTAGACAATGCCACCGGCAAATCTTCAGGGCCCGCTACCTAGAAACTCAAGCATCAATTATTAAAGGAAAGGCAGTGCTATTGCAGCACTGAGTCAAGAGGCGAGTTGTCAAACTACAAAATAGAATAATTAGATTAGAAAATTAAAGTTGATTTTTGTTCACACACATCGCTGGTTGAGCTTCTACAAACATAAGTTGGAAAAATATCATATTTAGAACAAAACAAAGAAAGACTGAGGGTAATTACTGCATTAAAGATAGATTAAAGAAAAGGTAAAGGCACTTTAGAGAAATAATTTGTTAGCTGGAACCCTTGAGTCTCTGTATACAGAGCAATCTTTTACCTGTTGAGATAATTGAAATTAATGAGCTATTAAACAAATGAAGTTAATAACAAATAAACAATCTTAAGTCAAAACACCAAAATATCAGGTTATATAGCACTAGTCATATTGTTTGCTAAAGAGAAGTCCCAGGGACACCTATAAATCAAAATTGAAAGTACCTTCATTTATAAAATTATTTACCTAAATTGAATACTCTTAACCTAAAATGAATTAAAGTTATTTGGATCCATATATATATATATATTTTCTTTTTCATAAGCGCTTTTGTTCTTTGTGACGTCACTGGACAGACAAACAAACATACAAACATATATTTGTGACGTCACATTAACATGAAATGTAGACAAATGTACAGACATAAAGACATGTATAAAAAGAAAAAAAAATACAATTGTGTGCACACTAAAGAGAGATCTCCTCGTCCCGGCCGGGAGAAATGACACTTAAGTTGTGAAATATTTTGAAGGACTCTTTTGAGGGAATCATTCTATACCTTCATCTTGGTCCTCTTGATTTTGTACCTTTTTTATTAATCTTGATTCTTCAATAACTTCATCTTGATCATTTTGATGTGGTACCTGTTTTATTAATCTAGATGGTATCCATATTGGAGAGGATTCGTCTTTTGGAAAAACACAAACAGATCCTCTTCCCCAAATTAATACTGGATCTGGACCCTTCCATGTACCTGAAAGAACATCCTTCCAGTAAACCAAAGGTTTATGTTGTTGGTGTGGATTCCAATGTCTGTCTCCAGCAGAATAACCATTAGAGTCTAAAGTTAAAAAATTTAAGGTAAACAGGGCAACTGCCAATCTGTCCTTAGGACTTTTCCAATTTCCTTCTTTTTGTTTTAATAACATAATTTTCAGTGTTCGGTTTGCTCTTTCAATAATGCCCTGACCCTGAGGATTGTATGGGATGCCTGTTTTATGGGATATATTGAATTTTGCGCAAAACTGTTTGAAAGATGAGGACGTATATGCGGGGCCATTATCTGTTTTAAGCATTTTGGGGATGCCCAATGCAGCAAAAGCTTGCAAACAATGAGATGTAACATCTTTAACTTTTTCTCCAGAATGTAAGGAAGCAAAAATCATGCCTGAGCATGTATCTATGGTCACATGAATAAATCGCAATTTTCCAAAACTTGGCTCATGAGTAACATCCATCTGCCACAAATGATTGGGCATTAATCCTCTAGGGTTAACTCCGAAATGAGGATTGGGCAAATGTGTCATACAAGATTTACAATCTTTTACAATTGTTCTGGCTTGCTCCTTTGTGATTTTAAACCTACGTTGCAAGGTGGTGCTGTTGACATGAAACTGGGAGTGAAATAAAGTAGCTTGTTGTAGCGCTGAAAGTATAAATACTGTTTTTGTAAGTTCATCAGCCTTTTGATTACCTTCATGGAGGGGACCAGGCAAATTAGTATGTGCTCTAATATGGCCTACGAATAGAGGTTCTTTTCTTGCCCACAAAAGTTTTTGTATTTGATAAAACAATTTAAAGGCTGGAGTATGAGGTGCTATTGGTCCTGCTAACTCTAATTTTGGGACGGCTTGTACAATATAGTGGCTATCTGAAAAAATGTTTACGGGCTGGTCCCTAAAATTTTCCAGAGCTCTTACCACAGCTTCCAATTCCACTAGTTGAGCTGATTTGTGTGCAGTTATGTAAGTCATATTTTCTTTTTTAGTGACTACTGTAGCAGTACCATTTGAGGACCCATCTGTAAATACATTAAATGCCTTAGGAATAGGTTGATTTTTTATTACCTGTGGAAATATAATAGGATGATTAATACAAAAAGATAATATAGGGGACTTAGGAAGATGATTATCAAAATTTGCAGAAGTAGAGCATTTAGCTATAGCCCAATCATTATCATTGAAGCATAAGTATTCAATCTGTGATGATGAATAGGGAGTAATAATAGTAGCAGGGTGAATGCCAAATATTTTAGTAGAAGTCTTAAGTCCTTGAAGAATAAGTTTAGCCACCATGGAGGTATAAGATTCAATTATACTTTTAGGAGAGACGGGCAAATGTATCCATAATAAAGGCCCTTGTTGCCAAAATACTCCTGTGGGTGTATATTGTGAAGAAATAATAATCAACATCAGCGGTTGAGTTAAATCAAATCTATCACAATGAGCTCCTTCGATGGCTTTTTCTACTAACTTTAAAGCTTTCCTAGCATCAGGAGTCAATGTTCGTGGTGAAGATGGATCAGGATCTCCACGAAGGATGTCAAATAAAGGTTTTAGTTGGCCAGTAGTGAGATTTAGTGTAGGGCGAAGCCAATTAATGTCTCCCAGTAGTTTTTGGAAATCATTGAGGGTGGTCAAATGTTCTTTATTTATTAAAATTTTTTGGGGTCTAACAAAAGTATCCATGATTTTAAATCCTAAATATAATATGGGAGATCTGGTTTGAACTTTTTCTTCTGCTATATATAATCCATATTTTTTTAAATTTTCTACCACATCACTGAATATATTAAATAAGATTTTTTGATTAGGGTGGGCCAATAAAAAATATCATCCATGTAATGTAGACACATGAGGTTTGGATATTTATTTTTAATGGGTTGGATAGCCTTGTCCACATATATTTGGCATATGGTGGGGCTATTAGCCATTCCCTGTGGTAAAACCTTCCATTGATATCTCTGATCAGGGCCATTATTGTTCATAGAAGGAACGGAAAAAGCAAACCTGGGGGCATCCAGAGGATGTAGGGGAATAGAAAAGAAGCAATCCTTTATATCAAGAGTAATAAGATGGAAATTTTTTGGAATAGCTACGGGACTAGGAAGTCCAGGTTGAGTAGGCCCCATAACTTGCATGGTTTTATTGATTTGTCTAAGATCATGTAACAATCGCCATTTTCCTGACTTTTTCTTGATCACAAATATGGGGGAATTCCAGGGAGAGGTGGAAGGTTCTATATGACCTGCTTCTAATTGTTCCTGAACTAATTGGTGGGCCGCTTGTAATTTCTCTTTAGATAGGGGCCACTGAGGGACCCACACTGGCTTATCAGAAAGCCATGGTATTTTCAAAATTATTTTCTCAGTGGCCCCGAAAAAAAATATCTTTTTCCTTTATGACAATGATTACTTTTAGGGTTAAGATTACTCTGTACTTTTTGATAATGAGTTCTTTTATGGTTAAGATTACCCTGTAGGTTTTCACATTTAACATCTGCAGGCTTGGTTGCAAGGTGTACTCCCATTTGTTGCAAAATATCTCTTCCCCATAAAGTAACCGGTAGATTAGGTAAAACATAAGGCTGAAATGTTCCTTTATGGCCTTCATCATCCTCCCATTTTAAAATTACTGCACTTTTATCTGGGAGGTTATTATATCCCAAGCCTCTTAAACTGGTTGAAGCTTTTTGCAGAGGCCAGTGCTTGGGCCATTGGCGTAAATTAATAATGGAAGAGTCAGCTCCAGTATCTATTAATCCCTCCATTTCTATTCCTTGGATTTTTATTTTACACATAGGCCTCCTTGAACAGTCTCGAACCCAGCAAGCCATGGGACTTGAGTCAGTGGAACAAAATCCTCTATTGTTCCCTTCTTGAGGCATACCCATTTTAAAATGAATTATGTAAATTGGGAAGGAGAAGCAACTGAGCAATTCTATCTCCTTGATTAACAGAACTTATACTTTGGGGTGAGCTAAGCATTATTTTTATTTCCCCTTTGTAGTCTGAGTTTATTACACCTGGGGTCACTTGCAAACCTAATAAGCTTTTAGGACTACGCCCGATAATAAGTCCTACAGTCCCTGAGGGAAGAGGTCCCCTGACTCCTGTGGGAATCAGTTGAACCCCCATTTCAGGTGTTAACACTATTCGGGCGGTGGAACAGAGGTCTAATCCTGCATTTCCTCTTGTTCCTCTGGCGAGGGAGTGGATGGGTAGTAGGGATTGTGTCGGGGAAGCATCTGAGTGGATGCTTGAGGATACTCCTTCTGCAATGCCCCGTACATTTGTGGGCCCCGGGGTATTGGGCCCCGTGCCCCGTTTTTTGAATTCCTGAACAAAGGATTTCCATGGATGTCAAATTTTGAATAGCATTTATTGGCCCAATGATTTCCCTTTTTACACCTGGGGCAGCGGCCTGGGGCACGGTATGAGCTTGATCTTATTTCTCTTTTGGGATTTTGCCTAGAATTGCCTGATTGATTATGATAATTTTGCCTGGAATATCCTGATTGATTATAATGTCTACGTTTAGCCTTTGTGAAATTTCGAGAGGAAGCACCTCTCATTGAGGCTGCAATCACATTTCCTGTGACAAAGGGCGTCATTTATATCTTTACATAGTTGTATATATACGGAAAGATCCTTTTTAGTTCTCCATGGCCTGATGGCTGCTTGGCACCATTTATTTGCATTTTCATAAGCTAATTGAACAACTAATGGCATAGCTTGGTCAACATCTGCAAAACACACTACCTGCAGTTCTCAAAAGTCGATCAGCAAAGTCGGCATACGGCTCATTAGGTCCTTGAATCACTTTTGACAAGCTACCTTGTAGATCCCCAGGTCCTTGTACAGTTTTCCATGCCTCTAAGGCAGCTGCATTTATCTGAGCATATATATCTGGGTCATAATCTGTTTGAGCCTGTAAGTCTGCGAATTGCCCTTCTCCTGTGAGCATGTCTATATTATAGTTTTCAAAACCCTGCAGCCGCGTTTCTTTTAGCCGTTTCTATACAAAGTTCTTGGAATTGCGATCGCCAAACCAAGAATTGCCCCCCGCTTAATGTTGCTTTACATAGACTTTTCCAGTCTGAGGGGGTTAAGCTAAAGGTGTTAAGGGACTCCAGCATACTCAACGTGAAAGGAGCTTGGGGCCCATAAGTCATTACTGCCTCTTTGAGATTTTTTATTGTTTTGAAATCTACTGACTGATGGGACACTCTGTCCATTTTTCTTTTCAAATGCTGGCGGTTCCCAATGTATCTGTGAGTTGTCCTCGAGAGCGCATAAGCGATCAGAAAGACTTTTTATTTCTGTTTCTAGGGTATGCAAATGCCTAGTAATACCCTTCATATTTTCTGTAATGGATTCCACCCATGGGGGAGTAGAGGACACAAGTGACTCCTCTGCCTGACGGACCTTTTTCTCGGTCTTTTTAAATTTCTTTTTCCTCATTTTCTCAGGATCACTTTTACTAGATTCCTCACCACTGCTAATTTCACTGACAGCAATATCCTGAGGCCCAGGTTCCAGTGAGAGCAAGTATCCTTCAGCTTTCGCCAATAACTCCCGAATAGCTTTAATAGCTTGGATTTTTGTCATTTTTGGGTCTCTTCTAATACTCTCTTTACTGGTCTCAGTTGGCCCAGTGGAATCTACACTTTTTTGATCACTTTCACTTTTGTCTATATACTCCTCACTGAGAACAGAGTCAGGTATATCAAGGAGTCTTTGCATAGCCTCTATCACTTGGGATTCAGTTATATTCGAACCCATCTTTAGAGACCTTTCAGTTCTTACCTGTCCGCTCCGAAGTTCCCCGTACGGGCCGCCACCTGTTGCCGCCTGAAGCGCTTGGAGCAACGGAGCCGCGGGGAAGAACTTCAGAAGCAAACTGGAGACAAACAGCTTTTATTCTGATAACTTTTCTCTCTGGTTCTAACAACAACTAACACACGCCAAACACACCACTAAAATGGCGCTGACCCGATCAGCAATTTCGGCCAAGTCACTCGAGATCCCGCAACAAATCCCGTGAGACTACGGGTGGCGACAATGCCAAATCTCCACGGCTCATAGTCAACTGCAATTCAAGCCAATCCCCAAACAGGGCTCCTGCATTTGGCGACAAGCCTTTTGGTGATGAGCCAAATTGCATAGCATATCAAATTGTTTAAACAAATCAGCTGCCCTAAGTTCCATCAAGTAACACACTGAATTCTCTAGACAAATACCCGCAAGGCATTGTCCCGTAAAGTCCCAAACAATGAAAGATCAAAATGTCCATTTGTTGTAACATGTTGATGTAGGAGGCCCCATGCATGTAGAGCAGAGGCCACACTGTTGGTGAGGTTGTTTGATGTTTGAGCAGCAGGGATGCTTGCGGCGGCCGCGATCCCTGCAGCTGTAGCAGCAGACGTCTTTTTTATGTTTAGACAATGCCACCGGCAAATCTTCAGGGCCCGCTACCTAGAAACTCAAGCATCAATTATTAAAGGAAAGGCAGTGCTATTGCAGCACTGAGTCAAGAGGCGAGTTGTCAAACTACAAAATAGAATAATTAGATTAGAAAATTAAAGTTGATTTTTGTTCACACACATCGCTGGTTGAGCTTCTACAAACATAAGTTGGAAAAATATCATATTTAGAACAAAACAAAGAAAGACTGAGGGTAATTACTGCATTAAAGATAGATTAAAGAAAAGGTAAAGGCACTTTAGAGAAATAATTTGTTAGCTGGAACCCTTGAGTCTCTGTATACAGAGCAATCTTTTACCTGTTGAGATAATTGAAATTAATGAGCTATTAAACAAATGAAGTTAATAACAAATAAACAATCTTAAGTCAAAACACCAAAATATCAGGTTATATAGCACTAGTCATATTGTTTGCTAAAGAGAAGTCCCAGGGACACCTATAAATCAAAATTGAAAGTACCTTCATTTATAAAATTATTTACCTAAATTGAATACTCTTAACCTAAAATGAATTAAAGTTATTTGGATCCATATATATATTATTTTTTTCTTTTTCATAAGCGCTTTGTTCTTTGTGACGTCACACTGGACAGACGAACAAACATACAAACATATATTTGTGACGTCACATTAACATGAAATGTAGACAAATGTACAGACATAAAGACATGTATAAAAAGAAAAAAAAAATACAATTGTGTGCACACTAAAGAGAGATCTCCTTGTCCCGGCCGGGAGGAATGACACTTAAGTTGTGAAATATTTTGAAGGACTCTTTTGAGGGAATCATTCTGTACCTTCATCTTGGTCCTCTTGATTTTGTACCTTTTTTATTAATCTTGATTCTTCAATAACTTCATCTTGATCATTTTGATGTGGTACCTGTTTTATTAATCTAGATGGTATCCATATTGGAGAGGATTCGTCTTTTGGAAAAACACAAACAGATCCTCTTCCCCAAATTAATACTGGATCTGGACCCTTCCATGTACCTGAAAGAACATCCTTCCAGTAAACCAAAGGTTTATGTTGTTGGTGTGGATTCCAATGTCTGTCTCCAGCAGAATAACCATTAGAGTCTAAAGTTAAAAAATTTAAGGTAAACAGGGCAACTGCCAATCTGTCCTTAGGACTTTTCCAATTTCCTTCTTTTTGTTTTAATAACATAATTTTCAGTGTTCGGTTTGCTCTTTCAATAATGCCCTGACCCTGAGGATTGTATGGGATGCCTGTTTTATGGGATATATTGAATTTTGCGCAAAACTGTTTGAAAGATGAGGACGTATATGCGGGGGCCATTATCTGTTTTAAGCATTTTGGGGATGCCCAATGCAGCAAAAGCTTGCAAACAATGAGATGTAACATCTTTAACTTTTTCTCCAGAATGTAAGGAAGCAAAAATCATGCCTGAGCATGTATCTATGGTCACATGAATAAATCGCAATTTTCCAAAACTTGGCTCATGAGTAACATCCATCTGCCACAAATGATTGGGCATTAATCCTCTAGGGTTAACTCCGAAATGAGGATTGGGCAAATGTGTCATACAAGATTTACAATCTTTTACAATTGTTCTGGCTTGCTCCTTTGTGATTTTAAACCTACGTTGCAAGGTGGTGCTGTTGACATGAAACTGGGAGTGAAATAAAGTAGCTTGTTGTAGCGCTGAAAGTATAAATACTGTTTTTGTAAGTTCATCAGCCTTTTGATTACCTTCATGGAGGGGACCAGGCAAATTAGTATGTGCTCTAATATGGCCTACGAATAGAGGTTCTTTTCTTGCCCACAAAAGTTTTTGTATTTGATAAAACAATTTAAAGGCTGGAGTATGAGGTGCTATTGGTCCTGCTAACTCTAATTTTGGGACGGCTTGTACAATATAGTGGCTATCTGAAAAAATGTTTACGGGCTGGTCCCTAAAATTTTCCAGAGCTCTTACCACAGCTTCCAGTTCCACTAGTTGAGCTGATTTGTGTGCAGTTATGTAAGTCATATTTTCTTTTTTAGTGACTACTGTAGCAGTACCATTTGAGGGACCCATCTGTAAATACATTAAATGCCTTAGGAATAGGTTGATTTTTTATTACCTGTGGAAATATAATAGGATGATTAATACAAAAAGATAATATAGGGGACTTAGGAAGATGATTATCAAAATTTGCAGAAGTAGAGCATTTAGCTATAGCCCAATCATTATCATTGAAGCATAAGTATTCAATCTGTGATGATGAATAGGGAGTAATAATAGTAGCAGGGTGAATGCCAAATATTTTAGTAGAAGTCTTAAGTCCTTGAAGAATAAGTTTAGCCACCATGGAGGTATAAGATTCAATTATACTTTTAGGAGAGACGGGCAAATGTATCCATAATAAAGGCCCTTGTTGCCAAAATACTCCTGTGGGTGTATATTGTGAAGAAATAATAATCAACATCAGCGGTTGAGTTAAATCAAATCTATCACAATGAGCTCCTTCGATGGCTTTTTCTACTAACTTTAAAGCTTTCCTAGCATCAGGAGTCAATGTTCGTGGTGAAGATGGATCAGGATCTCCACGAAGGATGTCAAATAAAGGTTTTAGTTGGCCAGTAGTGAGATTTAGTGTAGGGCGAAGCCAATTAATGTCTCCCAGTAGTTTTTGGAAATCATTGAGGGTGGTCAAATGTTCTTTATTTATTAAAATTTTTTGGGGGTCTAACAAAAGTATCCATGATTTTAAATCCTAAATATAATATGGGAGATCTGGTTTGAACTTTTTCTTCTGCTATATATAATCCATATTTTTTTAAATTTTCTACCACATCACTGAATATATTAAATAAGATTTTTTTGATTAGGGTGGGCCAATAAAATATCATCCATGTAATGTAGACACATGAGGTTTGGATATTTATTTTTAATGGGTTGGATAGCCTTGTCCACATATATTTGGCATATGGTGGGGCTATTAGCCATTCCCTGTGGTAAAACCTTCCATTGATATCTCTGATCAGGGCCATTATTGTTCATAGAAGGAACGGAAAAAAAAAAGCAAACCTGGGGGCATCCAGAGGATGTAGGGGAATAGAAAAGAAGCAATCCTTTATATCAAGAGTAATAAGATGGAAATTTTTTGGAATAGCTACGGGACTAGGAAGTCCAGGTTGAGTAGGCCCCATAACTTGCATGGTTTTATTGATTTGTCTAAGATCATGTAACAATCGCCATTTTCCTGACTTTTTCTTGATCACAAATATGGGGGAATTCCAGGGAGAGGTGGAAGGTTCTATATGACCTGCTTCTAATTGTTCCTGAACTAATTGGTGGGCCGCTTGTAATTTCTCTTTAGATAGGGGCCACTGAGGGACCCACACTGGCTTATCAGAAAGCCATGGTATTTTCAAAATTATTTTCTCAGTGGCCCCGAAAAAAAAATATCTTTTTCCTTTATGACAATGATTACTTTTAGGGTTAAGATTACTCTGTACTTTTTGATAATGAGTTCTTTTATGGTTAAGATTACCCTGTAGGTTTTCACATTTAACATCTGCAGGCTTGGTTGCAAGGTGTACTCCCATTTGTTGCAAAATATCTCTTCCCCATAAAGTAACCGGTAGATTAGGTAAAACATAAGGCTGAAATGTTCCTTTATGGCCTTCATCATCCTCCCATTTTAAAATTACTGCACTTTTATCTGGGAGGTTATTATATCCCAAGCCTCTTAAACTGGTTGAAGCTTTTTGCAGAGGCCAGTGCTTGGGCCATTGGCGTAAATTAATAATGGAAGAGTCAGCTCCAGTATCTATTAATCCCTCCATTTCTATTCCTTGGATTTTTATTTTACACATAGGCCTCCTTGAACAGTCTCGAACCCAGCAAGCCATGGGACTTGAGTCAGTGGAACAAAAATCCTCTATTGTTCCCTTCTTGAGGCATACCCATTTTAAATGAATTATGTAAATTGGGAAGGAGAAGCAAACTGAGCAATTCTATCTCCTTGATTAACAGAACTTATACTTTGGGGTGAGCTAAGCATTATTTTTATTTCCCCTTTGTAGTCTGAGTTTATTACACCTGGGGTCACTTGCAAACCTAATAAGCTTTTAGGACTACGCCCGATAATAAGTCCTACAGTCCCTGAGGGAAGAGGTCCCCTGACTCCTGTGGGAATCAGTTGAACCCCCATTTCAGGTGTTAACACTATTCGGGCGGTGGAACAGAGGTCTAATCCTGCATTTCCTCTTGTTCCTCTGGCGAGGGAGTGGATGGGTAGTAGGGATTGTGTCGGGGAAGCATCTGAGTGGATGCTTGAGGATACTCCTTCTGCAATGCCCCGTACATTTGTGGGCCCCGGGGTATTGGGCCCCGTGCCCCGTTTTTTGAATTCCTGAACAAAGGATTTCCATGGATGTCAAATTTTGAATGGCATTTATTGGCCCAATGATTTCCCTTTTTACACCTGGGGCAGCGGCCTGGGGCACGGTATGAGCTTGGTCTTATTTCTCTTTTGGGATTTTGCCTAGAATTGCCTGATTGATTATGATAATTTTGCCTGGAATATCCTGATTGATTATAATATCTACGTTTAGCCTTTGTGAAATTTCGAGAGGAAGCACCTCTCATTGAGGCTGCAATCACATTTCCTGTGACAAAGGCGCCATTTATATCTTTACATAGTTGTATATATACGGAAAGATCCTTTTTAGTTCTCCATGGCCTGATGGCTGCTTGGCACCATTTATTTGCATTTTCATAAGCTAATTGAACAACTAATGGCATAGCTTGGTCAACATCTGCAAACACACTACCTGCAGTTCTCAAAAGTCGATCAGCAAAGTCGGCATACGGCTCATTAGGTCCTTGAATCACTTTTGACAAGCTACCTTGTAGATCCCCAGGTCCTTGTACAGTTTTCCATGCCTCTAAGGCAGCTGCATTTATCTGAGCATATATATCTGGGTCATAATCTGTTTGAGCCTGTAAGTCTGCGAATTGCCCTTCTCCTGTGAGCATGTCTATATTTATAGTTTTCAAACCCTGCAGCCGCGTTTCTTTTAGCCGTTTCTATACAAAGTTCTTGGAATTGCGATCGCCAAACCAAGAATTGCCCCCCCGCTTAATGTTGCTTTACATAGACTTTTCCAGTCTGAGGGGGTTAAGCTAAAGGTGTTAAGGGACTCCAGCATACTCAACGTGAAAGGAGCTTGGGGCCCATAAGTCATTACTGCCTCTTTGAGATTTTTTATTGTTTTGAAATCTACTGACTGATGGACACTCTGTCCATTTTTCTTTTCAAATGCTGGCGGTTCCCAATGTATCTGTGAGTTGTCCTCGAGAGCGCATAAGCGATCAGAAAGACTTTTTATTTCTGTTTCTAGGGTATGCAAATGCCTAGTAATACCCTTCATATTTTCTGTAATGGATTCCACCCATGGGGGAGTAGAGGACACAAGTGACTCCTCTGCCTGACGGACCTTTTTTCTCGGTCTTTTTTAATTTCTTTTTCCTCATTTTCTCAGGATCACTTTTACTAGATTCCTCACCACTGCTAATTTCACTGACAGCAATATCCTGAGGCCCAGGTTCCAGTGAGAGCAAGTATCCTTCAGCTTTCGCCAATAACTCCCGAATAGCTTTAATAGCTTGGATTTTTGTCATTTTTGGGTCTCTTCTAATACTCTCTTTACTGGTCTCAGTTGGCCCAGTGGAATCTACACTTTTTTGATCACTTTCACTTTTTGTCTATATACTCCTCACTGAGAACAGAGTCAGGTATATCAAGGAGTCTTTGCATAGCCTCTATCACTTGGGATTCAGTTATATTCGAACCCATCTTTAGAGACCTTTCAGTTCTTACCTGTCCGCTCCGAAGTTCCCCGTACGGGCCGCCACCTGTTGCCGCCTGAAGCGCTTGGAGCAACGGAGCCGCGCGGGGAAGAACTTCAGAAGCAAACTGGAGACAAACAGCTTTTTATTCTGATAACTTTTCTCTCTGGTTCTAACAACGACTAACACACGCCAAAAACACACCACTAAAATGGCGCTGACCCGATCAGCAATTTCGGCCAAGTCACTCGAGATCCCGCAACAAGTCCCGTGAGACTACGGGGGCGACAATGCCAAATCTCCACGGCTCATAGTCAACTGCAATTCAAGCCAATCCCCAAACAGGGCTCCTGCACAGCCGTTTGATTACCTTCATGATGGGAACCAGCCAAGTTGGTGTGTGTTCTAATAGTGTCCTTGAATTGAGGTTATTTTCTTGCCCTCAAAGTTTTTGTATTTGATAAAACACATTTAAAGGCTGGAGATGAGGTGCTATTTGTCCTACTAGCTCTAATTTTGGCGGACGGCATGTACAGTATAGTGGCTATCTGAAAAAATGTTTCTGGGCTGCTCTCTAAAATGTTCCAGAGCTCCTTACCACCAGTTCCAGTTCACTAATTGAGCTGATTTGTGTGCAGGTAAGTAGTCATATGTTCTTTTTTTAGTGACTACTCGCAGCTGAGTACCATTTGAGGACCCATCTGTTAAATACATGTAATGCCTTAGGAATAGGTTGATTTTTTATTACCTGTGGAAATATAATAGGATGATTATTACAAAAAAGATAAGTATAGGAGACTTAGGAAGATGATTATCAAAATTGCAAGAAGTAGAGCATTTAGCTATAGCCCAATCATTATCATTGAATCATATTATTAATCATGGATGAGTATAGGGAGAGTACTAATAGTTGCAGGGTTGGAATGCCAAATATTGTAGTATGAAGTCTTAAATCCTTGAAGAATTAAGTTTGCCAACTATGGAGGTATAAGACTCAATTATGCTTTTAGGAGAGACAGGCAATTGTATCCATAATAAAGGGCCTTTGTGCCAAAATACTCCTGTGGGTGTATATGTTGAAGAAATAATAATCAACATCAGCGGTTGAGTTAAAGTAAAATCTATCAAATGAGCTCCTTCGATGTGCTAGTTTCTACAACTTTAAAGCTTGCCTTGCATCCAGGAGTCAATGTTCATGGTGAAGATGGATCTGGGGTCCCACCAAAGGATGTTCAGATAAAGGGTTTAGTTGGCCAGTTGTGAGGTTAGTGTAGGGCGAAGCCAATTAATGTCTCCCGAGTAGTTTTTGGAAATCATTGAGGGTGGTCAAATGTTCTTATTTCTTAAAATTTTGGGGGGTCGACAAGGTATCCATTATTGTATATATAAAATATAATATGGGTGATCTGGTTTGAACTTTTTCTTCTGCTATATATAATCCATATTTTTAAAAATTTTCTGCCTCGTCACTGGAATATATTAAATATGATTTTTTGATTAGGTTGGGCCAGTAAAACATCATCATGTAAATGTAGACACATGAGGTTCTTGGATATTTATTTTTAATGGGTTGGGATTGCTTGTGTCCACATATATTTGGCTATGGTGAGGTTATTAGCCATTCCCTGCGGTAGCACTTTCCATTGTATCCTTTTATCAGGGCCATTATTATTGAAAGAAGGAACTCCAAAAAGCAATACCTGGGGGCATCCCAGAGGATGTAGGGGATTGGAAAAGAAACAATCTTTTATCAAGAGTTAATAAGATGGAAATTTTTTGTGGAATAGCTACAGATTAGGAAGGCCAGGTTGAGTAGGGCCCATGATTTGCATGGTTTTATTAATTTCTCTAAGGATCATGTAATCAATCACATTTTCATGATTTTTTCTTGATCACAATTACTGGGGGAATTCCAGCGGAGTCGGTGGAAGGTTTTATTGTCCTGCTTCTCGTTGTTCCTGAACTAGTAGTAGGTGGTCCGCTTGTAATTTCTCTTTAGATAGGGGCCACTGAGGGATCCCTCACTGGCTATCAGAATGCCATGGTATTTTCAAAATTATTTTCTAGTGGCCCCGAAAACAAATATCTTTTTCTTTATGATAATGATACTTTTAGGGTTAGATTACTCTGTACTTTTTGGGATAATGATTTCTTTTAGATTTAAGATTACCCTGTACTTTTTGATAATGATTTCTTTTAGGGTTAAGATTCCCTGTAGATTTTCACATTTAACACCTGCAGGCTTGGTTGCAAGAGTGTCACTCCATTTGTTGTAAAATATCTCTTCCCATATAGTAACTGGTAGTTTAGGTAAACTTAAGCTGAAATGTTTCCTTTATGCCCTTCATAATCCTCCCATTTTAAAATTTACCGCACTATTTCTCTGGGAGGTTTTTATATCCCAAGCCTCTTAAACTGGTTGAGCTTTTGGCAGAGGCCAGTGCTTGGGCCATTGCCATAGATTATGATGGAAGAGTCAGCTCCAGTTTCTATCAGTCCTTCTATCTCTATTCCTTGGATTTTTATTTTACACCATAGGCCTCCCTGAACAATCCCGACTGAGCAAGCCATAGGTTCTGAGTCAGTGGAACCAAATCCTCTAATGTTCCCTTACTGAGGCCATAACCCATTTTTTTTAAAAAAAAATTTTGGGGGAAATAATTATGCAAAATTGGGAAGGAGAAGCAACTGTGAGCTATTCTTTCTCCTTGGATTAACAAAGAACTTAAGCTTTGGGGTGAGCTAAGCAGTATTTTTATTTCCCCTTTGTAGTCGGAGTTTAATACACCTGGGTCACTTGCAAACCTAATAAGTTTTAGGACTCACGCCCGAATAAAAGTCTACAGTCCCTGAGGGAAGAGGTCCCCTGACTCTGTGGGAATCAGTTGACCCCATTTCAGGTGGTAACACTCTCTCGGGCGGTGGAACAGAGGTCTAATCCTGGCATTTCCTCTTGTTCCTCTGGCGAGAGTGGATGGGTCGTTGGGATTGCTGTCGGGGAAGCATCCTGAGGGATGCTTGAGATACTCTTCTGCAATGCCCCGTACATTGGTGGGCCCCGGGGTACTGGGCCCGTGCCCCGTTTTTTGAAATTCCTGAGACAAAGGATTTCCATGGTAGTGTCAAAATTTTGATAATGGCATTTTTTTGCCCAGTGATTTCCCTTTTACACTGGGGCAGCGGGGCCTGGGGCACGGTTATATGAGCTTAGTCTTATTTCTCTTTTGGGATTTTGCCTAGAATTAGCCTGTATTGATTATAATAATTTTGCCTGGAATATCTGATTGATTATAATGTCTAGGTTTAGCCTTTGTGAAATTTCGAGGGGAAGGAAAACTCTCATTGAGGCTTAATCACAATTCTGTGACAAAAGCGTCATTTATTCTTTTACGTAGTTGTATATATACGGAACGATACTTTTTATTTCTTATGGCCTGATGGTTCCTGGCAGTATTTATTAGCAGTTTTCTCATGCTGATTGAACCAAACTAATGGCATTAGTTTGATCACCATCTGCAAACACTCTACCGCAGTTCTCAAAAGTCAATCAGCAAAGTCATCCTATGGCTCATTCGGTGCTTGAATCATTTTGACAAGCTTACCTTGTAGATCCCCAGGTCGCTTGTACCGTTTTCCATGCCTCTAAGGCAGCTGCGTTTATTGAGCGATATACACCTGGGTCATAATTATTTGGAACCTGTAAGTCTGCGATTTGCCCTTCTCCTAGTGAGCATTTCTATATTATATTCTCCAAACCCTGCAGATTCATTTTCTTTTAGTGTTTATACATAGTTCTTGGAATTTGCGATCACCAAACCCAAGTATTGCCCCCCGCTTAATGTGCTTTACATAGGACTTTTCCAGTCTGAGGGGGTTAAAGTAAAGGTTGTTAAGTGACTCCTGCCATACTCAACGTGATAAGGAGATAAGGAGCCCATAAGTCATTACTGCCTCTTTGAGATTGTTTTCTTGTTTTGTAAATCTACTGACTGATGGACCCTCTGTCCATTTTTCTTTTCAAATGTGGCAGTTCCCAATGTATCCGTTGAGTTTGAGTTACCCTTGAGAGTGCATGAAGCGCTCAGGAGACTTTTTACTTGTTGTAGCGCTGAAAGTATAAATACTGTTTTTGTAAGTTCATCAGCCTTTTGATTACCTTCATGGAGGGGACCAGGCAAATTAGTATGTGCTCTAATATGGCCTACGAATAGGGGTTCTTTTCTTGCCCACAAAAGTTTTTGTATTTGATAAAACAATTTAAAGGCTGGAGTATGAGGTGCTATTGGTCCTGCTAACTCTAATTTTGGGACGGCTTGTACAATATAGTGGCTATCTGAAAAAATGTTTACGGGCTGGTCCCTAAAATTTTCCAGAGCTCTTACCACAGCTTCCAATTCCACTAGTTGAGCTGATTTGTGTGCAGTTATGTAAGTCATATTTTCTTTTTTAGTGACTACTGTAGCAGTACCATTTGAGGACCCATCTGTAAATACATTAAATGCCTTAGGAATAGGTTGATTTTTTATTACCTGTGGAAATATAATAGGATGATTAATACAAAAAGATAATATAGGGGACTTAGGAAGATGATTATCAAAATTTGCAGAAGTAGAGCATTTAGCTATAGCCCAATCATTATCATTGAAGCATAAGTATTCAATCTGTGATGATGAATAGGGAGTAATAATAGTAGCAGGGTGAATGCCAAATATTTTAGTAGAAGTCTTAAATCCTTGAAGAATAAGTTTAGCCACCATGGAGGTATAAGATTCAATTATACTTTTAGGAGAGACGGGCAAATGTATCCATAATAAAGGCCCTTGTTGCCAAAATACTCCTGTGGGTGTATATTGTGAAGAAATAATAATCAACATCAGCGGTTGAGTTAAATCAAATCTATCACAATGAGCTCCTTCGATGGCTTTTTCTACTAAACTTTAAAGCTTTCCTAGCATCAGGAGTCAATGTTCGTGGTGAAGATGGATCAGGATCTCCACGAAGGATGTCAAATAAAGGTTTTAGTTGGCCAGTAGTGAGATTTAGTGTAGGGCGAAGCCAATTAATGTCTCCCAGTAGTTTTTGGAAATCATTGAGGGTGGTCAAATGTTCTTTATTTATTAAAATTTTTTGGGGTCTAACAAAAGTATCCATGATTTTAAATCCTAAATATAATATGGGAGATCTGGTTTGAACTTTTTCTTCTGCTATATATAGTCCATATTTTTTTAAATTTTCTACCACATCACTGAATATATTAAATAAGATTTTTTGATTAGGGTGGGCCAATAAAATATCATCCATGTAATGTAGACACATGAGGTTTGGATATTTATTTTTAATGGGTTGGATAGCCTTGTCCACATATATTTGGCATATGGTGGGGCTATTAGCCATTCCCTGTGGTAAAAACCTTCCATTGATATCTCTGATCAGGGCCATTATTGTTCATAGAAGAAACGGAAAAAAGCAAACCTGGGGGCATCCAGAGGATGTAGGGGAATAGAAAAGAAGCAATCCTTTATATCAAGAGTAATAAGATGGAAATTTTTTGGAATAGCTACGGGACTAGGAAGTCCAGGTTGAGTAGGCCCCATAACTTGCATGGTTTTATTGATTTGTCTAAGATCATGTAACAATCGCCATTTTCCTGACTTTTTCTTGATCACAAATATGGGGGAATTCCAGGGAGAGGTGGAAGGTTCTATATGACCTGCTTCTAATTGTTCCTGAACTAATTGGTGGGCCACTTGTAATTTCTCTTTAGATAGGGGCCACTGAGGGACCCACACTGGCTTATCAGAAAGCCATGGTATTTTCAAAATTATTTTCTCAGTGGCCCCCGAAAAAAAAAATATCTTTTTCCTTTATGACAATGATTACTTTTAGGGTTAAGATTACTCTGTACTTTTTGATAATGAGTTCTTTTATGGTTAAGATTACCCTGTAGGTTTTCACATTTAACATCTGCAGGCTTGGTTGCAAGGTGTACTCCCATTTGTTGCAAAATATCTCTTCCCCATAAAGTAACCGTAGATTAGGTAAAACATAAGGCTGAAATGTTCCTTTATGGCCTTCATCATCCTCCCATTTTAAAATTACTGCACTTTTATCTGGGAGGTTATTATATCCCAAGCCTCTTAAACTGGTTGAAGCTTTTTGCAGAGGCCAGTGCTTGGGCCATTGGCGTAAATTAATAATGGAAGAGTCAGCTCCAGTATCTATTAATCCCTCCATTTCTATTCCTTGGATTTTTATTTTACACATAGGCCTCCTTGAACAGTCTCGAACCCAGCAAGCCATGGGACTTGAGTCAGTGGAACAAAATCCTCTATTGTTCCCTTCTTGAGGCATACCCATTTTAAATGAATTATGTAAATTGGGAAGGAGAAGCAACTGAGCAATTCTATCTCCTTGATTAACAGAACTTACACTTTGGGGTGAGCTAAGCATTATTTTTATTTCCCCTTTGTAGTCTGAGTTTATTACACCTGGGGTCACTTGCAAACCTAATAAGCTTTTAGGACTACGCCCGATAATAAGTCCTACAGTCCCTGAGGAAGAGGTCCCCTGACTCCTGTGGGAATCAGTTGAACCCCCATTTCAGGTGTTAACACTATTCGGGCGGTGGAACAGAGGTCTAATCCTGCATTTCCTCTTGTTCCTCTGGCGAGGGAGTGGATGGGTAGTAGGGATTGTGTCGGGGAAGCATCTGAGTGGATGCTTGAGGATACTCCTTCTGCAATGCCCCGTACATTTGTGGGCCCCGGGGTACTGGGCCCCGTGCCCCGTTTTTTGAATTCCTGAACAAAGGATTTCCATGGATGTCAAATTTTGAATAGCATTTATTGGCCCAATGATTTCCCTTTTTACACCTGGGGCAGCGGCCTGGGGCATGGTATGAGCTTGATCTTATTTCTCTTTTGGGATTTTGCCTAGAATTGCCTGATTGATTATGATAATTTTGCCTGGAATATCCTGATTGATTATAATGTCTACGTTTAGCCTTTGTGAAATTTCGAGAGGAAGCACCTCTCATTGAGGCTGCAATCACATTTCCTGTGACAAAGGCGCCATTTATATCTTTACATAGTTGTATATATACGGAAAGATCCTTTTTAGTTCTCCATGGCCTGATGGCTGCTTGGCACCATTTATTTGCATTTTCATAAGCTAATTGAACAACTAAAGGCATAGCTTGGTCAACATCTGCAAACACACTACCTGCAGTTCTCAAAAGTCGATCAGCAAAGTCGGCATACGGCTCATTAGGTCCTTGAATCACTTTTGACAAGCTACCTTGTAGATCCCCAGGTCCTTGTACAGTTTCCATGCCTCTAAGGCAGCTGCATTTATCTGAGCATATATATCTGAGTCATAATCTGTTTGAGCCTGTAAGTCTGCAAATTGCCCTTCTCCTGTGAGCATATCTATATTATAGTTTTCAAACCCTGCAGCCGCGTTTCTTTTAGCCGTTTCTATACAAAGTTTCTTGGAATTGCGATCGCCAAACCAAGAATTGCCCCCCACTTAATGTTGCTTTACATAGACTTTTCCAGTCTGAGGGGGTTAAGCTAAAGGTGTTAAGGGACTCCAGCATACTCAACGTGAAAGGAGCTTGGGCCCATAAGTCATTACTGCCTCTTTGAGATTTTTTTATTGTTTTGAAATCTACTGACTGATGGACACTCTGTCCATTTTTCTTTTCAAATGCTGGCGGTTCCCAATGTATCTGTGAGTTGTCCTCGAGAGCGCATAAGCGATCAGAAAGACTTTTTATTTCTGTTTCTAGGGTATGCAAATGCCTAGTAATACCCTTCATATTTTCTGTAATGGATTCCACCCATGGGGGAGTAGAGGACACAAGTGACTCCTCTGCCTGACGGACCTTTTTCTCGGTCTTTTTAAATTTCTTTTTCCTCATTTTCTCAGGATCACTTTTACTAGATTCCTCACCACTGCTAATTTCACTGACAGCAATATCCTGAGGCCCAGGTTCCAGTGAGAGCAAGTATCCTTCAGCTTTCGCCAATAACTCCCGAATAGCTTTAATAGCTTGGATTTTTGTCATTTTTGGGTCTCTTCTAATACTCTCTTTACTGGTCTCAGTTGGCCCAGTGGAATCTACACTTTTTTGATCACTTTCATTTTTGTCTATATACTCCTCACTGAGAACAGAGTCAGGTATATCAAGGAGTCTTTGCATAGCCTCTATCACTTGGGATTCAGTTATATTCGAACCCATCTTTAGAGACCTTTCAGTTCTTACCTGTCCGCTCCGAAGTTCCCCGTACGGGCCGCCACCTGTTGCCGCCTGAAGCGCTCGGAGCACCGGAGCCGCGGGAAGAACTTTAGAAGCAAACTGGAGACAAACAGCTTTTTATTCTGATGACTTTTCTCTCTGGTTCTAACAACTAACTCACGCCAAACACACCACTAAAATGGCGCTGACCCGATCAGCAATTTCGGCCAAGTCACTCCAGATCCCGCAACAAAATCCCGTGAGACTACGGGTGGCGACAATGGCCAAATCTCCACGGCTCATAGTCAACTGCAATTCAAGCCAATCCCCAAACAGGGCTCCTGCATGCTGGAGCACTGAAAGTATAAAGTTTGTGTGTGTACGGTCATCAGCCTTTTGATTACCTTCATGAAGGGAACCAGGCAAGTTGGTGTGTGTTCTAATATGTCCTATGAATAGAGGTTATTTTCTTGCCCTCAAAAGTTTTTGTATTTGATAAAACAATTTAAAGGCTGGAGTATGAGGTGCTATTTGTCCTACTAGCTCTAATTTTGGGACGGCATGTACAGTATAGTGGCTATCTGAAAAAATGTTCATGGGCTGCTCTCTAAAATGTTCCAGAGCTCTTACCACAGCTTCCAGTTCCACTAATTGAGCTGATTTGTGTGCAGGTAAGTAAGTCATATTTTCTTTTTTAGTGACTACTGCAGCAGTACCATTTGAGGACCCATCTGTAAATACATTTAATGCCTTAGGAATAGGTTGATTTTTTATTACCTGTGGAAATATAATAGGATGATTAATACAAAAAGATAATATAGGAGACTTAGGAAGATGATTATCAAAATTTGCAGAAGTAGAGCATTTAGCTATAGCCCAATCATTATCATTGAATCATAAATATTCAATCTGTGATGATGAATAGGGAGTAATAATAGTAGCAGGGTGAATGCCAAATATTTAGTAGAAGTCTTAAATCCTTGAAGAATAAGTTTAGCCAACATGGAGGTATAAGACTCAATTATGCTTTTAGGAGAGACAGGCAAATGTATCCATAATAAAGGCCTTTGTTGCCAAAATACTCCTGTGGGTGTATATTGTGAAGAAATAATAATCAACATCAGCGGTTGAGTTAAATCAAATCTATCACAATGAGCTCCTTCGATGGCTTTTTTTTCTACTAACTTTAAAGCTTTCCTAGCATCAGGAGTCAATGTTCATGGTGAAGATGGATCAGGGTCCCCACAAAGGATGTCAGATAAAGGTTTTAGTTGGCCAGTAGTGAGGTTTAGTGTAGGGCGAAGCCAATTAATGTCTCCCAGTAGTTTTTGGAAATCATTGAGGGTGGTCAAATGTTCTTTATTTATTAAAATTTTGGGGGGTCTAACAAAGGTATCCATTATTTTAAATCCTAAATATAATATGGGTGATCTGGTTTGAACTTTTTCTTCTGCTATATATAATCCATATTTTTAAAAATTTTCTGCCACGTCACTGAATATATTAAATAAGATTTTTTTTGATTAGGTTGGGCCAGTAAAACATCATCCATGTAATGTAGACACATGAGGTTTGGATATTTATTTTTAATGGGTTGGATTGCTTTGTCCACATATATTTGGCATATGGTGAGGTTATTAGCCATTCCCTGCGGTAGCACTTTCCATTGATATCTTTTATCAGGGCCATTATTATTGAAAGAAGGAACTCAAAAAGCAAACCTGGGGGCATCCAGAGGATGTAGGGGAATGGAAAAGAAACAATCCTTTATATCAAGAGTAATAAGATGGAAATTTTTTTGGAATAGCTACAGGATTAGGAAGTCCAGGTTGAGTAGGGCCATGATTTGCATGGTTTTATTAATTTCTCTAAGATCATGTAACAATCACCATTTTCATGATTTTTTTCTTGATCACAAATATGGGGGAATTCCAGGGAGAGGTGGAAGGTTCTATATGTCCTGCTTCTAGTTGTTCCTGAACTAGTAGTAGGTGGGCCGCTTGTAATTTCTCTTTAGATAGGGGCCACTGAGGGACCCACACTGGCTTATCAGAAAGCCATGGTATTTTCAAAATTATTTTCTCAGTGGCCCCGAAAACAAATATCTTTTTCTTTATGATAATGATTACTTTTAGGGTTAAGATTACTCTGTACTTTTTGATAATGATTTCTTTTAGATTTAAGATTACCCTGTACTTTTTGATAATGATTTCTTTTAGGGTTAAGATTACCCTGTAGATTTTCACATTTAACACCTGCAGGCTTGGTTGCAAGGTGTACTCCCATTTGTTGTAAAATATCTCTTCCCCATAAAGTAACTGGTAGGTTAGGTAAAACATAAGGCTGAAATGTTCCTTTATGCCCTTCATCATCCTCCCATTTTAAAATTACCGCACTTTTCTCTGGGAGGTTATTATATCCCAAGCCTCTTAAAACTGGTTGAAGCTTTTTGCAGAGGCCAGTGCTTGGGCCATTGCCATAGATTAATGATGGAAGAGTCAGCTCCAGTATCTATCAGTCCTTCTATCTCTATTCCTTGGATTTTTATTTTACACATAGGCCTCCCTGAACAATCCCGAATGCAGCAAGCCATAGGTTCTGAGTCAGTGGAACAAAATCCTCTATTGTTCCTTTTTGAGGCATACTCATTTTAAATGAATTATGTAAATTGGGAAGGAGAAGCAACTGAGCAATTCTATCTCCTTGATTAACAGAACTTATACTTTGGGGTGAGCTAAGCATTATTTTTATTTCCCCTTTGTAGTCTGAGTTTATTACACCTGGGGTCACGTGCAAACCTAATACAATTTTAGGACTTCACCCGAGAATAAGTCCAGTAGTCCCTGAGGGAAGAGGTCCCCTGACTCCTGTGGGAATCAGTTGAACCCCCATTTCAGGTGTTATCACTATTCGGGCAGTGGAACAGAGGTCTAATTTTGCATTTCCTCCTGTTCCTCTGGCGAGGGAGTGGATGGGTAATAGGGATTGTGTTGGGGAAGCATCTGAGTGGATGCTTGAGGATACTCATCCTCCAATGCCCCGTACATTTGTGGGCCCCGGAGCATTGGGCCCTGTGCCCTGTTTTTAGAATTCCTGAACAAAGGATTTCCATGGATGTCAAATTTTGAATGGCATTTATTTGCCCAGTGATTTCCCTTTTTACACCTGGGGCAGCGGCCTGGGGCACGGTATGAGCTTAGTCTTATTTCTCTTTTGGGATTTTGCCTAGAATAGCCTGATTGATTATAATAATTTTGCCTGGAATATCCTGATTGATTATAATGTCTAGGTTTAGCCTTTGTGAAATTTCGAGGGGAAGAAACTCTCATTGAGGCTGTAATCACATTTCCTGTGACAAAAGCGTCATTTATATCTTTACGTAGTTGTATATATACGGAACGATACTTTTTATTTCTTTATGGCCTGATGGCTTCCTGGCAGTATTTATTAGCATTTTCTCATGCTGATTGAACAACTAATGGCATAGTTTGATCAACATCTGCAAACACTCTACCTGCAGTTCTCAAAAGTCAATCAGCAAAGTCAACATATGGCTCATTCGGTCCTTGAATCACTTTTGACAAGCTACCTTGTAGATCCACAGGTCCTTGTACAGTTTTCCATGCCTCTAAGGCAGCTGCGTTTATCTGAGCATATACACCTGGGTCATAATTATTTGAACCTGTAAGTCTGCGAATTGCCCTTCTCCTGTGAGCATTTCTATATTATATTCTCCAAACCCTGCAGCTTCATTTCTTTTAGCTGTTTCTATACAAAGTTCTTGGAATTGCGATCACCAAACCAAGTATTGCCCCCCGCTTAATGCTGCTTTACATAGACTTTTCCAGTCTGAGGGGGTTAAGCTAAAGGTGTTAAGGGACTCCAGCATACTCAACGTGAAAGGAGCTTAAGGCCCATAAGTCATTACTGCCTCTTTGAGATTTTTTATTGTTTTGAAATCTACTGACTGATGGACCCTCTGTCCATTTTTCTTTTCAAATGCTGGCAGTTCCCAATGTATCCGTGAGTTACCCTTGAGAGTGCATAAGCGCTCAGGAAGACTTTTTATTTCTGTTTCTAGGGTATGCAAATGCCTAGTAATACCCTTCATATTTTCTGTAATGGATTCCACCCATGGGGGAGTAGAGGACACAAGTGGTTCCTCTACTTGATGGTCCTTTTTCTTGGTCTTTTTTAGTTTCTTTTTCCTCATTTTCTCAGGATCACTTTTACTAGATTCCTCACTACTGCTAATTTCACTGACAACAATATCCTGAGGCCCAGGTTCCATGAAGAGCAAGTATCCTTCAGCTATCACCAATACTTCCCAAATAGCTCTAGTAGCTTGGATTTTTGTCATTTTGGGGACTCTTCTAATACTCTCTTTACTGGTCTTAGTTGACCCAGTGGAAGCTATGCTTTCTTGATCACTTTCACTTTTTTCTAAATCCTACTCACTGAGAATGGAGTCAGGTATATCAAGGAGTGTTTCCAAAGCCTCTATCACTTGGGATTCAGTTATATTCGAACCCATCTTTAGAGACCTTTCAGTTCTTATCTGTCCGCTTCGACGTCCCCGTACGGGCCGCCACCTGTTGCCGCCTGAAGCGATGGCCTCTTGGAGCAACGAAGCTGCGGGAAGAAGTTTAGAGGTGAACTGGAAACAAACAGGCTTTTTATTTTGCTAACTTTTCTCTCCGACTCTGACAATAACTCTAACATGCACCACACACACCACCAAACAACCAACCACCAAATGGCGCCGAGCCGATCAGCAATCTCGGCCCAAATCGCTCAAGATCTTGGGCCAAGTCTCGTGAGACTACGGAAGGTGGCAATGCCCAAACATCTCCATGGCCAGTAGTCAACCGCAATCTTAGCCATCTCCCCAAACAGGGCTCCTGCAATTATAGAGATCTTTTATCTATTTAATTAAATTTATTCATGGTTCTTATAATTTGGATGTAAAGTGTTATCCAAAGACTGGTAGGTTGAACGTTTGGTACCTAATATAGCAATGCTGAGTGGGAACTGATTGAATCATGAGTACTCTGACCTCACCTATAGATTGAACCATTGATTGCTACATTTCAGTTGAAATTGTAGGAGGTGGGACTTGGTTGAACGAATTTTGTCACTGGAAATGTGTCATAGAAGGGCACGTCTTGCCCCTGATCTCTTTATCTCTTCTGTCTCTGTTTCTCTTGCTCTTTTCTTGTTGCCACGAGTTGAGCAGGTTTCATTGGCCACATGTTCTGCTATGATGTTCTGCCTCACCTCAGGTCCAAAGCAATGGGACCAACTGTCCATGGATTGAAAACGTGAAGACCATGAGCCAAATATATACCTTTATTCCTTTAATTTATCTAAGTGAGATATTTTGGTCTCAGCCATGAATACCTAAAACACCAGGTATTTGTTTACAGTGTAGTAAATAGGATTACTTCCTTGATTTTTAGTTCAGATAGTTTGCAGTTGAAATACAGCAATGCAACTTGGTGTTCTTGTTTGTTGATTTTGTTTCCAGAAATTTTGTTGTTCGTTAATTAGTTTTGATAGCATTTTTTGTGGAATCTGGGATTTTCTACATAGAAAATAATGTCATTTTTAAATGATAAAAATTTTACTATTCCTTTCCAATTTGAATGCAATTTATTTCTTCCTCTTGCCTGCTTGAAAAGTGGTGAAAGTCGGTATTTGTGGATTTTTTTTTTTTAAGAATATTTTATTATTGGGTGGGGATGTGGCTCAGTGGTAGAGCGCTCGCCTAGCACGTGCGTGGCCCGGGTTCGATCTTCAGCACCACGTAAAAATAAACGTATTGTGTACAACTAAAAGCAAATAAATAAATATTAAAAAAATTTTAAAAAGAATATTTTATTATTATTATTTTAATTAATCCTCTCCTAGAAACTTATTCACTTTGTACATATAACTTACTTGGCAAGTTTCAGAAAAACACATAGAAATACATACTTGTTAATATTCAACCAACAAGAGTCATTAAAATGTTTGCATTCTTGCACCTATATTTATACATATAGAGACATATTAATTTGATGACAGTATTTTATTTTTTATTGTGTATTATTGTTGATAAGTTATTTGTTCAGTGTGCAGCAATATAGATTAAATATTTGCCATGACAATAAGCATTTTTCAAAAACACAAATTTCATGGTTGCATCATAATCTATAAATCCTAGAATCTACTCTCTTATTTCAATTCTGTTTGAAAGGTCTGCATGTTATTTTCAGTTTTTCATATTCAGTCTATTTTCACAATAACAAAATTAATATGCATTTTTAAAGTTAGCTTTTTTGGAAAACATGCACACACTTTTAATTGCATATATATATCAACATATAAATATATACCAAAATTGAACATTTCATTTCAAAATATTTACACATTGGAATATGTATTTTTTTTTACAAATTTTCCATCAGAGTTAATACCAAATGATCAAAAAGTTGTTGTAACTACTCAATTTCACTTTAAAGTGAAAACATAAAGTGATTTTTAAAATTGTTCCAAATATTTTTGTATGTTCAGTTTTTTCAATTAAAAGTAGTTAAAAATTTTTTAATTAAATTACTTCTATTTTAATTTTTTGCTTAGAAGTATCAGTTTGGGAACATTGAACAGTTTTTTCCATTTTAGAAAAATTTCATTTTTTGTTATGGTTTTTATAACCATATATATATATATATATATATATATATATATATATATATATATGACAGGTAATTGATATTTTGTCCAAGTACCTGTAATATTTTTCAAGATATTTCCTATTCTTTATTTTTTAATGTAGAGGCTATCAAAATCTACTTACAAATAATTAGTGTTTCTTTTCTGTATGGTTTCTGCTCTTCTCTGCATATTGAAAATTCTAATTTCCAAACAAGATAAATGCATGATATAATTCTATAATTTATTATGTTATCTTTTATAGAACCTATTATTAACAAACAAATTTGAATATAAATTCATAATTTATTATTTAGATTTAGAAATATGTATTTTTTATAAATCTTTATGTGTATTTATGCACATACACATTTTCTTAGATGAGAAATATACTGCCCATGTTTAATAATATTAAACATATTTTCGTATTTCAGTACTCACTGCTTTGTCTACATATAAGTTGGTTCAATGATTGATTCTTTTGACTTACAAGAATAAAAATTGTTATATTTATAATCTTGTTATTTTCATTTGGCCATAGATATTACAAATGAAATCTAGTAAATTTGAAAATATTTGTTAGTGTATCACTTTAATCAAAATTATTTGATGTCTTTAAGTTTTTGATATCATTGAGACATGTAAGATTTCATTAAATAATATATAATTCTCAATTTTCTCATAATATTTTATGAAAACAAGTTTTTATGTCTTAAGAAACAATGGAATATCATGGAATATCACCTATAAATTTTTTATATATATATATATATATATATATATACATAATTACGTTTCTTCACTTAATTAATTTTTGTTTTGTTTTGTTATTGTTTTGTTTTGGTGCTGGGGTTTAAAACCATAGCCTTATGAATGCTAGGCTATCACTCTACCGTTGAGATATACCTGGTCTTATAATTCTTAAATTGCTGTCAAGGTAATTTTTGCATTAAATTCACTCCTTTCAAGTGCATTTGCTGATGCTGTACTTGCTATTACCACTTTATGTAATACAGAGATTGCTAACGATGCTCCTCCCAGATTTTCTTCATTACACATGTGTACCAATCTAACAGCTGCTGCAGTGATGTCTTCTGTCACTTCAAAATTTTTTATTTCTCTTGAGACGATGACTGAATAAGACTACCTTACCCAAATGGTACCTAAAACTTGAGGACTAAGTAGTAAAAACATTGCTTCAATTGCTATAAAGTGTGACTATTTCTGTGGTTCGATTTATGCCTCAAATATCCTGGGGCATAGAGTTTGTTACAGTTTCCAGAGAAGATCACACACTTGATTAATATTCTTAGCACATTTAAATCTGTTATTAATATTACCATAGTTTAGAAAGCATGATATTAATGGATCATTTTGACAAGAAAAATTCTGTCAGACTTCTTAAACAGACTTCTATGGAATTTCCATCCAAATGTTTCAGTGCTGACATGATGCCACACATGGACAGTGCCTTTGTGCTGTAGCAGGAGTACCATTACAACTGTTATCTATGGTAAACTGAAAACAGATACATACAGAAGGGATTATTGAAGAATAGTTCCTCCATAGCCAAGTATGCAGTGGAGATTGGCATGTAGAAAGTGTATTAGGGGATACTTTGGGATCAATAGCTGTGGGCCAGAGGAAGTGAGAAAAAACAGGGCTGAATTCAGCGGTTGGAATAGTTAAGTAGCAATGTAGTAACTATAAGAACTTAGCTATTTCTTTGGGAGCTCTGAAGTCTGAAGCTATGATAACCCATCACAATCTTTCATAGTTGTAGCAATAGGGATATCACAACAAAACAACACATACCAAATGTCTTAAACAGGACACATTTGTTTTCTCACTGCTTGGAGTTTTGAAATTCAAGATCAAGATCAGCATTGGTGTCTCCTGACACTGCTGTCTTTAACATGCAGTTGACCAATTCTTTGCTGTGTGCTCACATGACTTTTGCCCATGGGAGTTCATCGCTGGGGTATCTCTTCTTAGACTGATACCAGTCATATTAAATTAGAGTGCCACCCTTGTAACCTCATTAAAGTTTGATTACCTTCTTAAAGGCTCTATCTCATGTATGAGCGTATTAATGTTTAGAACTTCAACATAGACTATTTTTTTTTAAGTTGGAATCATAATTTAGTCCAAAGCGAAGTGCTTGCTATAGCACTGTGTTTGTTGGTCAATCATTGCATGAGAGTTGCCCAAGGAAGTGGGCATGCCTTTGATCTGAGTGGCATTCTTCAACTCAATTGTTTATTCCTCCAATTTGTGAATATATAAATGAAATGAACATGCTTAACAATTGGCAAAGACCTCATGTTGGTATTTTTGACATGTAGACTAAAATTTATTGTATAGACCAAGTACCTTTAATCTGAAAATCTAAAATCTAAAATGCACCAAAATTTTCTTTTTCATCCAGTGATGACATGATGCCACACATGGAAAACTCCATACTTGACCTCATGTGACAGGCTGCTGTCAAAATATGGGCACAGTAAAAACATTGTATAAAATGACCTTCCACCTATGTTTATAAACTCTATGTTGGGCCCCATCCTCAAGATATCACATTAATTGTATGTAGTTATTTCAAAATGTGAAAATAATCTGAAATTTGAAAACTTTGTGGCCTAAGGAATTTTGAATAGAAATCACTCACTCTATAATCCAAATAAAGTTAACTTAAATTTGTGTCCCTGCCATCAAGATAGTGAATCAAAACTAATATTGCCTTTCAGAGACATTGGTGTAATAATGTTACCCTCAACATTTTTTAAAAACACAGGAGTAAGGTCATTCCTTGAGAATAAAATTAGTCATTTGGTTACAAATTGATTACATCAGGCAATGATTCATCTTCAGTCGGATTGATGCACAATGCACATAATCAATTTACCTTTTCTGCCTGGAGTTTTATCTAGTGCTACTGTCTGGGAGAATACAGACCATCTGATCTGCTCACTTTAAATACCACATAACATAACTCTGAGTCACAGCTTTACTTTTCATAACAGATGAAGTGTACCTTCTATGAGGCACATGACCATGTGAGAAAATTATCTTAACATCTCATATGTGTTTTATCTGCTTGTTAAAAAAAAAATCAGTATCTAGAGAAATCAATGCTGATCCTTGGTCTTGAATTTTGGTCCTACAAGACTGTCAGAAAACACGATTAAACTTTACAGTACATATTATTCTATTATAGAAACCCCATCTTGTAGAACCTGCCAAACTGTTGGAATGTCAAATGGACATAATTAAAAGCACAGGATTTTTACTGCTTTGATTTTGTTATCATGGGATACCTCACAATGGGATATACACTATGAGCCATGAGCCATCATACATGTTCTGATCTTGAGAAGTCACATGCATTATTTTGGAGTCAAAGGATAGACATAGACATGGTCCTGTACCCCACTACTGTCAATGATATATTCAGAAAATTTTGGATTCCCAATTCCACAAATGTAGACCATTTTCTCTCATGTCTCCTCATTCCGTCCTCAGGGAAAACTGCAATAACACCACTGAGTTTAAAAGCTTGGTTGCTTTCCAGTCTGCTGGATTTTTCATGTCCATGTAGCTGATAGCACAGGGGAAAAATTCCATAATGGGAAGAGTAGTTGACTCATCTTCATGAGGATGCTAGGTAATTATTTAATAGAGATAAGTATGAATATATTTTAGTACTCCACTCAACAACTTGTATGTCTGTTGATTCCTGATGTCCCATTGTAAGGGGAGAATGACAAGGGAACCATGAGCTTAATGGCCTCTTCAAATAAGAAATGCTAGCTGAGTAAGGGGAGGGTCCTGAACGAGTGATAAAGATGAAGAATGATGAGTATTAATTTAATCTCAAGTTCAGCCACTGCATAGAGCATACCTCCTTCATGAGGCTGGTTTAATCATCCTTCAGCTTTTGTGAGAATTGCATGTTGAAGGTTCATAGTTGCACAATTTATTTATTTTTTCCCCAGAAAGAAAAATCCTGAAAGGAGAGACCTTGTCTGGGAGATTATTCATCACCATGCACCAGTGTTCATTGAGTGAATGAATGATTGACTATCATGAAAGAATAAAAAAGTACACATTAAAAATGAACAAATATGTGTATGTATAAAGCTCATTGAAATTATAAGGTATAAATTAGGCTACCACATCTCTGTTGTATCATGGAGAACATTACCATTGAGTAGAAAGGGAAATATAACAATCATCAAGCTCATCAACTACAACTATTTTAACTTGAAGTGACACAGTGCACATACATACCTGTACTCTAACACACAGCTTTATACCCTAACCATAGCTTTTGTGACAAAATCAGTTTTATTTAAAAATATGTAGAAATATTTAAAGGATAATCTATCTAAGGTCTATGAAACATCAGTATAAATGGAATAATGGGTATAGTTCTCATTTCTTCTATATTTTAATATATTTTATTTTAACTAACAAATATTACACATAGTTTTGAGACCCATGTAGTATTTCAATACATGTATGCACTGTGCAATGTTTAAATCAGTGAAAATAAAACTGGTTATTCAAATATTTATAATTTATTTGTGATGAAAACATTAAAATCCTTTCTTCTTGATTTTTAAACATCTAATACATTATTATTTTCTACAGACAGTCTAATATGCAATAGAACAACAAAATTTACTTTTACCATCTATCTACAACTTAACCCTTCTCCATCCCTCCTCCCTCCATTTCACTCACTCTAGTCTATAACCACTGTTCTGTTCTCAACTTCAGTGAAATGAACTTTAGATTTCACATGAGAAAAATTCTGCCATTCAGCTATATGCATATATTGACACCAGATTGGCTAAAGTCACAATATATTATAAAAATGGAAATAAGTTTATGTATTAATGGAGATTTTATACACTCAGAAAAACACTATTAGTATTAGAATTGAAGAAATAATGAGCTGGGTTCCAAGAGTTTTAAGAAGAAAATGAGATTTAAGGGTCAAATAGTCTTTAGTTTCCTCCTGAGTAAGTTTTACAAACTTTAATGCTGTATAGCATAAATACCAAACTTAAATTTAGAAAGTAACAATATTTGAGTTACTGTATTATAAATGATAAATCATACAAGCATTGAAATGCAACACTTAATTAAATAAGGGAAATGCATTAAATTATTTATTATGTAAATGTTTTGTGAATTTATAAAATATAAAAATATTCATATGCAAAATGATCATATCAAAATGTTTAACCTTAAAATATTACAATAAGCCAGGCGCGGTGGTGCATGCCTGTAATCCCAGCACTTGGGAGGCTGAGGCAGGAGGATCGTGAGTTCAAAGCCAGCCTCAGCAATGGCGAGGCACTTAGTAACTCAGTAAGACCCTGTCTCTAATAAAATACAAAAAAGGGCTGGGGATGTGGCCTAGTGGTCGAGGGCCCCTGAGTTCAATCCCTGGTACCAAAAAAAAAAAAAATAAAAACCAAATTACAATAAATTTGCAAATATGGAAACACTAACAATTAACATAAAGAATATTTATTTTTAACCTTTTACAACAATTCAAACCAAAATTATCATAAATTCATAAATCAATGAGCATTTTAACATAGATTTTTGCTTGTTGTTTGTTTTACAGATATATACACATTAAGGCACTATATATTTTTAGGTTTCTCATATCATGTCCCTGACCTTTTAAATCTATGGCTACATTTGAAATACCTATTGAGTAAACTAAGTAATGTAACCAAGTAGTCAAATTGTCATTGAGTTTGTGGTTTTGGGACACTTTAAATGTATATGCACTACAACAGCATGGAAATTAATTTATAACTAAAGTATATTTAGAAATAGTACATTAAACTGGAACTTAAAAGATGTTGTGTAATAAACAATTCCAAGGATGCAATGAAGAGCAAAATTATTTGCTCTACTAATCAACAGGACCACTAAACTCTTCATTTTTTATGAATTCAACAATTATTTGTTGAAGTGTTATAAATACTAATAGCAGACTCATGCTAGTTGTTAAAATTTGTAATACAGATAGCTTATTTAGTGGTAGGGCCCAACCCTCTTGCAGGTGCTCTTCTCCAATACCCTTGGGCTTTACCAAAGACCCCAAGCCCCCACAATTAAAGCCTCATTCAATCCAGACAAAACATGTGATCTCCAAGATAATGTTTTAAGTCTCTGCTTCCTATCTATTGTAAACAGTCAACACCAGCATTACAGAAGTTTTAAATAGTTTATATTATATGAGTCAACTAATGATAGTGTGGATCACAGAGACATTTTGTTAGAAATATGAATTTGAAATTGAATCAACAAATGTATTCTTTTTATATTTAAAATGTCAGATCAGGGCATAAAGGGTCATTGCTTATGACATCATTGTGCCTTACCAGCTGCTGGTGTAATGAAGCAACCAGGTTTGAAACTTCTATAATTTTGGATAAATTTGTTAAGATTTCTCAAATCTTAAAGTGAGTATCAAGTGTATCTTTCACTTATAGTTCTCTCAGGTAGAACACCTCTACCATTAAAATGACAGGTATTAGGCATTGAGAACCTGAGGTGGATTCCTGGCTTTGTTTGTATGTATGTCACTGGTCCAGGTTTGTCCTTGGTTCCTCCATGTCACGTCTAGCTTTCCTTCCTGACTGCCCCTCTGACTTCAGATCTGGCTCCAGTTATAGAAGCAACAGTCTCACCTAGACTTTGTGCTCATCCTTATGATACCTATAATAAATCCTGTTATACATATCCATGTGTGTGAATTCTATGTCTCTAATTAATTCTCCCATGTATTTTAGCACAGACAGAATATCTAGAGGAAGAGAACCTTCAAAATGCATTGCTTGAACTGGATACAGTTTATCTAAGGTGATTTATCATACATTATTAAATTTCAAGTCATTGATAACAATATTAAGAATGGTGAAGAGAGTGCTGGTAGTTCACAGAATATGGAAAACACTAAAAAGTGGCAAAATGATTTCTTAAAATACAACATTTAGACACGTGTAATCAACAACCAATTTTCTATAGAAGTCACAATAATAAAAAGGTGACAGAATATTAGCCATGGTGGGGGGCAAATGTTAGTTAAAAAGAATTGCTTCAAAATGCACTATGAATCTTGGAAAATAAAAGGATGAATTTATGGAATTCATTATTAAGGCCAAGGTTTGTTTCTCTGAATACCAAAAAGAAAAAGAAAAGAAACTTGTAGCTTTGTACATGTGTGTTTAAGATTGCTGGGTGAAAAAAATAAAAATGTACTCCTACTTTTGAGTTGTAACACAAAAGAGTTCCCACATTATCAAGGTCTCTTATATTAAAATAAGTCATTAATTTTGTAGGAATAGAACTTTGAAAAATGCAATGGGTCTATAGGCAAATTGCAGTGAAACCAAAGAACTTAAGCTTCTACATTATTTGAATCCTACTTCCCCAATAAAAATATCTCTTTGAGGCTTACCATCTGAGATTAATCTTCCTTTGCCTGCAAAACTGTAATAACTTCCTCAAAATAATTGCTTTTTGCAAGCCAATGATAATCTTCTTCAGGTTTATCCATTTATTAATTTCCCATTGATTTCATAATAAATTACAACAACATTAGAATCTTAAAACAGTATGAAATTATTGATTTATATCTCTACAAGTCAAAGTTCAAAATGGGTAATATTTAGAGAAATGTATATTTATTTCTGCAGGTCTCCATTTCTTCTGGAAGCTCTCAGGGAGAATCTGCTTACCAATGTTTTCTACCTATGAGGGGCTGCTTGCATTCCTTGCTGCATGACCCCATCCTTCATTTTCAAGGTCATCAGTAAAGCATCTTCCAATCTCATGCTGACACTATTTTTATCATCAAAGCTCTTTCTCTAATAGTGGCCCTGGTGCATTCGTATTATAAACACCATTGTGACTATAGTAGGCCCATCCAGATAATCCACAGTAACCTTCACTTCTCCAAAGTTTTAAGTGAATAATATCTGCAAAGTCCCATTTACTATGCAAGTAAATATATTTGCAGATTTCATAGATTAAGACACGGATATACTTTTGGGGGATTATTATTCATCCTACTACCCTCTTCCAGCTCCCATTCAATCTCTCCTGCCACCAGATTCAAGTCATAAAATGTTTTGAGAATCAATGTATGACTCACAATCAGGTATCATACACATCAGTATAATTACATAGTTTTCTTATATGATACTGACTGAAATCCAGTTCCTATTTGCTTGGATGGATCCTAAGTCTGGGAAACATTGTTAAAGGAACATAAACTAGATCAGGTTGTATTTATTGATATAAACTCAATAAATATAGATTTATGACTAAAAAAAAATTGACCCAATTCAGAAATGTGGACTGTAATAGGCATCTTTTTTCCTTTCCTTTTTCACACATGTAATTGTTTTGATCATTTAACTATATATTTTGTTATTAAATTACATGGTGTCAAAGAAGAAATTCCACTCAATTAGGAAAGGAAAAAAACCCTCACCAAAGAATGGAAAATTTACTTTTCATCCTTTTAGGATGTTCCTGTTAGTAAGAGGAACAGATGGACTTTATTAGCAAGAGGCATGATTTTGTGAATATACTTTTTTGCAAAATGATTTGATAAAAAGATGTATGTATGGATAACAAGTTGAAAAATATTTTATTGCAAGAGTTATTGTGTAGTATAAACCTAATTTAGCTAGAATTCCATTTACAAGAATTTCTTTCTTTCCCTTTTTTAAAATTTTTATGGGTCATGAGAGATTTTACAAGAGATTTGAAAACCAAAAGTGAGATAAACAGCACTTTTTAAAAGATATTAAAATTATCTGAGTTTTTAATACCAGAGGATTTATATGACCCTTAAGAAAAAAAAAAAAGTGAGATGCTGTCTCTAACAAAATACAAAAAAGGGCTGGGGATGTGGTCCAGTGTGCCCCTGAGTTCAATCCCCAGAACAAAAAAAAAAAAAAAAAAAAAAAAAAAAAAAAAGGAAAAAGAAAAGAAATGGAAGCCTAAGTATCCCTTATTTTCAGTTTTTCTACTTTTCTTCTATCAAAGTATGCAGACAATTTGCTTTTTATTTCTTTATGACCCTCCCTTGTAGTTTCCCAGTCTGCCTCTGTGAAAATAAAAAATGAAAGCAGTATTATTTTAACTTCCCTCCACTTTGTTGTATAATCTATTTGTTTTATCCTATGGATAAGTTAAGTTTTGTGATCATTTTAACCTAGTTTTTTTATATTACAACAAAAAATCAGGGGCTGGGGTTGTGGTTCAATGGTAAAGTGCTTGCCTCAAACATGTGAGGCACTGGGTTTGATCCTCAGCACTTCATAAAAATAGATTATAAAAATGAAGGTATTTTGTCTATCTACAACTAAATAACATATTAAAACAAAAAAAATCAATTGCACTGTGTGTATTCAGATGGTAAGTATTTGAATATATGTGAAATAATTCTTGTAAATATATTGATTTTTGTTGTAGCCATTTGATCTTGCTAAAAAGTACAGATAATTTTTGACAGAAAGGTCAGATGAAAAATATATGTAAAATCATTTTTATAATATAAATTGATATACATTTTGAATGGAAATAAAAAAGAAAGGTGATAGTAAAAAACAGAAAATATTTTTGAAAAAACAAAATGAAGAAAATCATTCCGTAGATTTTTAGAAAGGTAAAATATAGAAAATGATCCATTGTGATAGTACAGGTATGAAGTGAAATATTAAATTTTATATATGTTGTATTGAGGTAGTAGTGCAGCATCAAATTAGATAGGAATTATAGTAGTTAGAAATATGGAGTTAAATTTGAAATGAAGGTTCATTTGGTGTAGATAAATACAAGCATTTTTTTGCTGCAACAAAAAAGTCTCAGGTATTTGGAGAATATAAAATAAGACGTGTCTAAAGATTCAAAAGGAAAACAAATTACAGAGCTAAATAGAAAAATTGAAGACTACATTAATATGTAAGATTCCAAAAGATGAGCCAGGATGACTGATGAGTATCATCAAATGTTGTAGAAAAGTTAAAGAGGATGAGATTTCAGCAAAGAAATAATATTTGACTTGAAGAAGACAGAATAGCTGATAAGTGAAAAACAGAAACAGATTACAGAATTTTAAGAAAAGAGTACTCTCGGACTTGAAAGTCATTCACTGTGAAGAAATTAAGGGAAGCCCAAATGCCCACTAAATCTTTCAGAAAGATTATAATATATCATGTTAGTAATTCTTGTGCAGCAACTGGAAGAAAATAGACATGTAATTATGTGTTGTAAATAATCACACCATTTATTTCTATGCAATTAAGTTCTTATATACAAATTGTTAATATTAGCAAAGATAACTAATAAGACATGCCCAATTAGATAAGTCAATAGTTCTAAATGAACTGGCCTACAAATAAGCTAAAATTTTACTTCATGATTTTAGTAAGTAAAAAATCACTATTAAGAACCAATAAATCTTATGGTGATGCATGCCTATAATTGCACCTATAAAATGCAAAAAATAATTCTTACTTATAATACCAAAATAATAATTTGTATTTATTTGCTTTTAGTGGCATATGTACATGAGATAATCTGGGACTGATGAATCACCATAAATAAAGAAATAAACTGTAGTAATTATGCATGTGTGCCACTTGTATCAATGAAGATAGAGGGCTTACAGTACTTTTATGACTGACGACTGCAGGAGGTACACATGTTCAGAAAGCCTAGTCATGCATGCACCAAACATTGCACTCTTAGCAGGAAAGAAGTCTTTTAGAACTCTGAACCCAGCAGGATCGGCAGACATAAGCTCCATAACAGAATCAAGTGCTACACTTCCCTTTCTTGACACCATATAGCAGTTTTCATCCTACATTTTATATGGAAATATGTGGCATATTTGTATTTGCTTAATCCACTGTGATATTGAACATAACAGTGCAGTAGACTCTTTTTTGCATTTGAGTGAGTTAGATGGCAGATATTCAGATAACTTTTATCAATTTTTTGTTACTATTCTATAAGAATTTGCACTCATAAATCTTTTCATTAATTTTTAAAAAATAGACACAGAGCATTGTGAATTAGCTTAAAGCTAAGGGATCTAAACTGTGAATATTAATTGAAACATATATTGTTTACTTATTTTTGCCTAAATAATCTCCTAACATTTGTCCTGATTTACAGTTTCTTAAAGAAATTTGGTACCAGGGATTGAACTCAGAGGCACTTGACCACTGGGCACATCCCCAGCCTTTTTTCTTTTTTTGTATTTTGTTAGAGACAGGGTCTCACTGAGTTGGTAAGTGCTTCGCCCTTGCTGAGGCTGGCTTTGAACTTCCAATTTTCCTGCCTCAGCCTCCCAAGTGCTGGGATTACAAGCGTGTGCCACCTTACGCCTCTATAGAGTTCTTAACAACGTTCAAGGGATAGTGAATCCAAATTATGTTGTGAGTTTAGCTGTTTCATGCTTGATTCATACTTTGGCCTGTTTGTTAGTATGGGGTGTCTGTTCAGTAGTACATTGTGTAATAGCCTTTTAATAAAGTAGTTAAGTTAGCAAAATCAGTTTCTAGTTTTCTCCATTTCCTACCAGGATTCACAATAAGTATCTCATACATGAAAGACATTATTGTGGCAGTTGTGAAGCACACAAATTGTATTTCCCCTGCAAGGATGGGTTGTTTCAGAGAGCATTTTAGAAGAAATGGAAAATGAATTTAGAATTGATACAGAGAAGCCAAAGATCCAGAATAACCAACTCAATACTGAAGGAGAAGACTGAAGTTGGAGGAGGAGCCTCATCTAATGTTCAGAATTATAGTATAGCTATAGTGATCAGGTCCATGTGGCCCTGGGAAATTACTTGGAGCAAGCTATGCTATGTGTACATGTGAGCATGTCACAATGGACCTTGTGATTATGTATAATTATAGAGCACTAAAAAAATAAAAAGACATTGTGGTGGTGTTGATGAAAAAGCAAATTAATGAATCAGTGGGACAGAATAGAGAACCTTTGAATAAATGCACATAAACATAATCAAGTAATCTCTGAATAAACAAAGGCAACAAACATAAAGGGCAAATGTCATTAATTAAGCAAACTCTGGTACATCCAATGGAATAGTATAAAGATCTAAAAATAAATGAGTTTTCTATCTATAAAAAGACATGGAGGAAACTTAAGTATATATTACTAACAGAAAGATACAAATAGGAAAAGTTTTATAATATGTAATTACGATTATAAGTAAATCTTGAAAAGATAATACTATATAGAGTAAAAAGTTCACAATTTTCCAAGAATTTAGAAATGGATAGAAGAAGGAATGAATAGGCATAGCAGAGAGGACACTTAAGGCAATGAAAATGCTCTGTGTGACACTACAATTTGGGTACATATCATGGAATATTTGTCAAAAACCATAGAAAATGCAACACCAGTGGTGAGCCCTAATGTCAGCTATGTACTTTGGGTGGTAACAATGTGTCAATGTAGTTTCCTCAATTATAAGAAACCTCACTCTGGTAGAAAATTTGGATCATGGGAGAGATTATACCTGTGTGACAGCAGGGAGTATAAGAAGAATCTCTTTACCACCTTCTTTTTTCTCCTCCTCCTCCTCCTCCTCCTCCTCCTCCTCCTCCTCTCCTCCTTCTTCTGTTTGTTTTGAACCTAAAAGTATTCTAAATAAAACCTTTTAAATAATCATAGAAATAGCCCTTGCTAGTGTGTAGGGGGTGTGTGTGTGTGCACGTGTGTATGCACGTCCTAGAGGGGGAGAGAGGTGTGGAGAGATAGAATGTGGAGGGAAAGGATAGAGAGTGGGGGTGTGAAATGATTAGAAATGTGGATAGTTTACATTTGAAATATATTTGAAACCCACTTCAATCCTATACTTAATAGATTAACTTTTTAAAAATTATTTTTAGTTATGATACAACAGCAGGACACACCTTGACATAATCACAAAGCAAGTAACTCAACCTGCTCCCATTCAGTTCCCAGTACTTCCCTATTGTCCCCTGCTCCCCTTCCTTTCCTCCACCGATCCATCTTTAATCCATTTACAGTCTACTTTTTTTCCATTATTCCGCATCTATGTATGCACATAGGAAAGTTCAGTCAGATTCAGCTCATTCTTCTTCCCTTTTCCTATAACTTCTTCCTCCTCCTCCATCCCTTTCATCTAATCTACTGCTCTTTCCTCCATTTTGATCAAATTTATTCTTGCCTCTCTTCTTTTTTTTTTTTTTTTGAATTTCTCTCTCTCTCTCATAAGAGAAAACGTCTGACCTTTGTCTTTTGAGGACTGGCTTATTTCACTTAGCATGATAATCTCCATTTCCTTCCATTTATTGGCAAATGCCACAATGTCATTTTACTTTATGACTGAGTGATACTCCATTATGTACATATAACACATTTTCTTTATCCATTCATCTGTTGAAGGGAACCTATGTTTGTTCAATACCTTGACTACTGCTCTTTGCCAAAAACACAAATAACAATAAATGTTGGCAAGGATATGGTTTAGGGTTAGGGTTAGGGTTATTGTTGTTGGTGGACTGAAAATTGGTGCAACCACTCTGGAAAGCAGTATGGAGATTCCTGAAAAAAAAAAAAAAAAAAAAAGGAAATGGAACTATCATATTATTCAGCTGTTCCATTCCTTGGTATGTACACAAGGGATTTAAAATTAGCATACTAGAGTGACACAGCCACATCAATATTTAATACATTTAGGTTTAAATTAGTTGTATTATTCTTCAGTAGAGAATGTGCCTTACACACAGTAGGAGATCAAAGTGAGTTGAAATAATATGCTTTTGATTTGACGTTTTTCAAATTTCCTGCTTGGGAATTTCAAATTGTCTTCATATATTACTGGTTTAATTCAGTATAAGTGAAGTTTCATTTTTATTTTCCAAAATGACAATATTCTATTTGCATATTTTCTCTTCCCACATAAATGTTCAGGTTCCTCTGAATAGTCGTTTTAGGTTAAATTAAAATTTCTGAAGGATATTGGAATTCATTAAGTAAAATAACAACAACAACAAAGAAATTTTAGCCACATTCTATTTATGCAAGAGGCATCAGTAATATTTTGTGTTGTTAAAACTTTGATGAAAATATAAGAATCTATTTCATAGTGTCAGAAAAACCTGAGTATGTTTCATATGCACATTTTACAACTCTGAGGATTTCAGATGACAAAATAGCTTCTTTAAATCTTACCACCATAATCTTCAAAACTTAATGTTAATATCAATCTGATATAGGGGTTGGGGATGTAGTAATAGAATGCTTGCCTACCATGTGCAAGGCCTTGGGTCCAATTCCCAGCACTGGGGGGGGGGAATATATATATATAATTTCATATATATATATATATAATTTCACACATATATATAATTTCAATAAATAAATTTTATAGAATTTTATAGAAAACTAGGTACATAAAGCTAAGAAGAGCTGTACTCTAGACATTAGCCATAAACAATTTTGAACACATCAGTTAAATTTAAGATAATCATTTTTCTTCATATTAGTGTAATGCAAATTTAAAGCTTCTAATATCTTGTTAAAATAATTTTGAAAATACTATGAAATATTAATTTTATACTAACCATATGTTTTAAATATCAATAAGTACACTGAACAAAATATAGAAGTACATTACTCTAGACTTCTTATTATCATATAGTATTTTCAATTAAAAGACACATATGTTATTTTTTGCCTTTGCCCTCAGATCCTTCTGTGACATTATCAGACTGTTGTGAAAACACATGATCTAATAATAGCAATATTTAAACTATAGGATCAAGAGACATTTTATTCTAGAAAGTTGACATATCAACTTTTTATTTCTAATAGAAATGCATTATAAGAAAGCATCAAAGGAAACTTTCTATTTCTAATAGAACTCATCATAAGAACCTTCTGGAAACTTTCTGTTTGTAATAGAATGGATTATAAGAAAACATAAAGTTATTGAGGCCAATTTGTAACCAAACAATGGAACTGAAATGTAGCTGGCACTAGAGATTTATGTAAGACTGCAGTACACAGTGACAAACCAATATATAAGCTGCACAGTATTAATATGAATGTTCGAAAAAGAAAATTGAGTTTCACCACTGATTTTCTTGGAATTAGATGAATTAAAAGGGTGATCCACTTAATATTGTATAAGAGATTCATCTCATTGATAGGAATGGAAATATAGATAGAGAAAATGTCATTAGTCATCTAAATATGGTGATGGGTACACAAGGACTCTTTTATTATTTTTCCCTAATAATAGTGAATGACAACTTATTACCCAAACCTATTTTTACAGTAGAGAACATTATAAAACACAGGAAAACTGATTTATAAACTATAAGAAAATTCTAGTAATTTGAGGAATTAAAACATATTCCTGCATACCACAGGAAAAAAAAAAAACTTGCTTTGAAAACGAACAATTTGAAAAATTTAATAACTCATTATAGATAAAATAATTAGAAGCATACTATTTCTACTTTCCTATTTATTAACAATAATTCTTTTTAATCCTGAACATTACTCATGTTCAATGCTATAGAAAATTTGGGGACACAGATTTAATGAGTTCACACTCACTATTGATTTAATAGGGGAAACAATTATTTCAACATTAATTTATACATAGTGGTTCACTCAGTTAAAATGTTTTCTTCATGAGTTATTCATTTTCAATATTACTAAACAACATCAGGTGGAAAATATAAATGTTAAAAGGTCAAAAGAGTCTCCATAATTGGTGGTATTGCTACACAGTTAAGAAACATCTGGGGACATTTTTCAGTAGGATGAGTCCCAGAATAAATTAGTGGATTAACAAGGGATATGGTTATTCAGGGAATTGCATGAAATGATAATAAAATGCTTGGGAAGTTTTAATGATTAAATTTTCCCTGAGGAAAACTTCTGCTGAACAATCATTAAAAGTGTTCTCTAAGATCTTCTACATTTTAAAAAATATTTCCTCCCAATGATTCAAATGTGAATAATATTGTTTCCAAAAGTGCATACAATATACCTAAAAAAAAAAAAAAAAAAAAAAGATTGCAGTAGTTTATACCTGAAAAGACAGAGGTGGCATTTCAAGTTTCCTTCAAGGAACATCCCTTTTCTAAACTAAAGTGCATGCCACTTTATAGTCTCATATTGGTTAAACCTAACAGTAAAATACATAGTTTGCTTCAGAAAAATTTTCTTAGGTAGTCATATTCTTTAATTTCTCTAATAATTATCTTGTGTTCAGAATTCACAAAAGACACTGAGGCTCAGCTCTATGGAGGGTATGTGTGAGTCTTTGTAGACAAAATGGTATTGAGCCAAGATAGAATTAACTGACTCCTAACTTCTGGTATGTTTCATTGTGCTGAATGGTCCCTAGAATGTCAAAGCATTTTTCCACTTAGAGGAAAGATAAAATGTTAATATACACAAGATTATATTTGGCTTCTACACTCTGCATAATAACTAATAAAACTGCTTACATTTTATATTATTCTCTGTCACAGTGGTACCACTTAACCTGAGAAGAACACACTCATTTACATTCCAAGGGCAGTTTGAGATTTGAATTAAACATAAGTGTACACAAGAAAGGGATCCCATGATATTTTCCAGGAAGTCAGCTTCTAAGCACTTATTGACTAATATATTTTCTTCACAGACAAATGATCAGCTAAAATGCACTGCACTATCAATGAGAAGTAACTGAGTTGGGGCACCCTAGTATTTGCTTCTGCAGCACCTTATCATATGTCCTGAAATGAGTTATCTTTTCATTTTCTGAACCTTAATTTTAAATCTTTCATAATGAGTCAATTGATTATCTAATCTATAAGATTATTTTCAGCCTCAAAGCAATTTAAATGGAGCAAAATAATTATAGAACTCTGAGCACAAAGATCACAATACCCTGGATTCCCCATCTCAAGCCAGCCATTTTTAATTATTTATTTATTTTGTTCACCTTGTAGAAAACATTTTCATTTCATTCCTTTCCCAGGTAACCTGTGGAATAAACAAATGAGGACAGATAAACAGATGAGGACACTGGGCATTATGAATGAACAGGAACATAAAAGACTGAGGAGACAGCTACTCCTACTCGTAGTCTTGTGTATTAGGGCAACCAATAAATAGCAAGGCACAGTGACTAGAGGAGGCAACACAGCTGGGGTTTCCTAGAAATGTGCTGATTTTGTGGGTCTGCACTTCCTTCCTTCATGTGTGTACGTTTGCAGAGAGTTCTTTGTTCATAACATTTCATATGTCACCTAAATATGGTCACTTCTCCTTATATTCACAGTTGTTATTTTAAACAAAGCCTACATGATCATAAAAGAACCTTCAACTGTTCCCTGATATCATTCTTGATCTAATCAGGTGAAATTTTTCATAACACAACACATGGGTACCAACTCATCCTCTGAAACTCAAACCAGCTAGACATCTCATTGAAAACCAAAGGTTGCCTTTTAATAACATCTGCTTTCCTAAATCATTCCCTCTAGTACCTTTGTGCCCCTGAGTCAGGTTAAACAGTGTCCACCAAGCTTCTGGCTTCAACCATTCTTTTTACCCAATGTTTTAGATGATAGTCTCCTATTATCTATTATCACTTATGTTTCAGCTCTGAGAAAAGCCTTCCTCTTCAAAAATGTTTCTAAAATTTCACAACTCTCTACCCCCTGTAATTATCACATTTTATTTAATTAATTTACTAATTATTCACCCATATTATTACTATTTTATATTAATATATTTCTCTTTCTAGTATATTGTATGCTCCAAGAGAACAAAAGTTGTATCTTACTCAATTATTTTGAATTACAAATGTATATATTAAAAAATATATTGCATCTTATGATATAGAGAATAAGCAGTAGAAAATTTGAGGGGTTAATAAAGAGTTCAGAGGCAGAAAAATACATCTAGAGAAACATAGATGTACGAGACAACAAATCCCACCATTATGTATAACTATAATGCACACTTTAAAAAATATGCAAAGAAAGAAATACATTTAAAGACAACTGTAACACTTGAAACAGTTGACACTGTCTTGATTAATGTGCATACTCATATTCATGAATAATGTATGTGTGGTATTTCTTTTTGTTCTACCCAGGTTCTTCCCATTTTAATGCTATGTTACCATGTTAATCCATATAATAAGATGTTCTTAAAAAGAAAATAATCTTATTAGGGTTAAATTTATAAAAAAGTACAAAACTCAAAATGATGATCCTGTTCCTTTTTTTTTTTTTTTTCCTATTATTGAGTTGATAAAGCAGAGAAGGGGCTGGGATGTGGCTCAGTGGCAAAACACTGTCTTAGCATGGGCAGAGCCCTGGGTTCAACCCTCCAGCACCACCAACAGCAACCACAACAGCAATGAATCAAAGAAAAATTCATATTCCTGACTAATGATATAATTTTTTTCATTGTTAGATTAAATTCTCAAGCATTTAGTCTTGCTTTTGCTTTACTATTAAAAAAAAAATATGATGAGAAATCATCTAGCTTCCAGGGTTTTACACGATAGCAGTTTATTTGCTGATCCAAGGTGATTTGGACTTTTGGTAATTTTATTTCTTGCTGTAAAATAAAATATTAAAACTTGACTTGTGAGTCACTAAAATTCTTTAGAAATACTCCCTCAAGAGAATGAGTTCTTCATAGAAGATTGTTTGAAAAGATGAATAGTATTGCTGGAACACAGAAATCTTTGTTGTGATATATTTTTTTGTTGTTGTATTATAGTGATGTTTTTCTTACAACAGTCATTATTTGGAATATTAGTCAAAATGATTCTAAAACTGTGCTAAAATAATAACAGAAAGAAGAATAGCAAACTAACAATGATAAAGTTCCAAAGGCAGAAACTAAAAGTAGTCAAAGGGGAAATGTTAACTAAAATTGATAAAAGAAAAGAAAATATATTGGGAAAATAATGTCACTTTTAAGATATCACAGTAAAATGAAAGACAGATAGGTTTCAATTTAATGACTGCTTGGTGACCTATATGAAATAGATTGATTTTCCCAGTCTAACTTTTAATAGAAAATGATCCATACTCCAAGAGAAGAATAAAATCTAAGTTAAAGAAAACTTTACTCAAAAAAGACTTCACAAGGTTTTTCCATTGAACCAGCTATAAAGTTTCTTACAAAATATTTTAGTTTTTAAGACTGGAAAAAATAAATAAGTTATTTCTGAGATATTTAATTATCATTGATGATAGATTAAACTATAAATAAAAACTATCACTGAAATTCTGTGGTAATTTAGAACACCTTTAAATATTTCAGATTCATCTTATGGCTTATAATATTCTAAGTTACTAGATAAGATTTCACCATTAAGTACAATGGAACTATAATTTTAATTCCTTTTGCTTTAAAGTATAATATGAAATGTAATACATTCTGCTGTCATTTCTAACAACTTAGAATAAAAAATAAATTTGAAAAAAAAAAGTTTCCTATTAGTGGTATAATTGTAAAGTACATGGTTTCAGAAAACTGAGCAGGCACTGTCAACATTTAAATATTGGTTATTATAATTTATAAAAAAATGATAAAATCTATTTTTAAAAAATTGATTTTTGTTCATTATTCATAAACTTTTCAACACTACAAATTAATTTCAACATTTTTTTCATGTATCTCCATGTAGTATAAGATCTTGTCAAACATATTAGATCTATTAACATGAAATTCCTTCTTGGTATTAAAATGTATTTAAACCATGTATCTCAATATTTAATCACTAAAAAGAATTAATGTAATCATATTTTGTGTGTAAAAGCTCAAATCACCTTATTTTTATGAATCATATGCAATTTTAGTTTATCATTTATGGGCAACTAATTAGGATTGAACAAGTTATCTGAGAATCCTATATTTGATAAAATTCTATAATGATATCATAAAAAATAAACCTTTTTGTATACACATTAGCTTTCTTATAAACACATTAGTTTTATTGTAACAAAGCAACTTGTGCACTTTTAACATTTAAAACTGAGCATCATCTTTATCTTCCAGTGTAAACAAAAAAAAAATTTAAAAATAAACAAAATTACAATAGAAAATGTCAATTCCAAATAAGATCCTACTGATTCTGTTGGTTTTTCCATCAAGTGGCAGAGCTCAGATCATCATTAGGAGAGAATTTTTATTTTAAAAGTATCATCTTAAACTGCAAGGATGTCCACTAAACATCACAAGTAAACATGCCAAAGGAGAAACCATGTTGTTAAAATGCCCACTTAACCCACACAACCATCTCAATCCCACCCTTTGCTGACCCTGTATAACCTCAATTTTTAAAGTTGTGTTTTTCTCTTTCTTTAAACAAACAAACAAATAAAAAAGTGGATGATACATGTTGGGAAATGCTAACTGGCCACATTCACATAGAGACACAGTGTAATTTCTGAACCCAATATGCAGATAAAGGAGGGGAAAAGCTAGCATTTTGTGCACTACTACACAAGGGCTTAGCACCCTCCACTTCCAGCAGAGTGAAGGGAGCAGAAGGTTTTCCTTTTTCCCCCAAAGCATGGTGTTGTGGATTCCATACAGTTCTTGTTTTTTGTTTTGAGACAGGAAGGGGTAAAAATGAATTGAACAGAAGGGTGTAGAGATTCTTTCTGCTCAATTTATTTCTCCCCAAAATAAATTGATAACCCTGGTTTGAGAAATGAGACCTCAAAGACAGGGTAACAGAGAACAAAGAGTGGAGAGGGGAAAAAACAGACTGCAACTTGCTCCCAGGGACTGAATTAAGAGGGCTGGGGGGAGGAAAGAAAGAAAAAAAAATTGAAATCCATCAGTGTTTAATTAGTCATCTTTTTCATTCTATGCACCTTTCTCCCCTTCATCATCATCTTCATCTTCATCACCTTCATCCTCATCCCCTTCTTCATCAATATCTTCCAATCCTTCATCAATATCTCCTCCTCTTCTTTCTTCTCCTTCCCCTTATTCATCATCTGTTTCAGGAACCAAGAGTACTGCAATGGATTTGGCCATATATCATCATCTTTGATGACCTCTCCTAAATCATCTGCCCATGCATCAAAATGGTCAGTAAACCAGGTAAAGAAGCTCTCTGGTTCTTCATGCTGTCTCTTCCCACTGTCTTTATTCTGCACTTGACTTGACTGTTCCTTCAAATCCTTTCCAGTTTTTTTTTTTTTTTTTTTTCCCCAAATTTCTGTGACTTTGAAGACGGATAGCTATTCTCATTCAGATGAAATTCTTTGGGGAGAACTTTATTTTCAAAGTAAGGATTGTCATGAATTGCAGACACTTGTAGATGGTTGACAGATGTTATCCCCAAATTTGGGATTTTAGTGATCAATTCTGAACTTTTCTGAAAAAAATATTTCCATTCTACTTTCAATATCTCCTCACTGGCTTTTTCATTAAGTCTATTTCATCTTGTACTTCATCAATATATTCAGTGGCTTCTTCTTTCTCTTTTTCACCCTTTAGCAAGCCCAGAGAGGCCAATAAGTCCACCTGCCTTGAAGCAGGAGGCAGTTTGGGTTTCTTCCTTTTGAGACTGGAGTGAAGAGTTGGGGGAAATCCTGTGAGGGAAGTCTAGGAGCAGACCCATGGATCTCCCAGTTCACCAGGGAGAAGAACAGAGAGAAAGTTGGGGGGGGGGGGGGGGATCTTTTAAAATATCTTATTAAATAGAACCTGATTATGAAGTAAATTTTGTTCAATATGTATGACCTAAAATACATTCATAAAAGAAAATATATGCCAAGCAATTTAAGGGGAAAATCTTTCCTCTATATCAGTAAATCCTTGAATCTAATTACATTCCTGATTCTATTCTCTGCCCTTCCTACTCAGAGATAAACTTTTTCCATATTTTTTATGTTTCCTCAAATATGTAAGCATCTATAGATACTGTAACTTTGTTTTTTTCATGTTTTAAAATATTTGCTAATAACATTGTCTTTGGAACATTCATCTGAATCTGTAAATTTATGCTAAATCTGTCCTTAAGATTTATTTGTGTCGTTCCTTTAATGATTGCTCATTGATTTTTAGTATTTTGCCTTATTTATTATACAAATATATTCTAATTTACCTATCTGTTCTATTATTGATGACTATTTCCACTTTATTCTATGGCAAACTATAAAACTATGAATATCTTGGCAAAATATCACATTGTAAATGTATGTGTCTTTTTTCAATAGTATTTCTGCATTATAGATTATATGTTAAAAAATAGAAATAAAAAACTGGTTTTGAAATCAGTTATTCCCAACTTTAGCCAACTATAACAGTAATTTTCTTTTTTATCCTAATTTGTCTTTAAAACACAACTTGAAGTAATTGTTTATTTGCTACTACATTTTGCAGTAAAGTAATCCTAGGGAAACAGAAGTAAATGAAATAGATTCTTCTAACAGGAAAATTTTATGTAAATTCTGTGTAATGAATGCTGCTTGGCTAAGGAGGAAGAATTCCCTACTGACTTCCTGGACCATTGAGTTTAACCCATTGTATGTTACCTCCCCATGTCTATGGGTGGGGCACAACTGTTCACAGCAGGGCCCGTCACTTTACTCCTCTCAATGTCAGCAGTGCATACTGAGGTAGGACACTGTAGATGGGACAAGCTAGTTTGGGGTGAAGCCCAAATAGAATTTGTCTGACGACAAGGAATGCTTATTCTCACAGAAGACTTTGGCCAGAGGAAGGGGCCAAATTTCAGAGACAGGTAATATTAAGGGGATTTGAAGTGGGTCCTAAAATGTGTCCAGGAAAATGTTGCTTTTTATCTTTACCAGACATGATATGGATAATTAAAATTGTTGTAGGTATAAAATGGTGTTTATATTTTTGATTATTTATAATGGCTAATAAATATTTTAAGACTTTCCTTAGTAAGCACAAGTGATTTAGGTTGAATCATAAGAAAGTATAAATGTTCAACATTTTTTGACACACAATAATAGTAATTTCACATATTTCAACATAATAGTTTTGTGACCATATTTGTCTTTGAATTTATTTTTAATAACTTATTGTCCATTTTTGAGAGTATTTTTTATTAATTAATTAATTTTTTCAGTGCTAGAGATTGAACCTGGGAATTCACACATGCTAAGCATGCACTCTACCACCGAGCTACACCCTGGCCTTAAAACATTTATTTTTATATTGCAAATATTTTTCCCAGTTAATGTCTGATTATTATATATAGTGTTTTTGATTGATATTTCTAAATTTTAATGTAGTTGGATTAATCTTTTTTACATTACTATTTATAATGTCATGACCTTGATATTGATTATAAATGTATACTTACAAATGAAGCTTTAATTTTTATCAAAATAGTCTTATGACAACAAAAATTGTGTTGACTGACTTCATAGGTAAATTTCATTAGATTTGAGTCTTCATATGCATTAGCATGATCTAATGATCCATTTATTTGTGTATATTTTTAATTTTGATTTTTTTTTTTCAAAAAGGATATGTGTAGCTTTCTTTACAAATGTAGCCTGAGGGGCTGGAGTTGTGACTCAGTGGTAAAGTGCTTGCCTACCATGTATGAGGCACTGGGTTTGATTCTCAAAACCACATAATAAATAAATAAAAATAAAGATATTGTATCCATCTCCAGTTAAAAATATTAAAAGAAAAGAGGAGAAATGTAGCCTGAATTTTAACCTGTACTGTTCTAGTGAGTGGCTATAAATTATGTTTCCAAAGTATTAATTTTGTTATAGGTGTATATACAATTTTCGATTAAGAATTTAATATTTATTTTGCTTTAGTTGTAATTGGAGGCAATATCTTTATTTTACTTATTTATAAGTGGTTTTAAGGATCAAACCCAAGGACTCACATGTGCTAGGGGAGTGCTCTACCCTGAGCCATGACCCCAACTCCATTAAAAATTTTTAAAGAACAAAATAAATAAGAAAAAAAAAAACACTATAGCAGAGCATTATGAGCCACTCTCTACCTTCCAAAAAAATTAAGACATTATTTGAAATGCAGAAGTCACCCCCCTGAACTTTCTGAGTGCAAAGATAACTGCTAACATAATTTCTCAAATAAAAGTCATTTTAAAAGTATATGGAATCATTGCCAAACCATTTGAAAATGCTCACTAAATGATAAAATGACATAATTGAAGTTATTTTTATTTTTATATGTTACCATGAATTTTATCAGGAAGCATGTGCTGACTTCATCCTTAAAAGGTATTAAACAGAGTTCATAAAAAAATTGTTGGGACTTTCCGGATGCTGTCTGCCAAGGGGATGGGCTCTGGTTGCTTACCACACCCTTTGGAGGACCTGGGCTAAGCAAGGGGGTGTGGCTATGACGTATCGTGAGAGCTGGAACCACCCTGCTGGTCAAGAATTGGTTATTTTTAGGCCTATATAAGTGCAGTTCACTGTTCAATAAATTTGAGTTTTTGGCATTGCTTTCTACCAAAACTCCCCGGGTGTGGCGTGGTGTCCGTCAATCAGGTGGGGATAGAGACACTCGGCGACTTTTGCCCGCTAAGCCTATCTTCGCCAGGTAAGCTACTTTAACTCTTTCTGCTTGCAGAAAGAACCCCCTTTTAGGGCCCAAAAAGGGAGGTAGCTTTAGACCTCGGCCCCATTAATAAGTAACACAGTAGTCACGGCAGTTGGCGTCCAAGCGCGGGGCACGAAAACAAAAGAAAATTATCAATAGGCTTAGCACGGTTAGAGACGCAGCGTCTCTCTGGCAAAAGTATCCTCTAATATGGGGCAAGCTTTAATATTTAAGAAATCTCAGGACCCAGCCCTCGAGGCATGGCGGTGTATTTTAAGAAAGCAAGGTCTCCAGATTTCTGATGCTCAAGCTGAAAAAATTTGGAGCTCATTAATACGGGTGGCTCCCTGGCTCCCAAAGTCTGATTATAATTCATGGAAGACATGGCACCACGTGGAACAGATTTTAAGAGAGAGAGAAAATAAATATGGGGAAATTCCACCTCCTGGAGTTTATCCAGCTTTATCTGCCCTAAAAGCATGCTCTCTCATGCAAACAATAAAAGAATCTACAGAGGCCACAGATCAGGCACCTCAAATTATAAGAATTGAGGTAACGGAGCAGAACCTATGAGAAAATAAAATATCTGAATCTAATCTCTCCCGGTCCAGAGAATTAAACAGCCCCCTCCCGGTCCGCGGATTTGGAGAAGCCTAACCACTCCCTAGAAGTAGAGAAATCCCGCTCCACAGAATTAGGAAAAACTAGCAATCAGGAACCTACAGCTTCTCCCTTAGAGAGCTTAAAAAAATTCCCTGAGGACAAAGGCCATCAGCCACGTGGCTCACCACCCTGTGAGCGGCATCCGCCATTTTATGAGCCCGCCTCTTCCGGGCCTTCTGCACCACCACTTTTCCAGGAGGCACCAATTTCACAACAGCTGCTAGTGCCCCCTGGTGGGCTTTCACCTGTAATGGCATTTCCAGTTAATTTAAATGCAGCAGGAAATAGGCCGAGTCTTTGGTACCCCATGGAGACTCAAGAGTTAAAAGAGTTAAAAAAAAGCTGTGTCAGAAGACGGTCCTAACTCTCCATGGGCAGAATGTATTTTATCAAGTTTGGCGCATCAAGCCTGCACGACAAAAGATTGGAAAGATTTAGCTAAAGCTGTGCTCCCAGGACCTTTATTTATAAAGTGGTGTGCATGTTTTACTGATGAATGTCATATGCAGGCAGAGAGAAACCGATCTATAAATCCTCCCATACCAATAACCTTTGGGATGCTGGCAGGAGTTAATGACCAATATGCCACGGGCATTCAACAGGCAGCAATACCAGCCCCTTACCGAGAGCAGGTGCGTGCTTTAGGGCTGGCAGCATGGAAAAAGCTAGAGGAAGGCCCTACAGAGCCTCCAATAGCTGGAATCACTCAAAAAGCTAATGAGGATCTGGCCACATTTATTGAGAGAGTGGAAAAAAGCCTTCAAAGAAAATTTCTACCTGGTATGATGAGGGATGAATTTGCAAAAATGCTGGTTTGGGAAGGGATGACCACAGATCACAAGCTGGCCTGTGCCGGGTTAAAGGATAGATGAATGGGGAGATGGATTATTGCCAACGAAGATGTGGGTTCTCAAACTCATCAATCTCAAGTCTTAACCACCACCCTTAATGCCCATACTGAGGTATTAGCAACAGTTTTAAATGGAAAAGGGACCTGTTTTAAGTGTGGATGACAGGGCCATTTTAAAAAAGACTGCCCCAATGGCCCTGGTCGGCCCCCAGAATGCTCCCCTGGCCAGACTCAGAGTCCAGCTGCCCCTAGAACACTTTGTCCTAGATGTAAAAGAGTATATCATTGGAGAAAAGATTGCAGATCTAAATTTGATATTCAGGGGAAACCTTTAAACTCCTAAAGGGGTATCCTCCTCCAGCCCCGTTACACCCAGGAGGTTCCCCTGCTCACAGTCCCCCTAAGGTCCATTGGACAGTTCCTATTGTTCCAGGGATTAGACCAAAGATGGATATTTATATATCAGGAAAGAAATTTTGTTGCCTAATTGATACTGGGGCAGATCATACTATACTAAGGAAAGAAGAGATTCCACTGCAATGGGAACTAATTCCAGAGCCCCAATTACTCGGGGTAGGTGGAAACACTCATTCAGAAGAAACCAGAGATTGGCTTAGATGGAGAGACATAGACGGAAATCAAGGGGAGGTTCTCCCCCTTGTGGCCCCTGGATTAACCTCTAATTTATTAGGCCAGGACATCTTAGGAGAAGCTGAAGCTTACATTACTACAACCCATAGAGAGCTTCAAAATGATATATTAATTAAAGATACGGGGAGAGAAACTTCCAATCATCAAATAGGGTCTCACCCCCAATCCTAAGGGCCACTGCTCCCCAAGTTCCTGCCATTCAATGGCAAGATGGCCCCCCAATCTGGCTCGAGCAGTGGCCCCTTCCTACTGAAAAACTAAACCATTTGAGGTCAATTGTCCAAGAACAGTTAGCCCTAGGACACATTAGATCCTCTCTTAGCCCATGGAACAGTCCTGTTTTTGTTATACAAAAGGCCACAGGGAAATGGAGGATGTTACAAGACCTCCGGAAAATTAATGATAGGATGTTCATTGTTGGCACACCTCTGTGTGGCCTCCCCTGGATCCCTGCTATTTCAAGAGATTTAACCTTAATTGTTATTGATATTAAAGATTGTTATTTTTCTATTCGTCTTCATCCAGATGATTATGAAAAGTTTGCCTTTTCTATCCCTTCTAATAACTTTCAGAGGCCAGATGAGCGATATGAATGGATAGTTCTCCCTCAAGGTATGGCTAACAGCCCAGCTTTTTGTCAATATTATGTTTCATGTCTCCTGTCACCATTAATGAAAAGATCGCAGCTCACCCTATATGTTTATATGGATGACATCATCCTGGGAGCTGCTGATGTCCAGCAACTGGGCTCAGCTTACCTGACCCTTCGAGAGCTCTTAGAGGAAGGAGGATTACACATATCCAATGACAAGGTCCAAACTATTCCTCCCTTCAAAATACTGGGGACAAAACGTAGCCTAGACTCGGTTTGTCCTCTCAAACCTCAACTAGTCATTCAAAAATCTTATTCCTTGGCAGAGTTACAGGGGCTATTAGGAGAGCTAAACTGGTTAAGGCCATGGCTTCATATCTCTAATGAGGATTTATTACCTCTCTTTGAGTTGCTACGGAGAAAATCCCCCTCTGATCTGATTATACTAGAAGAAGGTCATCTGTCAATATTACAAAAAGTCCAAGATGCCCTCAATTCAGCCCAATTGGCTCGATACCAACCAAAGCAACCTCTATATCTGTGAATTTTCTCAGGTGCTAAGCTCCTTACAGCTGCTCTCACCCAGATGGGCAACCCCTTACAGTGGATACATTCCTCTGTGGGAGGAGCACCTCGAGTTTATTCCCAATTAGATCAATTAGCAGATCTTATAATAAAAAGGAGAGATACATCATTGAGACAGTATGGAAAAGACCCAGATATTTTAACAATTCCTTACCATTTGTCAGACTTTGAGTGGATACGAAGAAACAACCCTAGAGTCTCCTATGCTTTAGAAGGATTTTTAGGACAAGTTGACTGTCATTATGGGTCAACCAAATGGACCTCTTCTTTTCCCAAACTGGAGTGGACTCCCCCCATTTTTTTTTCCATCAAGCCACTCCCCAAGGCAGTAAATGTCTTCACAGATGGAGGAAAAGAATGGGCAAAATTTGTAGTTTTTCACCCATCCTCAGGCCAAAGGACACAATACTTTGAAGCCTTTACTGGTTCTGCTCAATTTAAAGAATTATATGCTGTTGCATTAGCCTTGACCCATGTCCAAGAGCCTATGAATCTTTTCTCAGATAGTTTATATGTAATTAACCTATTACCTACTCTAAATGCATCATATATAAAGATAGATAATAATCCTATAACCCCTCTGATGATTCAGGTTCGATCCCTGTTAAAGGGGCATAATGAGCCTATTTTCCTCCAACATCTTAGGGGACATCAAGGCTTATCTGGGCCCCTTTCTGAGGGAAATCAGGTTGCTGACCGTTTGGCCACCACAGGTGTATTAACAGTTACACTCCCATATCAACAAGACCTTCAGTTAGCCCAAGGTCTTCACGACCTTTCTTATTTAAATTAGAGAGGACTACATCATAAATTTCCTTTAGTTCCTATAAAAGATTTTTAAAAAGATTATAAGGACATGTAAGTCCTGTTTGCCCTTCTTACAGGTCCCACCTCTACAGTCCCCTGGGATAAATCCCAGAGGCCTACGGCCCAATACTGTCTGGCAAACTGATGTAACCCATTATGCTCCATTTGGAAAATTAAAATATATATTTATGTCCATAGATACTTATTCACATGCTTGTTAGGCCACAGCACACTCTGGAGAAAGGGCTAAACATGCTGAAAATCACTTTTTACAATGCTTTGCTATTCTTGGATTGCCAAAACAGGTTAAAACCGATAATGGACCCTGTTTTATGAGCAAATCATTACAAAAGTTCTTCCAAACGTGGCATATTAAGCATACCACAGGGGTCCCATATAACCCAAAAGGACAAGCCATCATAGAGAGACATAATAAAACCCTAAAGGACCAATTAATAAAACAAAATGGGGGAAGCAACCCCCATGACCAGTTAAAGACAGCTATGCTTACCTTAAATATTTTAAATTTTTCCAAACAGCAGCCTCTGTCTGCGTTTCAAAGACACTGGTCTAACCAAATGCCTTATATAAAGGTTGAGGTCCGATGGAAAGACCAATTAACTGGATTCTGGAGAGGTCCAGATCCGTTAATAAGTGCTGGCAGAGGTTTTGGATGTGTCTTCCCAGTGGGAGAACAAAACCCTATATGGGTACCTGCGAGAGATCTCAAATACTGCCAATCTGACCAAAATGACTACCCAGGAGCACAATCTCTTGAGGAGTGATCCTTTCTTTTTTCCACAGAAATGAAAACACCATGATAGATCTCCTTTCCTGTTGTGATTAAACTTCTCATCACATCCATTCCAAAAATTCATCAAAAACACTGTCTTGGACTCCTTCTTTGTCAGTATTTCAACCCTCTGCGATGAGAGAAGAGGGACTGCGCCATTCCTGTGACAATTGTCTGGACTTTGTGCTAGATGGCTTCCTTTGGACTCTGAGGGACTGTGCCATTCCTGTGACAATTGTCTGGACTTTGTGCTAGACGGCTTCCTTTGGACTCTGAGAGAAGAGCACTATACCTGTGACAATTGTCCGGACTTTATGCTAGTGAGAAGAATGCTATTCCTGTGACAATTGTCCGGACTTTATGCCAGACAGCTGCCTCTAGACTAAACTGAATGGGTGGACTTTCTCCCTTTGGTGAAATCCCTGATTGTCATTGTCTTTGTGTTCACTTTTGGGCCCTATATAACTAACCAGATTGATACAGCTGGGTGGTCTGCTGTCATGCTGAGCTAAAGCCCTACAGGCTTGGCCATGGTCCTTAACAAGATGCGGAGGTTTGCCATCCAGTCAAGCCTTCCCAAAGGTGACTGTCCTGTCCCGTGTCCTTCCCCTGGCCACTTGCTGGCCCTGGGTGTGTCCACCTGAAGTGCTAGGGTAGTAGCCAATGACTGGTAAGATTTTTCCCAGAGAGGAAAAACAACCTAAACAGGCACACTCTCGAGTGAGATGGACACCCTAATTTTCGAAATACAGGATGGGATGTCCCATTTTTGAAATATAAAATGGAGAAGCCCCATTTTGAAAAAAAAACGAAAAAGGCGAATTGTTGGGAATTTCCGGACGCTCTCTGCCAAGGGGATGGGCTCTGGTTGCTTACCACACCCTTTGGAGGACCGGGGCTAAGCAAGGGGTGTGGCTATGACATAACATGAGAGCCGGAACCGCCCTGCTGGTCAAGGATTGGTTACTTTTAGGCCTATATAAGTGCAGTTCACTGTTCAATAAATTTGAGTTTTTGGCATTGCTTTCTACCAAAACTCCCTGGGTGTGGCATGGTGTCCGTCAATCAGGCGGGGATAAAGACACTCGGCGACTTTTGCCCGCTAAGCCTATCTTCGCCAGGTAATCTACTTTAACTCTTTCTGCTTGCAGAAAGAACCCCCTTTTAGGGCCCAAAAAGGGGGGTAGCTTTAGACCTCAGGCCCATTAATAAGTAACACAGCAGTCATAGCAAAAAAATGAATAAATAAGTAAACAAAGTGTATGAAATCATACAGATGGAAAGTGTATATTTTTATCTGATTTACTTTGTTAACATTATTCTATCCATATGTCATAAACCTGTATTTTTTGTCATTATTCATTACTGTGTGATTCTTCTGCAATTTTTTATTATTCATTTTTCATACTGATGGCCTTTTTGTAAGGTTTCAGCTTTTGGTAATCAACGTTTGTCCATTGCAAATACTTTTGTTCAATATTTCTATCTATGTATTTTTATGAACATGTAAGTAATTTTATTTTGGAGACATATATGAGGGATTGGATTTTTAGAATTATATGGAAAGGCATACTTAAAAGAGTTTTCAAAAGTGATTGCCAGCATATGTCATTGTCAATTTTAAAAATTTTGTCCTCTGTGGTAGGTGGGCAGTGCTATTATATTGTGGTTAATTCCACCTCCTCATTCCTTAGTGAGACTGACTACCTTCTCAAGAGCTCACTTGACAATTCAGATTCCTTGATACCATGAAGTACCTATTCAAAATCTTCTCTAAGTGTGGTGGCACATGCCTGTAATTCTAGTGATTTGGGAGGCTAGGGCAGGAGGATCACAAGTCAGAGCTCAAAGTCGGAGATTTAGTGAGACCCTATCTTAGAACATTTTGTTAAATTTAATTTTATTTATACACAGGCTCTTTCTGAGTTTCTTAGCCTTGCTAAGTGGCTGAGGCTGGCTTTGAATTCTCAATCCTCCTGCCTCAGCCACCCAAGCCCCTAGGACTATAGGCATGCACCAGTACACTTTGCCTCAAAGCAAAATTTTTCAAAAGAGGCTGGAGAACTAGTTAAGTAGTAAAGTACCTCTGGGTTCAATCCCCAGTACCACAATAAATAAATGAATAAAATATATAATATTTTTTCCATTTTTTTAGTAGGTTCCTTTTTTTATTAGTGGCTAGAATTATATAAAGATATCTCTATATCTAATTAAATACCTATATTTATACAATTATATATATACATACATATATATCATATAAAATTATCTTGAGAGACAGGACATGTATCTTCAGTTAGTTCCTTATATATTGTGAATACATTTCTTGACTGCATTTGCAGTCTTTTGTATATAAATTTTGACCTAATTTTCAAATTTTAATGAAGTCTAATTAATTTCTGTTTTCTTTATTGTTAGTACTTTCTGCATCCTCTTTAAGAAATATTTTTGTCAATCTCAGCATCACACAAACAGCTTCTTAGGTTATTCTTAGGGATTTTTATTGTTTTGTCTTACACATGTATTTCTACAGCAAGACGTCAATTAAAACTAGCAGTCACAGTTTCCATATGCAGATTAAATTGAACTAGTATCATTAATTAAAATATTTGCATTTTTTTTATTGTATTTTTTTTTCTAATTGAAATGACCTGATTTGTAGGTCACCTGTTCCCATAAATCAGGTTTGCAAGTTTGGTTGCTACTACTATACTTTCTATTTGGCTCAACAAGTCTAATTATACTTGCATCAAGGCCATACTGCTTATCTCTGGCTTTATTAAAAATCTTATTTTCCGTTAGTTTAGATCCAATAAATTTATTCAGGATTTTATTAGCTGCCGTGTTGCCACATTTGTTTAGAATCAGCCTGTAAAATCATTTCTTATTCTTCTTTTCCACAGATTGGCCTGTAGGATTTTATTTGGAACTGCATTGAATGTATAGTTTAATTACAACAGAAACTGACACAAAACGGGTAGTATTTCATTCCATGATGTGAAATATTCTTCCACTGATTTCCTTTTAAGATTTTTCTAAGACATTTTAGAAGATTTTTCTTTTTTTAAAATTGTTTTCATTTGGGGTTTTTTGTACTAAAGATTGAACATAGGGGCACTCAACCAATAAGCCATTTACCAGCCCTATTTCTATTTTGAGACAGGTTGTCATTAAGTTGGTTAGGACCTTGCTAAATTTCTGAGGCTGACCTCCTGCTATAATCCTCCTGTCTCAGCCTCCCTATTCACTGGGATTACAGGCATGCATCACTGCACCCAATTTAGAAATTTTGTTTGTTTGTTTTTGTTTTAAAGAGGGTTAACATCATTAATTATTATAACAGTTAATTAAATAAATAAATAAACAAATTATAACAATTTCAAAATATTTCATAGTATTTTGAAATTTATATTCTAATTGTAGTGATCATAAAGAAATTCTAATTTTCATAACTTTATATCTTGCAATTTATCCAAATTCAGCTATTAAATGTATTATTTATAAACTTGTTAGATGTTCAGATGAAAAAGTTGTATTTCTGATAATATTCCTCTATTATACTCTATTTTTTTAATCCTTGAACTTATTAGAATTGAAGTATAATGTTAGATTTTTTAAAAACGTAAAAATTTTCCAAATAAGTGAAAAATTTTAAATACTTCACAATTAATTATGATGTTTTCTGTTTTCTTATAGTAGAAACTTTTGATAAATGTCTTTTCAAAATGTAAGGATGTTTTCTTATATTTCTAATTGAAAGTTGTTTTTCTCTGAACAAATTAAAATCTAAAAAATAAGGTAGGAAATTTTTAATGTAGATATGTTTTAAATTAGATATCTTGGTTTTTAATGCATAGAGGATTCAAATTCCACTTATTTTTGTGTCATTTTTTTTGGATTATCTTAAAAAGTAAACATTAGGTCTGCTTTTTCAAATTTATTTTAATAAAATTACATTCATATTTCTCTCATATGTTTTAATGTGTGTAGCATCTAAAATATATTTTATTTCATTTGTTATAATTTTTATTATTTTAACTAATTCAATTCATTATTAATGTGTAATTTGAAACAATATTTACAAGGCACTTTCTCATTTTATTGCATCTCTTGATGGCATTCCTTGTAATTTTTCAAGAAAAATCTTATTCTCATCACTTATTTTTTTCTCATTTTTCTACACATTTTTCCTTTATGTTTTTTAAGTAGCTATTTCCAGTTACACAGAACATTGAAATTTATTTTGACATAATTATACAAGTATGGAATAGAATTTCTTTGGATTCAGTCCTTAGTACTTTCCCTTTTCCTTCCCTCCTTCCTTGAAGGAGCCCCAATTAGGGAGATGGCTATTGCGGTCAGCTGGAAGCCATAAGTTCCACCTGATAATAAGTATGTATGTGACGCACCTGTAAATGCACGTGAGGCACCCGCAAAGCTAAAGGTATATAACCGGGTGAAAGCGGTTGGAGTCAGGAGAAGAATTAATTCATTCAGTCAGTCATGCAGTCGCTCGGTCGGAAGAAGAGTTCGGGTCGGAGAAGAAGAAAAGAATCAGAGCGGCCAGAACGTAGGTAGAGTCGTTACAGAAGAGAAACCAGATAGAAGAAGTAATTGCTGGTCAGAGTCAGGCCGAGGCTCCCGAGGAAGAAAGAAGAAAGAAGAAAGAAGCTCTAAAAGCTACTCTCTCTCTCTCTCTCTAAAGAAGAAATCTCTCTCTTTCAAGCTCTCTCTCTTTCTCTCTAAGCTCTAAGAAGAAAAGCTCTATCTTTCTCTCTAAGCTCTAAGAAGAAGAAGAAAAAGCTATCTCTAATCTTTCTCTCTAAGCTCTTTCTAAGAAGAAGAAAAATCTTTCTTTCTCTCTCTAAGCTCTCTCTAAGAAAGTAGAAGTAAAAGTAGTAGTATCTTTACTCTGCCTCCGAGAGTTTTCCTCCCGCGGCGTTTTGGCTGGCCACGACAGGCAGCTTACAATTCCTCCTCCTGTTTCCTTTCCTCTATTCTACTGAACTTTCTGCCACTTATTTATATTTGTTTTATTTCAGTTAGTGGCTTGTGGATATACACGAAGCCAAGATTCATTGTGACATATTTATATATGTATATACGAAAGATCTGATGAAGTCCACTGTTCTTTCCTTATTGCATCTTTCCTCCCTCTTCCTCTGTCCCCATACTCTCTTTTCTACGGGTTTTTCTTCTGTTTTCATGGAATCCACCTCCCATTTTCTTTCTTTCTTTTTTTTTTTTTCCCCTTTATTTTGGTCTAGTTTCCACATATCAAGAGAAAACATTCAACATTTAAGTTTCTGAATCTGGCTGATTTCACTTAGCATGAATGTCTCCAGTTCTATCCATATATCAGCAAATGCTGTAATCACAATCTTCTTTATGATTGTGTAATACTTCTTTTTGTATATATACCACATTTTCTGTATCCACCCAGAATGTGGTTCTTTTGCTCATTTATTAATTGGATTATCTGTTTGTTTGTTTGTTTGTTTGGTGTTATGTTTTTAGAGTTCTTTATATACCTTATGTATTAATCCCTTATCTGAGAAGCAGGTTAAAGATCTTCTCCCATTTTTTAGACTCCCTCATCATGCTCTTGTTTCCTTTGCTATGCAGAAGCTTTTTAATTTGATGCCATCCCATCTATTGACTCTTAGTTTTATTTAACGTGTTTCGGGAGTCTTGTTAAGGGAGTTGATGCCTGTGCCAATATGTTGTAGGGTTGAGCCTACATTTTCTTCTAGCAGTTGCAGAGTTTCTGGTTTATTTCCTACTTCTTTGATCCTCTTGGTTTTGACTTTTATGTAGGATGACAGATAGAGGTCAATTTCCATCTTTCTACATATTAATATTGTTTTTCCAGCAACATTTGTTAAAAAGACAGATTTTTAAATTCTTGTGTAGTAGTACTTAAAATGTTTATATGAATCTATGTATTTCTTTCTTTGCACTGATAAAGCTGCTTCTCATCTGTTTGCTGTCATTATGATTTAACATAAAAATGTATTCTATTAACTGTCTTCTTTTATCCATGCTTTATTTAAAATTATTTGCTTAATATCTAAAGAGTTGAACATTTTCTGATTTTATTGTATTATCAATTGCTATTTTAATTAAACTCTGGTTAGAAAACACACTTGGAATTGTTCAGTCCTTTGAACATTTTTTGTGATTTATTTTATATCCCATTAAATGACATATTTTAGCAAATATTCACAGAATCTTTGAAAATGGAATGCATGTGCATGTGCTTCATTTCTGCCTATATAAATTGAGTGGCAATTGTTAATCTTGTGAATCAAAAATTCCATATCATTCTTGCTTATTTATTTTTATTTGAGGAATCACTGAGAGATTGCTAAGAGTTAAATGACTGTGAGCTCTCATATTTCTAATACTGCCTGGTGTTAGCCCAAATCATATTTATTTATTTATTTATTTATTTTGGTCCCAGAAATGGAACTTAGTGCCACTCAACCACTGAGCCACATCCCCAACCATTTTTTTTGTGTGTTTTATTTAGAGATAGGGTCTCACTCAGTTGCTTAGCACCTAACCATAGCTAAGACTGGTTTTGAACTTGAGATCCTCCTGTCCCAGCCTCCCCAGCCACTGGGATTACAGGTGTGCACCATGGTGCCTGGCCCAAATTACCTTTGTAAGGATATTTAAATAGTGAACAGTCGTGGAAGATAAATATGTATCTCTCTTTAGGGGAAAAAAGAAAATATCATTAGTTTACTTTCCAGTTGTATAAAGCTAATATTTTCCTCTGTGGCAAAGGTCAGGAAGGCTCACTGCTCATTGTTGAATGTGTGGGTTCCCTAAGCTCTGGGTTTGCTGTTTGTCTCTTTCTTGCAACCCACTGTATTTTCATGGTTATTTGTCCTTTCCATATCACTCTGTAAGAACTGAGATTCAGAAAACCAAAACAAAATAACACTTCTTTTGCTGCTGCTTGCAAATTGTCTGTTGGTTGTTTGTAATCCAGGTATTTCATTTTCACTTTCAAAAATGTAAAATGTCAACTTCCCTCAGAGTTCATGTTAAAAATGTATTTTAAAGATATGTATATATGTCTATCTGTGTGTGTATGTATATATACATAATGTATGTATATAAATGTGTGTGTATGATGACCTAGAATACTTCAGCCTGCTATATCTAAACACAAAATGATGTGCAAAAAAAAAAAAAAAAAAAAAAGAAAAAAGAAAGAAAAAGAAAAAAAGAATTAGAAAGAAAAAAAAATGGAGGGTCAGAGAATGGTGGATCTTCTACTGAAAAACAATTTGAAAAAAATGTGGAGGTAAATATGGAATTGTGATGGACACAATACAGAGATAGAGCATTTTTAATTTCCTAAAAGACAAAAGAGTCAACCTAGAATACTATATGCAGTGAAAATATCCTATGCCAATCCATTATAAATGTAAACTGAGTTTTTCAAATACTAAGTGGCTATATAGATATAAATATACATGCACAGCATGAGACAGAAAAGATGGAAAAGTCTTAACACATCTGGTTTGAGTTCAAAATATAGTTTGGTCGGCTGGGCATGGTGGCGCACGCCTGTAATCCCAGCACTTGGGAGGCTGAGGTAGGAGGATTGCGAGTTCAAAGCCAGCCTCAGCAATGGCGAGGCACTTAGCAACTCAGTGAGACCCTGTTTCTAATAAAATACAAAAAAGGGCTAGGGATGTGGCCCAGTGGTCGAGTGCCCCTGAGTTCAATCCCCGGTACAAAAAAAAAAAAAAAAAAAAAAAAAAAAAAAATTATATATATATATAGTTTGGTCAACGTGGCCACACTCTATAATGTGTGATGCCAGTGGCTTGTTTCCTGACTAATGCCACCCTCCTTTTCTTTCTCACTAACACAAGCTTGATTTAGTTGGAGATGGACAGAATTTTCAATTTTACAATGACACTATAGCAAAAGACAAACTTTAAATAAGAAAGTCTAAGTGGAAGTCACTGAGTTAGACTGCTCAGTGTGCACATACTCTTTGTCTCTTCTGTCTTTTATTTCGTATCTTTTATTACCATAAAAAGACTTGATTACATGGATCAGGAGAAACAGAATGTGACAATTAGAGAACAATCTAGGAAAGAGATCATTTTTCATACAGGCTACAACCACTTTATCAAAGCCATTAACTGGAGGGCCTACCTCCAGTTTCTCATTAGCATGAAAACACACTTCTTTGTTATGATACTGTTATTTGGATTATCTGTTATACTTAGCAAAGTAACTTTTTAATAGATAAATATCTTAATTTTAAAATGTGTTTAAAATACTTGAAATGCTGGGATACCAACAAAGCAGCAAATCAAGGAACAAAGGGATTGAGGAAGGAGGGACAGAAGAAAAGAAAATGAAAAAAAAAAAAAAAACAAAAAAACAGAAACAAGCAAATGGTTACATAATAAGTACAAAACATCGCAAGAAAAATTCCTAGAATCTAGAAGCTAAGATGAAAGTTAGCCTTGCAAACTATTTCTAAGCTATATACACAAGGTGATGATACCGCCAGTTATCAGTGATGAGATTTGATTACTCGAATGTTGAAGTGTAAACTGTAGAGAAGTGCACAGAGGCAAGTAGAGAAAGAAAGGTTTATTTAAAAAATTGTAACACAGACTTCTCCTGGATGGGAGAAGGGGGCCATAGTTCGTGTCCTGGTATCCCAAGAAGTGGGAGCATCCTATCTCTTTTATACATTTTAGACTTTTGTTTTCCTCCCCTCTCCCCCTCTTTTCTCTCTACATCCTGGTATATGACAAGGCTCAGGAGATGTCAATGAGATGGCTAGAAGGTGGGAAGCAGATGGGCAGGGGAAAAAGCAGGTAGCAGCCCAGGAGGCATTAACAACTTTTTTTTTTTTTTTTTAACAGAGAAAAAGGACATTTTTAATGGTGTAAGTTCAATTCATGAGGAAAATATAATTTAACAATAGAACCCAGAAATATAAAAAGAAAAAACTGACAGACCTGAAGGGAGTCACAGATAATTCAACAATAATACTCCACTTTCATTAATGGGTAGGATAACTGGACAAAAGATTATAAAGGAGATAGAATATGTGTAAAGCTCTATACACCAAGTAGATCAAGCAGATATCTACAGAATGCTTTAACCCCAAAACAATATAATATATGTAAGCATGTATACACTTAAAATTTTTACATTTTTAAATTTTAAACGCATTTATGTCTCTGAATGTAAAGTGTATCTAAATAAACAGAATATAGTTGAATTACATGCTTTATCTACTTGGCAAATGCTGTGATTGTAGTGTATTTATTTATTTATTCTAATAAGTTATACATGACAGCAAAATGTTCTTCAATTTATTGTACAAAATGGAGCACAATTTTTCACTTTCTGATAGTACACAAAGTAGGATCATATATGTACCCAAGGTAATGATGTCCATCTTATTCTACCATCTTTCCTATCCTCATGCCCCCTTCCGTCCTTTCCAAGACTCCTAAAGTGCAAGAAATAAAATCAAGAGTCAATAAATCAGATGGATTGAAATTGAAAAGCTTCCTCTCAGCAAAGAAACAATCAATGAGGTGAAGAGAGAGCTTGCATCTTGGGAGCAAATTTTTGCCACACACAAGTTCTCCAAGATATATAAAGAACTCAAAAAACTTAACATCAAAAAAGCAAGCAACCCAATTAACAAATGGGCTAAGGAGCTAAACAGATGCTTCACAGAAGTAGATATACAATCGATCAATGAATATATGAAAAAAATTTCAACATCTTTAGTGATTAGAGAAATGCAAATCACAACTACTAGTAGATTTTATCTCACTACATTCAGAATGGCAGTTATCAAGAATACAAACAACAATAAGTATTGTTGAGGATGTGAGGGTTAATGCACACTCATCCTTTGCTGGTGGGACTGCAAATTGGTGCAGCCAATCTGGAAAGCAGTATGGAGATTCTTTAGAAAACTTGGAATGGAACCACCATTTGACCCAGTCATCCCACTGCTTGGTCTATACCCAAAAGACTTAAAAAACAGCATACTACAGGGACACAGCCACATCAATGTTTATAGAAGCACAATGTACAATAGCCAAACTGTGGAACCAACCTAGATGCCCTTCAATACATGAATAGATAAAGAAACTGTGGTATATATACACAATGGAATATTACTCAGCAAGAAGAGAATAAAATTACGGTATTTGCAGATAATTAACAACTTTTACAACTCCCTGCATGGAGGGACACAGCAGTGAAGCCAGATTTAAAGCTAGGTAGTGAGTGTAGTCAGGCAAATCGGGTCTAACATCGAGTTTCATAAAGAACATGAAGACCATAAGGAAAATGGAGTCAGCCTGAGTCCTGGAAAAACACAGAGCAACTCTAAGGGAGACAAGATGGTTAATGTTCCCAAGTTTAGGGCCCATCTTATGGAATGTTAATGAAACAACTCCCAGCAAATGGAGATGTTAATCAACTAGCCCTAAACCCTTCCCGTAAATCTCACACCCACCTTGGGCCCTCCAGTGTCACATGTTTTTGACATTCCTGTCCCAGGAAGGACAGAGATAGGGAACATGAAAGGGACAAAAGAAAGATTTCAGATATGAAAGGGAGAAAGCCTCTCCTCCCTTTGGATTCCTGGTTTCCGGGTCCCCTTCTCCCTCTGGGGGAAGTCTTTTGCTATCCTTTCAATAAAGCTGTCCACTTTCCACTCTACGCTTGCCTAGGAGTGCTTCTTCGGCGTTATTCTTCAGCGTTCGGGGAGCAAGAACTCGTCATGGTAAAAAGCGGTTTCAGCAGATTGGAGCAGGAGCAGGTTATCTTGATAAGGGTGGAGAAGTGGCTCTGGAGGCATTAACATTTCAATCTCCTAGAGGTGGACTTCAACTTTCCAGATCCAAACTGGCCTCAATCTTCAAAATCCTACCAATTACCTTTCTACACTGACTGCCTTTCTTTAATTCTTGCTTCAATGTGATGAAGAATGATTGTTATGTATTATTGGATGAAGAAAAAATTTTAGGATACAAAAATAAACTCTACAAATCTTGCAAGTTTTTGTACATAATGGAGCAAGTATTTGCTTTCACTTGAGGCCAAGTATTAGGATTCCCACTTAGAGCCAATAATCACAAGGTGATTCCTGTGGATGACAAAAGATAAAAATGTAATTTCTTTGATTTATGAATTAAAAATAATCTTTTGGGGGATTAATTAGTCTTTTTGAGGTTCTAGGAAATACCCATAGTTAGGAAAAACTAGACACAGACAATATATTTTGAAACATATCCTCCACTTTAGAACAAGAATCACTCTGACTCAGGCTGACCTAAACTCCAGACAATATTCCATCATCATCTTAAGAATGAAAAGTTTTATCTGGGACTGGAATCCTGAGAACTCCTTGTTCCCTATGAAGATGACACCACGAAGACACTTCCCAGAAAACCCTCTAGTACACTTCCCAGAAAACACTCTAGTAATGCCCTAATTGCAAAAAATCCCCTCCTCCCCATTCACCTATATCAACTCCAAGCTGTATGAGAAGTGGGTTCTCAATCTCCACTGGGCCCAATTATGTGTTTTGTCCTGAATAAATCTGTGTCTCTGTTGAGCTGCCTCTCCACTCCCATTATTTCCTTTATCCATTTCTTCCCTCACACCCATGAGTGCTCAACTCTATGCCAAGAGCTCTTAGTTATGAAAATCATAGACATTGAATTACGACCACCCAACAAAACTATATGACTGAGGCTGGGGCAAAGGGACAGTCAGTGTAGGTGATGAATGATTGGGTCAGTAAGATAGAAGCTGATTCAAGTGGAAATAAAATGCTAATAGCTGCAGAGCACATCCCCTTCTCCAACCTGTTGCCAAGGTTACCTGCCTCCAGGGAATTGTCCTCCCAGCAAGAAGTTGTTAATGGATGTCCCTTGGGTGGCTCATTTCCTGCCTTTCATGACTTGACTTTTGGTCACTGGTCTGTAGGCAAGATAAGAGAAGGAGGAGGCATAAGAAAAAAGGAAACCTAAAATGTATAAAAGAAGAAGAACACCCCCACTAACTCAGGCACCAGCTTTGAAACCCTTTTCTATGGTGGTTTCTTTGTTTCTCTCTCTCCCTCTCTCTTTCTCTCTCTCTGTCTTTCTCTCATCAACACCTGGGGAATGGGACTCAGAACACTGGTATCATCTCTGGTCTCACAACTTCAAATGAAATATTTATTGACTTGGAATCAGTAGATAAGAATATAGATCTGAAGAAATTATTCAGAATGCAACCCCAATAATAAAAGATTATATAGAAATGTACATGTGCAGCTAAAAGCAGAAAAGATGAGAAGGTCTAACTTACATCTGAGCTTAAAAGTAGGTGAAAAGAAGTATGTGTGAGACACGATATGCAAATAGATGAAGATTTCTGAGAATTTATGAAAAATAATAAAAATGAAAAGTAATTAATACTTAACTGACATGAGAAAAAAAATATGAAGTCATTGAAGGTGCTTCAAAACCAGATGCTGTGAACCTTAAAAATGACCCAAATGATGCATGTGATAAAATCAGTGTGTTTTTAGCCTAGACAATTTCAAAGTTTTCATAAATATCAAACTGAGGACAGAAAGCCCCTCCAGTACTTATGCTGTTATAGAAAATTGTGCTCAGCAAGAGAATAAGCATCACTCAGTGGGTTGGAGAACAGAGATTTATTTATGCCAGTGGACCCAGGTGAACTAGTGCTCTGAAGTTCTCAGACCTGAGCTGAGGTTATAGGGGGCTTTTATAGGAAATTTGACATCACTTCTTAACATTACAACATTTGTGGGTTTGAATTCTTGGCCTATGTGACCAAAGACCATGCACAGGGGATTTATGATAAGTAATTCACAGGTGCAAAACAAAGACAGTAAAACATTTGTGAGTGTTATCATGAAGAGGTCTTCACCACAGGGAACAGTAACTCAAGATAATTTGAGTTCACCTCCCTAAAAGCTGTATGTCTAAGAACTATGCCTACAGGTTGTAATTTAGACTGCAGTTAATTGGCCTTCCAATTAAGTGATGTAGCTACAGTTTTACAGAATTTAGAAAGTTTCAAAATATAAGAAATGGCTCTTTTACAGGTATTTGTTGAATCCCTGGCCTTGGAAAACTATCACAGGAATGTTTACATTTCAAGAGAGAGTTGGGCTCCTAGAGATAGCTATTTACAATCCAATAGATAGGGACCCAGGGTTAATAAGTTTCCCTAAAGAGAGGCTGGTGGTGGTGGGGGGGTTAACTTTTCCCCCTGGCTCTGGTTCTTCATCATAATGTTCTTATAATTTCATTTTATAATCAGGTCTCCTATCTTCACCACAATGTTGAAAATGTTTTTTTAAAAATTCAGGACTACAACCATCAAAGCCAACAGTGAATCAGTATCAATAGGAAAGGCTAAGTTTACCAAGTTTAAATTAAATGGCTTTAATTATCTGGCATTTTTTTTAGAATACTTATCTGCATATATTTGCATTTATAATATGGTCTTGATCCCAAAGAAACAGGTGTCAATTTCAAAATAAATGAGCCTTCTTCTTGATTAAAAAAAAAAAAAAAAAAAAAAAAAAAAAAAAGAAAAAGAAACATTTCACCAATGGGAAGAATATATGATATAAGTTGGTATTTTCTTGGTGAAGTTCAGCAATTGAAATATATGGCAGACAGCCTTTCTGTTGAGGGAAGTTGGATGGACATCTGAACAAACATTTTCTATTTTAGGTCACAAGGGAGTCATTAATGTACTATAGAAACAAATGTGTTACCTATCCTCATAGGAATACAAATCCTGACAGAATTTAGTAGGCTGGGAATACACTACAATAAGAATCCATGTATGGCTCATTAAGGACATTGCCCATGATCTATATCCACTGGCTGCTTGGAAAGTAAGATGTCAGAAGGGCATACAGACTGAAACCAGATAGACACCATCCCACTTCTACTTTGTGACCTTGGATAAGTCACTTAATGCCTCATCTTCTATATTACCTCATTTGCACTTTGAAGACTTTCCTAAAATTCCAATAAAGTTATCTGTGAGAAGTGAAAAAAAAATTAAGAACTACATAAGTGGCTTTCAAACTTTGTTTCATCACAGTATACATACAGATGACTGTATTGGTTAACACAAAGTAACAAATGGAAAATATTCATAGCCTGAGATGATCAGACTAGGTCCTGGCTTTCTGGGTCCTGCTCAGTTGTCACAAAGCCTGATGGTGTTAGATAGAAGCCAGCAATAAGCAGTGAAATGCAGGTAAAGTCACAAGTGTTCTTTAAATTACTTTAGGGTCCTTCTTTAAACTACTTCCAAAGTAGACAAGAAAGAAAAGTGTGGTAGCTAATTTGTAGAAAATAAACAGAAGCAAGGGGGCTGATTGGAAATTGTGTCAAGAGAAAAAGATTAATTGAACTAACTCTTAACAGGTACATTAAAGCTAGGAATTATGGTTATAAGTGTCTCCACTTGTCTGGGAAGAAAGATTCCTTTAGTAGTGCAGGAGTACTAAAGTAACTTCTGACCAGCAATTGACCCTACTGCTCACATTAACATGGGATTGACTTGTAGACAAAGTCCCTCTAAACAGGATGGCTACCATGACAGTTCCAGAGAGGACCAACAAATGTCAATGTCAACAACTCCACCACCCGCAGTGAAGGAGGAGTTGAATACATGATTGGCAAAGTGTATAGAAGGTGGACCCCAGTTCTCCTGATAAACATCAAACAGTAATAAAATTGGGGACAACATTGTTTCTTTTTTGTTCTCTGCTTAGAGATTGCTTGCTCTCTCCCTTGAGATTGCTTTTTGCTGAAGCCTTATTTTTCTTTTACTTTATTTTCACCTATAATAAAGTTTTTTTGTGTCTGATTTTAAATCTTCTTTCATGGGAATATAAGAGCTGAGGTTTGGAGGTTCAGCTCCCTCCTTTCCTGTAACAAAGGTATTAAAATCTGAGTTCAAGTGTTTAATAAATAACACACCTGTTAAATTCTAGATCAAACATCATCAAAATCTGACCTAAAAAGGAAAAGAAAATGTTCACCTTGAAAAACAAATACTATGGAGGAATAATTAAAGAAAACCTCAACAGACCCCCTCAAAAGGAAGAAATAAGTGTGCAATGATGGAGGGTATCCCAGAAAATCTTTGGTATTATGATAAGCAAAAAAGACAAAATGAAATGAATAAAACATGTGCTCCTATATTATTTATGTAAATGCATGTGAAAAATATTGATGGATAAGAAACAGAAATGCTAAGTTTAGGAAAGAAAACCTTGAATGGAATAACACAGTATGGCTCCCAGTATGGTATGTGAATGGAGAACTCTGTGTTACAGAAATGCTAATTATATAAGAGCAACAATATCAATTGTCATGAAAAACAAAGTAGCTTAAGATAAAGAGCATCAAAAAACCAAGTCTATTTTTAAGATTCAGAAGGGAAAAATCAATCTATCATTCAGTAATATAATTTATTAAAAAAAGCATTACAAAAACATTGAAGTGAATTTGTGCATGTGAATGCATATGTATATATATTTATATGTAATTTTATATTTATATATTTGTGTGTGGACACAATATGAAAAGAACACAGCGGATTTAAAGGGGCAAAATGACACATTGATTTTCATGTGGAGCAACTACAATGCACTTTTCTCAATACTAAATTTAGTAAGAAAAAAGAATCTTAACAAGTTTGACAAATATGAACATACATTTTACATAATCATTTTATATACACACTTATTTATACATATTTATGTGTAAGTAAGGATATATGATAAAATGTCTCATATATATATGATAAAGAATTTATGAATAAAATATATGTACATAAAGCACATATAAATATGTATGTATGTACTTAAGAAACATTTTATTATCACCTAATATATTGGACAAAAAAGCAGGTCTCAAAAATATCAAAAATCGATAACATTGAAAATAATTTTATAAAAGCGATGTAAAAATTTTCAATTACAAAGTTTTATTTAGACTAAATCCCACATATGTACTTATTTTAAAGATTAAAAACTTTTCTAAATTATTACAATACAAAAGAATATATTAGTTACAGAAAATATCACACAACATATTATGTTAATGAAGTTAGAGAAGTAGGACTGATCATGAAAACTCTGCTCTTAATATTGTTAATAAAATATTTAACACTGGAAAAAATAGTTAAATAACTAAAATTTAAATTTACATATGGTAAATAAAATTAATATCAAAATGTAATCAGAGTGATAAATTTTAAAAATAGGGGAAAGAGTATAAGCAAAATAAAGACAAAACTAAAAATTACAAAGTACATTGAAATTCAGATCTTGATTGGCCAATTTATGGCCATGTTGACATTCCAAAGAAAGTTATTTCTGACAGAGAACAACCTGATGACTGTAGGAACTAAACACTTGCCTGGAACAGTTGTATGGTCTGAGCTGGTCTGTATAATTGGACTTTCCTCCAAAAATAATTGCTGATAAAGAACCAGTGCAGTCCACTTACACTATTTTTTTTTAACCCTTATACATAATGTCTATACTTCTTTTTATTTTTTTATATATATTTTTTAGTTGTCAAGAGACTTTATTTATTTATATGTGGTGCTGAGAATCAAACCCAGTGCCTCACACATGCTAGGCGAGTGCTCTACCACTGAGCCACACCCCCAACTCTATATTTCTTATTAGTACATATTTTGCATCAACTGGAATTTGTGCTTCCTAAAATGATTTTTAGGGGGAGGGGGATTAGGAATTGAACCAGTGGATGCTTTATCATGGAGATGTATCCCCATAATTTTAAAAAATTTTTATCTTGAGACAAGGTCTTATTAAATCTCTGAGGCTGGCCTAGACCTTGTGATCTACCTGCCTTGACCTCTGGAGTCTCTGGTATTACAGATATGAGCCACTGCCCATGGATCCTAAAAGGAATTCTAAGACCCCAATATACATCATTTTGCTTCACAATTTCATCTAAGCTTTTTTGTATGATGCACCCATGTTGCACTAAACCAATTTCACAAGCCAGTCCTTGTTGGGGACATTAAGAACACATCAGCCGAAAGAATAGAAATTTAAGTCAAGGAAATGAAAACCTAACTCTCTGGCTGTCTCCCACTTCCTGATATGTGGACTTGGCCTAGCCCAGGAGTGTTGCCCTGTCATATGATGAAAACTCAAACCACCACTAGGATAGGCTTATGGCTGTTCCTTCAATGTGATCTGCTCTGCTCCCTAGGCTCCCCTATAACCTTTCTGCTGATTGGCCCATGTCTTCTATAAAGGCCATCCAACTTCCTCAATAAACTGAGATCAGGCCTTGACTGGTCTCCCTGACGCATCTGATTGTCCTCAGAAAGGAGGGCTGGGTGTGGGCAGTCAGTTGACTCTTACCATTCCCGATCCATCCTTGTTGGGGCATGCTCCCCCTTCTCTTGCAGGTCGAGAGGAGTCGGGGGCTAAAAACCCCAACAAGTCCTATCAGCATTCAAAAAACAGATATTTTCTATCTTCTAGAAATTGATCAAGGTACTACACCAGGTTTTACTCAACTGATATGAGACCAGTGTGCAGTTTCTATAAAAACTGAGCAAGAGCACTACTGCAAAAGAAAAATTGGCAGAGTCCAATTATATTTTTTTCAATATTATGAGGGTGGTATCAGCAATGCATTAAGTACTTCCATCATTCTTTGCCAGGAAGGACTTACCAGAAAAGGGAGATTAGAATCTATATAACATTTTCATTTTATAATTTAACACAAGTCAGAATAAAAGTTGCTGTCTGCTCATAATAGATCATCCTTCCCAGACCAATAATAGAGGAGTAATTTCTCAATGTGATACAAAATATTGAGATGGAAAAACAAGCTTTAAATTGAAGGTGGAAATCTATCAGAGTCTATTTTTTATCTTTTAATTTTAAAGAGATACTTAAAGCCAATGCTTAATTGTTTTCTGTCCAGAAAGCAAATATGTGTAGTTTATATCCTGGTAGGGTAATCAATGTACATGAACATTTAGTAAGTTATTTATCTGTCAAAAGCAGTGAGTTCCTGTGTTTGGGTCAACTAAATTTTCCTTAAAAAGCTTTCTTAAAAGCCTGTCAACTACAGTAATTTGAAAATAATCACCAAAGTAATTTTATCATTGCAGGTAATGTTTGTCTTCCCCTGGAAATGTCCACACATTTATTTTGTATCCAATTGCTGAATATCACGATAAAACTTATTTTTTTTCCTGGAAATAAATAGATCAACTGAAATTTCATAATAATAGGTTAGAAAATATACAAATATTACCAAGAAATTTCTCACAAGTATTTACCCTTACTTGATCACCTTAAAATCCTGCTTACTTTTGAGACCAAGAATAATAATCAGTTTGATATATTATTCAGTCAGAGAATTGTGTAAACAATTTTTATTTCAACCAATTTGTTGCATCAAATGCAAAAGAGATTTATAATCCGTGGATTCTTTTCATTTTTAACAAAGAACAAATCACTACATTTGGACCTAATAATTTTTAAATGCTATTCACATTCCAATTATTCCTTCAAAATGGAATGTATTCAGAATAAATATTCTTCAGTTTCTCAAAATTATATTTACATAAATGAAATATTTACATAAGTACATATTTTTGGGTTTTTTTATGGTAGTGTAGCCTTGATAGAATTTTATCATGTTTCTGCTGTATGTGTAATATAACATGTAATTTCATTTTTAAATTTTCTTTGTCATTTACTAGACTAAAAACATTATTCTTCTCTTTAGTCTGCTCTGATCTTGTCCTTTTTCTAGAAAATCTAATAAAATGTTGCATAATTTTTGAATAATCAGGAAAGCATGATGAATAGATTTTAGAGAGTATATAGTCCTTTATTCAATTGAGTAATAAAAAAGTATAAATGTAAAATTATTTATCATGTTTCTGTTTTAATTGTGTCCTGTGTCAGATTGGTGAATTCTAGACAAGGTACTGCAATTCTATATTTCTTTTAAGTGTTGGCTTTTTCATTTCACCAAAGAAATCATGTAACCTGTTTTAGTTTGAACATGTCCTTCAAGATTCATATGTTGAAAGCTAGATCCTCAAATTCACATGTTAATGTTATTTGGAGGGAGTCTTATGAAAGAGAATCGGGGTTAGATTAATTTATGAAGGGGAACTTCAGGATTGGATTAGCAGTTTTATAAAATGAGGAAGAGAGACTTGAGCTGGCGGACTTCCTCTCTCTCTTGCCATGTGATGCATTTGATGCATTTTTGCTTATGAAATTGCAGCTAGAAGGCCCTCACCTGGTACAATCCCTTGACCTGAGACTTCTCAGCCTCCAGAACTATGAGATATAAAATTTAGCCATGATTGGTGGCACAGGACTGTAATCCCAGAGGCTTGGGAGACTCAGCAATGGCAAAGCACTAAGCAACTCAGTAAAATCCTGTCTCTAAATAAAAAAAATACAGAATAGGGCTGGGGATGTGGCTCAGTGGACAAGTGCCCTTGAGTTCAATCCCAGGTACAAAAAAAAAAAAAATTAACTTCTTCTACACATTCTAACATTCTATAATTTTCTGTGATAATAGCAGAATATGGGCTAAGATACACGCAATGTTTTGAACATCCCAGTGTTTTAAGTGCAATCTCTTGATAGCCTTTCTCAGAGGAAAAATGAAGTCTTTTCATACCCTACTCTCACAACACAGAAAGCTAATGTCATCAGATAGGTGAGTATTTATCCCAATACACCAAAGAAAAAGCCAATATGCTGCAGACACCACATCAATGCCCACTAATTCCATTCAGTTTTGTCTAAAATTAGCATCAGATCCCACAGGTTGAGGGCTCAGGTTCACCACTGTCCCGATTCAGACAATAATTAATTGTCATCTATAATTCTAATTAAGTGACTATAAACTACATGTACTTCCCCTATTCAAATTCAACTAATTTGCTAAAGCATTTATAGAACAGAAGGAAACATTTACTTTATCATAAATAATATTATGAAGGAAATGAAGAGATTCATAGAGCATTGGTATATGGGAAGGATCATAGAGCTTCCATTCCCTTCATAGATATTTCATCCACCAGGAATTTCCATGTGCTTAGCTATCTGAACACAGTCCTTTTGATTATTATGGTTTACATAGGCATTGTTGGTTAAACTCTTGGCCACTGATGATCAATTTAAGTTTAGCCCTCCTCCCCTCTAATCAAGCCATGACCTTTCCTAGGACCCGTTCCTGTCATCCTCCCATTCCTGAGCCCCCAGTGATAATTCAACTAACCATAATACAAAAAGACATGTATCATTTGAGATCCCAAGGATTTTAGGAAGTATATGTGAGAAAGGGTATAAAGACCAATTAAATAATTCATAACATCACAGCCATAATCAAGGACATCCTAGGGTCCTCATGCTTTCTCCATTGGAGTCCCAGATCTTGAATTAGCTCATCCAAGAGCATTAAAGTCACTATTTTTAATGTAGCTTTATGATGGAGAGATCAATACAGCTAATTAAGAGAAGGAAACACTTCTCCCCTTATGTGTTGCAAATATAAGCATTCTGGGTGTTTTAGCCCTTGTATATTGAACTAGTTACATAGAAATTCAATATATAGTAATTAGTAGCACATGAGAAGTAGGCAGCAAGCCAATACCATGAGGTTTGCTTATTTTGAAGCAAAACACATCTCTTTCTTCAAAGAAATAAGACATTTTTCTGAGGCAAATATGAGTGACCAAGGCTTGGAAACAAAGATTCAGGTTACTCTTCATAATGTGCTTCACTGTAGAAATGGTTACATTAACATTTACAGCCATAGAACAAAGGGGACCTAAGTCAATATACTTTACGAATACATTGGTGGGCTTCAGCATAGCAGGGGAATCTTTTCTGTGGGTTTCAACATTCTATTTCATCATTCTTAACTTTAGGGTTGGTGAAAGCTTCAGTTCTGCTAGGGTTAATGATACATTCTGAGTTTTATCTAATAGTCTTGAGAATGTTAGACCAGACACAAGATTGAAATAAATGACTAGGAAAGGGACTAAGCAAGCCCAAGATAGTTCTGGCTCTCAACCTGCCATATCACATCTCTCCACAATTGCAATGTTCTCCCCAGTCATGTTCAGTCTGCAGGATCTTTAGTATGAGTGAGGACTTTTTGGAGAACTTGCACTCGATAGTTAAATAATATACTTAAAAATATGATCAACTGCACATGCTTCTGGAGTAAAATAATATGAAATATGACCTATAGCAAATAAAATACATAGTTTGATACATTGTCTAATACTTTCTGCAGCTGGAATATTGCCAAAAATAACAGGCTTTAGAACATGCACATTCCTCAGATTGCTTTGGAAAATCAATAACAAAACAAAAATGGCTAATAATTAGAAGGAAGTGAAAAAATAACATCTATAAAATTCAGCATTTAGTTAAGCTGGAAATTGTGGCAAATAATGAACAAAAAGTTAATAGTAAACAGACAAAACTCTATAAATACATTCTAGACAATCTTTGAATCAAAAATTGATGAAGAATGTTTTTTTTTTTTTTCAATACATCTAGTAAATAATAAAATGTTGTGGCATTTCCTATAAAGTGTTCTCCTTTTTCATGAAAGATATCATGGTGTTGAAAGAGTTAACTTTGACTTCTACTTGCTGTTCAGTTCTTTATTCATATATATGGCCACCAGGTATCCCTATTTCAATTATTTAGATCCAGACTAACTCTGTACATTTATCTTTTCTTGAAAAGAGTAACACAAACCTTTTTCTATAAGTACTTAATTTCTAGTTAATAAGCTTTAAGAGTCTTTTTGTGATTAAAAATAAATTTCTCTTACTTTTAAAGTAGATATAAATCCCTTAGAGCAAAAAAACGTCCTTCAGCCTTGCCTCCCTCTTTTCTCTGCTTATAGATTTTATAAACAACTGCTATAAAAGAAAAACAATAGTGCTGTGGAATCCCAGACAAAGAAGGTTGACTTTTATCAGACAGCCTAAATAGTTTGCAGAGAAAACAGTTTCAGTCACGTACAGGGCCTTGAAAAGGTGCAAGTGACCTCAAAACCTTGAAATATATAAAATAAGAAATTTAATATGTCTAAAAATTAAGTCATGTCTGTAATGTAATCACCAAAGAAAGTGTAAATATTCTGTGCTGCCAAATATTGTGCTTAAAACCTAAAAGAAAGTGAAAAGTAAAGAGATAAGATTCCACAGCCTGACTCGCGTGTCGGTGTGTTATTTTCCCCATCGCTGCTTCTCTGCCTCCGTACTTCACTGAGCGCTCGCGTTGTACCCCCTGACTGGGGCTGGCCCCAGCAATAAATTTTGGTTTACATAACTTGTTTTCATAAGAAAATATGTTAACTTTTAATGTTTTTGGTATTTATGAAAAAAGGTCATCCTTAGAAAATTAAGACATAGGAGTTTAAAAATGTGAAGAAAAATTAATATAATTTAATACTATTTAAAAATAAATAAAAATGCATCCAAAAGATGGTTTTAAAAAATTGAATGAAATCTTTAATGAAAAAACAGAGAAGAAAAGATGAAAAAGAGAGCACAGCTGTTTGTAAGACTGAGAATGAAAAGAATATGAAGTGGTGAGTATAGGCATAAAAAGCAATCATATACACAACCAATTTGAAACCTAGAGGAAACAACTATTTCCAGCTAAGTAAAAATCACCCAAGATAACTTTAAAAGAAGTGAATGGAAAAATTACTATATGTATTAACTTAATTTCTTGAAGTATTTTTAATTTTTATGTAATTTTAAATATATTATAATTCATATATTCATTAATATTATATATTCAAGGTATTGTCATGAAAATGGAATTGATGCAAAGTTAAGTAAAGTGTTTATTGTTACTTAAAGTATTATATCTTGTACAAATTATCATTCTTGTGCATATATATTCTAAGAAAACCAAAAACTATATTTACAAAGATACTTACATTTTAATTCAATATTATTGTCTGTACCCTTTGCATTTAAATTGAATTTGGCAATCCCAATATGTATTCTGTGATTTTATGGATTTCCAGTTCAATGTGGAAATACTACATTAAGGAGAGGTAAAGGTAAGAAATTATTCCATAAGCACACGTGAATATCACATGTGGGATTAATTTGAATTAGGTCCTTCTGATATATTTGGGACACTAAGATAGTCTCACCCAGAGAATGAACAGAACTAAAATAAGTCATGATCTTCAAGGTGATGATACTTACCAAAGGGGTAAGGGCATAGCCAACATTTACTTCCTCCTAGAAATGCTAATGCTACCATCAGAACTAGAATCACAAAAAGGTCATCAGCAGACAAATTTTGAAAATGAGAATTGTGGATCTCTTTGAGGACAAACATAGGAGAACACTACTAGGAAAAGTGTCACTGGAATACAAAAACTTTAGCAAGTAGCTGTGTAACAACTCTGATCCTGAATCTCTGGCTCTTATGCCCCTTTTTTGCTTTTTTTCTTCCTTTCTCTCTTTCTCCCTTCTTCCATACCTCTCCCTTTTCCTTCCTTTTTCACCACACACACCAAACCACTATTATAGAAAAAGAATCACCAGATGGGTATGCTCTTGGTTAAATTCAAAAGCTGGTGCACATTTCTCTCCTGAGGAAAGTGATTCTACTTTAAGCTCTTAAAACAGACATTGAAAGGTAAATTAATGAATTTTCCTGAAGCGATTATCAAAGACAGAAGAAAGAAAAAAAAAAAAAAAAAAAAAAAAAGAAAGAAAGAAAGAAAACATTTGAGTTTAAAGTCAAAAAGAAAACAAAGCAAATCGACAGCATAAAATTTACAGACTTCATATTTAATCAGGCTTTGTTACAAAAGCCCAGGAAGACAAAGAACTAACACTTAAGACACATGCTACTCAGAAAACTATGTAGTCAGTCAAACACTTTTACCCTTCACAGACATAATCGTATAAAAAGTTGGAAGACTTTTTAGGAGAGTAAGACATAAACAGTGTAAAAAGTCTGAGAAACACCCATTTCCTTTCCACTGAATGCTTCAGAGGACCAATTGTGTTGAAGCAGAATATTTGTTTTTGCTTTGTCAACATCCTTTCTCCAAAACTCCTGACACTAGATTTGATTCTGTGTAGAATCAAACAATCTAATCTATATCCCAGCCAGTAAAGCTGACCTGTGGATTCTCTCTCTTTGTAATGAGCAAGGCCAAGATGACCATGCAATTAATGCTACATTTAAGGTTTGCCTATCTTACAGTGCAACATGTAAGGTGTTTATGAGGCCTGGCTCAGTGCCATGAGGGGAGTGAAGAAAAGAGACGGGCAACACAAAGGAATGGAGGCACTGTGTCCCTAATATTGAAATTCACAGTTTGGATGGTAAGGTCCCTCTATTATTTAAGTCAGTATGACTATGGTTTTATCTTTTTGATATGAATAATTTCTAATAAACAGACATAAAATGGACTGCTTTATGAATTATTCTATTACAATAATATTATAAACACCACATATTTAAGGTTGTATACTTTGTGATATCTTAGCTATGAGTCAACATAGCCTACAAATTAACTACTTTATCTTTTTTCACCAGGAAAGTTTATTAAAGTTCAGAGTGATATTGATTTTGTTAAGAAAATTTTAGAAACTCATGTACAATAGACAATAACTAGTCAGAAACAATGACAGATTACTCTTTTTTTTTTTTTTTTTTTTTTTGGTTGTAAGGAAAATCTCTAAACCCATAGGCCAAGGATATGATCACAAGTCCTTTAGATATTAGACTGAGAAAGTTTAGAAAGCTGATAACCACTCTTTACAAGTGCACATACAAGGAGATTTACAATGGCTTTGCAGAGTCAGCATATATAGTATTATGAACTGACAATCAGCTTGAAGAAGACAGCTCATTAGCAACCTAAACCACAAAAACACCGAAGAGAACTAAAGATCTCCATAGGTGACACGAGCGGTAAGCTGTCAGCGATCTGCTACTTCTTCAGCATAAATGCCTTCAAAAAGAAAGTTAATGGAAAAAAAAAAAAAAATAGAAAACTAGATCAATAAAATCAGCATGACCTTCAAGATGGCAGGAGGCAGAGATGTTATCCAAAGAAGTTAACGGTTTCCTGAGCAGTTAACACTATACTTATTTTGAGCTTGTGTTATGTGTATATGACATAGACTTTATGCATACAACTTTTGAAACATAATTATTTAAGAATTGACCAAACATGTTCTATATATGAAAAGATATAATAGGGCACAATCCTAAAGGCCTTGAAAGATTAAAAAGGCAGTATTTGAGGCAATTTTATAGAAATATCAAATGAAAATAGAATTTTTAATGGAAGAAAAGTAGTAGATATAGTCTTTATATGGCTTACACTATAAAAAGAAAGTAGTGAGAGTGTTAATTCAAAACAAATTATAAAAACGGGTGACAAGTTCACACAGATATGCTAAGTAATGGAAATATTTATTTTTCATACTTCAGATATCAAAACCAGTTTATAGGTTTACAAATTACCTAAATTTTATTTTTTTGAAGATATAAATTTAAACATAAGTAACCAGTCATAATTAAGGCAAAATGAATATATAGAAAGGAAAGGTATTGGGAAATGAAATTGATCAACTATGTGCTTGAAAGACTATGGCATAATGAATCTTATTATTATAATAAAAATTACAGTTAAAAATAAATGTATAGAATGAGAATTGTTCTCACATATATAGAGAGAAATATTTATTTTTTTATATAAAATCTAAGTTTTGTGTGACTTAATCAGTACATAAATGTATGCATATACACTGGCAAAAAATTAATAGTACATCAATGTATTTATGTAAACAAAATACATTTATGCCTATGTGTATATAAGTATATATTCATATTATCAATACCATAATTTTTAATAAGTTGTTATACTTACATATCAAATAGACTTTCTACTATCGAGGAAGAACAAAAGTTAGATTTTACCTCAAAACTAAGTAACAAATCTCAGAAAATGTTACTTTTTTAACCTTGTGCCTCACAACTACTGACACACATTTCCTTGAACAAAAATAATATATGAAAAAGTTCAAAGTGACACAAATGGATATACAATAGCAGTATGTCACAAAAATCTTGTGAGCTTTGAGAATTGAAGCTAAAACACTATTACATTCAATAGAAAATAACATAAAATAATTTGAGATATATATAAGCATGATAAATAATGTTATTATGTTACATACACTTTTTTGAAGTACAGCAATGAATAAAATATAATAGAAAATAAAAAATATATAATAATAGTTCATCAAAAACATACCTCAAGTAAAAGTTTATCATCTTATATAAAAAATTTATAACAATATTATACAATTCAAATTACCATAAAAAGTCAAACTTTCTCTAAAAATTGTACTGGATTTTTTTCTTGGATCCTCCAGCAAATCCTAAATCTCTTTCTCTATGAGAGTAAAACAAACATGCAATTCAGAAAAACTCTTATAAATACTAAGGATTAGAAGTATGAGATCTTAAAGACAAGCCATATTTACATATTTAAGAAAAAAACAGTCTGTCGTTATGGCACTGAAAGAGGGACTGTGTTACAAAAGAAAGAATAAAAGGGAGGGAGGGAGGGACAGAATCTCAAATTGGTTGGTTGGGAGAAATTAGGCCTCAACAACCTTACATAATAAGGAAACTCCAAACTACTAAGGAGTATGGACCTAGCCTCTCCTAGCTTTTTTGGGTTTCTTTTAGTCAGCTTTTCCTCTGCTGTGAATAAAAGACTGGACAAGAACAATTAGAGGAGGAAAAGTTCATTTGGGAGCTCATGGTTTCAGAGGTCTCAGTTCATAGATGGCTAGCTACTTCCTAGGGTCTGAGATGAGGCAGAACTTTATGGCAGAAGTGTGTGGTAGAGGGAAGTTGCACAGTAGTTACCACCCAGTTAATCACTATCAGGGGTTAATGTACTGATTAGGTTAAGATTCTCATAACCCAGTCATTTCATCTCTAATCTTTCTTGTGTTGTCTTACTCTCAGGGACTTTAAAGGTTGCTGGGGGTTTTAACTTCCCCTTGACCCGGGGTGAGCTTTCTCTGGCCAGCAGAGAAGGCTGGGAGAGTATACCCCAGCGATGAGGCAAGATTGGGAAAGGTAAAAATCGCTGGTAGTGCACCCCCGCCCCCCGCCTTCAAAAGACCCTCCAAATTACCAGGGAGCCCGGTCAGAGCTGGAACTTGTTTATTGAAGAAGATGGACGGCATTTATAGAAGACATGGGCCAATCAGCAGAAAGATCATAGGAGCACATAGGGAGCATGAGCAAATCACATTGGCAGAGCCATTAACCTATCTTAGTGGTGAACTGATTTCCCACACCATGTCAGGGGAACGCCTCCTGATTAGGCCAAGTTCCGCATCAGGGAGTGGGAGGCAACCAGAGAGTTAAGTTTTTCTATTCTTTCGGCGGATGTGTTCTTAAGTCCCCAACATCTCACAAATGAGTTTTTGGTAGACACGTAATAGTTAAACCATAACATGGTTGTTGGGAAAAAAAAAAGGGTTAAAAATTATTTATTTAAGTTTAAAATCAAAAGACCATAAAGAAAAAGTAATGTATAATCTCTTATTATTAAAAAGAAATATTTCACTAATTTTGTGAACAACTATGCTACCTTGACTAGGAAATCATAATGAATCTGTATCCTATGTAAAGTTCTGATAAAATTTAATACAGCACCTTAGGAGAGATTGTGAAACATCATAGAACATGAAACTTAGGTTCTCATAGTTACAAAGAAAGAAAAAAAAGACTGTCCAAAAAATAGTGTCAAGCTTCCAAAGATCAAATGTAAGATTTAAAAACAAAAATAAAAAATCTATAAGGAATATTTTATGTATAATTCGGGACTACATCACTAAAACAAATAATATTTTTATTTGCCAAATATTAAACATTGTTATATAATTCAGTCACTTGAATTTAGAAAATTGAGATCCTTGCTATGACTCTGAACTGCAGGATCCGCTCAAGACTGTTATGGCTGATGCCAAGAGAAGGTGTTGTCAAGGAAAACAGCTTTTCCATCTGGATGTGAATAAGTGTCCTATGTGGACTTTTTCATTCTTATATTTTGCCAGATCTATTATCTAGCTGATTTTATTTCATCTCTCTCTTTTTTTATAACAAACTTGAATTTAGGGTACCTTTTGTAAGATTATGTACAATTTATCAAAACTGAAATGAGGAAAGAATTACAGTATTATTCCTCAAAATAACATCAATCTATTTTTGTAAACCTCTTCATACTAACACATTTTTCCCTAAAAGAAAAAAAAAATTAAAAAGGGTATCTCAACACATATTTAACAATAGGCCTAAATTAAGTTTTACTTTTGTTATTTATAGATTTCACCCAGGGGAACATTTATATACCACGTACATATGACTCCCCGCCCCATTCTCTCATGAGCAATCACTGCTCATCAACTCTAGGAGAGCAATGTAGTCCACCAGCTCAAAGTGGGACTTAAGTTTTCAGCCCTCTTGAAGTCTATTCACATGCCAAAATACCCTAGCAGCATCATTATGCGTTGCATAAATGGTTTCAAAGAGTACTTTTTGGTGTCCTATGTTACCCAGACCATGCACATACCTTTTGGGTAGAGATACTCCCTATACCACCAATGCCATGTGACTGTGCAATCTATACTTGTGATAGTGAGCAAACATCACAAACACTCAGACATACCACAATCACCCATGTAATTCTGGATACTGTTGTTGCTTGTGAACAGAAAGGGAAGGAAAGCAATGAGGACACGAGGTTGGTGTGGCACAGGAACAAACAGCTCTTCTGTGTTTCTTGGGTGATGTGGGTGTTGCTGGTCAAGGGCCACCAAGATGTCCTTGCCCATGGAGTCAGAAGGTGTGTTGAGTTAAACCCACAAGTGTTTTTCACCCATTAGATATTTTACTTTAGCTCTCTCTCTCTCTCTTTAAAAAAACTGTTCTAGGGCTGGGGTCTGGGGTTGTAGCTCAGCGGTAGAGCGCTCGCCTAGCACGTGCGCGGCCCGGGTTCGATCCTCAGCACCACGTAAACACATTGTGTACAACTAAAGCAAATAAATAAATATTTAAAAAACAATTTGTTCTAATGAGTTATACATGATAGTGAAATGCATTTTGACACATTGTACACAAATAGCACAACTTCTCCTTCCACTGGCTGTACATAGTGCAGAGTCACACTGGTAGTTTAATCATATATGTATATAGAATAATAACATCTGTGTCATTCCACTGTCCTTTTCCTCCCAATATCCCCTCCCATCCCCACTCCCCTTTGTACAACCCAAAATTTATTCATTTTTCCCTACCACACCCCCTCTATGGATCAGCATCCACTTATCAGAGAAAACAATTGGACTTTGGTTATTTGCGTTTAAGCTTATTTTGCTTAGATGATATTCTTCAGCTCCATTTACCTGCAAATGCCATAATTTCATTCTTCCTTAAGGCTAAGTAATATTCCATTGTGTATATATACCACATTTTCTTTATCCATTTATGTGTTGAAGGACATCTAGGTGGGTTCCATAGTTTAGCTATTGTGAATTGAGCTGCTATAAACATTGATGTGGCTGTATCATTGTAGTTTGCTGATTTTTAAGTCTTTTGGGTATATACCCAGGAGTGGGATAACTGGGTCAAATGATGGTTCCATTCCAAGTTTTGTGAGGAATCTCCATATTTCTTTCCAGAGTGGTTGCACTAATTTGCAGTCCCACCAGCAATGTATGAGTGTGCTTTTTTCCCCACATCCTCACCAATACTTATTATTGATTATATTCTTGATAATTCTCATTCTGACTGGGAATTATCATATAGTAGTTTTGATTTGCATTTTTCTAATTGCTAGATATGATGAATATTTTTTCACATGTTTGTAGATTGATTGTATTTCTTCTGTGAAGTGCCTGTTCAGCTCCTTAGCCCATTTATTGATTGGGTTATTTGTTTTTTTGGTGTTAAGTTTTTTGAGTTCTTTATGTATGCTGGAGATTAATGCTCTATCTAATGTGCTTGTGGTAAAGATTTTCTCTCATTCTGTAGGCTCTCTCTTCACATCATCGATTGTTTCTTTTTCTGAGAAGAAGCTTTTTAGTTCAAATCCATCTCATTCATTGCTTTTTAATTTTATTTCTTTAGCTTTAGAAGTCTTATAAGAAAGGCAGGGCCTAATTTGACATGATGAAGATTTGGGCCTACTTTTTCTTCTGTTACTTGTAGGGTCTCTGTTCTAGTGCCTAAATCTTTGATCCATTTTGAATTGATTTTTGTGTAGTGTGAGAGATAAAAGTTTAATTTCATTTTGCTGCATATGGATTTTCAGTTTTCCTAGAAATATTTGTAGGATAGGATATCTTTTCTCCAATATATGTTTTTGGCAACTTTGTCTAGTATGAGATAACTGTATGTATGTAGGTTTGTCTCTGAGTCTTCTATTTTGTGCCATTGGTCTACATGTGTGTTTTGGTGCAAATACCATGCTGTTTTTTGTTACTATTGCTCTGTAGTATAGTTTAAGGTCTGGTATTGCAATGCCTCCTTCTTCACTTTTCTTGCTAAGGATTGCTTTGGCCATTTTGGGCCTCTAATTTTTCCAAATGAATTTCATGATTGCTATTTGTAGTTCTATGAAGAATGTCATTGAGATTTAAATAGGAATTGCATTAAATCTGTATAACACTTTTGGTAGCATGGCCATTTTGACAATATTAATTCTATCTATCCAAGAGCATGGGAGATCTTTCCATCTTCTAAGGTCTTTTTCAATTTCTTTCTTTAGTGTTATGTAGTTTTCATTATGGGAGGTCTTTCACCTCCTTTGTTAGATTGATTCCAAAGTTTTTTTTGTTGTTGTTGTTTATTTTTAGGCTATTGTGAATGGGGTACTTTTCTTAATTTCTCCTGCAGTGGATTCATCACTTATGTATAGAAATGCATTTGATTTATGGGTATTGATTTTATATCCTGCTACTTTGCTGAATTCATTTATTAGTTATAGAAGATTTCTGGTGTAATTTTTTGGTTCTTCTACATAGAGAATCATGTCATTGGCAAATAGTGATAGTTTGAGTTCTTCTTCTTGTCCTGTGTGTATCCCTTTAATTTCTTTCATCTGTCTGATTGCTCCGGCTAGAGTTTCAAGGACTATGTTGAATAGAAGTGGTGAAAAAGGGCATCCTTGTCTTTTTCTGGTGTTCAGAGACTATGCTTTCAATTTTTCTCTATTTAGAATGATGTTGGCCTTGGGCTTAGCATAGATAGCTTTTACAATGTTGAAGTATGTTCCCATTTTTGTCAATCCTTAATCCAATTCCTAGGAATTTATTCAAGTAGTGAAGGAAGAAATAATTAAAACACAAGGATGAAAGGCACTAAAAGCTACCAAACCTCATTCCTTAGCTTGTTTGAGACAAATGCTTTATAACGTGCACATGTATCAAATTGTCAACTTTGTACACCTTAAATGCATATTATTTTTATTTGTAGTTATAACTCAGTAGAATTGGAATAAAGTACAGAACCTACTTGTGATCTCTTTCAAGTGACTACATTCATAAAAATTATTAAAAATATTTAGATGTTTAAAAAATGAATATAAAATCTTTCATGTAAAGTGGAAGGATATTTGTATGGGAAGAGTGATCATTGTATAAAAGATATAATTAGAAAATGTAAATCAATAGTCATTTATGTTTTCAAAACCCCATTCCTAGATTAATTGCTGTAAAAACTGTTATTGCTTTTCTCACTCAGAAATCATTGCTACCTGTTTAAAAATATATAAACTACATAAAACATATGGGAAATTTAGTTGCCTCTGGAGAAAAGTGCAGATCGCTTCCTTAGTTGAAACTTTAAATGGGTAACTAATGATATTCAATATTCCTGAATCTGAATATAAATAATAATCTAAAAGATAGAGTAAAATTGAATTTTGACCTCTTATTCACCTCTGAATAAAAATGATAAAAGACCATTGAGACTAGGGAATTCAAACTGCAGGAAAAAAATCAATAAAATTAAGTAGACTTTTTTCTCAACAGACATGAGTGTATCTATCTTTATGTCTGTGATAAACTGTACTTAAAGTTCTTCTTCTTTTTTTGTTTTTAAATTGGCCAAAAATTTTTAAGTGACTGTAGGGATAAAAATATTTTATAATCATTTTAAGTTAGTATCTGTGAGGGAATTATTAAGTTTTGCTGAATTTTTGCTCTGCTACTTAAAGTGACTTAAAAATTCTTGAAATAACTAAAGAAAGGTTACATTTTAAAAGATAATTTATTTCTACTTGTTTATGGTGGTTTCATCTAGTTGAAAAACTACTCCTTTGGAGCTTTGAAGATTCCTTAATTTTTCAATTCTTTTCCTATTTTTATTGGCTATTTTAATTATACATAAAATTATAATTCATTTTGACATATTATAGAAGCATGGAATATAGAGGATGGGGTTATAGCTCAGTGGTAGAGTATTTGCCTAGCACATGTGAGGCACTGGGTTCAATGCCCAGAAATTGAACCATATAAAAATAACTAAATAAAATAAAGGCATCGTGTCCATCTACAATTAAAATATTTTTTAAAAAAAAACAAGCATAGAATATTATTCATTCTAATTCAGTCCCTAGTTCTTCCTCTTTCCCTTCCCTCCTCCTTCCTCTTTTTTCTTTTTCTCTATTTTATTGATTTTTTTCAGCTATATACTCAGTAGTTTTTTTTTTTTTTTTTTTTTTTTTTTTTTTAATTAGTGTCTTGTGGATGTACATGATGTTGAGATTCACTGTGGAATATTCATATATGGACACAGGAAATGGAAATTAGGTCAGATTCATTCCACTGTCTTTCCTTATCCTATTACTCCTCCCTTCACTTTATTCCCCTCCATTTACTGCACTAATCTTTCTTTCTTTTTTTTTTTTTATCTCCCCTTTTTATTTGGATTAGCTTCTCCACATCATAGAAACATTTGACCTTCCACTTTTTGGGACTGGCTTATCTCACTTAGCATGATAGTCTCTAGTTCCATCCATTTATTTGCAAATGCCATGTTGTTCTTATTCGTAGCTGAGTATTACTTCATTGTGTATACATAGCACGTGTTCTTTATCCATTTATCTGTTTAAGGGCATCTTTTAAATCTTTCCATTTGTTTATTTCTCTAGTCCACAAGAAGTATGGATATTATTTTAACATTGTATTACATTTACTTCAAATCAAAGTAATTCCAATTTTTCATACTTATTAATGAGTTCTGGGGTCACTAAACATGTGTATATGAACATATATGTACATAGGCATATCTATGCATATATATTTCACTGTAATATATATCTATGTGTGTGTGTATATATATATATTTATATATCTAAGATTGTGAGATATGCCTTAGTCTTTCCGGCCTGCCTATAACCAAATACCATAAATTGGGTGGATTAAATAATATTTTTCTCTCACAATTCTGGATGGCTGGGTGATTAGAATTAAGGTCATGGTCGTGGCCATTTATACTCCCGCCATGGAGAAAGCCATCTTGCTATAACCTCACTTGGAAAAGGAAATAGGGGAGAGGAGAAGAGGAGAGGAGAGGAAAGGAGAGAGAGAGAGAGAGAGAGAGAGAGAGAGAGAGAGAGAGAGAATTTGTGAAAGAGAGATAAAAGGAGGGAGAGAGAGTGAGAGAGGAGAGATATTTGTGTATCTTCTGATAAGGACATTAATCTCATCATGGGAGCTTCACCCTCAACAACTCACCTAAACCTAACTAACAAGTCAACCAAAGCCCATATTTCCCCAAATACCATCACATTGGAAGTCCTTAGTTTTCAATATGGATTTTAGGGGCACACCAACATTTGACACATATTAATTCCCATTAATTAAAAAAGAAAAAAATATTACCTCTACTCTCTCATATCATAAAAGATATATAAAAACATTTTCAAAAAATATTTAGAATTCATTCCTTCATTTCTTAATATCATTCAAACTGACTGGGAAGTTGTAACATTATTTCAAAGAATTCTAAAATTAGAAATTCCTTTCACTTTCTCTGTGGTTTTTTTATATTATCTAGAATTAAAAAGCAGGAAATCATTTTCCTGATCAAGCATAAAATAAAAGGAGAAAATGAGAAGCAAGTGCATCCTGTTTTTTTTTTTTTTTTTTTTTTTTTTTTTTTTTTTTTTCCGGTACTGGGGATTGAACTCAGGGCACTTGACCACTGGGCCATATCCCCAGTCCTTTTATTGTATTTCATTAGAGATTATTGTATTTCATTAGAGACAGGGTCTCACTGAGTTGCTAAGTGCCTCATAATTGCTGAGGCTGGCTTTGAACTCGTGATCCTCCTGCCTCAGCCTCCCAAGTGTTGGGATTACAGGCGTGCGCCACAGCACCCAGCTGCATCCTGTTTTCACAAAACACAGAATCACAAAAATTAGAGGTTAAAAAATGTTCACCTAAATTGAATGATTTATTACACTCATATTCCCCCAAAAGATCATAAATTGTAACACCTGCCTAAAAGCAATTATGTAATCAACTTTGTATTTCCCCTTTGTATCAAAGTATAGATGCTGCTAAACTTGAAAGAAATTTGGAAATGTGTTTCTCCCTTCACCACTCTCTCCTTGGGAGTAAGTGGTGATAGGGAGTGCTTGCAGGAGAGGTGACAGAAAAGCATCTTCATGCCTGCCCCATTTTGCTCATCTCACATGCTTTCAGAATGAACATGTTCATGAATTTTCATCTTGTCATGTTGGACTTACATATTTTCTTTATAAGGAGTTGAGTTATTTATCCACAGGCCCCACCAGGACCCAGCCTGGGGCCTATGCAGGTCATAGATTTCTGCCTGTCACATACTGCTTTCAGTAACTTGGCACTATTTCAGGAATCACTAGTGTGCACACATACACACAACACATAAAAAAAAAAAAATGGACCAAGAAAGAAAACGTGTAAATAAAGTAAAAGTGGATTTTAGAAAGACTTTTCCCTTTGATGAAATACCTTTAAAACCCTTTGTCTATATTTAGGCTATATAACATTTGAGAAGTCACAATGGGGTGACTCCCTGTGGCTTTAACAAAAGTCACACTTTAGAAAGTAAAAGACAGAAAGAAGAATAAAATAGCATGAAGAACTGAAAAGCACTTTATTTATGTGATCTATTTTAATCTTCCCAAACAGTTTACAAACTGAAAATTACTATTCTCCTTTTAAAAGGATGGAAACTGAGGCTTCATGATTGCATAACTTTGATGGGAGTATAAATCTAATAAGGATCAAGATAACAATCCAGCTCTTTTACTTCAAAAACATGTTCTCTTAGTAATTTTATTGTCCACCTCCCTTCAACATAATGCTGAAATAATACTTCCCATAAGAAAGATTTTCTTGAAACATTTAATTATAGATTCAGTAGCCTTCACAACCACATCAGAATAACTTCCACTTTCACAATTTTGCTTTCTTTTCTTTTTCAGCTGAACTCTGGATATTATGTTCTCAACCAAGATATATAAAAACATGTAAATATCTTCCTTATACTCTTCTTCCCCTTCTCTACCTCCCTCTTCTCTTCCTCCTCCTCTTGTTATTCCTTTATTTTCCTTTTCTGCTTTTTGTTTTTAAATTGTCTTATTGTTTGAAAAAAAAAAAAAACTTTATGACACATGAACCGCAAGTACATACTTCCTGGAGTTTATTTCTGTTTTTGATTCTGGGCAAAATTGCTGTTTGCCAATATGCGCAATATGTGCTGTGTAAACAATTAAGAGTATAATATTTTTACTAGCAAGTTGGAAAAGTGTAGAATCAGTCCAATATCACTAGAACTGAAATTTTCCAAAATTATTAAATAGCTCTTTTTCTGTACTTTTGTCTCCTATTATTTATGCCAAATCAGAATAATTTACATGTATTTCATCAAGTTGTTTTAGTAAATAATTCCTGTCTACCTTCGTAGGGATTTGCCTAATTATCATTGTTATCTCTTTACTTTTTAATAATAATAATGATGATGACAGATGTTATTGAGTGGGAATATTTTTTTTTTTTTTTTTTTTTTTTTTTTTTGTGGTACCGGGGATTGAACTCAGGGGCACTCGACCACTGGGCCACATCCCCAGCCCTTTTTTGTATTTTATTTAGAGACAGGGTCTCACTGAGTTGCTAAGGAGTGGGAATATTTTTAATTGAAAAATATATATGAACATTTTTAATTGAAAAATATATATGCTGATTTGTTTCTATTGTTTCACATACAGCTCTTTTGCATATAAATAAAAGAAATTTATCATTTTAAGTGATAATTTGCCAGTTTTAACTTGGCATCTTAATCAGTATCTTTAGGAGATTCTAAAACATTGACTTCAGTGATTAAATCATTGGAGGTTCAGTTCAGATGCATTAATTCAGAACTTGGATCAAATTTCTGGGACAGTTGCAATATAAATCCAAACTAGGCAACAGTTAAGATCTTTCACCAATAAGAACAATTTCTTTGAATTCTTGATCCCAAGAGTTCTTTGTTTTTCTTTGAAAACAGACAATTACCTGGATTCTCTGACATCCAATTTCTTAAAACTATACCATTCATGTAAAAATAAAAATCCTGGTCCAAACCTTTACAACTCCTCTCATAGAGAAGATGAGGACATTAAAATAATTTAAGCCAACATCTTTAACTAGGAAACAAGATGATTTTCCTAAAAATGTAACACAAAATTTATTACATTATAAGGACATGCAGATGGAAATATTTCTCAGCACTCAACCTTTCTGTGCTTACTCTAACCCCTTCAAATGAAACATATGGAGACTGGAATGGTGTTTGAAAATAGTGTATTGCATAGGGATTTTCATTTAGTAAAATTAATTAATGATTTATTTATTTTATGAATGTAAGGAAATTAATAAGGGGTCAATATATTGTGTCCACGAATTAAATCAATCTTGCCACCTATTTTTGGTTTTCAAATAAGGTTTTAGTAGATCCTCCCTCCTCCCCCTCATCATTTATCAATTGTTGATAGCTTTGTGGATATTTGAACACATTTTCTGGCTAGGTAGAAAATTGATTGGTAAAATAATCATAATGGAGAGTGAAACCACTGGAAAAACACAGAAGAGTTACCACAGTAAGTTTGATATTCCTTGCAAGCTTGGCTTCTGGCCAGCATCTCAAAACTTGAACTTGGAGTGTGTTAAATGAACACTCTTGGTGATTAGACTGTCTGTGCCAACAGTCGTATTGATGCTTAACTTTTGCTTTCTCCTGGAAGTCTGGACTTTGGAGAAAATTTAGGCACAGGGAGACTATGTAACTGGTTCCCAGTAAAAGAACGTTGGCTTTCAGTCTGTAATGAGCTTCCTGGGAAGAAACATCATACACATATTGCTGCAATTTCATTGCCTGAGGAAGAACGTGCTTTGTGTGATCACTCATAGGAAGGAGAGACTATAAGGTAGTCTGCATATGAATTCCTCCAGAATCCATCTATGTCTTTTTCCCCTTATGATACTGGCTATGCAACCTTATTAAGTCATTCTAATAAACCTTAGCCACAAATACAATTATATGCTAAGTCTCATGAACCCTTCCAAGAAATATTCAAAATAGAATTGGTTTGGGGGACCTCCAAGACAGGGAATATTATAATAACACAAATTATGGGAAGGATAGAACCAGGGCAATTGAATGAAGAAGAAAGATTCACACCTGAGGTTGTATAATAAACCATGTCCTAGTTTCTTATGAAAAATATTTTAATAAACAATGTTTGACAGTCAGTGAGACACTATTATATTTTCAGGATTCACTATAGAGTTCTATGAAATCAGGATCTTCCAGATATTAGTGGGTTTTTGGAAGACAAAAGTAAATTTAGAATCTGTCCATAGACATACAAAATAAGAACAAAGAATTCTCTAAGCTGCATCCTCACATGCCAATTTTGGAAAGGAACATTTGGCTCTAATTCCATTGCCAACAAAAAAGAAACATGGAGGAGCTCATTATCCTATACAGACATGACACATTAAGAGTAACATAGACCAGAGAAACAATAGGTACTGGGGAAGTAAGTGGATATATCCTGAGTATTAGTGCCTTTACCTATGCTGAACCATCCTTAATACTCAGAATTAGGGAACCAATGGATATAAATAATGCTTCTTATTTCTTAACGTTTATCTTGAGAACAGATTAATTTGAAAAACTTTGATTCATTCTTATAAGATCATATTGCTTAACAAATAAATATTGAAGCTGAAATAGGCTTTGTATCTAAGGCTTTTAAAGTTTATGCCAATGTCCCAGGTCATGGCATGAAGTAGCAGATAAAAATGTGCTTACACAATGGCAAGAGTATACAACTATTTGCCTTAAAATGTTATTGAACTTCTTATTCATTTGAAGTCTTTTACATGAAGATAGCCCCAATGATTACATTCCACTTATTAGGGAGCAATAATATTCAGCAGAATATGTAAATATTATTTTCATTTCTCAACTTAGAAGTAAGAGTGTTTAAGGCATTTAATTTTTAGTTGATTATAGTAACATTATCTGCCTGATGAGTTGCAACCTGTTAATGTAATCAAATCTAGATATTGTGATCATAATGAACAGTTTAAGGCTCAGTTAACCTTATGAAGTGGAGTTAGGGATAATTCTCTTTCAGGGACTCAATTTATGTCTCACCCAAAATTTCTCAGCCCCTTATGCCCCTGAGCTACATTACATTTGATTCCCTCTTCGATTGACTGGACAGTGAAAACACAGCCAAGTGAGATAATCAAACATTTCCCAGAATAAATGTCATCTACTACACTTCTCTATCATTTTTTATCACTGCCCTGTCATTAAAGTCATCTTATAAAATGTCACAAGACTGAGAAAGTTTAAAGGTCAGATTTTTAGATTATAATTACAAAAATTTCGTACCTTAGTGTCAAGTTTCACCAATCATTTCAAGGGTGCAGATTATTAGGAGACAAAGAACTATGCCTAATTCTTGAATCACCAGTGCTGATCCATGGTGTTCTTTTTATGTGTGAGATATGAAGCCTTCAAACAAAGCATGTGGCCAATGCCACTTACAAAAAGAAAAAAAAAAAAAATTCTCAATCATGAAACACTTCAGTTATAACAACAGACCAGGTGATTTATGAGTAGTAGCAATTCATCTCATATTTCTGGAGGAAAGAAATATGAGATTGGCGTGGCAGCATTTTTACCAACTTCTTACTCGTTCTACCTCAATGTCACATCATTTTGCCTTCATAAAATAAAGGAATCGCCACCACTGAGATGGCTACAGGCATATGATGATCCAGAATGAATATGGAAACAAAAAAGAAAAGAGGAAGCCAACCCTGGAAGGAAAGTTTCCTAAGTTCTCTGTAATAATAAAAGTTAGTTAGCCGGGCATGGTGGCGCACGCCTGTAATCCCAGCACTTTGGGAGGCTGAGACAGGAGGATCGCGACTTCAAAGCCAGCCTCAGCAATGGCGAGGCACTTAGCAACTCAGTGAGACCCTGTCTCTAAATAAAATACAAAAAAGGGCTGGGGATGTGGCCCAGTGGTAGAGTGCCCCTGAGTTCAATCCCCAGTACCAAAAAAAAAAAAAAAAAAAAAAAAAAAAAGTTAGTTATTAAGTAGTGGGGGAAAGGGAGAGAAATTAATTGAATTGTGGAGTTTCAATTTTCCACTCCACATAATTAGTTTGTTCTCTGGTCATAAAAAGCATTTACTAGTTCAGTATATTTTGAAGGAAAATAAAAATAAATCAACAAACAATCCCAAACTCAACATTCTAAATTCAAATGAATATTAGCATTTGCAAATATACAAATTCCAGAGTTTTGAATATTTTTCATGTTCTTTATAATCATAGACTCTTAAAGTTTTTCCTAGAGGCCTGATTATTTACTTTTAAATTTTTTTTTTTTATTTTGATACTAGGGATTGAGCCCAGGGGCACTCTACCATTAGGCTACATCCCCAGACCTTTTACTAAATCTTTGAGACAGAGTCTTGCTATATTGACCAGTCTGGCCTTGAACCTCCTTTCTCAAGATCTATATCTAAAGTAGCGATAGTTATAGGCATGCACCACCAAACCCAGCTACTGGTTTATTTTTGACCAAACCAAAAAACAAACTGAATATTGAAAAATATTTACATATTCCTATTTATCTAATGATACTAAGATCAAAGGACAGAGGTGTTTGGGTCACTTTGATCAGTGACAACTGAAATAATATAAGTTCCCAGGCAGAAAAACTCGGGAATAAGTTCTAAGGGACAAAGAATTTTTTTAAAATAAATTACCAACATTGTTGTTAGCCGCCGGAAAGGGATTGCAGCCTGGAACGGCAGCGCCGCGGGAAGGAGTCCGGAGACAGGATGGAGACGAAAAAATTCTTTAATCTTTCTGTCTCTGTCTCTTGTAATTTCTAACACTACATACACACTCTCACAAGAAACCAAGCACGTACTCTTACAAGAAACTACAATGTATCTATACAATAGCGATAACCCTGTCCTTTCACTCTCACAAGAAACCTAGCCACGTACTCTTACAAGAAACTACAATGTATCTATACAATAGCGATAACCCTGTCCTTTCTCTCTCTGGTCTCATCCCATGCGCCCGAGCAGGAATGGTGCTTGCTCGATCTGCCGAGTCACTCCTCAAATCTCTCGAGATCTTGGGCCAAGTCCCGTGAGACTACGGAAGGCGACAATGCCCAAAAATGTCAATCTGCTGAGTCATTGCTCAAATCTCTCGAGATCCTGGGCCAAGTCCCGTGAGACTACGGAAGGCGACAATGCCCAAAAATGTGTATGGCCCATAGTCAACCACAATCTTAGCTATCTCCCCAAACAGGGCTCCTGCATTTCCCCCTTTTGTTTTAAAAGAGGGGATGCTCTAGGACGTCTATGTGCAACCAACATTCTTACCCGTCATTGGATAATCAAGGCTGTGCCCTTGACTCCTGTCTTAGGTTGATATGTCGGCCACATGAGACTGTCCCGTGCGACTGTGCCTGTCTTAGGTTGTCCCCCTCTGGGGATCTTACCCGTCATTGGCTAACCAGCCATCCAATGGAGCCCTTTAGGATCGACTGTGTAAGATGACTAACAGCCGTCCAATTGGGAGGAGATGCTGCGGCTTTAAGGCGACAAGCCTTTTGGTGACAAGTCAAATTGCATAGCATATCAAATTCTTTAAACAAATCAGCTGCCCTAAGTTCTATCAAGTAACACAGTGAGTTCTCTAAACAAATACCCGCAAGGTACTGTCCCATGAAGTCCCAAACAATGAAAGATCAAAATGTCCACTTGTTATAACACGTAGATCTAGGAGGCCCCATGCATGCAGAGCAGAGGCCACACTGCTGGTGAGGTTGTTTGACATTTGAGCAGCAGGGATGCTTGCAGCGACCGCGATCCCTGCAGCTGTAGAAGCAGCCATCTTTTTTATGTCTAGACGATGCCACCGGCAAATCTTCAGGGCCCGCTATCTAGAGACTGAAGCATCAATTGTTAAAGGAAAGGCAGTGCTATTCCAGCACTGAGTCAAGAGGCGAGTTGTCAAACTAAATAATAGAATTATTAGATTGGAAAAAATAAGTTGATTTCTGCTCACACACATTGTAGCCTGTGCTCCCACAAACATAAGCTGGCAAAATATCATATTTAGAACAAAACAAAGAAAGACTGAGGGTAATTACTGCATTAAAGATAGATTAAAGAAAAACTAAAAGCACTTTGGAGAAATAATTTGTTAGCTGGAACTCTCGAGTTTCTGCATACACAGCAGTCCTTTACCTGTTGAAATAATTGAAATTAATCATTTATTAAACAAATGAAGTTAATAACAAATAAGCAACCTCATGTCAAAACACCAAAATATCAGGTTATACAGCACTAGTCATATTTTTTGCTAAAGAGAAGTCCCTGGGACACCTATAAAACAAAATTGAAGGTACCTTCACTTATTAAATTATTTACCCATTTTGAATACTCTTAAACTTAAATGAATTAGAGTTATTTGGATCCATATATATATATATATATATATTCACAAGCGCTTTGTTATTTTTGATGTCACACTGGACAGACGCACATACAAACATATATTTGTGACGTCACATTAACATGAAATTTAGACAAATACACAAATAAACACATATATAAAAAGTAAAAAATATATATATATATAATTGTGTGCACACTAAAGAGAGATCTCTTCATCCCAGCCAGGAGGAATGACACTTAAGTTGTGACATATTTTGAAGGACTCTTTTAAGGGAATCATTCCATATCTTCATCATGGTCCTCTTGATTTTGTACCTTTTTTATTAATCTTGATTCCTCAACAACTTCATCTTGATCCTTTTGATGTGGTACCTGCTTTATTAATCTAGATGGTATCCATATTGGAGAGGATTCATGCTTTGGAAAGACACAAACAGATCCTCTCCCCCAAATTAATACTGGATCCGGACCCTTCCATGTACCTGAAAGAACATCCTTCCAGTAAACCAAAGGTTTATGTTGTTGATGTGGGTTCCAATGTCTGTCTCCAGCAGAATAACCATCAGAGTCTAAAGTTAAAAAATTTAAAGTAAACAGGGCAACTGCCAATCTGTCCTTAGGATTTTTCCAGTTTCCTTCTTTCTGTTTTAACAACATAACTTTTAGTGTGCGGTTTGCTCTTTCAATAATGCCTTGACCCTGAGGATTGTATGGGATGCCTGTTTTATGGGATATGTTGAATTTTGCGCAAAACTGTTTGAAAGATGAGGACGTATAAGCGGGACCATTATCTGTTTTAAGCATTTTGGGGATGCCCAATGCAGCAAAAGCTTGTAAACAATGAGATGTGACATCTTTAACTTTTTCTCCGGAATGTAAGGAAGCAAAAATCATGCCTGAGCATGTATCTATGGTTACATGAATAAATTGCAATTTTCCAAAGCTTGGCTCATGAGTAACATCCATCTGCCACAAATGATTGGGCATTAATCCTCTAGGGTTAACACCAAAATGAGGATTGGGCAAATGTGTTATACAAGATTTACAATCTTTTACAATTGTTCTGGCTTGCTCCTTTGTGATTTTAAACCTACGTTGCAAGGTGGTGCTGTTGACGTGAAACTGGGAATGAAATAAAGTAGCTTGTTGTAGTGCTGAAAGTATAAATATTGTTTTTGTAAGTTCATCTGCCTTTTGATTACCTTCATGGAGGGGGCCAGGCAAATTAGTATGTGCTCTAATATGGCCTACGAATAGAGGTTCTTTTCTTGCCCACAAAAGTTTTTGTATCTGATAAAACAATTTAAAGGCTGGAGTATGAGGTGCTATTGGTCCTGCTAACTCTAATTTTGGGACGGCTTGTACAATATAGTGGCTATCTGAAAAAATGTTTATGGGCTGGTCTCTAAAATTTTCCAGAGCTCTTACCACAGCTTCCAATTCCACTAGTTGAGCTGATTTGTGTGCAGTTATGTAAGTCATATTTTCTTTTGTAGTGACTACTGCAGCAGTACCATTTGAGGACCCATCTGTAAATACATTAAATGCCTTAGGAATAGGTTGATTTTTTATTACCTGTGGAAATATAATAGGATGATTAATACAAAAAGATAATATAGGAGACTTAGGAAGGTGATTATCAAAATTTGCAGAGGTAGAGCATCTAGCTATAGCCCAGTCATTATCATTGAAGCATAAATATTCAATCTGTGACGATGAATAGGGAGTAATAATAGTAGCAGGGTGAATGCCAAATATTTTAGTAGAAGTTTTAAGTCCTTGAAGAATAAGTTTAGCCACCATGGAGGTATATGACTCAATTATGCTTTTAGGAGAGACAGGCAAATGTATCCATAATAAAGGCCCTTGTTGCCAAAATACTCCTGTCGGTGTATATTGTGAAGAAATAATAATCAATATCAGCGGTTGAGTTAAATCAAATCTGTCACAATGAGCTCCTTCTATGGCTTTTTCTACTACCTTTAAAGCTTTCCTAGCATCAGGAGTCAATGTTCGCGGTGAGGATGGATCAGGGGCCCCTCGAAGAATATCAAATAAAGGTTTTAATTGGCCAGTAGTGAGGTTTAGTGTAGGGCGAAGCCAATTAATGTCTCCCAGTAGTTTTTGGAAATCATTGAGGGTGGTTAAATGTTCTTTATTTATTAAAATTTTTGGGGGTCTAACAAAAGTATCCATGATTTTAAATCCTAAATATAATATGGGAGATCTGGTTTGAACTTTTTCTTCTGCTATATATAATCCGTATTTTTAAAAATTTTCTACCATGTCACTGAATATATTAAATAAGATTTTTTGATTAGGGTGGGCCAGTAAAATATCATCCATGTAATGTAGACACATGAGGTTTGGATATTTATTTTTAATGGGTTGGATAGCCTTGTCCACATATATTTGGCATATGGTGGGGCTATTAGCCATTCCCTGAGGCAAAACCTTCCATTGATATCTCTGATCAGGGCCATTATTGTTAATAGAAGGAACTGAAAAAGCAAACCTGGGGGCATCCAGAGGATGTAGGGGAATAGAAAAGAAGCAATCCTTTATATCAAGACTAATAACATGGAAATTTTTTGGAATAGCTATAGGATTCGGAAGTCCAGGTTGAGTAGGGCCCATGACTTGCATGGTTTTATTAATTTGTCTAAGATCATGTAATAATCGCCATTTTCCTGATTTTTTCTTGATCACAAATATGGGGGAATTCCAGGGAGAGGTGGAATGTTCTATATGTCCTGCTTTTAATTGTTCCTTAACTAGTAGGTGGGCTGCTTGTAATTTCTCTTTAGATAGGGGCCACTGAGGGACCCACACTGGCTTATCAGAAAGCCATGGTATTTTCAAAATTATTTTCTCAGTGGCCCCAAAGAAAAATGTCTTTTTCCTATATAATAATGATTTCTTTTAGGGTTAAGCTTACCCTGTACTTTTTGATGATTTCTTTTAGGGTTAAGATTACCCTGTATGTTTTTACATTTAACACCTGCAGGTTTGGTTGCAAGGTGTACTCCCATTTGTTGTAAAATATCTCTTCCCCATAAAGTAACCGGTAGATTAGGTAAAACATAAGGCTGAAATGTGCCTTTATGTCCTTCATCATCCTCCCATTTTAAAATTACCGCACTTTTTTCTGGGAGGTTATTATATCCCAAGCCTCTTAAACTGGTTGAAGCTTTTTGTAGAGGCCAGTGTTTGGGCCATTGACGTAAATTAATGATGGAAGAATCAGCTCCAGTATCTATAAGACCCTCCATTTCTATTCCTTGGATTCTTATTTTACACATAGGCCTCCTTGTACAGTCCCGAACCCAGCAAACCATGGGTTTTGAATCAGTGGAACAAAATCCTCTATTGTTCCTATTTAGAGGCATATTCATTTTAAATGAATTATGTAAATTTGGAAGGAGGAGCAGCTGAGCAATTCTATCTCCCTGATTAATAGAACTTATACTTTGGGGTGAGCTAAGCATTATTTTTATTTCCCCTTTATAGTCTGAGTTTATTACGCCTGGGGTCACTTGCAAACCTAATAAGCTTTCAGGACTTTGCCCGATAATAAGTCCTACAGTCCCTGAGGGAAGAGGTCCCCTGACTCCTGTGGGAATCAGTTGAACCCCCATTTCAGGTGTTAACACTATTCGGGCGGTGGAACAGAGGTCTAATCCTGCATTTCCTCCTGTTCCTCTGGCGAGGGAGTGGATGGGTAATAGGGATTGTGTCGGGGAAGCATCTGAGTGGATGCTTGAGGATACTCCTCCTCCAATGCCTCGTACATTTGTGGGCCCCGGGGCATTGGGCCCCGTGCCCTGTTTTTTGAATTCCTGAACAAAGGATTTCCATGGATGTCAAATTTTGAATAGCATTTATTGGCCCAATGATTTCCTTTCTTACACCTGGGGCAGCAACCTGGAGTACGGTATGAATTTGGTCTTATTTCTCTTTGGGGATTTTGCCTAGAATAGCCTGATTGATTATGATAATTTTGCCTAGAATATCCCGATTGATTATAATGTCTATGTTGAGCCCTTGTAAAATTTTGAGGGGCAGCATCTCTCACAGCTGCTGCAATCACATTCCCTGTGACAAAGGCATCATTTACATCTTTACATAGTTGTATATATATGGAAAGATCCTTTTTATTTTTCCATGGCCTGATGACTTCCTGGCAATATTTATTAGCATTTTCGTACGCTAATTGAATAACTAATGGCATAACTTGATCAATGTCTCCAAAAACTCTACCTGCAGTTCTCAAAAGTCTATCAGCAAATTCAGCATATGGTTCATTAGGTCCTTGAATTACTTTGGACAAGCTACCTTGTAGATCCCCAGGTCCTTGTACAGTTTTCCATGCCTTTAAGGCAGCTGCATTTATCTGAGCATATACTCCTGGGGTATAATGTTTTTGATCCTGTATGTCTGCGAATTGCCCTTCTCCTGTGAGCATTTCTATATTATGGTCTCCAAACCCTGCATCTGCATTTCTTTTAGCTGTTTCTATACAAAGTTCCTGAAATTGCGATCGCCAAACCAAGTATTGTCCCCCACTTAATGTTGCTTTACATAGACGCTTCCAGTCTGCGGGGGTTAAGCTAAAGGTGTTAAGGGACTCCAGTATACTCAACGTGAAAGGAGCTTGGGGTCCATAAGTCATTACTGCCTCTTTGAGATTTTTTATTGTTTTGAAATCTATTGGCTGGTGGCCCCTCTGTCCATTTTCATATTCAAATACTGGCAGTTCCCAATGTATCTGTGAGTTACCCTCGAGAGCGCATAAGCGCTCAGAAAGACTTTTTATTTCTATTTCTAGGGTATGCAAACGTCTAGTGATACCCTTCATATTTTCTGTAATCGATTTCACCCATGGGGGAGTAGAGGACACAAGTTCCTCCACTTGATGATCCCTTATCTTGGTCTTCCTTAATTTCCTTTTATTCATTTTCTCAAAATCACCTTTAGTTAATTCCTCCTCACTACTACTACTCTCATTGGTCCTAACTGACTCAGTAACATCCTGAGTCCCAGGTTCAATTGAGACCATGTATCCTTGAAATATCTCTAATAAATCTTGAATAGCTTTAGCAGCTCGGATCTTTGTAATTTTGGGGGACACTTCTTATACTCTCCTTACTGGTCTTAGTTGACTCAGCGGAATCTACGCTTTTATGATTGCCTTCACTGTTTTCTAAATCCTCCTCACTAACGACAGACTCATCCATATCAAAGAATTCATCAAGAGCCTCGTACACTTGGGTCTTAGTTATTTTCGAACCCATTTTAACCGCTCTGACTAGAGACTCCTGCGAGGTTTCTCAGTTCTTACCTGCCGTGCTGAATTCCCCGTGCGGGCCACCAACTGTTAGCCGCCGGAAAGGGATTGCAGCCTGGAACGGCAGCGCCGCGGGAAGGAGTCCGGAGACAGGATGGAGACGAAAAAATTCTTTAATCTTTCTGTCTCTGTCTCTTGTAATTTCTAACACTACATACACACTCTCACAAGAAACCAAGCACGTACTCTTACAAGAAACTACAATGTATCTATACAATAGCGATAACCCTGTCCTTTCACTCTCACAAGAAACCTAGCCACGTACTCTTACAAGAAACTACAATGTATCTATACAATAGCGATAACCCTGTCCTTTCTCTCTCTGGTCTCATCCCATGCGCCCGAGCAGGAATGGTGCTTGCTCGATCTGCCGAGTCACTCCTCAAATCTCTCGAGATCTTGGACCAAGTCCCGTGAGACTATGGAAGGCGACAATGCCCAAAAATGTCAATCTGCTGAGTCATTGCTCAAATCTCTCGAGATCCTGGGCCAAGTCCCGTGAGACTACGGAAGGCGACAATGCCCAAAAATGTGTATGGCCCATAGTCAACCGCAATCTTAGCTATCTCCCCAAACAGGGCTCCTGCACATTGTTATAAACTTCTTCACTACTCTATATCACCCCTAATTGCATAAGCCAAGTATAGTTATCCTAAATATCTGCTAAGTGGAAGTATAAAATATTTTTGTATTTACCAACATGTAGAAAATTAAGACTTAAAGTCCATTTTCTAAAAGAATGTACTTAGACTCAGGCAAGGTTTTATGCATGAATGGTTATTATTACTATTTTAATCATCAAGTTCTCATCCAAAACAGAGTCTCAGAGAACTGTGCAGTAAGTAGGTCCTTGTCAACAACTTATAATAATTTAAATAATGCATTTGCTCACTCTAACTAATCTATCCAAGTGTATTTTAACAAAAAAAAATATTTGTAATTAACTATTGCATAATTATCATAATGAAAGACAGATAACACTAAAAAGTATTCATACATGTCTTTAGTACCACAATATAAGACTTCATTGGAAACGAAGTTCATGGACTCACTAAAAACAAAATGCAAAATTCTCAATTAGATACTGGATCAGAAAATAATTTTAGTTGGAAAAAGTGGGTAAAATTGAAATAAAGTCTCCTGTTTAGCTAATGACATTCCTCTGATATTATTTTTATCTTAGTTTTTATCATTGTACTGTGGCTATATATGATGTTAGCTTTAGCAAATCTGGGTGAAGAATGTACAGAACAGTCTGTGTTTGCCACTTTTCTGCAAATCTAAAATTATTTTGATATAATGAGTTTAAAAAAATCAATCTTTCAGCAGGGCTGAAAGTTTAAAAAATTTTATAATACTGAGCTATTATTCATCTTCCTCAAACTTCTGCCCATACATTCTCATCTCATCCCTTGAGATACTACTGCACAGAGTTAATGCCTTTTCTGTGATGGATTGCTTCAGATATTTGAATGGACTTACCACATCGCCAAAATATGAACTTTCCCAAGTTAAATATTCTCTTCTGCTACAGCTTTTTATCATTTAGAAGTCTTTTAATAACTCCACTTTCCAGTCACTTTCTCCCTAGAAGTGAAGGTGCAGGATCTGTGGTGTTCTAAGGGCCATTCCTGACAGCAGTCTCTCTTGGCAGATGCAGACACACTTGACAGAAACATTTCCTCATGCAAGCTCTCAATGGCTAGGTCTTCCAGCAGTTTCTCCACCAACTGTCAAACCCTTCTAGATATAGGAATTCTTGACAGCGGGTGAAACTAACAGGGACAGCTCCCATTAATGTCAGCGGGTAGTGTAAGCAGCAACTTCCACCAGTATTCAGGGCAACTCAAATGTTCCTAAGGGGACTGATATTTTTCAGTTGCTCTTGTACTTCTCATCATTACTGTCATAATACATTTAGGCAGACTCCAGATTTCTTGAATTCCAGGCATAAGGATTCATGACATAAGGAAAGCTATCATCTTCACATACTTTACTTTCCACAATAAAATTCTATAGATTGTGTGCCTTTGAGGAGAGAAATCGGTTTCTCACTCTTTTGGAGGCTTGGAAGCTGAGATCAGTGTATCAGAGTTTTCGAGAGAAACAGAATCAAGAGAACCACACATGCACGCATACACACACACACACACACACACACACACACAAAAAACATACACAGATGCACACACAGAGCTATTTAATTCCATAGGAAGAAGAGACACAAGATCTCTAGTTGAAAAGCTGGGAGCTGATGGTGGAATCAGCAAGTTTGAGATTCAAAATAGACATTTCAGTTTAATTTTGAAGGCAGGAAAAACAAGTATTTCACCTCAAGCACCCACATAGGAAGAGATCCCTTTTACAGGGGATCAGACTTGTAGTTATATTAAGGCCTTTAATTAATTGGATGAGAATCACTGACAATGTGAACTCCAATTTCTTCTAAAAATACTACTAATTCAAATATTAGTTTACCCCAAAATACCCAGAATACTATTTAGCAAATACCTGGGTACCCAATGGCCCAGTTAAGTTGAAACACAAAATTAAAATTCATCATCACCCATGTAGTCAACACTTAGTTTCTTAAATGAAAAATTATCTAGAGTGGCCATGTTTTCTCACATGCCCATTAAAAAAAATCAAAAATTAAAAAGTACTGTGTTAGCATTAAAAAAAAAAATAAATTCAACTGCCTCTAGCAGTTCCTGCTGTGTTTTCAGGCAAATGACCACCACTGTTGGGGACATTAAGAACATCTCAGCCGAAAGAATAGAAATTTAAGTCAAGGAAATGAAAACCTAACTCTCTGGCTGTCTCCCACTTCCTGATACGTGTACTTGGCCTAGCCCAGGGGTGTTGCCCTGACATATGACGAAAAATCAAACCACCACTAGGATAGGCTAGTGGCTGTTCCTCCAATGTGATCTGCTCGTGCTCCCTAGGCTCCCCTATAACCTTTCTACTGATTGGTTATGTCTTCTATAAAGGCCGTCCAACTTCCTTCAATAAAACTGAGCTCGTGCCTTGACTGGTCTCTCTGACTTGTCTGATTGTCCTCCAAAAGGAGGGCTGGGAGCGGGCGGTCAGTTGGCTCTTACCTTTCCTGATCTGTCCTTGTTGGGGCATGCTCCCCCTTCTCTTGCGGGTCGAGAGAAGTCGGGGGCTAAAAACCCCAACACACCACAATGAGACTATTTGTTTCCAAGAAACTATACAGGAAAGGAATATTCTTTATACAACAGATTTTAACTTCTTTGTCAGACGTCTGTGAGAGAGTTTATTGAATTACTTTGGGCTCAGGCACAATTGTGTTTTCCCTAACAAGCTTCAGAATATTTGTAGAAAATTACTCTGTCAGTTTCATGGTACTACAACAATGAATCTGAGAAAAATTTGTGTGTGTGTGTGTGTGTGTGTGTGTGCATGTGAGTGTGTGTATGATACTGGAGTCTGAACTCAGGGGTGTTTGACCACTAAGCTATGTTCTCAGACCTTTTTTATTTTTCACTTTGGGACAGGTCTCATTAAGTTCCATAGTTTGGCCTCAAGCTTTCTGAGGCTACCCTCACACTTGTGATCTTCTTGGCTCAGGTGTCTGAGTCACTGGGATTATAGGCCTGCACCACCATCTTGAATGAGACAATAACTTTAAAGAGAAAAGCTTTATTGTGCACCCAGTTAGAAGTTCAAAGTCAAGATTAGGTGGCTCATTGGTTTCAACCCTGATGAAGACAGTGGATAGCAGAGACAGCAACATGGTGGAACACACTTTATAATATGAACAAACAAACAGTCCCCTTTAGGGGCACATCACCAGTGAACTAACGACCTCCTATTGTACCTCTCCTTTTAAAGTCTACAATGCTCCTCCCCCAATAACACCACTTGGGAACCAGGCTTTATATATTGACCTATGGGAGACATTATTCCAAACCATAGAGATTTATGGGGAGCTTGAACTCATATATCTGGAGGAATTGTAGGAGCTCCATTTTCTTTTTACATTGCAATATCTAAACAAAAATAATTATGCTCAAGCCAGGCTTGGTGGTGCACACCTATAATCTCAGCAGCTCAGGAGGCTGAGGCAGGAGAATTGCATGTTCAAATCCAGCCTCAGCAAAAGTGAGGCACTAAGCAAATCAGTGAGACCCTGTCTCTATATAAAATACAAAATAGGGCTGGGGATGTGGCTAGGTAGTCAAGTGCCTCTCAGTTTAATCCCCTGTATCTCCCAAAACATATATATGTACGTACATATATATGTTCAAGCATTAAATTATGTATCAAATAGTATATCTGGGCATATTAGCTTTCCAATTTAAATATATAAACTAGCACAGATTAACCCTATATTTTATACTTTTTAAAAGATATATTTCATAATATTTGAAGTATCGAAAATGATTTTTAAATTTTATAATCTGTGCATATTCACGATAGAAAATTTCAAAATAACAAAATATGAAGCTCAAGATTAAAAAAAAATATTTCCTTCACTTTGAGACACAATAAGTGCTAATATTTGGGGTTAAAAATAGATTATATATATATATATATATTTACACATATATATAGTAAATATATATACATAACACATATATATCCTTTTCTCTCCCTCTTTCCCTTTCTTATCCTCTTCCTCATATTTAATTGAGTTTTCTTATTACTATTATGTTCTTCTTCCATTGTTTTTGAAGATATATTTTCTATTGCTAATTGTTTATCACTTACCCATTAAACAAAAAAAAATAAAAATGCTAAAATGCATATTAGTCATGAATAGACCAAGAAAAAATGTTTAATTCTCACTATGCTTCCCAGATTCTTCCATAAATCATGGTGGTGTCCAATATTTAGATACTGTATTAGTCCATTTCCATTATTATAACAAAACACCTCAGGCTGGATAACTTTGTAAAAAAAAAAAAAAAGTTTAATTTAGTTAGCTCACAGTTCTGGAGATTCAAGGACCCAGGTTTTGTGACGAAATTCCTACTGGCAGAGTTCTTATGCAGTGCACAGCATCACACAGCAAGAGATGAGAAGTGTGTGGTGTGTGTGTGTGTGTGTGTGTGAGAGAGAGAGAGAGAGAGAGAGAGATCTGTCTGGCATTTTCCCCTCTTGTAATAAGCTCACCAGTAGTCAATCATGGGGGCTGCATATTGATGACATTGTCTAACCCTAATCAATTCTCAATGGGCCCACCTTCAATCACCATAGTCAAACTAGCATTCCACCCTCTTACTACCTCATAATGTAATTAAATTTAACACATGGAACTCTCTGGCTATGCATGCCAACCATACCCACATAGCCCCCAGAGTTTATATTTCTTTCCAATGTGAAATACAATCATTCTATCCTTAATAGTTCCAAAGACTTAACTTGATGCATCATTACTTAAAAAAAAGAAAAATCTGATAAGAGACTCAAGGAACATTCTTTGCAATGTAAGCCTGTAAAAGTAAAACAGATTATCTCCTTTCAATGTATAATGTTGGAGCAAGCACAGGACATACATTCTGACTCCAAAAGGGAGAAATGGGGCGTAGAAAGGAGTAAACATCACAAGTAAGAAAAATTCCCGCAAGGGCAAGACCGAATTTAACAAAAGAAATACTGAAATCTAAAAATCTGTCATTTGTGCACAATACAGCAGGGAGTGGGGCCCTAGAAGCTTTGTCAGCCCTGCCCTGTGGCTTTGTAGGTCCCAGAAAGCAGCGTGGTTACTCTCTTGGGCTGCCTGGCTTTGTAGACTGCCTGCAGCTTTTCCTGGCCGGTCTCACGTGGCTAATCGTTTTTTCTTTCTGTGGTTCAACTGCAGCTTCCATCCCATGGCTCCATTAAGCGTTTATTGCCCCAGCAGGAGCTCTCTGCAAAAGTCCCAATCCTGCAACAAACTTCTGCCTAGACTTTCAGGATTTTTCTGTGAAATATTGGTGAAAAACCACCATGGCCCCTTAACTCATTCAGCCCTTTGGCCAACTTAACATAGTTGCCAAGTCTGTAACTGGCATGACCTGCAGCTAGGTGTGGTTGAGTGCAAGAAAATAACCCCTGAGGTGTCTGTCCTCTGTGGCAAGCACCTGGAGGGTACCCTGGGATCTTTCCTCTCACACATTTCTGCATTGGAAATTCTCTGGACCACTAATGGGACAGGTGGCCTCAAATATTTCTGAGATGACCTTGAAGCTTCTTCAGTCATCTTGAGGAAAGCCGCTGGCATCCTTTCGTCCACAGTCAATTCTTTTAGTGAGTTGTTTCACACTTACATACTTACCTGCTCTTACTTTGCCCCTTTCCTGGCCTGACTTAATTTTCCAAATCTTTGCTCTTTACTGCTTTGCTTCCCTTTGCTCCCAAGTCTCACCATAAATCTTAGTAAAAGCTGTGGATGCCCAGGGCCCAGTTTAAGCACATTGCTGTTCAGGTATTTCTAGGTCATCTCTTATCTGTTTGGCTTTCATAAAGCTCAAGGGCATGAATACCATGCATCCAAGTTACTTGCTTCAATGCAATTAGCCTGGCTTTTCTGATTTCCAGTGGAATCCTCATATCCTATTCTTCCTACTTCTGAGCCCTCATCAGAATCTCCCACTGTGCTCATGGAAATTTACATTTACAAAGGTGCAGGCTAGTCATTATCTTTAAATGTTGTAACTACTCTCCAATAATCTAGATAAAAACCACTTCTGTATTTTCAAGTATAGATATAGTAACAATCCCCTTTCTCAGTCCCAATTTTCTCTACCAGTGTGTTTTGTATTACTGTAATTAAAATACCTGAGGCTGAATAACTTTATGAAGAAAAGCATTTTATTTAGCTCACAAATGTAGAATCTCAGGAGCCCAGATCTAGTGATGCTCTTCCTGATGGCTGAGACTCAAGGTGGTGCAGAGCATCACAAGGCAACAAACTAGAAACCCATGTATCTGTCTTTTGGTCTCTTCCCCTGTTAAAAAAAAAAAAAAAAAAAAAAAAAAAAAAAAAAAAAAAAAAACATTCTGTGTACTACTTCAATGAAGTATTTGATCACTGGGGTCCTCCTTAATGACTTTAATCCTAATCACCTCCCATAGTGCCCACCTCTAAACACCATGCATACATATCTGCCCCCTTAATACATCGCCATGTGATTAAAATCAAACACATGAACTCTTGAGGCATAAACTCAAACCATATCCAAATCGTAACAAATATGATTTTGCATTTTCTCTTTTACCTCAAAATAATATATTGGTCCTATTTCTTCATGTTATTGCAACGTAAATTTAAATTTTCTACGTGGTTCTTAACAGTTGTAACTTGATTTTATGCTTTAGAATTTCCCTCTTGCCTATTCATATTCTATCTTAAGTATCAGTATGTCTGTATGAGGCCTCTGAAAAAGCTTCAGATATGAAAAAGACACAGACAGTATGGGAAGTTGTCCCTGAAGGATTGAAGAAGCTGAGAGAGTTAGAGGGTCAAGATAGCTTCTAAGGTGGCAGAGGCCTCCTGGAATTGCCTGGTTGTTTACCCATAGGCTTTAATCCTCTTGTTTGAGGGTAGGCCCTGGATATATTCATTTTTGACTTTGTTTGCCTGCATGTCCAGAAAACTCCCTGGAGAAAACCCACAATAAGAAAGCAGAAAGCAGCAAGCCATAAGGCTAGTGCTGGGGGAGCAGCTGTCAGGAGCCTGGGTGCACAGGGAACTATCCTGCAGGAGTCTGACTAAAATCAGAGGTGGGCTACATTCATGTCAAGGGCCACTGCAAATATTTCGAAAGCAAAACTTAGAAGTGATTTCAGTGAATCTAGATGTGTCAAACTTAAAAATATTTGTGTTTCTGAATAGGTCTTTTCTTTTGATTCATGATTAAAGAAAAGTTGTGCTGAAAATTCACTTCAGCATACCATGATTTTGTGTCAGATTTCTAAAGATTATCTTCTGTAACAGAGCTTCACTGTTGAGGTGAGGACCCTGTCATTGGTGGTCTCCTTGTCATTTTGTCCCATGGGATATTTCTTTCTCATCAGCCATTTTTAAGATATTCTCTTCTACATGATCCTTTTGACTTTCATTTTCTGATGTCTAAATGTATTAGTTTTTGTACTTGCTTGTCTGTGATTCCTTGCAATCGTGGAATTGAAAGATGCCTTTTTTAAATCTTTTTGGAAAATTATCTGGCATTATCTGTTTGTACACAACCTCTTACTTGCCTATTTATTCTATCTGCAATTCACATTGGATGTATTACAGGACTTACTTTAACCTATGTAATTGTTAACTATTTTTCATAACATATATTTTTAACTTCATTCCAGTTTAATTACATACAATTTCTTCTCAAGTATATTTCCACAAGGTAATGTAGCTTTCTTCCGTGTTCAAACTGATATTTAACTCAAATAAATATTCTTTGCCACATTTTGTTTTTAAGTATTATTTATTTTTTAAATGACCATTTTTACTAAACATTATCCTGCTTTGTTAATTTTATTATTGTTTGTTTTACAGAAGCAAAATGCTTATTTTGTATTTTATATTTTATAATTAATCATTTCATTAGCTGAATCATTTGGGCTTTTTTTTTTGTGTGTGTTATTTTATATTGTTCATTTTCAGAAATGTAGGTTGTGTTTTCATGATCTGTGAATTCTGTACATGTTAAGTGTGTGCATTTTTTTACTTTAAATGTGTGTGTGTGTTTATTATATGCAATCACTTAAAAGCAAGAATAAGGCTTCCAGCTATTAATGATAATTTACATTTATTTTGCTATATTGTTTGAAACTCTTTCATCAAGCTCAGGTCACATTATTTTTAGAGCGTATTCCCAAATATTGAGTGGAAATTCAAAGTCACTTCTTTGCCTTCACAAGGTTATGATTCCAAAGTTTCAAGGGGAAAATTCCGTGTTTTTTTTTTTTTTTTTTTAATTTTGATTTCCTTTTCTGTAGATGTTCTTAAACTAAGAACTCTGAAAAAGTTTAGTGTTTTAAATAGTTTTAAGCAAATTTAGTACTAGAAGATTAGGGAGTTTGAAGGTTCTTTTTGAATTTTCTGAAATCTTTGGGCCAGCTGCATATTTTGTGAGCTGGTTCTTAACAAAAAAACAAAAAAAATCTTTTGGTAATTGACACATGTAAAATGTTGACTTTGGGATGATCTATAGAAGATTTTTTTTCCCTAGAAAATATGTATTAAAAGCATTTTGAAAATTATTTACACAGGTTTAAAAGTATAGATTTTTTTTTTTTTTTTCTTTTGGTACCGGGGATTGAACTCAGCGGCACTAGACCACTGGGCCACATCCCCAGCCCTTTTTTTTTTTTTTTTTTTGTATTTTATTAGAGACAGGGTCTCACTGAGTTGCTAAGTGCCTCGCCATTGCTGAGGCTGGCTTTGAACTCGCGATCCTCCTGACTCAGCCTCCCAAAGTGCTGGGATTACAGGCGTGCGCCACCGCGCCCGGCTTAAAAAGTATAGATTTTATATATTTTGAAAATTGCCTTTATTCTAATATATAATTTTCCTTCAAATGTTTTACACTTGACATTCTTCATTTTTCTTTATTAGTTGGTGAGTGATGTGCTAATTTTTTATATTTAAAAAACAACATTTGGCATTTTCATACTAATTTAGGAACTTTATTTTAAGTGTTTTAACTCACTGATTTTTGACTTTCTATATTATTTTTATTTCAATTTCCTTTTGTTTTGCTTTGTTGAAGTTTCAAATATTTTTAAATATTTAATTCATTTATTTTCATTATTTCATTTTGCTTACAGGAATATTTGACACTACAGTACATCTTTATTTTAATCCCATGAATTCTGATATGTACAATCATTATTTAAATTATTTAAAGAAAATTTTCTTTATTTTTATTTTGCTTTTGACTCAAAATGTTTAGCTGAGAGAGGTCCATTATTCTTTCTTAATGATATCTCTCTTTTTTAAACATACACTGTATTCTATTAATTTTAGTTTTCAGTTCTTATTGAGACTCTTTAAAATATGATAATGTAGTTTAAGATTCATACATTTCCATATTTTCTGGAATAGTTGTGGTTTAGCTTATTTTTTGTGCTGTAACAAAATACCAGATACTTAGTTACATAAAGCGAAAATAAATATTACTTCAAGGTGTAAAAGTTAGAAGCCCAATATCAAGATGAAGGCATGTGGTGAGGGCCTTTGTGCAGAATGTTAGAAGGTAGGGAAGGGAGATCAAAAGTAGAAAATTATCATTTTATGAGATACACATCTCACTATAATAAATTCACTCCCATCAAAATGGCACTGACCCATTCAAGAGGGTAAAAGTGCTTATGATCCTATCTCCTCTTATTTGGCTACAATTCCTAAAATAATAGCTTAGGGATCAAGTTTCCACACATGCTTTTTGGGGAAAACATTCAAACCCTAATAAAAGTTGTATTTTTTATTATAACAATAAAAACACATATGCATGCAAATATACATATATGCATATATATATGTATATATATATATAATATTATCACTAATGTTGTTTAAACTTACATCATTCTAAGACCTTTTTATTTTATTTAGTGAATGAGGGGAATTGTTTATAGTATTCACATGGAAAAATACATAAGAAAAAACAGGAAGAAAAATTATAAAAATGATTTCCTTTAAGAAGTGATTTATAGTATTTTTATTAGACAACAAAATATGTCTATATGCTAAAGCTCTCATGCTATGAACTGAATATCTTAAAATTCACATTTTGAATCCTTATATTTGAAAACTTGGCATTTATGGAAGAAATTTATGGAAGAAATCTAAACTAAATGAGCTTAGATTAGATATGTATCCTTACAAAAACAGACACCACCGTGGATGCTCCTCTCTCTCCAAGCACTAATGTGAAGTGAGCAGGTGGCAGGAAGAAGACTCTCATTATGAACTGAATAGAGCTGAGTGTGGTGGTACATGCCTGTAATCCCAGCCTGCCATCTCAGCCTCTTGGGAGGCTGAGGTAGGAGGATCTCAAGTTCAAAACCAGCCTCAGCAACTTAGGGAGACCCCCCCCAAACAACTCAGTAAGATCCTGTTTTTAAATAAAATATAAAAAGGGGCTGGGGATGTCACTCAGTGTTTAAGCATCCCTGGTGTCAATCACAATACTAAAATAAAAAAAAAAAGAATAGGTCCATACCTTGATCTTGGACTTTGTGTTTCATTGAACTACCTTATGGTGTTTTATTATAGCAGCCCAAGCCAACTAATAAACCCTAATAAAATTGTTGATATTTATTCATATGTGAATATTAAAACGAATGAAATACACTACAAATACAGAAATAAAGCCAACCTTTTATGCAAATTTATTACATGATAAGGGAAGTATTAAACTAATGGGGTTAAGGTGATATCACAAAATATATCAGAGAATCAGTAAGCCTTTGGTAAAAAAAGTTGAGATTGGATCTAGACCAACACCATGTATGAGAATAAACTAAAATGAAACTAAATGTAAAAAAAAATTGAGATTGCATTAGAGTTTGAGTAGAAAATTAAGATATATAAGTATTGGTAAACTTTTTTTTTCCAGAGTATTTTATGTGAATCATTTTTATTATATTTCTTTGGTTTTTTTTTTTTTTTAAGTTTTATTTTTGTTTTTTGGTGGTACTAAGAATCGAACCCACGGCCTCATGCATTTGAGGCAAGCATTCTACCATTGAGCTACATCCCAGCATTTATTATATTTCTTTATACTTGTATAGATATAACTTGTCTTGTATGTGAAAAAATATTATATAGATTTAAGAATATCAAATCAAATGCCTTCTTGATCCAATGGCTAATGTTACCTGTTAGCTGTAGTATTTGGACATTATAGAATGCTCTAAACTTATCTTGATTTGAACATAGTAAGCAACAGTCCTAGATTTTATTTATTTAATTTTAATTGTAAGATAAAATTTGGAGCAAATAGTTTTGTTGAAAGGAGTTTGATGATTTCGTATTATCTCCTTGTAAATGTGCTATTATCTTGAGTTTCTGGCAAATAAAATACCAATATTTGATAAAAAAAAAATGCTATCTAAGGACTAGTCTTAGCAGAATGACCATATTTTAGGATCTCATAGAACAAACCACCTAAATGGTAGATTTATTGGACACAACTCCCAGTCAAATGTCACAGAATTCCTGCAATTATTTGATATTAAACATGTATTCCTCAGAAGGTAAACTCCCTTTGTTTAATGAGGTGACCTAAAAATGACACTTAAGGATCTCAGCTAAGCACAGGTCCTCATGGAATGGTCCAATGTTATCATGAAGGACTAGAAAAGCCTAGAATATTCTAGAACTGACAAATTTCTTGTGTAATTGCATCCATTTTATTTCAAAATAATAACGATGATGATGATGATGCTAGGCAAGGTCTCTGATCTCTGATGTGTGTTAGATCTAATAACTGTGTTTAGCTTGCACTGGCCTTGTGAACAGGTTTTTTTTTTAAAACTTGTAAATCATAATGGCTAAGGAAAGTTTATAAAATGAGGTGATGATGGAAAAATGTCTTGAGGATCTGATGACAGAACACTGCCTATCCATCCTCAATATGTGGCAAATGATGGAGTCAATAAATACAAGAAAAATCTTGCTAGTTAATAAAAAAAAAAAAAAAAATAGACCTGGGACTGGGCTTGTAGCTCAATGGTACACTTGCACTTGCCTAGCATGGTGAGACACTGGGTTTGATTCTCAGCACCAAATAAGGTGGTGAGACAACCAAAAAATGTTTAAAAAAAATAGATCAAATGAAACTGAGTAAATAAACTGTCAAACAATAAAAGACTCAATGAAAAGTAGCAAATTTTTTTATATCTTGACTATTATTAACAGTTAGGATTTAGTCCAAAATATTAAGAGAAAAATGGATAAAAATGGGAGAAAAATATTTTTGCAACATTGAATTTTCTTAAACTAGAAAGTTTTTTTTAACCTTTTATACTTCTATTGAGCAATTTGTCATGTTGTTTAATTAAGATGATTTCTTATCAGTGTGAATATGCAAATATCTGAAGGTTCAGGAGGCTATTTTTTTTTTAATATCTGGATCATTTCATAAAATGATACTGGTAGAAACCTAGTAAACCATATCAGCATATATTATTAGAATTAGTGTTTGGAAAATGCATCCCAAACATTTCAATCTACTGAATGGAATGGCTTCTTTGAGATTATAATCACTCTTCAATAATTGCAAACATTTGTGGTTAGGATTTGCCACACGTATTCCAGTTAATCTGTCTGAGTAGCCAAATGCAAGGGTTGGGGATCTGAGAAGGGAAAGTACCCTATTCTTTTCCATAATACAGTAAATCCTTCTTCCTAAGTGGCTAAAATGTTAGCAATACAAGTTAGTTACAAAGACAAGCATACTTCATTGCCATTGACAGGGATATTGATGGATGGGCGATATAATGGGTGTCATGGTTTAGAACAGAAATGTCCCCCCAAATCTCTTGTGCTTGATCACCAGCTGGTAGCACTACAGGGAGGTGGTTGAAAATTTGAGTGCTGGGGCCTAGTAGGAGGATGTGGGTCACTCAGAACATTCTTTTGAAGGGTTTATTTTGTCTCTAGATTCTTCCTCCATCTCTTTCTGCTTCCTGGCCACTATGAGGTAAGTATCACTCCCCCACCACATGCTCCCAACCAAAAGACTAGAAACCATGGGGCCAAGTGACCCTGGACTGAAAATTCTGAAACTATGAGCAAAAATGATTCTTTCCTTCTTTAAGTTCATTTCTCACATATTTTGTAACAGTGACACAAATCTGGCTAACACAATGATTTTTTATTTTCTCACTTTTGGTTTGCTTTGTATACACTTGCTTTTAGAAAGCCAGGAGAATGTTTATTAAGGGGGGGGGGGGGAGATAGGCATGTACTGAATCTTAAACTAGATATTTGTGCTCCACATGCATATTCATAGGTTGAAATCCTATCTTCCATTGTGATGATGTTAGGGAGTGGGGCCTAAGGTAGGTGATTAGAATTTGAGGGCTCATGAATTGTGCTTGTGGCTTTAGAGAGTTCCCTGTGCCGCCAGTCACACCAGGACACAGGAAGAAGACTACCCTCACCTGACAGAGAATCTGCCAGCACCTCACTGTGCTCCAAACCTGTTATTACAAGTCAGTCTATGTTATTCTGCGATAGTGGCCTGGAAACACAAAAACAATCAGTTATGGTACAGATGCACTATATAAGGAGGAGGGGAAAAAAATCCATCTCTTAGAAAAGAAAGGGAGCAGTAAAAAAAAAAAAAAAAAAAAAAAAAAAAAGACTTGAAAGATGGCTGGGGAAATGTCAGCCAGATCAACTCAGTCGATTTGTTTATCTGGTTTTAAAAATGGAGTTGAAAAGTAAATATATGGAGCTTTCTATTAAGGGTTTGACAGCTTATTATCAAAGTTTAATGGATTAAAGGGGAAGCTTCAAGCCACACCACTCTCTTTATGCATCCTGAAAATTTCACTCTCTATATCTCAGCCTGAAAGAATTCAAATCCAATTATGAGAATAATGATTTATAGCAGATAATTCTCAAAGAAGGGGCTGAATTTATTACTTTAATTAAAGCCATAGAGTCTAAACAAGATTGAATGAAAGACCGATATGTTAGCAGTGAAATGAGGGTGGGACATTAAGCTGTATTCAATAGTTGGGTGAAATGGCCTTTAAGTGGGAAACAAGGGAGGGAGAGACACAACAAAGATCACTTGTAAAGTGGATTATATTAAAGAACTCAATACAGGGGACGGAATTCAAGGGAATATCCTACTTTTAGGAGTAGGTTGATTAACTGCTTAAAGGGCCAAGGGCTTCCTGTGCCCATCACTGGGAAGGTAGGAATTGTACTTTGAACAAAATGAGAAGGCATTTTTAATGGCTAAAAATTCATACAAGCTATTCTTGGTATCATAAAGTAGGTCAGCCTCAGATTAAGTCTGAAGCCAGGCAAGCAAAGATTTGAAATGGAAGCCAAATTATGACTGACTTTTGAAATTTTGTATTCAAGTGGGTCTCAATTTATTTACACTCTCAATTTTTATTTAAAAATCAATATGAGGGGCTGGGGCTGTGGTTCAGCAGTAGCACACTTGCCTGGTATATGTGAGGCACTGGGTTCAATTCTCAGCACTGAATATAAATAAATTAAATAAAGGTCTATCGACAACTAAAAGAAGTTTAAAAAATCAATATGAGTTCCTTATGTTTCATACAAAAACATTCTTTTTGATCCAAGTATGTACTATGATTTTCTGTACTTCTTGCATATTGTTATTTTGCAAACTAATAAGTGGCAAAATTGAATTCTGAACCCAGATTGATTTTGATTTTTTTTTCTTGTGGTGAAGGTGATTGAACCCAGGGTTTTTCACATGCTAGGTAAGTGTTCTACCATTCTACCTTACCAGCCCTTCATTCTTATTTATTTCAACATTTTCAAACACCATGTTAGGGAGAGAATACACTTAAGAATGACACAAAATAATCGATATATACTTTGCCAATGTTTATTTTATAGACTTATAATTGCACAGGGTTGCTTATTATGGTATCCTTTTCACCTGTTAAGCCTTAATCATTTATTTTTGCAATTCTAGGATTTCCTTGCACATGCTAATGAAGTCGTGTAGGTTCCTGATTTCTGATCTTGGTTTCCTTACCCTTAGGCTGATAAACACACCTGTCCTATTTTCCTGCTTTTCAATACCAAAAAGTTTGAAATTATTTTCAAATTCTCTGGATATCTTTGATGATTTCCCTAGTTGCCTATTTGGTGTTCAATGGCATAAATATGGAAAATGTCCCTTTTACCCATAAAAGGTAAAAGTTTCTAAGGGATACTTGTGTTATAAATTTTTCTCAGGTAAATGCAACATCCTTTAAATCTATAATGTACAGACACAGTTCCCTTTATATATAAAATGCATGGTAGATTATGTATATCCTACTCAAATATATTTTTATTGCACATACAAGCAATTTCTTGTATTCTTCTTTCAACAATAATTCTCATATAAATTTCTCAGACATGTGTACACAATAATAATTCATTACTATTTCAGGTGCATAGTAAAATTAAATATTTCTGTGATGTGTATTCAAGAGAATTAGAAACTTTAGGTTGACTTCAGAAAATACTCCTATAAAACAACTTTCTACAAAAGACAAATCAATAAATGTGGGAACCTTTTGTTGCAAATATCTGTTTTCAAAATTAAAATCAATTAAATTTTATATTTAAATAAAGCAAGCTACATGTTAGGCAAAAAAATACTTCCAATTTAAGTAGATAACATTTTTTACCTTAGCAATATCCTAATAATTTCTGAATTTGTTTAAAAGTAAGAAACTCTAATATGCACTAAGAGGTTATGAGATAACTGTAAGACCACAGAATCTTTCAAATACCACAATTTATAGCCAAAAGATGAGCAGACAGCAAAAATGTCTCAGAATAGCCATGTATTTCCAAAGGCAGTAGACCATAAAATGAATGATAGAAAAAATGAAGAAGGCATATGGAAGGAAAGTGTCCTCACCTCTTCACCTGTAAATGAAAATGATACTGAGTAAATATGCACTGTTATTAGTTCACATAAAAATGAAATAGGAGTATTGAACATGCTTATGATTTTATGCAACATAAGCCATGGTTTTCATCATTAACCATTTATACATCTCCACAGTTAAAATAATTTTCTGTCATTGGGCAGTAATAGGAATTATTGAAGAACTGGTAAAAGAATTTTGTGATAATTGCTCTAAATCTTTCTTAAAGACACAGACATGAGTAATATAATTAATAATTTTGAGCCTTAGCTTCCTTACCTATTGATTTTATTTTAATGTAATATAATACTGGTCACTTTATGCTTTGAGTATAGCTTTTGATGCTCAGCCACTGTGACTTATTTTTAAAACAGACATGTTTCTTTCTCTTCCTCTCTCTCTCCTCCTCCCTACAAGAGTACCTTTCCTCCTCATCCTAGGCAGAGTTATTTGTCCTTGGGTACACACATCCACCACAGGAACAAACTAATTCAGACTTCAGGGATGGTACCAGAAGATCTAAGAAATGACTGTCTCCTAAATTAACAAGTGAATTACAACTCCTGACAGAGAACATCTGGAAGGTAACCTTTGGATCAGCTCTTTAAAAAATCCCTCCTCTCATGATGAGCAGAATCCCATCCTATGAGATAGGAGTCCCTTGTGTTTCTCCTTTGCTATCAAAGCAATGAAATTTCTCTTTTCTTTTTCTCAAAACTGTTTCCTTGTTATTGAATTGGCATCTGGGACAAGAACAAAGCTTTCTGTAACAGTAATATAATTACTATACTGCCTATTTTATGTATGATTTTTAAAAAATAAAATGCAATAAGTCATGTAAATGCTTTTCAAATCACAGGAAGCTGTGCTTGTAAATACTTTTATTACTAAACTCATATCTAGATTCTAAAAAATAAAAGCTCTAAACTTCAGAGTGTGTTCCTCTTTTTCTACTAGAAAATTTTAATTCTAATGCACATAATAATTGTAAGTACTAGTTTCTGATTTTTACAAAAGTTTTCTCAATTCTACAGTGTGATGTGAACAGGATCTGAGTGAATGCTAGGGACTACGGATGTGGAAATTAAGAAGTATTTTTATAGGTGAAGGTTAAACTAACTCTTCTATCCTGTAATATACAAAATACTGTTTGGAAATATTTGATTTATTGAATCGTATTGTTTATATTTAAGCCTACGTTTATTCAATTATTTTATCACATTTATTATTATATATCACATATTCTATAAAACATAAGCACCATCTAGCATTCATTAATTCTTTAAATCAATTTAAAAATACAATGAGAACAATAGAAGAACTAGAAATATAGATTGGAACTGACCATTTATAGGAGCAGTGTTTTGTGCTGGAATGTAGTGATGTATAGTAGCCATGAAATTTGTCTCCTCACACAATTTACATTTTCCATTCACTGAAAGTTCTAAGCTGTCTCAAGTATATATTTTTAGTGGCATCTCAGTCCCTAACAACAACACTAATAATATCTCTACTCTCAGAAGATGAGCTATCATAAATAACAAATGGCTTCATTCCTGAGAGACACATGAGCTCAAAGCTAATCCTAAAATAGATTTCAAAGTTTCAAGCTTCCGTAATGGGGATTTTGTAAAGATTGGCTTTTAGTTATTTTCATTAAAATAAGTTTTGTCAGGAGGAATATTCAGCATTCTGGGACTCATGTTGATTCCTCTTATTGATTATATTAGTTTCTGTTTGAATAGGGTGAAAGAGAACTAAGCTTATTTCTAAGCTAAAAAAAAAAAAGCAAAATAAGGAGTGATTGTATTATTTTTTATTTTACTGGCCCAGTTTGGTATATCATAATGTGTTGAATTATTTATTAATTAATGTGTTATTCCCAAATATTAGTACCTTAAATGTGGTTGTAGGAGCCAAATCCTTCTCAGATAGGGCAGACTTTATTTCTCTTGAATATTTGTACTTTTTTCAAAATAATAAAATATTTTCAAAAATAAAAAGAAAAAAACACTGTTTTCCCCTTCTGTCTGAAGGAGAAAAGAATAAGAGTACTTTAGGCAAACAACCATTTAGGGTTCACAAGTAGCTTTTTAGAGTACATGACATTGTGGAAATCTCTGCACTTCACAAAAGTGGAGCTTCATTCTTGATGTTGAGCCCAGTCAGCCTTTTAGCTGCAATATCCCAGGAGCAGACATATCAATAGCTAGAGTCCCTATGGACTCCTGAACTGTGACTCAAACTTTTTCCTTGCTTTTCACACACTTCAATACTAAAGCTGAAAACAAAATTGCTTAGATATCCATAGGGAAATGACTTATAAGAATTTATCAAGTTATTGAGATCAACTGGCCATTCCTTGCACATACATGAAGTAGTCTCTGAAAAGATGACATATTTGGGTATATAGAAAATATGGTACATGAAGCCTTGACTTGAACTAACAATTAGTTATATTTAAAGATGACTTTAGAAAGTTCTAACAGCAATATATGGTTGCAAAGATTTAAATACTGCAATTGTAAATCTCATGATCTTCTTTTGTACCACTATATTATGTGGGGTATTCGTGAATTTTAACAACCAGGGACATGTAAATTAATTTCTTTTAGCAGGATTACTGTATCTTCTCTGTATTATTCAGCTTTCATTCTGCAGTTCAAACTTGGGTTGGGTAGCCTGAACAGGTGCAGAGTGATGAGCTGTTTCAGTGGTTTTCCACACATTCTGGGACTGGTTGAGAGCCATTAGATATGTGTAGCCCTCCTTTGCCAAGAGGAAAATCTCCCCAAACAGGAACAGATGTTAATACGGGCAAAATGATCTGTAACAATAAAAATTTTATCTTGCATTTATAGAAATTCTTTCACTCCCTAAACCCTTTCAACATTCCATTTTATACAATAATCATTTCACTAAAGAATTTCAATCATTTCAAGGTAACGAATAAACTGCTACATAATAGAGAAAGATAATAATTTAGAAAATAGATAGCCCATTTTGAATTATTATATGTGGTATATCACATAATGCAAAATGATTTTAAAGATGTGACTGACATAAAGTAATCCTATATTAGGAAATTATATGAAACTTACTTGTACAAATAGATACATATGTGATAAATTTTGAAATAGCCTTTACACATAAATTGATGTTCAAAGAAGTTCATATTTTTAGAACATCCAGTACCTTTTCTTTAACTGTATAAGAATTTTTACTGCTTTAACACATGGGATTCATTTAAATGTACTCTCAGTATAAAAAAAAAATTCTAAAGGTAAAAAGCAGAAAGATAAGTAAATAAGAGGGAAAGGAGCATGGAAACAGAGGAGGGGAAGGAGTGCCGGGCGTGGTGGCGCACGCCTGTAATCCCAGCACTTGGAGGGCTGAGGCAGGAGAATCATGAGTTCAAAGCCAACCTCAGCAATGGCGAGGCACTTAGCAATTCAGTGAGACCATGTCTCTAATAAAATACAAAAAAAGGGCTGGGGATGTGGCCCAGTGATCGAGTGCCCCTGAGTTCAATCCCTGGTACAAAAAAAAAAAAAAAAAAAAAAAAAAAAAAAAAAAAACTGAGGAGGGGAAGGAAAGAGGAAACACTGGAGCCTGAATTAGTATTGCATGCTTTTATAATTATGTCAGAATGAAACCTAAAGTTATGTATAACTCAAAAGAACCAATAAAAAATGTACTCTCAAATGTAAAAATTACATTTTCAAGCTGTTTATTTTAACTAAATATAAAGTAAGTGAAAGATTTTCAGAGTATGGTTTCAATGATGAGTTGGTATTGGCTGTCACTAGTTTTAGAATATTTCTTGGTTATTTTATGTGATATTTTCCTTTAAATAATAATAAATGTCCTAATATTAATTAGTGATATCAAAACATGGGATAATTTTTATTCATGGAAAGATAATTTAATAGTAAATATTTTGGAGAAAGGTGTTAATTTGAATAAGTACTCAAAATTGCCAGGTATATGATTTCAAATGTGACACTGTTTAAATTTAATTTTTTCTTTTGCACTTATTCTTATATATTGATTATATAGAAATTTCATAGTGGCATACTGGACTGATCTTTCTTCTGTCTTCATGCTTTCCCACCCCCACCTCCACATTTTTTTTTCTTCCTTCTCTTCCCACTAGCTTCTACACATGAGAGAAAACATGTGACATTTCTTTCTGTTTCTGGATAATTTTGTTGAATATAATGTTTCTGGTTCTATCCACTTTCCTGCAAGTGCCAATTTTGCTTTTCTTTATGACTGTATAAAACTCCATAAGGTATATACATACCACATTTTCTTTATTAACTAATGTGTTGGTGATATGTAGTCTGATTCAATAACTAGGCTACTTTTAATTGTGCTGTGATAAATAAGGGTATGCATGAATCTCTAAAGTATGTTGGTCTTAATTATTTTGGGGAAATACCAGGGAGTAGTATAACTGAATTATATATTAGTTCTATTCTTAGTTTTTGAAGAACTTCCATGCTGATTTCCATACCAATTTATCTTCCCATAAAGAGTTTAAAAGGGGTATAAGAGTATCATTCCCCCCACATCCTTGATACCATGTATTGCTATTTGTATCCATAATGATTGCCATTATGACTGGAATGAGATGAAATCTCAGTGTGGTTTTGATCTCTGTTGCCCTGATGACTAAAAATGTTGAACATTTATTATGTAGAGTTATTGGCCATTTGTGATATAGCTAGTTTAATGTTTATAGCAGCAGAACTTATAATAGTTCAATTATGGGATCAGCTCAGATGTTTGTCAACAAAGGAATGATCAAGAAAATTTGGTATATACACCCAATGAAGTTTTACTTAGCTATAAAGAAGAATGAAATAAAAGCAGTTGTCAGTAAATGAATGGAAAAGGAAAACATCATGCTAAGTGAATTAAAGCAGACTCAGAAAATCAAGAGTTTATGTTGCTGCCTGCAGCAACGAGACCGCGGGAAAGAAATCGGAGGCAGACTGGGAATGAGTAGTTATTTTATTGTTTCTTTTTCTTTCTTTCTTCCTTCTTCTTCCTGTTCCTCTCTACAGTCTGGCTAAATACCCCTTTTTTTTTTTTTTTTCACATCACAGGTGTATTAGTTCTCTTAATAAGCATACAAGTGTCTCATCACAAGCTCAACTTAATGCTACAGCACGCAGTGCCCAGGAGCTCGGAAAAATTCTTAGCCAATCACTATAAAGGTCAAGTCATGGTAAGTTGTCTGACAAACAAGTAAGCGCCACCTCTTGGCTCTCAGCCAGCAGCCGCCGTCTTAGAGCTACTTCCTCATAATGATCTATCAAAGGCTTTTACAAGTTTAATGTTTTTTCTCATATGTGGAACTTAAAGCAAAGTAAATAAAAGAAGATTTTGGAGGAGGATCAGATATCATAAGTATATTGGGAATATAAGTGAAGTAGAAGGTTGAAGGAGCCTATAATCAAGGAGATAGCTAAAGATTGCGGTTAGTTGAGAGCCATAAAAGATGTTCTAGTTTCCACCTGATAGTAATACATTATCCAAAGAATCTTTGTATGCCCGTGAACACTGCGTGACGCACCTGTAAGCTCGAGCTGTAAGCATGTGTCCTTGTTAAAGCCATATGTATATAACTGGGTGAGTTTAGTTAGTGTGTGTGGGAAGAAGAAGAAGAAGGTGGTGGTTGGAGTTAGAACGTTTGGAGTGATTGCTGGAGCCGGAGAGAGAAGAAGAATAAAAGACCTTTTTTCATTTTCATCCTGCCTCCGAATTTTCCTGCGGCATTCGTTGCTCCAAGGCGGTTTCCGCTTCAGGCAGCAACAGAAGGTGAAGAATAAGAGGGAGGAAGGAAGGATGGAAAAGAGGTGGACATTTTTTTAAAAATTGCCTATGAATAAAGATATCATATAAGCAATATTATGATTTTTTTTTTCTGTGTGATTTCCAAATTAAATTCTCACCCCTTACTGGCTTTTTTTTTTTTTTTTTTTTTTTTTAATTTGAAGTTTTATGGTTCTCAATAGCAAAGAGCAAAGCATAAGGATTTTAAAAACTTATTTTGGGCAAGACCACATCCTTGGTATGCTCAATGGTATACCATTGAGAAAACTCATTTGAAAAGAGATAATGTTTTTGATTTGCATTTCTCTAATTGCTAGAGATGTTGAACATTTTTTTAATATATATTTGACTGATTGTATATCATTTTCTGAGAAGTTTCTGTTCAGTTCCTTGGCCCATTTAGTTATTGGATTATTTGGTTTATTTTTGTGGTAAGTCAGAATGGCAGCTATTAAGAACACAAACAGCAGTGTGTCACAAGCATTTGGGGAAAAAAGGCACACTCATACATTGCTGGTGGGACTGCAAATTGGTGCAACCAATCTGGAAATCAGTATGGAGATTCCTTGGAAAACTGGGAATGGAACCACCATTTAACCCAGCTATCCCATTCCTTGGTCTATACCCTAAGGACTTAAAGTCAGTATACTACAGGAAAACAGCCACATCAATGTTTATAGCAGCACAATTCACAATAGCTAAATTGTGGAACCAACCTAGATGTCCTTCAGTAGATGAATGGATAAAGAAAATATGATATATGTACAAAATGGAATATTATTCAATATTAAAAGAGAAAAAATCATGGCATTTGTAGGTAAATGGATGGAGTTGGAGAATATAATGTTAAGTAAGCCAATATCAAAAATACAAATGCCAAATATTTTATCTGATATAAGGATGTTGATTTATAATGGGGTTGCAGGGGTAGTATGGAAGGAATAGTCAAACTCTAGATAGGGCAAAAGGGAAGAAGGGGGAATGGAGGGGCTTGAGGGGTAGGAAAGATGGTGGAATGAGATGGACATCATTACCCTAAGTACATGTATGAAGAAATGAATGGTGTGCCTCTCTTTTATGTACAACCAGAGAAATGACAAATTGTGCTCTATATGTGTAATTTGAATGGTAATGCATTCTGTTGTCATATATAACAAATTATAATTCAGAGAAAAGGAAAGAAAAGATAAGAGAAGAGATACTGGGATCATCCTACTTAAACAGGGATTCCTAGGAAGTTATTTCACCACAAATAGCCACCCAGTCACTCAGAGAGAACAGTAGCTGTGATTCCAGAGTCTTGGCTACTGCTTGATGTGGAAGACATTGGCACTGTCCATGTGGTTCTGGTTCTGCAAGAATGAAGGATTCTAAAGGTAAGGTGTCATGGAGGATTCCACTGAGATTTCAAAGGAAGACCTGGGAGGCCAAAGTGTAGCAGGGTCAAAATCCTCATGGGCTGCCCCTAAGAGGATGTTGCACAAAGCTTTGAAGGTGAAACCAAAGTTGGAATGGAGTCCCCAGGATTAAGAGATGCCAGTAACATTGACTGTCTGATAAGGAAAGTTGTTAGCTGTGGAGAGAACCAAACTAAAAATGAGGCCATGTGCAGTAAAAATCTACAAGGCCAGAAAGTTGCCGCAATCTTGTGTCCCACGCTCTTTGCAAAGCACATCTCCGCACCATGTGTCCTAGATGCTGTATGTAGAATTAGGACCTGTTTCAACAGCTAGGTTTTGGTCTTCCTTTGGTGCCATTCCTTATTACCATAATCCCATTTCTTCCTTTTGGAATGGGAACGTTTATTCTCTGCCTGTGTATATTGGATATAGGTATCTTGTTTTGATTTTTACAGGGGCCCACAGCCAAGGGTTTGCCTTGAATCTCTGAAGAAATATTGGACTTGTAATTTTGAGCAATGCTGAAACTTTAAGCCTATGGGAACTTTTTGAAATTGAATAATTAATTTGCATTGTAAGATGTACATGAGCTTTTGGAAGGGGAAGGGAAGGGGCAGAACATTATGTTTTATATATGAAGTGTCCATCCAAATCTCCTGTGCCAATACAATGATGTTTACAAGTGAAATTACTGGATTGTGAGACCTGTGACCTAATAAATCCATCCTAGTTCGAATGGACTGAGTGGGTGGTAACTTGAAGCAGGTGAGATGGCTGGAAGAAATCTGGGGGTATATCATGAAAGACTTCATTTTCTCTGAGGGTATTTTTTCTCTTTCTGCTTTCTGGATGCCATGAATGGAATAGCACTTCTCCACCCTACCTTTCTGCCAGAGTATTCTGCTCATCTTTGGCCCAGAGCAATGGAGACAGATGACCATGAATTGGACCTCTGAAACCATGAGCCCACAATAAACTTTTTCTCCCATAAGTTGTTCTTGGCAGGCATTTTGGTTACAGCAATGAAAACACTGACTAATACAGAAATTAAACATTGAGACCTATAATTCTACTTTTGGTCTTCAATTGTACAAGAGTGCTTATATATTCAGTTTATATATATTTTTTAAAATTTTTACTTTAATTTTTGTTTTACTTTATTACTGTATGAGTGTGCTAATTCTTTCATCTTTTGAGTCCTTATATTCATTTTTATAGTTTATCTAGTCTATTGATGAGATTTCCACCAAGTTTTTTTTTTAATTGAATTTTTATTTCAAGATTTCTGTTGGGTTCTTTCTCAAAATCTCTCTTTATTAAATTTTTTAATCTCATTATTTATCCTTTTATTTATCCCTTAATGTTCAACCCCAGGGCTGCAAGTGCTCCAAGTATATAATGTTTGCCACTCTTAAAGGATTTGGAGGAATCAGTGGAAATGTTTTGAACATTTTATTACTCATGCACTTCTCAAAAGCAGAAGACTGGTTAAAATGGAGAGTGGTCCATCACCTACAAACAGGGGGAATATATACAGAATAAGTTTCATGCACACTGTGCAGATAGATTTCCTCAAATGTTTTTTTGAATACAATCTTTTACAACCATGGTCACTCTGGCTCTGTTTAGATCCTCTAATGAAGACTGGAAATAAGATAAATAATCAGTTTTACTTCTCTATTTCTTTTGTTATCACATTTTTTAGACTCATTATCTAACTTAATCTGTCCTAAGTATTGATTAGTTTCTAACATAACATTCTGCCCCTTCAGTGCCTTAGAATTCCCTTCTGTGCCTCAGAAGCTTTTCACATCCCTCAGAATCAGAGATGATCCCATATCTTTCACATAACGTTTGGAACAAGGCTCTAGATGCACATTGTACCCATATCTTATCATAGCAGTGCAAACAAAAAGAAGTTATTAGCAAGCATGTTAAGGGAATTTAAGTAGCATGTTAAGATAATTAAATTAATTTGTTTAGATACTTGGGTTGAAGCATAAGATACTCTGTTTTGGTCCAATTCTGTTTTATTTAAAAGATCTATTTCTCATTTATAGGTTGGACTATTTAGGGAAGTTCTTGTGCTGCAGTCTTCTCAGGAATTTCTGAGCAGATCCAACAGTCAATCTGCTTGGCATGGTGTTTAACTTCCACTACTCAGCCTAAGAATAAGTTACTTGTTGCTAAACTATAGAAAATATAACAAATATTTTATTGGCATCAAAAATGGCAAATCAGCTCATTGGAGCAGTATACAGGCTACTCTATGATCTTTCATAGTAAAGTAGCCTGCATATTAAGCCTGGGCACTTATACCATATCAATCTGTTTGCAATTCAAGCAAACATAAAGAATAAAATAACCCTGAAATATATAATGATCATAAAGTGATTCAAAGTATTCCTCAGGTGATGACATCTAAGGGTAACCTCACCTGTACTTGTGATGGCTATTTCCCAGCATAGTAGTTTTTACTTGTAAATTTAGACATGCTGTCCCCATCAAGGAGTTATTAAGGCAAATCTCTGGATGCTTACTGATATAGTCCATGGCTGACTTATGTTCCCTGTCTCCAGTGTAGTATCTTGAGGAGGAGGAAACAGTAAGCTGTTACTTGTGCCAAGGAAAGTTTAAGAAAATGTTCTGAGGAGGTGTCAATTATCTGTAACCTCATGATTGGTGGCCCTGGGCAAGATGGCATAGAAATGGCTGCAGTTTGCTAAAGTCTGGATTTCTCTTTTAGTGTCCACATGAGAAGTTCACACCTGCAAAGAGTTATTCTCAGTCCTGAAAGGTGTTTGCAGCAGTTCACTTGTTCTTTTAATTAGTCCAACTTCCTTTGGATTGTGGATTGTGCATCAGGTGTAAAATCCATAATATTTACTAGTCTTGAGTCCACTATTGTTTGTCATGACCTGTGAAATGAATCCTTAGGTCATTCTCAAATAGCTGTGGTTTTCCATACATGACACTCAACTGGATCAGTCTATTAATAGTAACCTATCTATTGTACTGGGAAAGCCTTCACATCAAGGTTACAGAATCAAAGCTGTAAATATGTCCAAATAAGTCAACTCATTTGTGACCCTTATGATCCTTCTGATATCAAGAAAGAGCCAAGGTAGTCTATTTTCCATTGGTGAAGGGGTAAAATCACTTAACTTGATATGCCACTCAATGGCATCCAGTTGTTCTGGGTAGTGCTGAGAGCAGGCAAGACAATTCTGGCATGTAAAAACAACATGAGAAATATTGATGGGCATTCCCCATATTTCATGCTGCAATATTTCATGGTCTTTTGTCCTGTAAGCTTTAATCTTCAATGTGACAATTTCCTCTGGTGGGGCTTTCTCCAGCCATCTTATCTCACCAGTTGTATGACCCTGATGGGTGTTTTTCTAGTGATGGGCTTCATAGAAAGAAGGGCAGCATAAGAGGCACATAGTTGTCCTTCCTACAAGCTATTATAACCTTCTTTCCCCTTCTATAACTGTGACCCAAATCCAGTGGTGATTTTATGATCCCCATAACCTCCTGCCATAAGCTCTTTCCAAATCCATCCAAAATGATATGGACAGTAAGCTCAGCAAGTGTGATCTATCTAGTGTCCCCATGGCCTATGCCTGTTTTACTGTCCGTTTGGCCAGATTAAAAACTTCAGTATGTCAGTCAATTCAGTACAATGTTCTACTCCTCCTACGTAAATTACATAGGGGTCACAATAATTGAGTCAGATGAGGGATGAAAAACCTCTAAACACCCAGTTTCTGCAAAATTTGTGTTACTTGCCTTACTGTGTTGAAACACCTGAATTTTATCTGTCACAGCCTGAGATATAACTTTTGTGTTACACAACTAATAAATACCCAAGAATTTCAACAATAATCCTGGGCTTGCATTTTATCAGGGTTTACAGCCCATCCATCTCTTCTTTGCAAAGGAGTCAAAAACATGTGGGTAGCCTTGGTGAGCATTGAAGGAGATTAATACGTGATTGTTATGTAAACTTTTATTTATTTATTTATTTATTACCATCTAAGTTTGGCATGAGGGTTTTTCCCATACCATGACACACAGTGATTTGATGAAAATATCCCTGAGGTAACATCCATGGTGGGCTTTACCACATGAAGGAAAATGGGTGGTAAGTCTCAGGAAGGTCCAGCACACAGTAATAATTTCCCAATGGAGTACTTAGCTCTTCTAGAATAGTGACAATCTTTGCAAGAGCTATATAAAGTTGTGCAATCACTTTATTTAATTCCTTGTAATCCACTGTTATGTGGCAAGTCCCATCTGACTTTCTTACTAGCCAAACAGAGGAGTTAAAAGGACTGTGTATTGGGTAAATTATGTTTACTTTAGCAAATTTATGTTTTGTACCTATTATCTTGTGATGTCTGCCAGGGGTCCAATATTGTTTGGTGACAACAATTTAACCAGATGAACAGAAAACAATAGAGGGATGTTTAGCATGCCCCATCTTCTTCTTCTTTTTTTTTTTTTTTTTTAAATTTGTGGTTACATATAGTTACATACAGTAAGTAGTTTGGTTCATCCTGACACATGCACACATTGATTTCAGTTCTTTAGCAAGTCCACTTAATGTTAGCTTTACAACTGAGACATGTTCAATCTCCCAGCAACAAAAATGGAATTCTCCTTTGTTAGTTTTTAGCCATTGACCCCACAAGGTATCAGCACTTATAATGTATTTAGGAATGGGTGTTATGAAAACATAGTACAGGGTAGGTGGCAGGCTGCCAAGCCTCAGAGCCAATGTTACAGCCTGGAGTCTCACTTTTTCACATATCCATCAATAGAAGTTAATCTTTCTGAGAATTTGTCATGATTACCATATATCAGTATATATTCAGCCCCTGTATCCAAGAATGCTTTTACTCTTCAAAATTTTTTTTAAGACCAAAGTATTGCCAATTCTATGTATGGTTTCTGGTCCAGAGTCAAGGCTCAGACTCCTGAACCTTGACCTCTCCACTAGTCATCCCTCACCTAAGGACTCAAAGACTCCTCAGGGGGAGCTTTGGACTCTGCTTGCATTATACTCTTAATCAGAGAGACTTATCTTTGTCTCCTTCTCAAGTGGGAGTCCATTCTACCTTTCTGGCTGTCTTCCTTTTCATTTTCTTATTTTTTTTAAAAAAAATTTATTATTCTAATTTATTATACACGTTTGCAGAGTACATTTCATTTCATATTACATATAAAGAGCACAATTTTTTGAGTTGCTGGTTTAATATAAAGTATTTTTACAACAATTGTGTCTTCATACATGTATTTAGGGTAATCATGGTAACTCAGTCTGCCATTACCTTTTATCCTTTGGGAATGGCTTTCATAACTTTTTCAGGGTGGTATTAGGTTGTTTATTTATTTTCTTTTCACGTCCCTCCTGCTGCTAGTAAATCCACCCACATGTGTTTTAGGGAGACTCAAAGAGATTCTGCCAGTTTTGGCTGGTTTTAGCCTCCTGTTTTCAGTCACAATATTTCTGTCTCCCCTAGATCTGTTATCAGCTATGCTTCCTGCTGGAGGGGCTGCCTTGTTAAAGGGATAATATTGATTCAGGGGCATCATAAGCAGATAGAGAAGCTGTGTGCACCCTGGATTCCTTGTTCCAACTGCAAATGTCATATTTTCCAGTCCTTGGAAAGGCTGGACATAAACAGTATGTTTTATTCCCAGTTCCAATGAATAGATCTGTAGTTTCTTCATAGATGCCTACATGCCTCTAGGCATAGGAATGTCTCCTGAATTTGGCAATGTATTGCAAGTGGCAAGAACATCCAAGCTAGAAATGAGCCTACACTTTCATCACCAACACTGATGTAAAGCCACTGTTGTGAAGTATGGTGAGCAGTCACTGAAGACATTTTCCGTAATTCTATTCCATTCAAAATCCCATCTGTTCCAGTGTTGCACAGTGGATCAATCCTGCCAGTATACTTTCATCTTCTGTCTAAACTTAACCACAGTTCCATAAACACAGGAGTGTATGGTCTTATGGTGACAGGTCTCTGTGGAGCAGGCAGCAGATCTGGATCTAACCCCTCAGAGCAGTACTACTGGGTCTTTAACTTTTGCACTATTACAGGTCTAGCTTCCTTTATATCTTCATTTTCCACCTCAACTTCTGAGTCAGTGGAACAAGTGGACTCCATTGATACCTAAGGGTCCCAGCCACCAATGCCCTAATACAGGTTCTGGGCCTACAATGTCCCCACACTTTGGCAGAAGAGCATGCCAGGAGAGCACATCCTTGCTGTCATATTTTAAGCACCATGAGAACACATCTTTGCTGTCAAGGTGTGGAAAAGAGGCCTTTCTTTATAATTTTAACTCTTCTTATCCTCTGCAGAGCTGAGCCTGAGTGACTAACTCCCCCCCCCAAGTCTAAGGTTAACTTTAATGCACACAGTAGGGGCCTTTCCACCACTGCAGCAGTATCATTTTCTTTCACTAATTGGATTCCTTTGGCTTTTCAATGACTAATTTGGATGCTGATTCCAAAGTTTGCAGCACTCCTCTGCATTTTCAAAGCAGCCCTATACTCTATATTTGCACAATGATTTCCATCTGCACCCCCCCAAACTCCTCCCACTCAGCCCTGCATTAAAAAGGAAGCCAGTCCAGGATTTACCATGCAGACCCCATGTTTTTTTCCCAACTCTGGATTCAACTAAACATGTCTCTCTTTGGGGTTCTGCCCACAATGCCAATTGGTCAGCCCCAGGACTGTAAACACCCAAGCATACTATTTACTAATCCTGAAGAGAGAATGTTGAGGATTCAGTGGAGAGGTTTTGGATATTTTGTTACTCATGCACTCCTCAGCAGCAGCAAGACGGGATACAATGGAGGGTTGTGGGTTGTTTCTTGCCTACACAGGGAGAAAAAATATATATATTTGAAGGAGCCCTAATTGGGAAGGGCTGTTGTAGCTAGCTGGAAGCCATGGGTTCCACCTGATATGTATGTGACGCACCTGTAGGCACCCGCAAACCTGAAGGTATATAACCGGGTGAAAGCGGTCCGAGTTAGGAGAACGGAGAATTCAGTCAGCCGGGCAGTCACTCGGTCGGTCAGAAGAATCAGAGCGACCAGAACGTAGGCAGAGCGGTTACAGAAGAGAAACCAGATAGAAGAAGTAATGACTGGTCAGAGTTAGGCCGAGACTCCTGAGGAAGACAGAAGACAGAAGACAGAAGAAGGAAGAAAGAAGAGAGAAGAAAGAAGCTCTAATCTTTCTCTAAGCTAAGCTCTAATCTTTCTTTCTAAGACTCTAAGCTAAGACAAGACAAGAAGAAATCTTTCTCTAAGAAGCTCTATCTTTCTTTATCTTTCTTTCTAAGACTCTAAGCTAAGAAGACAAGAAGAAATCTTTCTCTAAGCTAAAATCTTTCTTTCCCTCTCTAAGCTCTAAGAAAGTAGAAGTAAAAGTAGCAAAAGCTATACTCTGCCTCCGAGAATTTTCCTCCGTGGCGGCGCCGTGGCTGGCCGTGACAGGCAGCTTACAAATGGTGGTCCGTCCGGGGCTCGGCAGGCAGAGAAGAAAAGCTAAGAAATAAGAGCAATGAAAAAGCATAGCCTCAGACTCAGTTGAGACCAGCAAAAAGAGTAGAAACAAGAGAGCATAGCCTCTGACTCAGTTGAGGCCAGTTAAGAATTAAGCTGAAGCAGAGTAGCCAGCGAAAAGCCGAAGCAAGCCGGCCAAAAGCCATAAAAAATATAGAGAAAAAGCCTTGAGCTTTAGTATAAAGAAAAAAGCCATGAGCTTAAAAGAAAATAGAGAATTAAATAGCATGGTAAAAACCATGCAGAAAAAAAGCCATTGAGCTTTGGCAAGAAAGCCATAAAGAAAAATAAAGAAGAGGAGAAAAAAAAAAAAAAAAAGTCAAAGCCGCTTATGCAATTGTGCTTAACTAGGTGCGTTAGCTGCTCCTCAGCATTAGGCTTCCTTAAAGCCACAGCACCTTCTCAAAAAGGGCTCAAATATCCACCCTTTCAAAAATAAAAGGTGAAAAGCTAGGTAGGGACAAGAAAATAAAAGAAAATAGAGAAAATAAAATAGAGAAAATAGAACAAAAGCACCTTTTTAAACTAAAGGGAAGGAATATGAAGGAGCCCTAATTGGGAAGGGCTGTTGTAGCTAGCTGGAAGCCATGGGTTCCACCTGATATGTATGTGACGCACCTGTAGGCACCCGCAAACCTGAAGGTATATAACCGGGTGAAAGCGGTCCGAGTTAGGAGAACGGAGAATTCAGTCAGCCGGGCAGTCACTCGGTCGGTCAGAAGAATCAGAGCGACCAGAACGTAGGCAGAGCGGTTACAGAAGAGAAACCAGATAGAAGAAGTAATGACTGGTCAGAGTTAGGCCGAGACTCCTGAGGAAGACAGAAGACAGAAGACAGAAGAAGGAAGAAAGAAGAGAGAAGAAAGAAGCTCTAGTCTTTCTCTAAGCTAAGCTCTATCTTTCTTTACTCTACTCTAAGCTAAGAAGAAAAGCTAAGCTCTATCTTTCTTTACTCTAAGCTACTCTACTCTAAGCTAAGAAGAAAAATCTTTCTTTCCCTCTCTAAGCTCTAAGAAAGTAGAAGTAAAAGTAGTAAAAGCTTAACTCTGCCTCCGAGAGTTTTTCCTCCCGGTTTACGGTACCAGGCAGCTTACATATATTACACACACACACACACACACACACACACACACACATGAATAATAGGTTTCATATCTGTTGCATTGGTGTATTTCCTCAGATAGTTTATGAGAATATGTCTTTGCTTTACAACCAGGGTCACTCTATTTAGATTCTTTAATAAAGATTGCAGATAAGGGAAGGGGCCAGTTTCCTTTTTCCATTTTCTGTGTTATCACATTTTTTAGATGCCTTTTCTAACTGTAAGCTTCCCCAAGCACTGGTAAGTGTTTTCCCAACACTTGGACCTTCTTTTACTTCTTTGATACTTTTAACAATCAACTTTTTGAAATCTTTGTCCAACATTTCTCCACTTCAATATCTACATGTTCAAGTATGGGAGGGTTATGAACTTTTAGAGATGTTTTATTATTTTTTTTTTTATGTTTCTGTATTTCTATGTTGAGATAGTCCATCTACTTAGATGGACATCTTCTTCATTGTTATGTGAGGGTCATTTTGGTGATATGCTTTCTCTTTACTATGTGCCTGTGTTGAGGGTATTTCTCAGTCCCCTTTGATAGGAGAAAATTATCATAACAAACTGCAACCACATGAGAGCAAACAATATACTAATGGATACAAAATGTTTAAAATGTTCACTGCAATTCCACTAGTAAGAAAGTGGAAAATGGAGTGATATTCTATAATGTGTTGGAAAATTAAACGTAAATAAAAGTAAAATTAATGTTAAACCATATAGAGCATGAAAAGAAAAGAGAAAGAGGAACAAACATAAAAGGGAGAAAGGAATGAAAAGAGAAAAAGATGAAAGAGAGAGAATAAAAATGTTGTAGTATAAAAAGATAAAGAACTAGGAAACATGTCAAATTAAAAGAATAAACACCAGTAAAATCAAAATCTAATATTAAGAAATCTAAAATTAGTCCTTGCCAAAACATTTGAAATGGAGAGATTTTGTACTGGACATTCCAGACTTGGATTTCACCAGGTATTGGAACAGTAAATGTCCATCCCTCAGCCCTTGGTCTTCTGGATATCTCTGGGTATGGACGTATTAACCTCACCAGCTGTCTTCATGCTGGATTGGGGAGTTGTACATTCAGTATTTCCCCACTGTATTCCAGAATTCTGCTATACAAACTATGCAGAACTCAGGGTATGGTGCCTACCTAGACAGACCTTGCCCCACTTGCCTCTGGCATGAAATTGGGCAGTTCTTTCAGTGCTGTAGGATGACCAGGAACTTGAAAGATTTCTGGAGCATCCAAATGATTGTCCCTGATTGTGCCACAGCAGCCAAATCTCTTCCTGGCTCAGATGGCATAGCTGTGTGTTTAGCTGAAATCTTGCACTCAGTGCTATCACCTCACCCTTCTCTAGAAATGCCAAGGTGGCTTTGAAAATTCTTCACCAAATCCCAGTGCTTGATATTCCTCTATTTGGACAGATTAAACTGTGCCAGGTTGCAGTAGGCATAGTTTCCAGTGTGTCACAAAGGCACTGTACACCTGGACTGTTTTATCCCCCCTCCACTCTATTCCACCTGCTCTGCTCTAATCCTGTTGGCATTGCCGGTGGCAGTGAGCCTCTGCAGCTTTTGGCTTGCAGCCATCCCACTACATAAATTGCTTGGAGGGCTCAGTTGAAACACATGCCTCAGGAAAATATTTGCTCCTCACTCTAGGGGGGCTGAAGTTATAGAAATTTAATCCTTCCCAGAGCTGTATGCTTAGACATAGTCTTTATAAAATAGCTGTCCTCCACAAATCTCCACCAAAAAATTAAGAAGTGTGGAGCATTTTTCACATAGCAACCTGCTCTTTACATCTGCTCCAGCTTAATGTAATCTCACTTTGCCTTTGACTGCTATTTCAGAGGCAAACCTAACAACTTTGCCTGTGTTTATTTCTCTACTTTTCTCCCTTCTCCCCAGGTTGGCGCCAACATTACAGGTGCAAGTTCAGGCACTGACAAATTCTTGTTTCTGATTCCATATTCAGAATTGCTGAGTCTCTCCAAATCTCTGACAGTTCATATTGTGCCTTAGTGCATTCCCTCTCTCTTCACTACACTGACTACCTGTTCCCTCAGTTTCAATTCCAAATTGGAGAAGTTAGTATTTACAGCCAGCTTCTACTGAGCCAGCTGATCCCAGAAATTTAATTTTAAAAATTGATGTGCATGTGCATGTATGTATATTATGCTAAAAACTCACTGTTTATTTGGTTTACACTTACCGTATTTTCTTTTGTTTGGAAAACATTTAAGTATTTAAACTGATGAAAAAATTCTAGAATTACAAAAATGAAAAAAGAGAATTTCAGAATGATAACCACAACTAAATTTTCTAAAAAGGGTAACTTGTTTTGAGTTTGAATATAGATTCACAGGAAACAGTTGAACTTAACCCATTGTATATATATGGTAGCAAAAGAGTTGAAAGTGAAAAAATAAATACATCAACTTAAAATATCTTTTCATCTAACATGTAATATGTACTTGGTTATTTAAAAGCCTAAATTAAAAAAAATTATTTTAGTTGTTCATGGACCCTTATTTTATTCATTTATTTATATGCAGTTCTGAGAATCGAACCCAGTGCCTCACACATGTGAGGCAAGCACTGTACCACTAAGCCACGACCCCAGACCCCTAAATTCTTTACTTAGTGCCATTTTCATATAAGCTGAAATATGCATTTTTAAATAAACAATAGTATATAAAATGTTTAACATATTCCAAATTACGTAAAACTTTAATGTCAATAGGCAGATAATCTAAGCAATCTTACTCAAGTTGTTTTACTGAGGGAATATTAAATATTGCTTTATGGCATCATTTTGAGTCCAAAGAAAGGTTGGTAATTAGAGTCCTCTTAAATAACAGAGTGTAGGTCAATGAAGGTCATTTACCCTCCCAATGAGAAAACAAGGAAAAATCTCTGTAAAGGTACAGTTCATTAAAAGAGAGTCAGGGGTTGGAATTGTAGCTTAGTGTGTTAAGCACTGGTTTCGATCCTCAGCACCACATTAAAATAAATAAAAGTATTGTGTCCATTCTCAATTAAAGATATTTTAACAAAGAGAGAGAGAGAGAGAGAGAGGCTATGACCATAGCCTCACTATAAGATTACTTACACAATTTTGTGGGCAAAGGAGACACACAGATTCCAGCAGCAACTGCATTTACAAGTTTCTAGAGTAATTTGAAGAAAGATTATCATATATACAGCATTTAATGAACAGAATTGCATACTGGCTACAAAGAAAAACATACTTTGTTCAAGAAATTTAGAATTGACTATTTAGAGTAAAACTTCTGAATAAATAAGGACAGGTTTATATGTTAAATACCTGGTATTAAAAGTGCTAATGTGAATAAATAACTGATATGAATCAATATTGCCTTTGAATGTAAGGAGATCAAAAGATAAATAAACACTGAAGCTCTGAATAACAAAAAGTATAGAATCCTGAATAAATTAATAATATTTATAACCCTGCTTTTGTAAGAGATTTGTTAGTTCCCTAGTGATTTAAGATGTGTGTTAGTTGCCTGCTTTTGTAAGAGATTTGTTAGTTCCCTAGTGATTTAAGATGTGTGTTAGTTGCAGAACCAAAACTATGAAAAGATTTTAATTTGACATTTATTAATTAAGGCATTCATTATCCACTAATAAATTGTATATAATTTACTCCCTTATCATAGTTTTTATTCTTAATAAATTATTGTACTGCTTTTCTAAATACTGACTTATTAAATGTTCTTCGATATTGTCTGATATTTATTTGAACTGGAATGATTAAGATGAATGACTTAAGACAAGTAAATTGAATTTTAGACAAGTACTTGGACAATAAGTTTTACTCCCTGAGAATTCAAAGTATTATGATGAAATGTGTATTGTTTTTTCTTTTGTGTTTCTAAGTTTCATTTCAGCACTTGCACAAAACAGGAATTTGGCATTTCAGCCTAATGCAAAAGGGCCAAATAATCTTGAGGTAAGATGATTTTAAATTAAAAATTTAAAGATTGCATGAGAAGCTCCATGAAATGGTGACTTTTAACATGTTAAAAATCACTGTGATTAGTAAAACATTTTTTCTTCATAGTCCTTTCCTCATCAAATTTGTGTCTGTTGACTTCTGAATGGCAGAAAAAAATAGGGTAAGGAATAGGGAAGATATGACAACTCTACTATGCTAAGCAAAAGAGCAAATACAAAAGTAAGGTGAAGAGACTTTGGAGTTAAAGCAAATAAGATGATTATAGTACTCAGAGTAACTCAGATAGGTGAAGACAAGTGTAAGAACACATTAATATGGATTTTCTATCCCCACTTACCCAGTAGAATGTCGGAGTGATAGAAAAACTAAAGTTCAGGATGGAACAATGATAAGTACACTGATTGTTCACAGCAGTAACATTGTTTGCAAGAGACCATTATGCTTTGTGATGACACCAATTCTTTAGTGGGTGGTCAGGAACATGAGGCCACCCAAAGAAGTAACAAGATACAGATATCTCACATTTGACAGATAAAGGCAAGCATCTGGACTCTTGAAGTAGGTGCTAACATAGCATTCCAAAGGACCTAGTAAGAGTAGTCATACACTGTGACCCATCATGGAAAAGTCATAGGGACAAAGCTGTGACCATCTGCAGTGAAGCAAATTTACAGAGGTGAAATCATTTGAGAGTCAAAATTCTCCCTCCTTGATAAGGATTATCCTTGATCGGGAAGATTAAAAAGGTAGAAATACGCCTGATAAGGATCCAGAATATGAATTGATTATATTTGAGCAATATAAACTCAGAACACTTAAAAAAAATGACAGTTTTTTATCTTTTTTGGAGAAAAATACCTTGACTTGTAAGATACTAGGTAATTAGATAATTCAATTACAAAGATGAGTTGGGAATTTAATCAAATTAACTGAAGTCAATCAAAATATATTATCCCATATACTTGCATGTTCAACTAGGGGTAAAGAAAAAAAAAAAAGATATAGTAGGTTGAAACTACATTCCAAATTTTAATCATGAAAAAATACTTAAAGAGAGGAAAGAGTTAAACTGTTTCTACTAAGATTCTCTGGCAGTGATTTTTTAACAGGGAAACAAAATTTAACAGTTGTACCCTAGTAATAGCTTAGAAAAACATTCACTTATTTTCTAAAAAGTGACCAATTTATAGATAATGAGTGGCTTACTTTTATCTTAATCCCCCAATATTGTAGGTTTTAGAGAGTAGCATTTAACTACTATATCCTGGTAAATTTGTTCCAGATCTTAACCCCTTAGTATGTAATTACTTTGTGTTGCCCCTTAGAAAAGCAATTTAATTCAGCCTTCTGTTTTTCTTTCAACAGGCCAGTAATTTCCTCTTTGTTTTTGGAGTCAGGGAACTTTTTAGATATTTTTAGAAGATACAGAAAGTGTTTCAGAAAGTGTAAACAAGACAAATTGGTAAAGAAACACATGAGTACTTTTAATGTAGTCACAAATTACTATAGAACCTCTCTAAGCAACAAAATTTTGTGATTACCACTCACCCAACTTGCAAATTCATTTACTGCTAAACAGTGATTTTGAATTTATTTTCTCTTTTTCTAAAAAGAAGCAATTTTGAAAGAAAAGTCTTCAAAGTTTGCAAGAGTAGAGGGAGGGCATCAACATGAATTATCCTTTGTATTTATTTTTTCTTTCCAGATGGTTATCCACATAGTTCTGTTGTTAAGGAAGTCACATTCTGTTTCTGTTACTTATATTTGAATGAGCCAAATTTTCCTGTACTTTTATAACAGACTCCTTAGAAAAGAGTAAAAGAAAGCTTTCAAGCTTTGCCATTCAATGCCCCCCTTATCTGTTGTGACAATGGAGACTGCTTCTTTATATCATGAATCCTTTGTGTAGTCATAGCTCCTCAAACACTTTAAAACTGTATCTGGAGCAGGAGAGCTTATGAGCTCTCAGGACTTCACAGAATGCCTCATAGCCCACTCAATCCAGAGACACAGCCCCTGACTTCGAAAGCAATGCACTGAACTTATTGTTTGCAAAATTTATTTTACTAAGCTTCCAAAATTTCAAATCTTTAGGTCTTTCTGGCCAAATGTCTTGCCTTCTCCATTTTCTCTTGTTAGAACTTGAACCCTGTTAGCATCTCCATTTGGGAGATAGCAGTTTCCTTTCTAAGCGGAATCCTCTTCTTCCAGAGTTGACTACTTACCTTACCAGGACCAGATCTTCAGTAACTCAACCACCATCTTCCCCTACCTCTGCAACGTGACTCCTGACTTCATGTGGGGCTCCAAGTTCTGAAGAATTTATTTGAGGTATCTCACATTCCCTTTGTCTCCTAATTTCTCTGGAAATAGACATTTTTAGGTTTATTATCGTTCTGGAAATCTTGCAAAATTCAGGACTGGACTGTCTATATGTTTAAGATGAAATTTTAATATCCATAACTTTATATGAAACTCAATAGGGGAAAATGTTTTCCCAAGGATTTATCAGATATCACAAGGATCTACAGTTTTAAAGTGTTCAGGTCCTATTTAGATTTATTTTAGATTTTTCAACAAGAGTACATAAAGTCCTCAATTTAAATTGTAAGATCTCAGAAGTATAGAAAAATATTAATAAGCTACTTATCAACACCTGACAAATATTTCAAAGTCATCAACTAAAATATCATTTATATACATGATAGAATATTTCAGAGTCTATTTCTAATGTTCCTATACTTTTACCTAATACTCTATACTATATTCTGTAAATCAACACAGTACTTATTAGAATATGGACTGATTACCTTGTATGTCAACTTCTTCAAATAATAAGCTCTTTGGAAATAAGCATCATGTCTTATTTACCCTTGTCACTCTGACTTGCAGAATATTGCCTACAATAAAGCATACAGACATTAAACTGTCCTCATCTTCAGCCCATCTCCAACAGTGAAATTCTCAGGAGATTCACTGGGCTTTATTTCTGTACAGGTCTTATAAACATTTTCATAGTATATACTTAATTAATTTTTTTACATGAATAGTGCTTTTAGAAGTTAACCTCATGCCATTAAATTGGGATGTTTTTGTTTCTTATGTCTTACTGTCTGCTCCACACCAGCTATTCAAAGAGAATTTACTGTATGAAAAAATTAATAATAATGTGAAGGAAAAAATGAATGAATTAAATAGAAAACAGAAAGATTTTCAAACTAAAGTGAAAAGGATGAGCTCATAAAGGAGAACTTAAATATATTTATTATTAAGCCTTATACCATAGATCACAAAATAATGTCCTGCTGACTTCTTTTGCTTGACCCACTTTCTTTAGAAAGGGCTGGGATAACAGGTCATGTTTTTCACAACTAATTCCATGTGAAGAAAAAAACAGATTTTTGACTTGTTTTTAAATATGTAATATTTTCAATAATTAAACATCATTATCAATTGCTGGATTTGAGTAACTAGTAACACTTTTCATTGACACACATCTTGCAGTTTCATACTAACTTCTATATTCTGCTGTGTTTACTATTTTATGCTACTTCATTTAATAGTACAGACATTTATGACTTTTCATCTGTGTACTATTGAGAAAATGAGGCATTGCAATTACCAAAATTAGCTATTGTTTTGTAAGACATTGTTGTATTAATTTTCTATTACTGAATAATATATTATTATTAGCCAAGAAAATAGCTCTGAAATCTTTCTAGTTGCTAACAAAGTCTTGGTGTGGTTGTATAATCACTAAACTAAACTAATCACTAAACTAAACAGGTTATATTCCCAGGTCCTGTCCACACTCAATAAGAGAGTGTTTGAGAGATTGCTAAAGCCGAAGAATAAAAAAAACCTTCTTTCATCTTCATTCTGCCTCCGAGTTTTTTCTCCGCGGCGTTGTTGCTCCAAGTCAGGAAGCAACATATTATCTCGCAGTTTCCATGAGTAAAAAGTTGAGACATCAGTTAGCAGATTATTCTGTCCAGGATGACATTAGGCTAAATTTCAGGTATCAACTATGGCAGCAATTTCTTTGTCTCTCTTGTCCCCCACCCCCTTTCCCCTGATACTAATAGTGGAACCCCTAGGGCTTTATTCATGTTCATGCCAGCCAAGAGCACTACCACTTAACTACACCTACAGCCCGCTGTGTGTGGCTGCAATCTCATGTGAGCTTCAAATTACCTTCTGAGCTCCTTCAGGTTCATGGCAGAAGTCATATTTTGCAGCCTTAGATTAGAGCCCTACATATGTGTTACTATGTGCAGTTCATAGAATGCCCATTTGTTTCCCTTCCTTGGGTTAGGAACAAAACTAAAGCAGTTCATCTTCTCCTAAGATGTTACCTGATCAGATCAAACACACATTCTGTTTGATGAATAAAAGGGCAAGTGATTAGTAACCTAATCACTAAACTAAACAGGTTATATTCCCAGGTCCTCCCCACACTCAATAAGAGAGAATATTTAATTATTTAAGGCATGGAAACGGTCAACTTAGAATTTTATCTATCTCAACTAATAATTCAAACTAATAAGAAAAGACCTGAGACTGAATCCATTCCTTGTAGAACCCAATCCAGATGTTGTCTTGCCTCTGAGCATATAATAAATATGTGTGTCTACTGTCCTCTAGTCAGGGCTTCAAAATTGGGTGAAAAAAAACATTTAAGAAAGTAAAAAACCAAACATGCTATATTGTGTTTTAACTCTTGATTTCTGGACCTTGATTTGAGCTGAATTATTTAGGATATTTGAATGACTTATGGAAGAGGAACAATATCCAGAGAGTAGCACATAAACTGTCATAAGTAGTGTAGAAAACATGTGAATGTTAGAATGAAAAGGAATTGTATGAGTATATTTATAAGTCCTTAAGGTCCTATTATCTAATTTCCTATTTATATATCATTATCCAAGAAAATATCTCTGAAATCTTTCTAGTTGCTAACAAAGTTTTGGTGGGGTTGTATAAAAGTATGGTTTATATATATTTCATGATAATATCTTGGTGTATTTTTTAGTGCATTTTGTGAATCAAGATGGCAGATACATTGTCAGAGGTTATGAACTGATTGATCAGTAAAATCTATGTAGAGTTAGTGATATTTGCAACCAAGTGGTCCTGGTGGTCATAGATGAAGGTGCAAGGTAGAAAGTTGGAGAAGGGTAGCAAAAGATTCTAGGGAGTGGGAAGTCAATGAGTAGACTGATATGAGGCAGTTGTCTCTTAGAGAAAGCAAAAGCAGCCTTTAATTTTAGAATGGTATAGATAAAAGAAACTGCTACAAGATTTTCCTTTAGGCATGGGAACATAAGGTTGTACATGTACCAAAGAACAAGAGATATACCAGGATATAAAACCAAGCAAAAGCAAGCTTGGGAAACATCAGAGAGTCCCTACTATGAAAGAAAGAAAAGCAATAAATTTTCCATGTCCAACTTACTTGTGTCTTAGTGATGAACATCACTGGGAAAAGAGTCTCAGAGTCTGGTATGAAGTTGTCTACTACGGGAAAGATGAGGTTTGTCTTCAAGGGTGAGGTTTTGCATAGAGATGATGTTGCTTGGGATGTGGGAGCTTAGTATTCACTTAAAAAGGATGTCCTGTAAGGTTGATTTGGGTTTTATTTTTGAGGCCCTATTTTTTCAAAACAAATAAGTCATTTGTAGAAGCAATGTTGAGCCTGGGATCTTAATTTACAATTTTTCTTTTCTGTCAAGGGACTTTGTAGATGCACAAGTAACAAAGGTGATGTCAGTATCCATGTTATTGCTTCCCCCGCCCTTTATTTTCTTATTTCTCTTTCTTTTCTTTTCTCTTTTTATTTGCTTGTATGAGGGATTAAACCCATGGTCTCACATATGGTAGGCAAGCACTTTACCATTGAACTTCAGTTCCAATCTTATCTTTAATTTTATTTTGAGAAAGTGTCTCCCAAATTGTTCAAGTTGGCCTCGAATTTGTAATCTTCCTGCCTCAACCTCCCGAGTAGATAATATTGCTTTAACTCTGCTCAGAGTATTAACCGCACCTCTTCTTTGTCCTCAGTTTCAACCTTATAGATAATTTTTGTGTAATCTTCTCTGAAAATCACCAGCTGCTCAGGATTGTCTCTAGTGATCTCGTTAGACTTGGCTCATGTCTCTCCCATGTACAAATCAGCTTGCTATTGTCGGTGTTTGTCATCCCTATAGCCTGCAAGTTTCTTGGCATTTTTGGTAAAGTTCAGCATTTGCTGTGAAGCAAGAACTTAACCCATTTGTCTCATCATCACAGATGTAGAAACTATAATTTTAAACATTGTATATAACACAATATGAGATTATTTCATAATATAGTATAATTATGTTATGGTTTTGATGTGAGGTATCCCCCAAATCTCATGTGTGAGACAATGCAAGAAGGTTCAGAGGAGAAATGACTGGGTACTAAGAGTCTTAACCAAATTAATGATTTAATACTCTAATAGGCATTAACTGAGTGGTAACTGAAGTGTCAGGATGTGGTTGGAGGAAGTGGGAATTGGGGTGTGGCTTTCAGTATATGTTTGTGTCTGGCCAGTGGAGTTTCTCTCTCTGCTTCCAGATCACCATGATGTGAGCTGCTTCCCTCCTCCACACTCCCGCCATGATATTCACCCTTACCTTGAACCCTGAGGAATCAGCTGGCTTTCTATGGACTAAGACTCTGAAACTGTGAGCCCTGAAATAAACTCTTTCTCCTCTATAATTGTGCTGCTTGGGTCCTTTAGTCACAGCAGAAAAAAATCTGACTTAACAAATTATATGCTTATTTTTACGTGTTATAATAGTGTTAATTAGTATTACTTCATATAATATATATAATATAAGCTTTGGCTGTGCTTTCCAACCTATTTTAATGAGCTTTTATCAATTTCATTGTTAATAGTCATAGAATTGATAATTTGAGACTAAGTGGGTTTTGGACGCCTTTCTCTTACAACCTTGCCTGAATAGTTTCAATACTTTTTTTTGTATAAAAATTTGCATATTATAGTTTTAAATTGCACTCATTTGATCGTATGAAATGTAACATTATTCCATTATTTATTAACCATGTGTGTCTCTTTAAATAACTGTATAGTAATATCCTTTGCTTATTTTCCATGAGGCTATTTATTGTATTAATTAATAATCCTTGGAGACTGAGTGTATTAAACCCCCCCCTTTTTTTTTTTTTGCTATATTTAAGGTGAATGTTTTCTTCTTAGCAAATTACTAATTTTGTTTAGATACTGTTCACAAATCTAAGTATATTTGTTTTAAATAAACGTGTTCTGCCATATTATCCATATGATTTGCAGACTTGGAATCCTACTTAAACTGTGACTTTTTTAGTTGTACACAATGCATTTATTTTTACGTGGTACTGAGGATCGAACCCAGGCTGTGAACGTGCTAGGTGAGCCCTCTACTGCTGAGCCACATCCCCAGCCCCTATTTGTTTGTTTTTGACATTACAGTTTTTGAGTTCTTTATATATTCTGGAAATTAATCCCTTGTCAGAAGAGTAGCTGGCAAAGATTTTCTTTTTATTATTCTGTAGGCTCTTTCTTCACTCTCTTAATAATTTCCTTTGATGTGAAGAAGTTTCTTAATTTGATGGTATCGAACTTATTGATTGTTGGTTTCATTTCTTGAGCTTTAGGGGTTTTATTGAGGAAGTCATTGCCTGCACCTATAAAATTGAGTGTTGACTGGATGTTTTCTTCTAAGAGTTACGTGGTTACTGATCTAATTCTCAAGTCTTTTATCCATTTGATTTGAGTTTTGTGCAAGGTGAGAGATAAGGTTGTTATTTAGTGGTTCTACATGTAAATAAATATCCAGTTTTACCAGCACCATTTGTTAATAGGTTGTCTTTTCTACAACATCTATTTTTGCTACCTTCATAAAAAGTCAGATAACTGTATTTGGATTGTTTCAGTGTCTTCTATTTTATCCATTCGTTTAACCATGAAAATGAAAGAATTCTGCAACAAAAATTATAGCTACTCAAGAAAGAATTTGAAGAAAACCTCAGAAGATGGAAATATTTCCCATGTTCTAGGATATGCAGAAGTAATGTCATCAAAATGGTCATACTACCACAAGCAATATACACATTCAATATAATCCCAATCAAAATACCAATAACAATCTTCACAGAACTAGAAAAATTAGTCCTTAAATTCATTTGGAAGACTAAGAGACCTAAAACAGCCAAATCAATTCTGCATAAGAACAGTGAAGCAGGAGGCATCACAATATCCAGTCTCAAATTATACTACAGAACTATAGTAACAAAAGCATCATGGTACTGGCACTGTTATTTTAAAATTCCAATTATGAGCAAATGTGGGTAAGCAGAGATATGGAAACCACCAGTAAAAAGGGCAGAGAGCAAAAAGGCAAAAGTAGAATCTTGCCTATAAACTTTTGGAGTGAGTAAGAGCCAATTTCTCTTCCAAAAGCAATTTCCTCTTCTCACAGTATAATGTGAGAAGTATAATGCCTAGCAGGCATTTTGCTCATAGCACTAATGTTTTGTAAGCTCAAAGGGCAATTTAATGTTGAGATATAGAATGCTGACTCTTGGGTAAAGGCATAACTAGGGTCTAGTCATCTAAACTAGACTAGTATTTACAGATACTAGTGAGAAAGGACTACTAGATAGGACATCCCAAGGGTAATGTAGTGAGAAGACACATGCTAGTGGGAGAAGTCTTAGGGAAAGGGAAGGGTTAGCTAGGCTTACTGGGATCTAGTGGATCAGCTAATATGAATAAGGTATCATATTTTCCCTAGTTGTTTGGAGCCTAGTCTGGAGTGGTTAGTGTGGTTGTGTAGTGACCTGAAGTATGAAAACCTAACAAAGGAAATGATCTCAGGTATAGACTTAATCAGCTGTCCAAAGAGGGAAACTGACAAGCCTCTAGGCAGAGTTTCAAGACTGGTTAAAACCAGTCTTTCTCAAAAACACTTTATTGAGTTATGATTGACATATTGAAAAAATACACATATTTAATGTATGCATGAGTTTAGAGATAAATATATATACACCTGTGAAATGATCACCACTATCAAAGCCATAAATATACTTAAACCATAAATATATCAAAGCCATAAGTGTATTAGAAGCCATTTCCTTCCAAACTTTCCCCCTAACTTCTTTAATTACATTATTTAAAGAAAAATTGTATTAGTGATCTAAACATGGCTTAGAAGTACAAGTTGAAAAATACAGGGCTTGTTCCAATAGGTTACAGTTTACACACATGAATAATTACAAAGCTTCAACATATTTTATTGTTCAATTAGGGACACAGGATTCTTTGGCAGAAAATTCCATATTGTTGGTAAAATAGAAGTATTAATTGAGGGGAAAAAAAAACAAACTAATAGACCTTTCACCTGGAATTCCTGGCTTAAGGTAATGCCTCAAGTGCTTGAAAGTCACAGTAAAAACCTGCTAAATGGGCAAAGTAAATTTTGAATTTAACATGACTTCTAGTCAATAAGACTGAAATACTAATATATGATCAAATACTGCAATACAAATGGCCCAAAGGCTCAAGAAGATGGGGATGTTTAAATGAATCTATTATGTGCAACAACCTGGTCAGTCATTCTTTCTTCATATGGGCTGGGAGAGAGAGCCTAGAAAATCCAACATATGACCAAAGCATTGAAGAGATGTGTTGATGACAGGGCCAACAGAACTCTCGAAAAGTTCTGTGATAACTTAACTCACAGATGTAGGCAATGTGGGTGAGGTCACAGTACAATTGAGTTGATTGGTCTTCGTAGGAATCAAATTGTCTATAGCTAGAAGCCAAGTGGTAAATTTAACTCTCAGAGACCCAAGTGGAATAATTATATTCTCAAAACATATAGTGATTGTGGGGTTTGGTTTTTTTATTTTATCCTCTGTGATATAGTTGGTGCTAGATAATTTATTCACTGGTGTTTTAGAATTGAATTATATTACTAAATTAATATGATACTTATTGACATATATGAGAAAAACATTAGATCTTGGAGGCAGAAAACTTGTTTGTATCATTATGATGGAGATTTATGGTCTCTCAGTCCATTAAAAACTGAAATCAGTTTATACAGTTTATACAACTTAAACATCTTGATTGATGGTAAGCCAGAATCCATTCAAGAAGAATCTAGCAATACACTCATAAGTATATATCTTAAATATCCTTTTACACTTTCTCAGGAGGAAGTGAAAGACAAAATCTTCCAGAATCATTGTGTCCTGGATCTTAAAACATTCTGGTACCTAATGATGAAGTGGATAGCTCAGAGTAGTCAGTGATAAAAGTCCTTGGTCAGCTCAGTTCCACTATAACCTCAGGTCAATTATATAGTTATTTTTCCCATTCTAAAGTATACAGATGATATGGCTATAAGTAGTGACTCATAATTCCCACGCTAGTTCCCTGATCCATAGAGATAAAATGTTGTGGTAGGAAAGGTCAAATAGAAGGCACTAGAACTGCACCTGCTTAACCCTGCCTTGTAGGAAGCAGAACACAACAAAAATATCATATCCCTAGAGGAATTACAAAGATTAGCACCACCATCAATGGTTTGAAATATGCAGGAGTGCTAATTCCTACCACATCCCCATTTAACATGCCTATTTGGACGGTGTAAAACCAGATGTGTCAAGAAGAATGACAGTCGATTATCACCAACATAATTAGGTAATGATTCCAATCACAGCTGCATTTCCAGATATGGTATCTCCCCTGGAGAAAATTAACACAGGCCCTGACACCTGGTATACAGCTATTGAAATAGCAATGTGTTTCCTCCTATCTCTGCTAGCAAAGAAAAGCATAAGCAGTATGATGTCACATGATAGATATAAGAGTATACCTATCTTGTCTTATTTTAGAGCTGTATTACCTCTCTAGTTCTCTGCCTAAAATATTCTGGACTAGGCATATACATTTTTTTTTTTTTGACACTTTACAGACAGCGACACTAATGCAATGCATTATATTACATTCCAAATTGAATAGGCAGGAAGTCTCCAACATCCCTGAGCCTTAGTAAAACACAGGGGTATTAAAAGGTGACAGATGAGCCCCTCAACATTCAAGCATCTGTAAAATTGGTGAAACATCTTGGAGTTCTATGGTCTGAGCCATGTTTATTAATGTTGTCCAAAAAAAAAAAAAAAAAAAAAAAAAGTAACATCTCACAACAATAACTATTGATGAGCAGGCACAACATTTAGTGGGTCCTTTTTAGATTTTGAAGGAAATCTTTATCACATTTGTGCATGGTGTTCCAATCCAATTCCTGATAAGTTTGAAGGACTGTGTATTGTGAGATTGGCCCAGAGCAGGAAAGGGCTTCTGATATTTCTACAATGCTTTACAAAATTATCTGTGTTAGGGCTTTATGATTCAGAAACTGTTATAAATGATGTACCTGGGTCAGAGTGATAATATTTGTGGAATCTTGACAAATCTCAGTGAGAGGTTAGGAGTTTCACGTCACAGGATTTGGAGGTAAAGTCACCGTTCTTTTCTATTGACAAATTTTCGTTTCTATTTGAAATAGTGCATCTTGCTATTTCTGGGCCATCTGGGCCTTAGTTGAGATAGGACCCTTTATATGAATGTGGTAAGCTTTATATGAATGTGGTAATCACCCTCAAAGTAACTACATTTTAATTCCTAAATCATATGTTTCTTTTTTCATGATAAAACAAAACAAAACAAAAAATGACTAGTAATCAGACCAGAGGAAAGCAGAACTGTTAAAGTCAGTAAAAACAGCAGGAACAAGAAATACAGAGAGAGAGAGAGAGAGAGAGAGAGAGAGAGAGAGAGAGAGAGAGAGAGAGAGAGAAAGATTGGAAGGTGCTCCTTGGTTAATTTTGAAGATGGAGGAAGGTACCATGAGCAAAGGAATGCAAAAGGCTGCTGGAAAAGGAAAGAAACCAATTGTACTTAGAGGCCTCCAGAAAGAATGCGGTTCTTCTAACACATTGATGTTTTGACTCCTGACCTCCATAACTATAAGAAAAATAAATATATATTGTTTACACTACTACATTTTTAGTGAATCATAACACTGTTGATAGAAAACTAATACAATGAAATACAATATTATAATCAAAGCTCATTTGTTCATCATGCACTGGTTGTTATCTGAACCAAAATAATAACTACCTACTTACAAAATACACATAATTATACCTGCATGAATACTTCTATAAATTAAAAAAGTAGACATTCACAATACTACTAAATTTTATAATGAAAATGATCTTCAGGAGACAGGTTCTCAGTAGCTTCTAAAATCTCAAAAGTTTTCCTGAGCAGATATACTAGATCTCCTTTTGCTTTTCTTCTTCATCCAAAACTCATACCAATGGATCCTGATAATAATGAATAGAACAGGAAACAATATAAACTTGATTTACAAATACATGTATGAATATATCTGTATGTTTCACTTACACTAGTCAGGGGCTTTTTTTTTTTTTTTTTTTTTTTTTTTTTTTTTTTTTTAAACCTATAGCCTACTCAGGATAAATCTAAAAGGCACTGAAGAAAGGAAATTATCCTTGTGGACAGATGTTGAACTGGTGTACCTGTGAAGCCAGATTTAAAGCTAGGTAGTGAGTGTAGTCAGGCAAATTGGGTCTAACATCGAGTTTCATAAAAGAACATGGAGTCCATAAGGAAAATGGAGTCAGCCTGAGTCCTGGAAAAACACAGAGCAACTCTAAGGGAGATAAGATGGTTAATGTTCCCAAGTTGAGGGCCCATCTTATGGAATGTTAATGAAACAGCTCCAGCAAATGGAGATGCTAATCAACTAGCCCTAAGCCCTTCCTGTGAATCTCACTCCCACCATGGGCCCTCCGGTGTCACATCTTTTTGACATTCCTGTCCCCTGTCCCAGGAAGGACAGAGATAGGGAACATGAAAGGGACAAAAGAAAGATTTCAGATATAAAAGGGAGAAAGCCTCTCCTCCCTTTGGATTCCTGGTTTCCGGGTCCCCTTCTCCTTCTGGGGGAAGTCTTGCTATCTTTTCAATAAAGCTGTCCACTTTCCACTCTACGCTTGCCTCGGAGTGCTTCTTCGGCGTTATTCTTCAGCGTTCGGGGAGCAAGAACTCGTCACGGTAAAAAGTGGTTTCATATTGGAGGTTCCACCGAGATAAACTACACGAGGTAAGCTCTTCTTAATGCACCCCAAATCAGTCGAGGTGCATCTGTCTCTTTTTCTTCTTTCAGATGGGAAAGTGGGCACCCGTAGGCTACTTAAATGCAGTTAGTGCAGCCACCACTCTTCAAGACTCGGGTGAGAGGTTTCTCGGCCTAGACAGTTCCCAATCACCTGTTCTGGACAGAACAGGCATGTTGGGCTCTGCCAAAGCCGTTTCCTACTTTTCTGTCCAGGCCACACAGCGTCCCAAGTCCTGATTTACCTCAGATGCGTGGAGATGGAGGAGAGAGTTGGAACAACTGCGGAATTCAGGTCTGGGCCACACTCAGACGTATGCCTAAGGTTCCTTCCCTTGAGCCCTCTCCCGACAGCCCTTAGGGGTATCTGGGTGATGGGTAGACGAATGGCGCTGAGGGAAAGCCCCAATTACAAACTGCCTCCGTGTGGGCCAGCACACATTCCCCCACCCCACTTCCATTCATTCCCTCCTGGATGCTCCCTTTGCATCGCCGATCATAATGCTTGCAATTCAGGCTGTAGGAATGTGAGAAAGACTTAAGATGATTTGTAGATGTTTATATTTCTCTAGCATGTATAGGTTGATTTCATTCTGATGTTTAAAATGTGATGTGTTCTTTGTAAGTGGCCAGGGGCTAACGTTCAACCTTTCCAGGGTCCCTCCGATAGGAAATGTCGTACTTTACAACCAGTAGATGTCTCCCCTTTACCTTGCAAGAGATCCCTTTAGTCCACAGAGCAAAATAGTTTAACAAGAAAATAGGCAAATTTATGTTATGGGTTTTTATAGTGGCAAGGAGGAAAGCAGTAATGCCCTTAAGTCTGAATCCTCCTAGGGTCTTTGGCACAGGGCAAACTGAGACCCCAGCACTTTGCCAAAGGAGGCCAGAAATGACTTTGGCAAAGCCAGGTGATGAGAGACGGGTTTTCTGGACTGTGAGGAAGCTCTAGAGATAGGGAGACGTCCCTAATAGGAACAGTTCTCTTTGGCGCGGGCACCTAAGTCCTGTTTTTTCTCTTACTCAGATGGGAGCTTCTCTCTCCAATATGCCGGGTACACCACTTACCTGCATATTGAAAAACTGGAGTAAGTTTGACCCACAGACAATCAAGAAAAAGCGCCTCATTTTCTTCTGCCGCGAGGCCTGGCCTCAATACAAACTCCCTGATGGAGAATCCTGGCTACCAGAGGGAAGTATCAATTTCAATACGATTTTGCAGCTTGATAGATTTTGCAAAAAGGAAGGGAAATGGGGGGAGGTGCCGTATGTTCCGGCTTTCTTTGCCCTAAGGGAAGACCCCCAATTGTGTCAGCAGTGTAAATTAGACTTAGCTATGATCTCTGCTATGAAGGGAGAGTATCCTAAGAAACCATCTGTCGAGGAGAAAGAATCAGGAGGACACCCCAAATCTTCATTCTCTGCTGATGTCCAGCAGCAGCCCTCCTGTCCCTCATACCCTGGCCTCTCTCCATCTGTCCTAATGGACAAGTCAAATGTATTAGCCCTCCAGGAGATGCCAGGAGGAGAATTTGGACCAGTCAAAGTACATACTCCCTTCTCCCTTCAAGACTTAAGACAGATAAAAACTGACTTAGGGAGATTCTCAGAAGACCCAGATAAATATATTGAGGTATTTCAAAACATATGCCAGGTGTTTGACCTTACCTGGAAAGACATTATGCTGTTACTCAACCAGACTTTAACTTCTAATGAGAAGGAAGCTGCCTTAAGAGCAGCCGAGCAATTTGGGGATCACTTACACCTTGCTCATGCCCCAGCAGCACAGACTAGAAGCAAACCCAATTACCCGTCAGGAGCACAGGCAGTTCCCAGGAACGATCCTGATTGGGACCCAAATGATGAACAAGATGCTTGGAAACTTAGTCACTTTCAAATGCTAATTCTTGAGGCCCTTAGAAGAGTTAAGCAAAAGCCCATTAACTATTCTAAGATGTCAGAAATTATTCAGGGCCGCAGGAAAGTCCTGCTATCTTCATGGAGAAATTCAGGGATGCGATGAGAAAGCACACCACCGTGGATCCTGAATCCGCAGAGGGCCACATAATTTTAAAGGGCAAATTTATCACCCAGTTGGCCCCAGACATTCGGAGGAAGTTACAAAAATTGTCATATGGCCCTGATCAGTCTTTAGACGATATCCTCCGACTTGCTACTTCCGTCTTTTATAATAGAGACCTGGAGGAAATAAGGGTGAAAGAGCGCAGAGACAGAAAAAAGACTGAGATGCTGGTATTAGCTCTTAAAGGAGTAAGCTCCCAGGGTGGAAAAGGAGTGAGAAATGCTCCCCAATCCACAAAAGGGACTTGTTTCCATTGTGGAGAAGAAGGACATTTCAAGCGGGAGTGCCCACAAGCAAAGCGGCCACCTCTGAAGCCCTGCCCTAAGTGTCAAGGCAACCACTGGAGGAGTGACTGTCCTGAGGGGTGTAGGTCCTTGAGGCCAGACTCTCCCACACAGGCCTGGTGGGGCCCGGGGTCGATTCTGGCTCCCGTAACTCCTATCACCACACGTGAACCCCGGGTTTGCTTCTCCTCAGGGAGCCAAGAGGTCAACTTCCTCTTAGATACTGGTGCCAGTTATTCTGTTCTCACGATGTACTCTGGACCCCTTTCCTCTAAAACCATGATGGTGCAAGGAGTGTCTGGAAGGTGTATAACTAGAAAGTTCACTCCCCCACTGAGTTGTGAGTGGGACGGGATGATGTTTTTCTCATGCATTCCTGATAGTTCCAGAGTGCCCCACTCCTTTATTGGGACGGGATTTACTTTCAAAACTTAAGACCTCTGTTACAATAAATTTGGGGCCAGAGGGACCATTATGTTTACCTTTATTAAAATGTGACATAAACTCTAAAGTGTGGGCCACAGAAGGTAAAATCGGACGAGCAAAAAGTGCAGTCCTAATCAAAATAGCTTTAAAAAATCCTTCTGTCTTTCCACACCAGAGGCAATACCCCTTACGCCCAGAAGCAAAAGAGGGACTATTGAAAGTCATTCAGAACCTCAAACAGCAAAAACTTTTAGTAACTTGCAATAGTCCATGTAACACTCCTATCTTAGGAGTTCAAAAATCAAACGGGGAATGGCGCCTAGTTCAGGACCTCAGAATAATTAATGAAGCAGTGGTGCCCCTCCACCCTATGGTTCCTAACCCATATACTCTGTTATCTGAAATTCCAGCAGCAGCAGCCTGGTTTACTGTGTTAGATTTAAAAGATGCTTTCTTCTGCATTTCCCTGGACCCCCAATCGCAATATCTCTTTGCCTTTGAGGAACCAGATAGTGGATCTCAATTAACCTGGACAGTGTTGCCACAAAGATTTAGATACAGCCCTCACCTGTTTGGCCAAACTCTAGCTAAAGATTTAAAGGAATTCAGAGACAAAACATCTGTAACTGTTCTCCAATATGTAGATGATATACTATTATGTGCCTCTACCAAAAGGAAATGTCAAGAAGCCACTACCGAGCTTCTGAACTTCTTAGTTGATAAGGGTTATAAAGTTTCAAAGAATAAGGCTCGATTATGTCAAAAACAATTCCAATATTTAGGATTACAGCTGTCTCAAGGAACTCACAGACTAGGGTGGGAAATAACAGCCCCCATAGGGAGGTATCCTTTACCTCAGACCATAAGACAACTTAGGGGCTTCCTAGGAATAACTGGATACTGCAGGCTTTGGATTCCCGGATATGGGGAACTAGCTAAGCCTCTTTATAGCCTCCTCAAAGAAACATTAAGCCAAGGAGCAACTTCCCTGACATGGGAACCCCAACAAATTAAGGCTTTTAAGGCATTAAAAGGGGCTCTACTTCAAGCCCCTGCCCTCAGCTTACCTACTAAGCAAAAGTTTAACCTGTTTGTCACTGAGAGAGGAGGAACAGCTCTGGGAGTGGTCACGCAGAAGAACGGACCTGCTTAACAGCCAGTAGCTTATCTCAGCAAAGAACTTGATCAGGTGTCTTGAGGTTGGCCTCATTGTCTCAGGGTAATAGCAGCAGTAGCCTTATTAACTCCTGAGGCAATTAAAATCACCCTGGGAAGAGACCTTACTGTATACACTTCCCACGACCTTACAGGAATTTCAAATACTAAAGGAGGACTATGGCTTTCAGACAGTCGCCTTCTAAAATATCAGACCTTACTTTTAGAAGGACCCATAACCCAGATAAAGACTTGCTCTAACTTAAACCCAGCCACCTTCCTTTCAGAAAAGTTAGAAGGAAATCCTAAGCATGACTGCCAACAGGTCTTAGCTATAAATTACTCAGCCCGAGAAGACCTTCAGAACCTTCCCTTGTCCAATCCAGACCTCACAATGTTCACAGATGGGAGTTCCTTCATAGAGCAAGGAGAACGCAAGGCTGGATATGCTGTGGTGACTTTATATGAGACCATTGAGGCACAGTCTTTGCCCCCAGGCACAAGCTCGCAGCTAGCTGAACTAATAGCCCTAACGAGAGCACTGGAGTTAGGGAAGCAGCAGAGAGTTAATATTTACACTGACTCTAAGTATGCTTATCTAATCCTGCATGCACATGCGGCAATTTGGAAAGAAAGAGGATTTCAAACAACCGGAGGAACGTCCATAAAGAACTATGAGCAAATCTTAAGACTGCTAGATGCTGTTCATTTGCCTAAGGAAGTAGCTGTCATACATTGTCAAGGTCATCAAAAGGGAATAGATGAAATAGCTGAAGGTAATAGACTTGCAGATCAACAGGCCAAAGAAGCTGCTAAGGGAACTTTACAGAAGGCAACCTTAGCTCCCCTGATACGGACAGGCCCTCCTCCAGAGATAAGACCTCAGTATACTCAGGAGGAAACACACCAGGCCTTATCTAAAGGAGGTAGCCTCTTACCCTCAGGGTGGATTCAAATGGAAGACAGCAAGCTTTATTTACCTGCTAGTTCCCAATGGAAGATTTTGCACACCCTACACCAATCTTTCCACCTAGGAGAAGAAAATACTCTCAAATTAACCCGAGAGATATTTGAAGGAAAAAATATTCCAAAGACTATCCATCAAATAGTCAAGGCCTGTGAAATGTGCCAAAGAAATAACCCACTTAACTCTGCCAAGAAGCCCCCAGGATTACAAAGGACAGGGCAGTTACCTGGGGAAGAATGGCAACTTGATTTTACCCACATGCCCAAGAGCAATGGATTCCAATATTTACTGGTGATGGTAGATGCTTTTACCGGATGGATAGAAGCCTATCCCTCCAGAACTGAACAGGCAGGAGAAGTAGTCAAGGCCTTATTACAGGAAATAATCCCACAATTTGGGCTGCCTCGCAATCTACAAAGTGATAATGGAGCAGCTTTCAAGGCAGCTGTTACTCAGGGAATATCCAAGGCCCTAGGAATTAAATACCATCTCCATTGTGCATGGAGACCTCAGTCCTCAGGAAAGGTAGAGAAAACTAATGACATTTTAAAAAGGCATCTAAGAAAACTCACTCAGGAAACCCACTACCAATGGCCTAATGCTACTCGAGAATTAGGATGGACGCCAGAATCACAATGCCAACAAATTGTGATTTTACAAGCTAATGATTGGTTTGGGACAAACTGGCTTTCTAGACCTAGAGTTATTTGGCCAGCACCCAATGGAACACAATGGATATGTGGTACCAACTTGTGGCCCTGGCTTCCCCCAGGCTGGTTAGGAAGATGTACTATAGGGTATCCCTGGATGCAAGGGAGATGGACCCCAAATATAGAACAACCAGCAAACCTCCCAATCTCAAACACTGATGGGGACGATCTGTGTTTCACTGGTATGATCACCTAGCTTCACTGTTTATTCCACATATTGGTTTAGAAGATGTAATGTGGCATGTGGAAACCTTGAACAATTACACCCAGACTGCGCTTCTTGAGGTTGAGGAAAGTATTTCTCTCCTTAACACTGAAGTAACGCTTATGAGAAAGGCCATCCTACAAAACCGTATGGCTTTAGATGTCCTCACTGCAGCCCAAGGCGGTACTTGTGCCATTATTAAAACTGAATGCTGTGTTTACATCCCTGATAGTTCTGGCAATGTGACTAAAATTCTTAAAAACTTGCATGCTCAGATAGAAGCCATGTCTTCACCAGCCATGTCATGGGGACAATATTTTAGTTCCTGGTTTTCTGGTACCTCATGGTGGAAAACATTGCTCGTTGGCATATTCCTATGCTGTGGCATTTATTGTTGCATTAATCTAATTCCAGTACTCATAAATTCTTGTTTCTCTTATAGACCACCTGTCGCTCAAATGACCCTTCAGCCTATTGACTCTCAACTGGACTTCTATTGTGGACCACTCGATAGACCCGATTTCTAAACAGGGACTCCAAACTGCTCGCCCCACTTCGCCCCCTCTCAGCTCGAAGAAGTTAGATTCAGTCGTTGTCCCATGTCCTTACAGCAGTAAGGAGTTCCTGAAATTAGAGGGGGGAATGAAGCCAGATTTAAAGCTAGGTAGTGAGTGTAGTCAGGCAAATCGGGTCTAACATCGAGTTTCATAAAAGAACATGGAGTCCATAAGGAAAATGGAGTCAGCCTGAGTCCTGGAAAAACACAGAGCAACTCTAAGGGAGATAAGATGGTTAATGTTCCCAAGTTGAGGGCCCATCTTATGGAATGTTAATGAAACAGCTCCAGCAAATGGAGATGCTAATCAACTAGCCCTAAGCCCTTCCTGTGAATCTCACTCCCACCATGGGCCCTCCGGTGTCACATCTTTTTGACATTCCTGTCCCCTGTCCCAGGAAGGACAGAGATAGGGAACATGAAAGGGACAAAAGAAAGATTTCAGATATAAAAGGGAGAAAGCCTCTCCTCCCTTTGGTTTCCTGGTTTCCGGGTCCCCTTCTCCTTCTGGGAGAAGTCTTTTGCTATCCTTTCAATAAAGCTGTCCACTTTCTACTCTATGCTTGCCTCGGAGTGCTTCTTAGGCGTTATTCTTCAGCGTTCGGGGAGCAAGAACTCGTCACAGTAAAAAGCGGTTTCACCTGGTTGTTCAATTGTATTAAAGGAAAGAAACCCTGACATAGAGATTAGTAAAATTTCATAGACAATAGTAAATTCTTTGACTTGGTGTTGAGTGGCTCACAAAAACAGATTGGAAAATGCTCCAGAAATTCTTAAGAAAATATGTGTGGATGCATAAGCATGGAATGTGAAGACATTTATGTCACACTGAAATGCCTAACAAAGACCATTTCCTGCAGAGAAAGCACACAGCTAGTTACTCAGATGTATGAGATGAGGGAGTACTATCAATGTCAGCCTCTTTCTCTGGAGTCCTACTGCTTTTCAGTTATCTCATGAATATAATTGTAATGGAGGTGGAGATGGTGATGAGCATGAGTTCAATGACATGAATTTCCTCATCTCAGAGCTAACTTTACTATTAGAACTGTGGAGTGAAGAATGTGTCTATGATGGATACCAACAGTGAATACCTGATGTGTTTCATTTACATGGGGGAAAACAGCTGACAATTTGGGGGAGATTTCATCACTCATTTCACCTTTGATGGACTGTGGAGGGAGAAGTTGACATATTAGTATCTATTTCTGTGGTTTCACATGTAATATTTCCTTTTACTACTTGGAAGCATTTAAAAATACAGAAATTGTGGCACTGGATTCACACTTACAGAAAGAATTGGTTCATTGTGTTTCATTACCCAGAAAAACTTGCTTAGTAAAAAAGTGGGATAACCTCTTCCAATGTCTGAGTTACAGTATCTTAAAAGTTGGGATGTCATTATATAGGATGTAGCAAATGCCACAAACTAAAAACTGATAATTTTCATGATTAGAATGCATAAATGAGGACCAAGAGATGGATATGGTATGACCGATTATATGAGTATACCTAATAAATCATTTTTTAAATATTTTACCCCAAAATCTTTATACTTGTTTGACTTAGAGTTCTTTGAGCCCAAAAAAGAATTTTTTCCACTAAATAACACAGTCAGGATTTTATTAAAATATAAATATGTAACTATCCCTTGGCCTAAGTAGGTTCTTCTTCTTATTGAATGTAAAAGAAAAGAAGAAGAATATGTGCTTACCAGAGAGACTGAACACAATCACCAGAAAAAAATTGGTTTAAGGTATTATGAAAAATAGGTGGAATATATCAGAAACTCTAGATTCCACAGGTGAACCTATTATTATTCTCTTGCTTAAAAGTACCAATGAACAGAAATTAAGTCAGTAAAAAAGACAATAAGTTTAAGAAATTATAGTTAAGTTCACCCTATTTATTAAAATGTCTGTCCAGCTGATTAGTTACCTGAAGGAAATATAAATAGGAGAAAGAACATAAGTACAATGGAAACCCATGTGTAAATATTGTAGACTATCCTCTGAAATACAAAAAGCCGGAATTAAATATATCTCTAGCAATTAATCTATATAGCTATGTATCTATTCACAAAAGAGACAAATACCATGAAATTGGGAAACTCCCTTCAAATTACAAGATGTGCACATAAGTCAGGAAAAGACAAACTAAGAGAATGCATGTTAGTGAATGTATGTAAAAACTGAGAAACTTAATTAGAAAAAATAAATTTAATGTTTTCTTTTGTCAATTGTAAGATTCATAAATATTTATTACAAACTTGTTCATGAAGGAATTATTTATAAATCCATAAGGATAAACACCACAGAGAAAACATTCCTTGATCACAGCACAATGAAATTTAAAACAAAAAATATGTTGAAAATTAAAAAAAAAATCATCGTAAGTTAAAAAAAGCTTACTCATAGCAACATTTCTGACTGATAAAATACATACCTGTATGTATATTAAAAATGTAGCTAAATGAAAATAGTAATAGTTTTAAACTAATTCAACTCAAATATAATTCTTGATTTCAGAATTTAAGAAATATATAGAAACTCATGTGTTAGGGTTATAGAAATTGAAAAATATATTGCTACATATATTGTACCTTGTATTTAAGAATTAAAAATCTATCATCCATGCAAGACAACTGTGTTTGAAGAACAGGAATAGGCACCCTAAACACAGATATTGCAAGCAACAGCTGACCCTTAAATGAATAAGGGAACAAAACAACTCTGTTAGGGAATTTGACATAGACACTCACTTATGTTTAAAATCACTTGGAATGAAGATCATCCTATGAAAAGCTGAATCTGCAGTCATGATGATTGTAGGATCCTAAATATAGGAATATATGTATAGCCTCATTCTATATTGTTCATAAACCCAGAATTCCCAGCAGATGCATGCCTAAAAAATATCTGCATTGTCGGGCTTTAACATTGTCAGCCAAGGGAATGGAAACCTCTGGCTCTGGCTGCTTGCCATGCCCTGTTACGGACCTAGGCTAAGCAGGGGGCGTGGCTGTGACATATCATGAGAACTGAAACCACCCTACTGATTGGCTTCTGTCTACTATAAAGCATCGTCCACTTTACTCAATAAAGGAGCTTCGGCGCTGACCACTGACCGGGCTCCCTGGTATGTTCCTGGGCCTTCTAAAGGCGGGGGAGGGAATGCGGCGACCTATTACCTTCCCATTTTTGCCTCATTCGTTGAGGTATGCCCTTCTAGCCTACTTTGCTGGACAAAGAAGGCTCCTCCCGGGTCACAAAGGGTTAAAAACCTCAACCCCTTTATAAATTCCCAGCACAATGACGCCTTGCGCAGGGTGGAACTCCGGTGAATCTGGGCTAAGCGTTTGAGCCAGTACAGCTTTTCAGGTAAAAAGTATCTCCACTGTAATGGGGCAATCATACAAAGTTCTCTCTCTCTCTCTCTCTCTCTCTCTCTCTCTCTCTCACACTCTCGACTTTTTCTCTCTTTCTTCCTCTCCCTTTTCTGGAACCTCTGCGTGGGTAAACCTGCAATTTTTGTATGTGCCTGGATGGGGGAGAACAGAAAGATGTCCAGGAAAAGTGTGCTTCTGCTGCCACCGCCACCTGGCCCCAGGCTTATGTCCCAGGTGCCTGTCTGGCACTATCACCAGGACTCCCAGTTCTGGGGCTCAGCAAAAAGAAAAAAGTGTACCACTGCATGGCCTGGGCTTGTGTATCGGCCAGCCTGGCCTGCGGCTTCCAAACCACTGTAGGCGGGGCCTCAGCTCCAAGCTCTGCCGCCCCTCAGTCAGAGGCAGGCCAAACGTGGACCTGAGTCACAAGCAGGGCCCAGCGCATGCAGGTGCATCCGGGTCCTTGCCTGGCAATAGGCTAGCAGTGGTGCCTAAAATGGCCGCAGCCACCTCTGCCGCCACTTGGTTTGGGCTTTGTCTCAGGCTGCTTGGTTGGTGCCACCTGGGGGGGGGGGGGGGGGGGGACCCCCAGGCTGCCACCAAGGCAGGCTGTGAACCGTGGGGGCAGGGCCCACGTTTGCCCTGGTGGAATGAAGATCACGCCAAGGGAGTGAGTAAAGGCCAGAGGGCAAAAATGGGGGCAAAAGCACCGCCATGGTCGCGTGGTTGATGTCATCTCCTGTGACTATGCATGGCGGGACAAGACAGCAACCAAAGTATGGTGCACCGCCCTCGGCCACCCCGACAGGGTGGGGCTCTCGCCAAGCAAGGAGGCACATACCTGTGACCAAACCCCGGGGATGCATGCCTGGGCGGTGAGCTGGGGGACGCTGTGGTGATGCGCTGTCATTCGGCTGCCAATGCCGTTGCGTGGCCCGGGCTTGGACTGTCGCTCCAGGAAATGCAATGCAGCGTCCAAGCCAGGGGCTGGCTTTCACGGGGTTCCCGGGGGGTGACTGAGCTTGCGATAGCTAGGGCGACCCACGGGATGGGCCAATTCGCTATGGCCAAAGCCCCAACTTTCTCCTGCCCGCACAGCACGATCCCGCTCAACAGCTGCAAGCAGCCTGTGTCTTTTGTCTGAGCCTGGGCAGCCTTGCTCAATTCTCTATCACGAGAGGTTTTCCCCTCCCCCCACTCTTGCCACTGTGCCCTGCCTCATGGAGGCTGTGCCTCGGGCTCTTGGGCCCGCTTTCTCTTCTACTTTGGGACCCTGTGGGCCCGTGGCTTGGTGAGGAGTAAACAGATCATGGCACATTTAACAATAGTTTCCCACTCTTCCAGACCTTAGCCAGGAAAATGTCTTTTTGCCTTTTATAAGATTTTTTGAGCTCATAATTCTGATTCTATACACCCAGATTAATATTTTAATTATGTTGTGTGTACACTTGTGTGTTCTGTTTGTCGCATTTATATATGTGTGTTAAAATTGTCAGATTTACAGATTTACATTGAGCGCTCATAAAGACCTTTAATTCAGGTGTTTTAAAAGATTCAATTTAATTAGATAAAATATAAAGTTACCTTTTTTAAAATAAAATTTAAAAACTTCACAAGACTCTCTAATATAAGCCTGCTTTAATTTGAAATTAACAAATGTTTTCTTCCTCTGTGCCTTGTCCTGTCTTCTTTTCTGTCTTTTTTAAAGTAAGTGCAAAAAACTATATACGAAGTTTTGGTTCTTTAAGCAGATGATCTAACAAAAAGGGGGGGGGGTGTAAGAATTATACAACTATAATTAAACAACAACTATTATTTTAAAATGTTATAATGTTATTTCTTCAAGAGCTAAAATTAATTAATATAAAAACATCAATGTAATTATGGTGAAATAATACTCTCAGCTTCTTAAATTCCATTGGATGGCATTATTGTTTACTTTCATAAATTGATAAATTAAAAAGGAGATTTTAAGGTTATTCTACTTTGTATAGTAAATGTGTTCATATCTTTTAGGTATATAAGCCTTGAGGTAAAAGCTCTAAAAGAACATTATATGAAGTTGGTGCTTTCCAAACTAAAATTATATGGTAATCTTAGGCTTATAAAGATAATACATTAGGGACTCAAAATGTGTTTTACTCGTATAAATTTTATTTTATACCTTTCTTGTAAACTGTCTAAAGGTTGCCTGTTAATGTTTTGCAAAGATATAGCTTTAATGACACAACCTAGATGAAAAAAGGGTAAATGACAATAAGGTTATAGACATGAAAATAAAGTTCAATGCTCTTAATTTAAGACTAAGTAGCTTGACTACCATCTTATCAAGATAGACATGTAATCTGTAAAATTAAAAGTTAAATGTTGTGTTTACATTCCTGATAATTATGCATGTTAAAGATTTATATTCCCAAACAAAGACCATGTCCACTCCTGCCTTATTATTGGAGATAACTTCTCAGCCCTCACACCTCCTGGTGAGAAATTATTGACTGTTACATGTTCCAGATGCTACAACATTTATTCAGTACTAATGTTCTTTGTTTCTCTTATAGAAGCTCCTGTCCTTGATAAACGAAGTCAAAGTCTATTAGGTAGTCAAAGTAAAAGGGTGATTTTAAATAAGTCCAAAAATTAAAGCCCACATTACCACTGGCCATAGTGAGTTTTATGATGACATACTAGAAAAGGAGAAATATCAACAACAATCCAATCCTCCTGGTCCCTTCTTTATAATGGGGACCCACTATTTAAAGAAGAATCACAGCTCACTCTATATGTTCATAAAGATTAACTTACCCCCCCTTCAAAATATTGGGGACAAAACTTAGTCTAGACTCCATTTGTCCTCTCAAACCTCAACTAGTCATTCAAAAATCTTATTCCTTGGCAGAGTTACAGAAGCTGCTAAGAGAGTTAAACTGGTGAAGGCAGTGGCTTCATATCTCCACCGAGGATTTATTAACTCTTTTTGGGTTGCTACGGAGAAAATCCCCCTCTGATGTAGTTACACTAAAAAAAAGTCATCAGTGAATATTTCAAAAGGTCCAAGATGCACTCAGTTCAGCCCAATTGGCTCAGTACCAACCAAAGCAACCTCTTTATCTATGGATCTTCTCAGGCGCTAAGCTCCTTACAGCTTTTCTCACTCAGATGGGTAATCCATTACAATGGATACATTCCTCTGCGGGAGGAGCACCTCAAGTATATTCTCAATTAGACCAATTGGCAGATCCTATAATAAAGGGAAGAGATACATCACCGAGGCATTATAGAAAAGACCCAGATGTTTTAATGACTCCTTACCATTTGTCAGACTTTGAGTGGGTACGAAGAAACAATCCTAGAGTCTCCTATGGTTTAGAAGGGTTTTTAGGAAAGGTTGACTGTCATTATGGGTCAACCAGATGGACCTCTTCCTTTCCCAAGCTGGAGTGGACTCTCCCGTTCTCTTTTCCATCAAGCCACTCCCCAAGGCAGTAAATGTCTTTACGGATGGGGGAAAGGAAGGATCAGCAGTAGTAGTCTTTCACCCATCCTCAGGCAAAAGGACACAATACTTTGAAGCAGTTATTGGCTCTGCCCAATTTAAGGAATTATATGCTGTTGCATTGGCTTTGACCCATGTCCAAGAGCCTATGAATCTTTTCTCAGATAGTTTATATGTAATTAACCCATTACCTACTCTAAATACATCATATATCAAGATAGATAATAATTCGATAACTCCTTTAATGATCCAAATACGGTCCCTGTTAAAGGGACATAATGGGCCCATTTTCCTCCAACATCTCAGGGGACATCAAGGCTTATTTGGGCCCCTCTCTGAGGGAAATCAAGCTGCTAACCATTTGGCCACCACGGGTGTATTAGCAGTTACAGTCCCATATCAGCAAGACCTTCAGTTAGCCCAAGGTCTTCACGATCTCACTCATCTAAATTGGAGAGGACTACATGATAAATTTCCTTTGGTTCCCATAAAAGATTTAAAAAAGATCGTAAGAATATGTAAGTCCTGTTTGCCCTTCTCACAGGTCCCACCTCTCCAGTCCCCTGGGGTAAATCCCAGAGGCTTGCAGCTTAATGCTGTCTGGCAAACTGATGGAACCTGCAGGAGCCCTGATTGGGGAGATGGCTGAGATTGCGGTTGGCTGTGGGCCATAGAGATATTCGGACATTGCTGCCTTCCGTGGTCTCACTGGACTTGGCCCGGGATCTCGCGAGACTTGAGCCGAGATCAGATCGGGTCAACGCCATTTTGTTTGGGGTTTTTTTGGTGGTGCGTGTTAGAGTCGTTGTTAGATCCGGAGAGAGAAGTATCAGAATAAAAAGCTTGTTGGTTTCCAGTTTGCCTCTGAACTTCTTCCCGCTGCTTCATTGCTCCAAGTGGCAATCGCTTCAGGCGGCGACAGTAACCCATTATGCGCCATTTAGAAAATTAAAGTACATATTTATGTCCATAGATACTTGCTCACATGCTTGTTGGGTCACTGCCCATTCTGGCAAAAGGGCCAAACATGCTGAAAGCCATTTTTTACAATGCTCATATAACCCAAAAGGACAAGCTATCATAGAGAGACACACAATAAAACCCTAAAGGACCAATTAATAAAACAAAATGGGGGATTAATAAAACAAAATGGGGGAAGCAGCCCCCATGATCAGTTAACAACAGCTATGCTTACTTTAAATATTTTAAATTTTTCCAAGCAACAACCTCTGACTGCGTTTCAAAGACACTGGTAGCCAAACGCTTTATGTAAAGGTTGAGGTCCGATGGAAGGACCCACTAACTGGGTGCTGTTGGGGTCCTGACCCACTAATAAGCACTGGCAGAGGTTTTGGATGTGTCTTTCCAATTGGAGAACCAAGCCCTATTTGGGTACCTGCTAGGGACCTCAAATACTGCCAATTAGAACAAAATGACTACCCAAGAGCACATGCTCTTGAGGGGTGATTTTTTCCCTTTTTTCACAGAAATGAAAAAACCATGACGGATCTCCTGTCTCATTGTGATTAAACTTCTCATCACCTCCATTCTAAGATTCATCGGGAACACTGTCTTGGACTCCTCTTTTGTCAGTATTTCAACTCTCTGTGGCAAGAGAAGAGGGACTATGCCTATTCTTGAGAGAAGAGTGTCATTCCTGTGCCAACTGTCCGGACTTTGTCCTAGACAGCTTCCTTTAGATTGGACTAAGTGAGTGCTCCCCCTATCTTCTCCCCTTTGTGAAACCCCTGACTGTCATTTTCCTTGTGTTCTTTTTTGGGCCCTGTGTAATCAACAAACTTGTTCAACTCTTTTATGATGGAACCAAATTGATACAGCTTCGTAGTCTGCCAATGCTGCCTTCAGCGATGCTGAGCGAGAGCCCTGCAGACTTGGCCATGGTCCTTAACAGGATGCGGAGGTCTAAACCAGCCATCTTTGAAAATCTTTCCCAAAGGCGACTGTTCTGTCCCATGTCCTTCCCCTGGCCACTTGCTGGCCCTGCGTGTGTCCAACTGAAGTGTAGCCAATGACGGGTAAGATTTTCCAGAGGGAAACCGACCTAACACAGGCACACTCTCAAGTAAGATGGACACCCCATTTTTGAATAAAACAAAGTGGGGGAACCCCATTTTGAATAAAACAAAATGGGGAAATGTCGGGCTTTAACATTGTCAGCCAAGGGAATGGAAACCTCTGGCTCTGGCTGCTTGCCATGCCTTGTTACGGACCTAGGCTAAGCAGGGGGCGTGGCTGTGACATATCATGAGAACCTGAACTGCCCTTCTGATCACTGATTGGCTACTGTCCATTATAAAGCGCTGTCCACCATTTCAATAAACGAGTTTTGGCACCATTTCTGACCTAACTCCCTAATGCGGCTCTGAGTCCTTCTGAAGGCGGGGGAGGGGGCGTTAGCAACTCCTATCCTCTCAGCCTTGCCTCCGCTGAGGTAAGCTCTCCCCACCGTTCCTTCTTTGCTGGACAAAGAAAGATTCGTTTTGGGCCCACGGGTGGGGGGGGGGGTGGCTAGAGACCTTGGCCCATTACAGTAAGTTCGCTACATGCATAAAACACAACCCTGGAGGTTCGAGTTGTAGCTCAGTGGTGGAGCACTTGTCTAGCACATGTGAGGCATTGGGTTTGATCCTTAGCACCACATAAAAATAAATAAATAAAATAAAGGTATTGTGTCCAATTACAATTTAAAAAAATATGCAGGAATGAGCTGGGTGCAATGGCACATGCCCGTAATCTGTGTAGGTAGCTGAGTCAGGAGGATCGCAAGTTCAACGCCAGCCTCAAGCAACTTATCAAGGCCCTAAACAACTTTGTGAGACTCTGTCTCTAATAAAATACAAAAAGGGGCTGGGGATGTTGCTCAGTGGTTAAGTGCCCCTGGATTCAATCCCTGGTATCAAAAAAAAAAAAAAAAAAAAAAAAAAAAGGCAACAATGATATATACTTGTTAAATATCAAAATTGATCATAACATGTGAACTAAATAGGTTTTATAAAATAAGGGTAACAAAAAGAAATCAGAGCAACAACAAAAAGAATCTAAAACTGAATGTATTCATAAAGAGAAATTGGTTACCTGACATTAAAAAATCAAATAAGAAAAGGAAAATAAAACCAATCTTTACTCAAATTTTATTTTAAGAAATTTGAAGTACTCCTTCAAAATGCACACTAATTGCATTAAAGATGTGAACTTGAAAAGAAAATATTTTTAAATTGTAGGAGAAAATACATAAATATCATAATGACCTCAATTTATGTTAGTTGATACCACAAACATTAATGCACACTCCTTGTTTAAAAATATTTTTTGTCATTTAACTACAAATAACTATTTAAAACTGCACACAAAAATAGATAACAAAACCAAAGACCAGACTATACTTCAGAACATATATTAAATTTATGTAATTCAGGAAAACCTTAGTATTTACAGTGTTTTAAGATAACTACACCTCAAAGTGTAAAAACAATCAAGAAGATCGTTAATAATTCAAAAGTTCCCAAAAAGAGACCCTAAATTCAATAAAACCAATTTGAATTAAAAATTGGTTCAACGTACTAGAAATCAATAAAATTCTAAGTAGTACATTGGTGCTAGAAAGAATTTTTACAGGTATAGAAAAGGGGAAATATTTTATAAATGTGCACAAAGAAATTGTGGTAGTAATAAATACACTTTTATCTTTTTTTGTTATGACAATTATATAGGTATATACAAATATCAAGTCTTACAGTGTACACTTTATTTATTTTGGGGGCATTCTCATGCACTTAATTTCTTTACAGTCTGCATTATAGGGAGTGGAACTGGATGACCTTATGTTTCTGTGTATGATCAATTTTGCATGACCTTATGTTTCTGTGTATGTTTTCTGTGTATTTTGGATGACCTTATGTTTCTGTGTATGATCAATTTTGCAGTGGCCAGCTCCATCTGGTCAGGGACAAATTCTCATTCCTGGTGTTGTAGTATCTTGTCTCCAGTTCTGGATGTCCAAGAGAATGGTGCCAGTCTCAGCTTCTGGAGAGGGCTCATAATGAATACCATCAAGTGGCACATGAGCGATAGAGAGAGAGATAGAGAGAAAGAATTCATATGGCAAAAAAATGACACCAGACCAAAGAGTACACTTCAAAGAAATACAGTTTATTGCACTTGCATTATACTCCAGTAAATATATTTTTAAATATTTTTATCTCCAAAAGGCACCAAGCTATATGGGTAAATGTTTACCCATTGTTCATATACAGATAATATCAATAATATAAAATATTTTGTAGAAAAAAAAGACTTCAACTTATTTTAGTTAGCATATACTATAAAATGGATATAAAAATATAGTATAATCATATTTCAGGTACCTAATCCTGCATATATTAATAAGATTGTGTGAAGTACCATAATGACTAATATATTGGGGTGTATCTCAATGGACAGCTTATCTAAGAGCTGCCACAGTGATGAAAGCAAAGTCAAGCAAATGCCTGGACACATGGTCCTTGATAATGTGATAATCATTCATATTATCATTGAAAAAGGGACATGCAGAACACATAATCACACTGATCATCATCAGACTGTTGTAGAGAGATTTTCAAGTACAATATTCTCACAAATGATAGAGGACAGAATTATATGATTGGCTGTACATAGCAATGCTAAATAAGCATACATTAATCATTTACAATTTCTTCCAATTTTGTTTTGCAGATAAGTTATGTAACTTCTTCACATTTAAAAACAACATTGCATTTGACTTCACACTAAAATACAACATTACATTTGGGAAAATCAGGAGAGCAGGGAATCAGTCAGGCATATTATATTGTCATTCAAATCTATCTGTTTTGAGGCTAACATAAAGTGAAATCAGTTGAGAAAATACTTCTCAGTTTTGCTGGGAGAAAGAGAAATCCTATAGAGGCTTAAGTTTCAAATAGTCCGTTTTAAATAAAGAATCTATCACAAAAGAAGTAATGTGGGAGCCGGGCGCTGTGGCGCACGCCTGTAATCCCAGCACTTTGGGAGGCTGAGGCAGGAGGATCGCGAGTTCAAAGCCAGCCTCAGCAATGGCAAGGCACTTAGCAACTCAGTGAGACCCTGTCTCTAAATAAAATATAAAAAAGGGCTGGGGATGTGGCCCAGTGGTCGAGTGTCCCTGAGTTCAATCCCCGGTACCAAAAAAAAAAAAAAAAAAAAAAAAAAGAAGTAATGTGGGGCTGGGGTTGTGGCTCAGCGGTAGGATGCTCGCCTAGCATATGTGTGGCCCGGGTTCGATCCTCAGCATCACATAAAAATAAAGGCATTGTGTACAACTAAAAACAAATAAATAAATATTAAAAAAGAATTAATGTTATAACATTACCCATATTTCAATTCAAATTAGATGATTAAAAGATGGAAAATAATCATATGACTACTGGTATACAAAGAGATTAACACATTTTAAACCTATTTTTATTTGTAATTAACACATAATTGTTGATGTTTATGGAGTAAAAATGTTTCATTTGAATACATATGTAAATGTATTGTGATCAAATGTTGTCCATTGGCTTATCGATTACTTGTTTTTTGTAGAGCACATTCAAGTATGTATAATATGTCAAAATACATTCTACTATCATGTATAATTCAAAAGAATAAATAGAAAAGTCTCTCTACTAGCTTTCGAAATGAATAAATAATGGATTAATCTCAATGATAGTTATCCTACTATACTATTAAACATTAGAGTTGTTCTTCCTATCTCACTGCACCCTTTTACATTAACTTTTGGTATACCAAGCAAAAAATATCAACTAAAAATGCATTAAATGCATACGCATATTTGTTGTTACAAAACCTGAATTTCAAAACCTATATACTAAGTGGGAGAAGCCATACAAAAAATAATACTATGTGATTTCATTTATTTTTATAAAGTGGCTGTAAAATTTTTGTTTTTGAAAGTCATATAAGAGGTTATAATCTGGTGGGAGTTTATAAAGTGTGTGAGGGAACCTCATGGGAGGCTTGAAATATTGTAAAAATTGGTTTTGATGAGGGTCCTTTCATACAAAAATGTTGAGGTTTTTTTTTCACATGATTAGTTCATTTTTTGCACATTTATAAACTTTAGCTGTACTTCCATAAAAATATAAATTGCTGGCAGTCACTGTGGCACATGCCTGTAATCCCAGCAGCTTGTGTGGCTGAGGCAGGAGGATCTCGAGTTCAAAGCCAGACAGCAACTTATTGAGGCCCCAAACAACTCAGTGAGACCCGGTCTCTAATAAAATACAAAAATGGGCTGGGTATGTGGTTCAGTGTTTAGGGGCACCTGGGTTCAATTCCTGGTCCCCCAAAATAAATAAATATATGTATATATATTATTTAATTTAATTTCTTTAAAAAATATATATATATATATTTACATATATATGTGTAAATAACCTTAAAACATAACTATATTGTGATTATGAATTGGAAATTTTGGTATTTAAAAATATAGATAATAAATAAGCATTTTTTAAATAAGTAGAAATAAAAATTGCACTATATATCATTTGACTTATCAGAGCCTTATATAATACAAACCATTTGATATGCCAGCATTTAGGGACATCTCTTAAATCTGACACTCTGGAATGTTGCTGCTAGACTTGGAGCAACAGTGCTGCGGGAGAAAAACTCGGAGGCAGAATGAAGATGAAAGAAGGTTTTTTATTCTTCGGCTTTATCAACTCTCAAACTCTAACCTCTTTCAGCAACCTCTCGAACTCTAATACTGACTCTTTCCTTCTTCTGACTACTGACTCTTTACTTCTACTTCTTTACTTTCACTTTTACTTTCTTAGAGAGAGCTTAGAGAGAGAGAGAGAGAGAGAGAGAGAGAGGGAGCTTCTTCTTTCTTCTTTCTTCTTCAGCAGCCTCGGCCTGACTCCAACCAGCAACTACTACTTCTTCCTTGCTCTGACTCCTCACCCGGTTATATACCTTTAGCATTAACAAGGACAGGTGCGTCACACAGTTCACGGGCATACAAAGATTCTTTATTAATATCAGGTGGAAACTAGAACATCTTTTATGGCCCTCAGCTAACCACAATTAGCTATCTCCTATTAGGGCTTGTTCACTGGAAGACTAGCTTAAATAATGAGAGTTGGTGCTTGCCTATAAGTGTGTTGGAAGAGCACTATATTTCTATGAGATGTCATAAAGTTTCAAATAAATCCCTAAAAACATTTCAGCAAACTTTTTGGTGGAATTTAGCAAACTGATCATAAAGTTAGAGGTAGAATAACAAACTGTCCTAAAATAAATATGGAACTACTTAGGGTCATAGTCTGAGCACTTGTATAATAAGAAAAATAAAACTGGATGGTAAAGATTCCATTTAATAGATGATAATGCATGAAATGAACAACTTTATTACAAAAGAAAACAATAATGAAGATCTTCACATTTGTTTAATAAACAGTAATAATTTAATCTCAGATTATAGTACTTACAATATCATATTGAACTTTGGATAGTTAACATTTGTAAAAAGAAATAGCTTCAACAGAAAATGTTGATAAATTGAAATTCATTAATATTAACAATGTGAATTAAAATATAGTGTTGGGAGAAAGAAAAGAAAAATACAAAGGTGGGGGAGATATTTCCATTATATTCATTCAGAAACTCTTTATCTATGACATACGAACCAACTCCTTTAAATAATTAAAAAAATGAAATGTTCATTACAAAAGAAATGCATCCTAAATTAACATGTTTTAAGAGAAGTTTCATCCTTCTTGAACAAATATATTTCAGGTTGCAGACTTTTGTTGCTTGTATTCAAATGCAAGCAATGTGTGTTTAACCTTTTTGATATAAACCATTTTTCTTCCCAACTCATTTCCTGTCATGTAGCTTTTGTATTGATAGAAGCAAAAGAAGCACTTACTGAAGTGAAATATTAAGTCTGAGGTGAGTACTAAACTGATTCAACCACTCCTATTTCTACTTTATTTTTTCACTCAAATTAATAATAACTATGTAGACAATGTCTCACTTAATATTGGAAGTTAGAAAATTAAATGCATTAATTGACCCTCATGAACACTTCAATATTTCTTGATACACTTCAGAATACTTAGACAAAAATAGATAATAATATTTGTAGTACAGTGAAAGACAGATGAGGATCAAAGTCTTGACCTTAAAGATACTTTTTCCCCTTTGGAAAATAAAATTATTCCAAGTAAGTACAACTTTCTGAAACAACTAGGAAATAAGTTCAAAAACACATAGCTGGTGAATATTGCAGTTAATTATGATACTTGGCAATTTACAATTTTGATTATACATTAGTGATCCTTCATAATAAGTAAATTCAATATGTAAACAATATATTTTTCCATGTCAAATATCACAGAAAAACACAGTAGTTTTTGTTTCTAAAAAGTGTTTTGCCATGAAATGCCAGTTTTCTCTCTTCTATTTTTTTAATCTTCTGTTATTAATAAAGCGATTTTCAAGTTTGAAAACCACAGGAAGCTCCATGAAAGGGTGAACTATTCTCTAGCTAGCTCATGAAATGTGTTAACAGAGGAGTTTCCAATTGAAGATAAAATGAGATTGATATTCTTAAATCAGTAATCACATTTCTTTGTATGTGGCTGTCTGTCAAAAGGATTCACATATAACTCATTTAAAAGAAGGAATCACATAACTAAATCACATGACTAAATGTGATTACTGAATTCTGATTAAAATGCCTTGTAAGTTGTATGTGGACAGGAAAATTGAGAACCCAGATCCATTAGGCTTGCTTACCAAGAGAACAAACTAAATGTCACAATGTTCCACAGAGATATATTAAATAAGAGTCAGAAATATACAGGACTTATACAAGCATTACTTAGCAGAGATATATTAAATAAGAGTCAGAAATATACAGGACTTATACAAGCATTACTTAGCAGACATCTTAAAACCTGCTTCATAAGTCTTATTTTAAATAAGGTGGAATTTCTAAATAAATTGTAATATTTTAAGTGGTATTATTTATCATTAGTGTATTTTTAGGATCAGCTTAAATTTATTTTATATTTGGCATAGCATCAAAAAAGCAACCTATCAGATATGCCAGTTGTCATGAGAATGCTATGCCATTAATGTAGACCAAGTGTGTTTGTGTCTTTTCATAATGTCAGAATTATTGAATAACAATAAATTTACAAGATAACTAATTTTCAGCAGTGGCAATTCACCAAATATTTTTGGGTCACCTGGTATTTGTAAGCTGGATGATCACAAGTCATTTGTTTCCATTCCAATATTAACTTCTAATATCTACAACACTTAAATTATGCATGACACTCTACACAATTATATGTAGTGATAAATTATATATGTCACAGAAAATCAAGAAAAGGGTAAGGTAACCATAGGGTTACAGAATGCTATGCCAAGAACACAGGCAGAGAGAGATGAATACAAAGAGTCAAAGAGTCATGGTAAGTGTCCAGATAAGGATTTTTTTTTTTTTTTTTTTTTTTTTTTTATGAGATAAGAATTTTAACAAGCACAGTTTAAGCCCAGGGTCCAGAGAAACTACAATTTTCTAAACTTGAAGGGACAGGATTAAAGGTTTGTAGCTGTGGTGATTTTCTTCAAGGATGGTGATTTATCTTCAAGGATAAGATTGCATCAAGTAAGTTGACTAGCACCTGTGTCTGGTGCTCCTGATGTGATTTGGTGTGGCCATGTGTCCAGGTAATTCTTGACTTGGTTTGATAAGTTGGTCAGTATAAGTTGTTTATCAAGTAGTGCCATATGGTTGTGCCAGAAGACGTAGAGTCATTCTACCTTGGTACTTAAACTCAAAGTGGAGTAGCTCATGGCAAACTACTGCTTTACAAAATGGAGTAACTCAAGTTTAAGCACAGTCTGAAAACTGCTACTTTATATATCTTAGAGTAACTCACAGCAGGGTGCAGCCTGCTCTCTACACCAGCACCTGGTGATTTCCATTACATATGATGCTACGGAGAGCTAGGCTTAAATAGGAAGAGTTAGTATTTGCATTTAAATTTGTTGGAAGAAGGCTTCAATCCTGATATATTGTCCCATCAGCATCTTTACTTTTCCTATGTAAACTTTATTTCTATTCTCTAAAAAAAACTTTATTTCTATTCTCTAAAAAAATCTATTTTATAATTGTATTTTCCAAATAAATAATTTAACAGCCATAAAAAAAGAGATTAGATGTTAACAAAGATGTTAGTGGATGACCCAACAAGAATTCTTACATAGGGCTAACTAACTTTGAAAATGAAATAGAATAAACTTAATAGGAAAAATAGGTGGGGCCATCATTCCCTTGCCCCTTCGTGCACACTCAGAACAAACTTGTTAGGTTTTGTTACTATTAAAAAAAAAAAAAAAAAAAAAAAAACTGAGATAGTGAAACAATAAAGAGAAAAGGTTTATTTTAGCTTACAAGTGAAGATTTCAGCCTAAGGTCAATTGGCCATGTTGCTTTTGAGGTAATTATGAGGTGGTACATCATGGCAGAGAAAAGTCCATGACAGAGCAAAACTTCTCACCTCCTGGACAAAAAACCAAAGGGGAAAGAGGAACTGTCTGGGATCTCACTGTTCCTTTTAGGGAGGACCTGATGGCATCAGGATTTCTCCTAGGATTTGCCTCTTAGGAACTCCACGGCCTCGCAAGAGTGTCAGGCTTGGTCAAGGTTTTAACACATGTGGCTTTTAGGGACATTCAAGATCTAAACTGTACTGGGAATTTAATGTGTCTCACCTATTTACTCAAAAGTAAAATGGATAATTTATGTTTCATCATGACCACATAATTTAATTGAGACATTTCCTCTCCATTTTCATTGTTCTGTTGTCATTGCTGTTTCACATCTGTTACTTGATGCTTATTATACCACTAAATGGTGTGTATGCATAAACAATTACATACAAAATATATATGTAATCCTTGAGGGAACGCTGTTTTGTTTTATGATAATCATTTTTATCACACGAGTAAGGTGTACAAATATTAACACCATTTTTATTTCATATACATAGATGTAAGCAATAGAGAAAAATACCGCTGAAAACTATTTCAGGTCTACAGATGGTTGCTTTCTTTCTGCATCCCAGTCAATACCCACTCCTCAAAGGTTAAACAACAATTTAGCTTCTATCAAAATTGAATGTGCATGTCTTTAAACTCATATTTATTGAACCAAATGTGTTTAATCTTCTGTTTTTGGTGACTTTGCTTCATAAAATTATGAGATATCTATTTATTTTAATATATGTAACTCAGACTTTTAAAAACATTTTTTAGTTGTAGGTGGACACAATACCTTTATTTTAATTATGTAGTGCTGAGGATTGAACCCAGGGCCTAACACATGCTAGACAAGTGCTTTACTGCTGTGCCATAGCCCCAGCCCCCAGATTTTGTTTTAATTTGCAGAGTTGTATTATGTCACCAGAATACATCAAATGTGTTTCAATATTCTCATTATTTAAGTTAATAGACAATTTTGTATCATTTCTGTCTTTATACAAAATTGAGCAAATAGTGCAGATTTCTTGTGAATACTCTCACCATTTACCCTCATAGTATTCCCTGTTTTTTTTTTTTTTTTTTTTTTTTTTTTTTTTTTTTTTTGGTACCAGGGATTGAACTCAGGGGCACTCAACCACTAAAAATGCCCTGTGCTCACCTAACTCCTGTCAAACACATATCTTTTATTCTTGTTAATGTTTGTTTTTCCAGAATATCTTATGGTTGGGATTATAGTGTATTGTCTTTTCTGACTGACTTCATTCACTTGGCAAATGTGTACTTTAGGGTGCTTCATATTTATTGTGGATTAATCACTCACTTCTTTTTATGACTAAATAGCATTCCACTATATGGATGTATGACAGTGTGCTTGTTCATTCATCCTTGAAGGACAGTAGGTTGCTTCCATTTTTTTCTTCATTTATAGGTGCTGTAAGCATTAGTGTGGATTTTTTCATGTGAATGTAGTTTTAAATCATTTAGAGACAGATTGGTAAATTGTTTAGGTAAGGATTGTTAGCTAAAGTAGGATTGTTGAACTATGTGATAAAACTATGTTTAGCTTAGAAATACTGTCAAACTATCTTCCAAAAAAGCTATAACATTTTGCATTTCATTCAGAAGTGAATGAGACTTCCAATTGCTCCTCATAATCACCACAATTTGGTATTGTTAGACCTTTTGGATTTTAACCATGGTGGTATCTCACTGTTATTTTATTTGTAATTTACTAATGATATGTGATATTTAGCATCTTTACAAGTGCTTATTTTCTATCTATGTATCTTTTTGATGAAGTGTCTCTTCACATATTTTTTCACATTTTATTTTTTATATTGGTTTTAAGAATGTTTTTTTATATTTTGCATACAGCTTCAATATAAACATATATCATATAAATTTTTTCTTCTGGTATCTGGCTTCTCTCATTCTCAGAGCACCATCTTCAGCAGAGCAATTTTTTTCTATCTTAATAAAATCCAGCTTTTCAAAAAGTCCAATATGAATTTTCCTTTTCATGAATCTAAAAACTAAACATCAAAGTTACATTTCCTTCTACCTATGTTGTTTTCTAAAAGTTGAATACTTTATATTACAAATTTAGGCCACATTGTAATTAATTTGTGTGAATAAGGTAAGATCAAGGTCTATATTCACTTTTATAAGAGGATATCCAGTTTTCCCAGCAGAACTTGTGAAAAGATTCTCTCTTCTCCATTGGATTACCTTCCCACTTTTTCAAAGATCAGTTGACAATATTTGTTTGAATCTCCTTCTGGACACTTGTGCTCTGTTTTTTTTTTTTTTTAACCCAATAATCTGATCTTTCATTGTTATACCATGCTCTCATAATTATTGCAGGATATAGTAAGCTTTAAACTTGAGTAGTATCAGTTCTCTGCCTTCATTCTACTTCAGTGTTGTGTGTGCTACTTTGAGTTCTTTGTTTTTCCATATAATCTTTAGGACTAATTTGTTGATATGCACAAAATAACATAAGATTTGTATAACATACATCTATGCATTTAAAGCTAGAAAATTCCTTCTACAGACCTCATTTACATTAATTAAGTATTGACATGTTTTTTTTAATTAAAATGTTTTCTAAGATTCAGTGCATTTTTATTTTCCTGTGGTTTCTTAGTATTGTGCTGCTTCATTCATAGTTGTCTTCTACTTATCTAACATTTTATTGATTTTTAGCTTAATTTTACTGAGGTAAAGAATATACTTGATGTGATTTCAATTCTTGAAAATTTATATGGATTGCTTTCATGGTCCAGCATATAGTCTATTCTGGTTAATGATCCAGGTACACATGAAAAATTGTATGTATTCCCCAATTATTGGAAGAGTAGTCTATTTTAATTAGATCAGTTTTATTAATTGCATTTCTCAAAGACTGTATATGCTTAATGATGGCTTTTTGTCTTGTAAATTACTTATTATAATATGCTGGCCTTTCCTACTATGATTATGGGTGTCTGTTTTTGTATCTAGTACTGCTGTTTTCAATTTATTTATTTTGATGCTATGCTGTTAGAAGTACTAACTTAACATTATCATATTTGCCTATAGAGATTACCCTTTCAACATTTGTCAATTAAAAAAATCTCACTAAATATGTAAAAAGCCTTGTTGCATTAGGAATTATTTTGTATGTATTAGTTTAAATTAACAAACTTTGAAAATAGTTTACATAGTATTTTATAAAGTTTTATCTTATACTTTGTCTTTTTTTAAAAAAAGAAATTTTTAAAAATTTAAAAATTTTTTTGCAAGTTGAAAAAAGTTATTTCCCAGTATATATTTTATCATCTTTGTTTCTTACTTAAAATTTTATTAGTGAGTTATTATAGACCATCCTAATCTTGAATTAATTGATATTGTCTTTTGTTACATTTTCTGATTAAGTATACATTTCTTTACTATTCTTTTGTTCATTATAAAAGAGATTACAACACAAATCCTTAACTTTTTGCATCGTACATTTGTTATATCATTACTTTTCAGACAATAGTTTGATCTTCCAGCCCAGTGATCCCAAATCCCAAAAAGTCCCTGTACCTATTTACAGTATTTCAACTTTAATGTGTTTTTCTCATATATTTTAATGAAATATAATCTTAATCCAATATCACATTATTATTATTATTTTATGTCATCTGAATACATAAACATATTTCTTTTTACTTTTTTTTTTTTGGTACTGATGTTTGTATTCAGGGGTACCCAACCAAGGAGCCATGCCTCCAGCCTTATTTTGTAATTTATTTAGAGACAGAGTGTCACTGAGTTCTAAGTGCCTTGCTTTTTCTTTTGCTGAGGCTGGCTTTGAACTCACAATCCTCCTGTCTTAGCCTCTGGAGCCACTATGATTACAGGCAAGTGCCACCATGCCTGATTTACTTGCATTCTTTTTTCCTCCCTTATCATTCAGGGATATATATATATATTTTTTTTTTTTCTTCAAAATTTCCATTTAAGATTGTTTGCTGGTGAATTATATTAATATGTAGCTGTCTAGACAGGTCTCTATTTGTTGTTTAAATGAATAGTTTTGTTATAAAATTATTATTTGTTTCTAAGTATGTTAAAAGTTTTGTTTGGTTATATTAATTTTATAATTTGTTTTGTGAAGTCGGTCATTGATCTTACCACTACTTCTTTGAAGTTAACACATCTTGCTTTCTCTGGTTAATATTGATGCTATTATTGCCTAAGTCTTTCAGTAGTGATATAATGTTTGTGATAGGCTAAAAAATAGCCTTCCTCCACAAAGATATGTTCACTCCCTCATCTCCAGAACCTGCAAACACTATCTTACATTAAAAGGAAGGAGGGTAAATTAAGGATCTTGACATGAAGTGTTTATCTTGGATTGTCCATATAGTCCCTGATTCAATCATACACTGTTAAGGAAGAAACTATCACACTAACACATGATGCTGGTAAGATTAAGACAGAGGAGGTCTTTAGAGTGATAGCATGCTGGGAATTCAGCTCTTCCAGCTATTTCCAGTAAAGACCTCATTGGTAAAGGGGATCTTCTTCAAAACAAAAGGCAATTCCACCTAGTGCAATTCCTAGTGAAAATATCCATAGAATCATGACATGATCAAGGATATTGATAGGGCCTTTAAAACATAGAAATGGGTAAACTTAGAGTCAAAGTGGGAGCACTGGGAAAATTTGAAAGGATCTTTGCTAACATTTGCAGGAGTAGTGATAGAAATGCAACTTCTGTAGAATGAGTTGAAACCAGAGGTGTGGTGGTGGCTTTGGCATGTTCAATGACCTCTTCTGTAAGAGTCCTTTACCTTGTTCACACATAATCCCCAAAACTGAGAGTTGAAATAGCCTTTTATAACAGATCCTATTCCTTGTACATACCCAAGGCCTTTTCTACATAAGTACTTGTAATCTTTTAGAGTTTTATTTTTTGCATATAAAAATACAACTATAGTGTATGACCAAATAAAAATGGATTTTTCTCATTGTGCCAGTGACCCACAACTATTCAAAGAACAAAATTTCTTTCTTTCTTCTTTGATGTCCTTAATACATGATTTTAGTTTTCATAATTTTTAGAAGGTTGTTCTATCATAGGTTGCCATTTACAAATTAAAACAAGAAAATATGAGAAGTTAAAAAGACAAAAACCATACAAAAGCTCTCTTCTTTTTTATAAGAAAAAATGTAAGATTTTTAAAAAAAGATATAGTGTATTTTTATTACACATCATTGGTCCCATGGCTAAAAGAGGCTATGAGGAAGTAAGAGTTTGAGGAGGAAGAGTTACTGATTTACTTATTTATCAACCACATCATTATCATCTAGTCAACTACAGAGAATAAATGTGTGTCAATAACTACTTATATCTACATACCCTTTCAATATAATGAGCTGTTTCCCATTATCTTTCTCTTAAGATTAATTGCCCATAGAAGACTCCTACAACAATCCCTCAGAGATTATCATTTTTATGGAAACACACAGTACAAAAGCAAATGATTTGGCTCTGAGCTACTAATACCTAAATTACAGTGGTTTAAACATACTACAAATATATTTCTTTTATAAATACTCTATCCAGTATTGATATAGGAACATCAATCCACAAAAATCACAGGTATCTGGCTTTTTTCATATTTCTACTATAACATTCCCAGTTAGGACCTTTGTATTAATTATCAAAACTAGAAAACATTCCCTTCATTTAATACTAGAGGACATGTGTTAGCTCAACAAAATTTCCTGGAAACCAGTAAACTCCACTAAAGTTTGTATTCAGTGAGTTGAGAATTTGACATTTGTTATTTTAACCATTAAGAGAGGATGAATGAAGTCAGTAAGTGGGAATCAACTAGTAAAATAATATTGATTTGAAAAAAGTTTAGCACTTTCTACTAAAAATGATATTTTAATACAAAAAGTGAGTAGTCCATCACATTTCTTCAATTGTAGCAGGTATTAACTATCACAATGTTGTGGAACTATGCTAATATTTTAAAAGATAACTATCTGAGCATATTGTAATTTACTTCTGCATAGTATAGTATGGTAGCAACCAGCCATATTTAGCATTTGAGCACTTGCTCTACATGGTTAGAGTGATTGACTGTTATTGGTTTAGACATAAGGTTTCCTCAAAAATCTCACATAGTACTGTAGGAATGGTCAGAGGTGAAGTGAGCAAATTACAAGAGCTTTAACCTAATCAGTGGATTAATCCATTTGCTGGATTAATAATTTCAAAGAATTACTAGATGTCAACTGTAGGCAGATAGGGCATGACTGGAAGAAGTAGGTCACTAGGAAGGTACCCTTTGGATTATATAATGTACCAGCATCATTGTTGTCTCTGTTTGTTTCCTGGCTGCCAGGAGCTCAGTAGTGATCCTCTGCCATGCTCTTCTGCTATAATGTTCCATCCCATCACCTCAGGCTCAGAGTAATGGAGTTGCCCATCATGGAATGAACCTGGGAAGTCATGAGATAAAATAAACTTTTCCTCCTATAAATTATTGTTTATCAGATATTTTGGTTACAGTGACAAAAAAAATTGAACAAAACATGTTAGTTCAATTAAACTTAAGCAAATAACCACATGTAGACAGTGGCTATCATATTGGACTATATAAGTCTACATTTTCTCTGTACAGCAACTCAAATGTAATTCATCCTCTGACCATAAGGTAAACATCTTCAAACCACTTTTACCAGAATAAATAAAGCAGTTTTAATATCATTAAGATATTTTCATACCAAAAAATCATCTTATACATTATTAATTGGCATTTTGTTGTGCTCTCCTGAGATGGAAACAATTGATGTCATTAAAGCCCATTATCCCAGTAAATTTTAGGCAAGGTAAATAACATAACAAAAACGTCTTTTGGCTGTGTGGTTTTGTTGCTGTTGTTCATTTTTGTTTTTAGGCAGAGATTTGACCCAGGTTTGCAGAGAGTAAGAGTATATCCCCAAACACCCTTCCACCTTCTCCTCTCCACTGTAAGATTCTTATATAAATCTGCTTCAGAGGTGACCTGCAAAGCTATAACTTACCAAAATGAGCCCTTAGAGTCTTGCTCAGGATCTGGAGCCCAAAATGAAAGATTATTGATGTTTTCAGCAGAAAAGCTGTCAATTAGATGTACAGTTTGCCATAACAGCTCCAGGGTATCACCTGAACTCTTCTGTGAATTTACTGGATCTCCTTTGCAGCCACAGGGCCAAGCACACAGCTTTCCATTTCCTTTAGGAGATCCAGATGTTCACCTAATTTGGATGTGTGCCAGAGACTGGATTATGAGTTTGATGTATCTTAGCCTTATAGCATTTTGGAGTTTTAAGCAAAATACTTATTTTTAAAAGTATGTTTATTTTTACCGACTACACAGTGATACAAATTCAATGTGTACAATTTAGAATGTATTAAGAGCTGAGCAGAATTATATTTCATTGTACTTGAAAAGCAGAGTGTAAATGACAGTAATGTTTTTTTTTCCCTCAGTTGTGAAAACTGCTATTTTCATTGTTTGCTTTTCTTTTTTTAAACATGTAGCTTTTAAAAAAGTTTTTCTTTCCCCGGTCTCTGCTCCTTCATTTTATATTCATACTTCTCAATGCACAGCCATCTGGGTCCCTTCCTGTCAATCCAGTGTATCTTTTGATGCCAAGGTCACTATTTTTTTTTTCACTAGTTTAAATGGACACTATTTGAAGGAGCCCTAATTAGGAAGGGCTGTTGTAGCTAGCTGGAAGCCATAAGTTCCACCTGATATGTATGTGACGCACCTGTAGGCACCCGCAAACCTGAAGGTATATAACCGGGTGAAAGCGGTCCGAGTTAGGAGAACGGAGAATTCAGTCAGCCGGGCAGTCACTCGGTCGGTCAGAAGAATCAGCGGTCAGAACGTAGGCAGAGCGGTTACAGAAGAGAAACCAGATAGAAGAAGTAATGACTGGTCAGAGTTAGGCCGAGACTCCTGAGGAAGACAGAAGACAGAAGACAGAAGACAGAAGAAGGAAGAAAGAAGAGAGAAGAAAGAAGCTCTAATCTTTCTCTAAGCTAAGACTCTTTCTTTCTACTCTAAGCTAAGAAAACAAGAAGAAAAGCTCGCTCTAATCTTTCTCTCTACAAATCTTTCTTTCCCTCTCTAAGCTCTCTAAGAAAGTAGAAGTAAAAGTAGTAAAAGCTTCACTCTGCCTCCGAGAGTTTTTTATCCCGGTTTACGGTACCAGGCAGCTTACAACTATTTGGTCATTATCTTACTTGAATTATCTTCAATAGCTCAGATTCTTGCCCTGACACCTAGTGACCTAGTGAAGCTTACCAAAGCCACTGTGCTTCCAAATTATTGTTTAAGCTTTTGAGACTTATCCCAGTCTTCTTGTGCCAAGAAAGATATATGACCCATTCTATTCTGTCTCACTTGCTAGTTTACCTAAAAAAAAAAAAAAAAAAAAAAAAAAAAAAAAAAAAAAAAAAAAAAAAAAAACCTCCCAAAAGAACAAGTATATATGTGTTTGATTCCTCTGAGGAAACCATCTGTAACATGAATGTTTGTCCATTGTCTTTTCCATGGCTATTCTGTCTCCTAGAATGCATCACTCTGGAAGCACTCAGATCAGCCTTCTGAAATTTCAGTCTTCCAGAACAGTGGTTACCATTGGGTTAATGCCCATCAGGAACAACATGAACTGGGGACATTTAGGGCAGTGATGGAGATGTGATAAATTTTTAGGTCTTAAAGCCTAGAGAAACTGATGCCAATTTTTGTACATTGGAGGGAGTCTAGTGAAAACTAAAGGCAGCACAAACAATAAACCAAAAACAAAAGAGCAAAAAAAGGTACTTTCTAGTTTGAGCCTTGGAATTTAGCTAGGTGTTGGTCTATGTGCTATGTAAGTGAGTAAACTATTTTGTCTGTCTTTTTCTCCTTTCATATTTTCATGATTTCATACGAACAAATCCATCTCCCTCCTTTAGCCATATTCCTGCATTGGAAATCCTGTACCAAGATCACAACAATCATAGAGGTCAAATTCATTTTAGATCTCTCTTTCATTTATTTGCTTTTTTTTTTGCCTTTCTGAAAACATCATATGAAGACCTCCAGCTTTCCCAGTCTGCTCACTTTGGCCAACATTGGAATCACTAGGGATTTCTGATTGATTTCTTCAGACTAAATTCTAAGAATTTGCATTTCTAATAACCTCTTGATGCTCTTAACCTAGTGACCACAGTTTGAAAACCACTCTTTACACCATTATTTTTTATATTCCTCCTTTTTTAAAGTCCCTTAACTTTTTAAAATATATTTTTTAGTTGTGCTAGGCAAGTGCTCTACCACTGAGCCATAATCCCAACCCTCTCCTGAACTTTTGATAGCCATATATTTACTATTTTTTATAATGATCTTTAAAATCAAGTGTTTGAGTACTTTGAATTTTATTCATAGTACATAGGGAAAGAAAATGAACTTTATAATTTTTGTCTTTCTTTTGTCCATTTTGGTTTTCCAGTAGTGATCATTACATGAGTGGATAAACAAAGCAAAATTCTACTAAAATGCATATAATTAAATGAAACATGTTAAATGTGATCTTAAATGTTTCAAAATGTTTAATATTTTATGAAAATACCATTATTCACTCAAGATATCTTTGTTAGCTAATATATGGCTGGTTCCACTTCTTGTGATTATAAAAACATTCAGCCAACATATTGTGCACTTCAGTGAACATATTACATTACTTCCAAAGGATGAACTGTAAAGAGAGAAATGACTTGATCGAGAGGCATGAACATTTTAAACACTATTGTTTTACTGTGTAAAATGTTATGCAAAAAATTATGCCAGTTTGTACTTCCAGCATTAGTTCCTGAAATGTCTTTTAAATAATAGCTAGAACATTAAAGAAATATATAATGCTTTTATATTTAAACAATAAATACCTTCAAATAAAGATTCAACTTCTGATTAGCTTTATTCACTTTCTGACTACTTTTATTTTGAAAATAAATTGTCTTTTTCTTCATGGAGTTTTTGTGAGGAAAAATATGTAATTACTTGTTTTTAATAATATACATTAGAAAATTTATTTCCTTTTTAACAGTAATTAGAAAGTTATCTTTGGGGCTGGGGTTGTAGCTCAGTGGTAGAGCACTTGCCTAGTGTGTGTGAGGCACTGGGTTTGATTCTCAGTACTACATATAAATAAAACAAAGTTTCATTGACAACTAAAAAAATATTTAAAAAATAAAGTTCTCTTTCTCTTCCTCTCTCTGTGTATGTAAACACACACAGAGACACACACACACACACACACACACACACACACATCCCTATTTCTCTCTGTAGATATACATACACACAAGTGTGTGTACATGTAGATGTATAATTCCTATTTCTCTGTGTAGATACACATGCATGTACATCTCTTTCTCAATTTCTTTCTTTAAATATATTTAGAGATAGATAGAGAGAAAGGTTTTGGAGGAGAATTATTTCCTATTCTACAAATTTAAATCTTTACTGACAGACCTCTGTCTGAGCAATACTCATTGCCTATTGTGCAATCTATTTAATTCTGGTTAGGCAAGTAGAAAAAATTTATCAGTTTGATTAATTTACAAGAAGGAAATGAGCAATGTGAGTTTGCTTCTTCTGCATTCATCTTTGGAATCTGTCTTCCTGAATAAATCTGTATCCTGGGTTGATCTTTTGGCCATTAGACAATGTTAACAGCAAGCTCTGATACAACAAACAGCTTTCTATAACTTTTTCTGACAAAGTGAGTTTATTTAATTCAGCAACAGGAATTTGTATTTAAAAATTTCTCAAGAAACTCCAATGAAACTCAACTTCTGATTAGCTTTCTCATAAGAAGCTGAAGTGATTTTAAGGTTTGGTAGCTATTTTAATAAATTTTTTTAGTTTAATTATATTTATAAGATCTCAAGTTATGAAGAAAATTATATTGCTCAAAGATAAGAGGAAAAAAAGCATGACATTTTCTCTTACCAAAACAAATAATTGTCAAACAATAAAACCAAGTCAAAATACGTAGTACAATCTGGTGCTCTACAGAACTGAATCCAAAATCCTTGCAACTGAAAACTAATCTTTTGTGGTTTTTTTTTTTTTTTTTGTGTGTGTGTGTGTGTGATTTTCTAAGAGTCAATATTTAATGGAAGGCAAAGATTAAAACTTTGATTTATTTAATTTGTTTTATATGTATATTTTAAGAAGGAATAAAAGAGTAATGTGAATATTTGTTGATAATCACAGTACTTTTTAGTCTAAATAGATTTATTGTTAATGGATATTTTGATACAGTATACATTTCCCAGAAGAATTCCAGTTAACTTTAAAAAGAAAGGTATTAATTAACATAAGATAGAGAATATTTAATTGTGATAATTGTGAGTGATGGAAAATTTGCATTCTCAACTATAAAGCCAGTCAAAGAGTGGTCTCACAAATATATGTCATATGATTCCATTCTTTGGGCTAATATTTGAATAAATTTATTGTTTCTAGTTCTCAAACATAGTGACAGATCAGTCAGAAAGTGTGAAAATAAAGTCATCTCATCACCTGAGAGTTTGGTATATTTATTAAAAATAAATGGCAATATGTAAATGTTAATAATGTGTTAAGAAGTTGTGATGTGCATTTTCTATACAATTTTGAGCCAATTTGTCTCCATGATTGTTAATATCAAGAATTATCTGAACTACTGATATTCTAATAATACTTGCAAATGTATGTATATATACATATTCACATACAAGAGCATTTCATTACCTGTAGCTCTAGATATATAATAGAAGATTTAAGAATATCTAACCACTATGAATTGGTACTGCAACAAATGTGATGATGTTAATTACCTAAAATGAAGATGGGTGAATAAATATGCACTTGTTTTAAGATCACATTATATTTAAAAGACACTAGAGATAGATAAGTGAGAACCAAAGATAATGATAAAGATTTATCCCAATGAAATAATGGAAGAAAATAACTTGTAGACAAACTAAAACACACAAAATGTTAGAAAATGATATCAAATTTAATTAACACACAGAATATAATTTTTAGGATAAACTCAGTTTTAAAATAGTCTTTCCTTTGTTCATGATTCTCTATTATGTCTATATCTTGATTCTTGTTCATATAAGAAAACATTGCCAAGCAGCTGTTCTTTAATTTGAAGTTCATGGCTCTGGGGCTCAATATATTCACTGTAAGATCTAACTATTAAACACACTTGCACCTGTGAAAGCTAGAAAATTACAGCCAAACTTATCTAGTTTATATGTGAAGAAGCCAGAATTTATACAAAGAGCAAAATATACCTGAATGTGCTTTATAGCTAAAACATAAGTGCAGTGTATTTAAAATAATTTTTCTTTTTGAATAACAATTTTAAAATTCATATTCTTTTCCATTATACATGATAGTAGAATCCATTTTGATATAATTATATAAGCCATTTTTAATTAAGAAAATTTCTATATGTATTTTATTTAATTTTAAGAAAGAACAATGCACATTTAAAATTGAGTTCTAAACTAAAATGGTAGTTTAAATAAGAAAAAAATAAGGCTTTTAAATCTAAGAAGACTAATATAGATATTTTGTCACTAATGATGGATTTTTGTTTCAATCAGACTTTATTTTATTCCATTTGTGCTTCTATATTAAAATATTTGAGAATGGGTCATTTATAAAACACATGAATTGATTTTCTCACAGTTCTACATCTGGGAAGTCTATAACAAGGTGCTGTAGTGAGGGATTGGTCCAAGAGGTATGGGTCTCTGCTTCTAAGATGTTTGCTGCATCTTCCACATGGTAGGGGAAAGCTGTTCTCATAGGAAAGAGGGATGAAAAATTAAGGAGGAAGGGGACATTCTTACTGTCAATACCTTTAGTAAAGTTACCTAATTTAATTATTAAGAGAAGATCACTAATGACTCAACATCCTAAGGGCCACACCTCATTATACTATTGCATGGATTGTTAAGTTTCAACTGAATCCATCATTCTAATCACGTGTACTGCTCCTGCACCCCTCAAAGGAAAGTCCTTGCCACAAACAAAATGTATTCAGTTAATAGTTGCATCAAGTTTAAAGTCTAAGTCCAAATTATCTTCTAAATAGCCTCTAAATCTGATATGGTTAAGACTCAGGGTACAATTCATACTGAGGCAAATAACCCTCCAGGTGTGAGCCATAGAATCAAACAAGTTATTCTAGAATAGAATGTTGGGACAGGCATGCGATAGAAAGTCCCTTTCCAAAAGGGAGAAATAAGCAAGAAGAAAGGTAGAGAAGGCATGATTACTTGTGAGACACCAGGGCTGCAACTCCTTGAGTGTTTATTTCCTCAGAACAAAAGCATATTCTCCCCTCTAACCTCCAACCCTTCCAAGGTTAAAAATAAGAAAAATCCCTTCTAATGTGTAAGGCATTGCACCATCAAGAGTCACTTGGCAGTGTGAGGAGAGGTGAGGTCCTTGACCATGTGTTCTTCACAGCAAGCTCTTCAGAGCCTGTTTCATGTCATTGCTGTAGATTCAAAAGATAATTCTATTTAAAAAAAAAAAAAAAAAAAAAAAAAACTTCATTTATGTTTATCCTATAAAGCTTATTTGAAGTATATTTTGGACTTTGTATAAATGCTGACTTCTTTACATATAAAACAAGTATGATGCTAGCTGAGGGGAGGTCAAATGTTATTAAAACTAAAAACAGTTCTTTTTTTTAGAAAATTGTTGTTTATTTCAAGCATAAGGCAAATAAAGATTGTATTTCCAAGGACTTAAGCAACTTTGTAATCTAACTGTAATTTGCACATTAGAACTATTAGCAAGATAAATATCAGACTGAGATACTTGCTATTGCTTGGAGAGGAAATACTGTGTATCAAAGTTGCACCAAGTTCCTTACTGGAGGAAAAACCAGATTCTAGTTTGCTTGTGTGTGTCTATGTGCAAACTGTTCTTTGGAAAATGGCCACTTGTATTTTTTTTGCTTTTTAAAAAATTTTAATTAGTTATACATGACAGTAGAATGCACTTTGACACATTATGTATAATGGAGTATAATTTATCATTTTTCTGGTAGTACATGATGTAGAATCAGATCTACTCTAAGATTTTATCTTACCCCAGTCATAATGGCAATTATCAAGAATACAAACAATTAATGTTGGCAAGGATGTGGGGAAAAACGTACATCCATACATTGCTGGAGGGACTGCAAAATGTTGCAACCATTATGGAAAACAATATGGAGAGTCCTGAGAAAACTTGGAATGGTACCACCATTTGACCCAGCTGTCCCACTTCTCTGTTTATATATATATATATATATATATATATATATATAATATATATGAATAATGGAATATTACTCAGATTTGAAGAAGAATGAAATTATGGCATTTGCCAGTAAATGGATAGAGCTGGAGAATATCATGCTAACCAAATAAGCAGATTCCAAACAACAAAGAGCTGAATATTTTCTCTCATATGCAAATGCTAATTCACAATTCAGGGGTGCTAATGAAGAATAGAGTTATTTTAGATTGTGTAGAAGGGAGGGGATGGGGTTGGAAGGATAGTAGAATGAATCAGACATTATTACCCTATGTACATATAGAACTATACCACTGGTGTGATTTTATATCATGTACTACCAGAATGGACACAATCCTTTTATTTTATTTATGTGGTGCTGAGGATTGAACCCAGGGCCTCACAGATGCAAGATGAGCGCTCTAGCACTGAGCCATAGCCTCAGCCCCAATAGTCCATTTTTAATCTCAAAATATTATTTTGTCTTTAATTCCAAAAAAATCAAGTATATTAACTTGCCAGAACATGTTTCAAATAATGAAATTTAGAAGTAACTTTTAATATATTTACTTCTGTGAAAGTTTTGTAAAAACTTTGCTTCCTCGCTAGTTTTTCTACATTGAGTAATCACTAGTACTATACATTTCTACAATACATGACAAGCAAAAATTTTTAAATTAGTATTTGTTAAGTGAAACAATTTTTCACTGTGTTTTGTTTCTTCAAGCTGAAGGATATATGTACAAAAGACAACTTCAATGAAAAGATAAGTATTAATTTGCTAAGCAGAAATAACATACACCATTATCATATTAAGAGAAGATTAGACTTATGAATAAATATGTTTCACTTCTCTAGCTTGGAAACATGATTGCTGTGGAGGCTGATGCCTTCATCTTCTATTCTTCAATATATTGACTGGTAGAAAATGGTTCTGAGATAATATGAGGTATGTTACATTTCTTTTACTTCAAGGCCAAATTCTTTAAAAAGCGCTTTATGTATTTCTCATTACATATTATTATTTTATTACTAGAGACTTTTTTCTTTGTATTATATTGATAGTATTTTATTTCCATATAGGCTGTAAACATTTATGTTTTCAATTAACTTTATATCTGCTTGTCAATACTAAATTCCCCTAACATTTATCAACATTCTTCATTTTCTTCTCCAACCCTTTTTCTTTCCTGGAAGAATTGCTTTACGTTAAAATAATATTCTCAAAGTGATAAATTTTTAAGAATGAACTGAAAGTATAGGAATAAGACAAGTCAAGGGGGAAAATGAAGTAATTTATATAAACAAGGATACTGGTATCTATGTGTGTATAAGACACATATATCATAAATAAACATACACACAAAATAAGTGCATTTAAAATCATCATGAAGGGGATTTTGAGTAATAACACATTTTGTAGAAAGTTTAATAATTGAAGACAAACTTGCAATCAGAATTGTGAAAACTGATTTAGAGAATTATAAGGCAAAACTATAATCCAAGTAATAAAAAAAATATGTGATGCCTCTTAATGCAGTTGATGATTTTGGGAAATTACATTTTGTATGAAATCAAAATACAAAAATCACTGTGATTAAATAACCATTTATGGGAAATCATTTAGGAATTGGATATGGCAAATAAAAAGTGAAAGCTAAGAAAATGATGTCTGTAATCTACAATATTAATTGACTTGGAAAATGCTACTTTATCAACAGTGTAAATTAAAACTATGATTGGTGTGTATATGTGAATGTGTATACATAACTTTTTAAAATGGAAATAATATTTCCCACTAAACATGTGAGCTATCTAATGAAAACAGGCAGTTATACAATGAAAAACATAAAATAAATATTTGAATTTATATTTCATCATTTTCTTAAATATTTTTCTCATAGTTGACATAGTTAAAATATTGTAAAACATTGTGCCAGAATGTATCTTTTAATGTTGCTCTGTCACTAAATAAATGTAACTTCAACACAAATATTCATTTATTTATATATATATTTTTTGGTGGTGCTGGCATCAATTCCAGGTCCTCACAAGTACTGAGCAAGCTCTTTAACACTGACCTATATGCTCAGTGCCCAGAAATATTTTTTATACAGTATTATATGAAAACTTAATAGCAGATAAAATCCCTTTAGGAATAGAAGCTAATATATGAAGGTTTCTAAAATTCACTTTTAATATTTGTCATGTCTGTGTTGTTCAGATTAAAATAATTTCTTCTAAAGAAATTTCCTTGAAAGGTGTGCAACCTGAGTATGCTACCATACTGTACACTCTGATGATCTCTAGAATCAGAGATTTAGATCCTTTTGTACCTTTGTTATAAGTGCTTCTAAAACAGTTTCTTTCATTTAAATTTATCATTTCCAAAAAGGTTAATGAATAACCTGAAGGATCATTCAGTACATAGTAACTAATAATACATTTAAAGCACTTAGTGCAAGGTGTAGTGCAAAATGCCTGTATGTCCTGTCCTTTTAGTACATTGAAAACACATGTAAATAATGGGCTAATTTTGACAATAACGAATTGCTAAGCAATCATTTTCCTATGTCTCATATATTGTTGCATTGCTTACTATTGCTAGCAACAATATTTGTACTCAGTGAAATGTGCACAATGTTTGTGAAAGGCACACTTGCACAGTGACAATTAAGATGAAAATGATTACGGAAGATAGGAAATGTTAATATTATGAATATTTTAATATTCATATTTGATATCATCTTTTAAACTAATGTTTAATCATATTTAATATATTCTTTTTCTGGAGGAATCATCTTTTTGGCCTGGGAAGAAAAACAAAATTTAAATCTTAGTGGGATATGTTTTCCCAAATTGAAATTTGAAATAAACCAAATCAATGTTTATTATGGCTGTCATTTTGAAAGGACTATTGGTTATCATTTTGTATTCACGAAGCAATCCAGGTTAGTACAGAAAAAATAAATATAAATTCTCAAATGTATAAGAAAACGGATTGTTGATGAGGTTATTTGTATGTGAAACATGAGCTGCTTTTCTAGTAAATGAAACAATTCTCATTGTATTTCAATACTTACTTAAATGAGGCTTTATACTTTATATTAGTTGCACAACATACACATATTGACAAACTAACAAAAATCATTAATAACTATATAACTATCAAATGTTCTCATTTTTTAAAATGCTGAGCTGAAGAACTCATTCGTTTTAAATATCCCTGGATAGCAGTGCTTCATTGAGCACAGGCACACTTTTGTATATTTATGCAGCCTTTAATTTCTATGAAACATCAATGTGAATTCCAAAATTCATCATTCATTCTTATTCAATGTCATAAAGAGTCTATATTTCTCAAGGTCTATAATGTCTTAGATAGATAGGCTTAGGGAGAAAGACAAAAATCTTTGTATACTTTGATTTTAGTAATTTGTTATAGAAATTATTAGACATAAATTAACATCAAAATTGATGGGAACATTTTCATAAGAAATCAAGGTCAGTAACTCCTTCTATGTGATTATAAATTTACATGTAATGAAAATGTTCAAAATTTGAGCAAAAATGTGCAAATGAATGAAAAGGAAAAGGAAACACAATAAGAACTATATACATCAAACCATTATTTTCCTAATTTATCAAATTTATCAAATTGCTCTTTTTTTGCAATATATTGAAAAAGACTAATTGCAAAGAACATATGTATTATTTTGTAAGGATTAAAAACTTTGACAGATAATGCAGACCTTTTTTTAACCCTAGTAATTAGATTGTCTGTATCCACAGCTTTTATCTTGAAATTATTTACCTTGAATTTAGAGATACTTATAAACATTCATTTCATAAGTACTGCAATACATTTTATTTTATCTCCTAAATACATTATTATTTTATAAATGCTATGATATTTGGTGCATAGATGTCAGTAAGTTCCAAAATATCTATGTAAATGCACACTTTAGGTATCAAAATTTTGTCATAAACACCAATAAAATCAATAAAGGTTTTGAAATTCTGATTAAATTAAACAAATATTTGTGTCTGTGTGAATAAAGAAAAACACCACAGATATTGGTAAGTTAAAAATATTTCTACACATTTGCACATGTCTGTAATCCCAACGGCTCAGGAGGGTGAGGCAGAAGGATCGCGATTTCAAAGCTGTCTCTAAATACAATACAAAATAGGGTTGAGGATGTGGCTCAGTGGTCAAGCGCACCTGAGTTCAATCCCCAGTGCCAAAAAAAAAAAAAAAAAAAAAAAAAATCTAAAACTATAGTCTACCAACTCTGACAACAATTGGGTTCATAATTGAGAAAAAAATAAAATTGAAAGTTGCAATTTATCTTGCACAAATTGTTGTAAGCTTTATAAATTGAAAAGATGCTACACATTATTTTCAATTAAAAAACAATGACAAGTCAGAAATTTCACAGGACTTTTGAAATAATTGAACTAGTATATGGAGATTATTAAATAGACAATGGCATATTTTTAAGTCTCACATAACTATTATAGCGATATAATTTTATTTTTAAAATTTTATTATTATTAATAAAATAATTTTATTATATAGACATCAAATTATATAGCTATATATTTGAAGTTTTAAATAACATTTTATTTATATATATATTTGTAAACTTCTAAATTTATAATTCTAGGAAGTATATCTTTTATTTATTTTTATTGGTGCTTTATAATTATACATAATGGTGGGATTCATTATGCCATATTTGTATATGAATAAGACATAATTTGGTCTGTAATTCACCAGTAACTCCCCTTTCACTCCTTTTGTCCCTTGTCCTGATCCTCTTGCACGACACTGCTGATCTCTGTTCTATTATTGTTATTATATATTTTATTATTTATTTATTTTTATGCAGTGTTGAGAATCAAACCCAGTGCCTTACATATGCTAAGCAAGTGTTCCGCTACGAGGCACAACCCAGACCTGTTATTATATTTCAGTTAGTGCATTATAATTATATTTAAAAGCAAGGTTCATTGTTATACATTCATATATGGACATAGCATAATTTGGTGGACTTCAGCCATTGGTACTTTCCCATGTCCTTCCCTCCTCCTTACCTCTCAGATTCCCTTCCTCTATTTTATTGATCTCCCTTCTATTTCTGTTAAATCCCTTTTTTAATTTCTTTTTTTTTTAATGAGATAGAACACTCAATCATTGGTTTTTAGGGTCTCATTTAGAGGAACATGGCTTCTCTAGTTCCACCCATTTCCTAGCAAGTGACATAATTTTATTTATATTTATGGATGAATAAAACTTCACTATATATACATAGCACATTTCTTGATCCATTCATCTGTTAACAGACATCAAGGCTGGTTCCATAATTTTACTTTTGTAAATTGTGCTGCTATAAACATTGATTTTAAGAAGATTGCTATAATATGAAGATTTCAGATTTTTTGGATAAATAACAAGGAGTGGGGCAGGTGGTAATATGATGGTTCCATATTTATTCTTTTGAGAAATCCCCATGCCACCTTCCATATGATTGTATTATTTTGCAATTCTGACAGTAAAGCATATGTGTACATTTTATCTATATTCATTCCTACAATTACTGTTATTTGTATTCTTGATGATTACCCTTCTCTCTGAAGATAAAATTTCAGTGCAGTTTTAATTTGCATTTCCCAAATTTCTAAGAATGTTGGCCAAGATTTTATGTATTTGTTGGCCATTTGTATTTCTTCTTTTGAGAAATATCTGTTTAGATCATTTGCCAGTTTATTGATTAGGTTGATTTTCTGCTCTACGGATTTTTTTTGTTTTATATATATTCAGGATATTAATCCCCTGTTGGGAGATTTTATCCCATTTGATAGTCTCTCTCTTCATGCTCTTACTTGTTTCATTTGCAGTCCAGTATATTTTTTATTTCCTGTCATCCTCTTTTTCTTTTTGGCAGTGCTGGGGATGGAACCCAGGGCCTTGTGCATGCAAGACAAGCACTCTATCCACTAAGCTATATCCTCAGCCCTCCTGTCATCCTCTTATTCATCTTCTTATTCATGCCTAATGTCGCCATTCAGACAACATTAATTTTGTCTATCTAAGGACATGGGAGGTCTTTCCATCTTCTAAGGACTTCTTCAATTTCATTCCTCAGTATTTTACAAATTTTATTTTAGAGATCTTTCACTTCCTTGGTTAGATTTATTCCCAGACATTTTATTATTTTGAGGGTATTGTTGTGTAGGGAATTGTTTCCCAATTTCTTTTTCAACAGGTAGTGATGTATGGGAAAGCTCATGATTGTTTTTAGGTTGATCTTGGATCATGATACTTTGCTGAATTTGTTTATCAGTTATATATGTATTTTGGTGGAGATTTTGGTTCTTCTTAAGTATAAGATCATGTCATAAGCTACAGATTATTCTTTTCTTCATATTTGTAATCTGTTTAATTGCCTTATTTTCCCTAATTGCTTGGGTTAGAATTTCAAGCACTATACTGAATAAGAGTATTTATAGTGGATATTCTTGTCTTGTTTCTGATTTTAAAGGAAATGCTTTCTGCTTTTCCTTGTTCTGTATGACATTGGCTTTGAATTTGTTGTGTATATCCTTTATTATGTTGAAATAAATTCTATCCTGAGTTTCTTTAATACTTATAAAATTAACAGGTACGGTTTTTATTTAAGGGTTTTTGGCATCTACAGAGATGCTCATGTAACTTTTCCCCATAATCCTATTTATGTGGTGAATTACATTTATTGATTTGCTTATGTTGAACCAACATGATATCATTGGGATAAAACAAACTTGATTAAGGTGTACAATATTTTCTTTATTATTTTCATGAGAACAACAAAAATATATTTTGATTAGATTTTAGCAGAAGGGTATGAATAGAGGACACTTATAACACTCCCAAGTCATGAAAGTATTCTCAGATTTCACACTATTTTTCTATTTTCCAATGATTATGAAGACTGTATATCATAAAATTAAAGAGGACTTGATATTAACTCTTTTTGGAAACTAGAAGTATTCTAATTTGGGAAGGTCCATAAAAGAGAGTATCTCCCATAGCCCTGAAAAGAGTTATAAAACATAAATTTTTATTGAGATATGTTAGTGAAATTGTGGGGTGTTTGGTACAAAGAGTAACTATAAGTTATGCTGAACAATCCAAAACTATCTTAGCCAATATGTTAAAAACTAATATTGATTAGTATCCTAAACATGTTTAAAAAGGAAAAGCCGGGTGCGGTGGCGCACGCCTGTAATCCCAGCACTTTTGGAGGCTGAGGCAGAAGGATCGCGAGTTCAAAGCCAGCCTCAGCAATGGCAAGGCACTTAGCAACTCAGTGAGACCCTGTCTCTAAATAAAATACAAAAAAGGTCTGGGGATGTGACCCAGTGGTCGAGTGCCCCTGAGTTCAATCCCCGGTACACAAAAAAAAAAAAAAAAAAAAAAAAAAAAAAGGAAAATTACAAAATTCATTTAAGAGTATTTTTATTAACTAAAACACAAATTCATATACACTGTAAGATATAAATTATTTTCTTAGAAAATAAACATGATTAAAATTCCTTCATTCTTGCTAAATTACATCTACAATGCAAAATAGAAACTTGAAATTTCATATATTTCAAACAATACAAGAAATCAATAAAGCATGCAAAATAATTGGAGTATATAGGCATATTTAGAGGAGCAGGTTTTTAAAAATTTTCATATTGTCTTATCCTGACCCAAATAAATGGCATTTTTTAGCATCTATTTTCATGGAGACTCTAAAATACTTCTTCCCACAGAAATTCCATTGATTACTTAATGTTTAGAAATGAAGGATTTTATATATACAGCTAATTCTTCTTTAGTACTATTTTTGAACAAAGGAATTTGCTCTGACATGATTGATATATTAGAGAACATTTTCAGCATTTGGACAATTTCACATTTGCTTGTGTGTGATTTCATCTGGCAGCACTGCTAGGTAAACAGAAAAAAAAAAAAAAAAAAAAAAAAAAAAAAAAAAAAAAAAAAAAAACTGTACCCAGTAGAATCAAGTCTTCTAGGAATACACAAATGTATACAAATGTATACACTCATGTGTGTTCAAACCTTTACTAGTCTCTTCATTCAGCATTTCCTATGAACCACCACATTTATATCTGATGCTGCAAATATCCCTCTTGATTTTAGATAACCCTTCCACTTCCCACTTAATAATAACTAAGTTGCAACTCTTCAGACTAGCTTTACACATAAATTTCAGGTTTTTTGAAGATGGAGTGTCATTTAATATTGTATTTATCCATTTCTTAACCATAGAACATATGCATTTTAGTCTATTTTGTGCTGTTATAGTAGAATCCTTGAGCCTGGGTAATTTATAATAATTGAAAATTTATGGTTCCCTAGCCTAGAGGCTCGTATGTTCAGGACAAGGTGCCAGCATCTAGCGAACACCTTCTCACTGCTTAGCAATTGTATGATGGGAAGTAGAAGGACAGGAGCTCAAGAAAACAAAACCACTCCCTAGAAGCCTTTATGTAATTCATTATGTATTCATAATGGGATCTAAAGTCTCTCATGCCCCAGGTCCCAATACTATATACAAAATTTCTGAAGGACATTTTCAAGTCATATTTTGGCCCCAGTTCCCACAAATTTATACTCTGCTCACGTGCAAAATGCACTCATAGCATCACAATATTTCCAAAAGTCTCAATTTGTTCCAACATCTGCTTTAAAACACAAGTCCAAAAAGTCATCATCATTTCACTGAGACTTAAGGTATGATTCATAGCAATGTAAATTCCCTATCAGTTACAGGCCTTTAAAATAAAAACCAGTTATATCCTTTCAAAATGAATTTGTGGGACAAAAATAGGACAGACTTAACCTTTTTCCATTCTGAATTAAAAAAAAAAAAAAAAAAAAAAAGTAAGATAAAAGGGCAAACAAATCCCAAACAAGTTCAAAACCCAACAAGACAGACAACACTGAAACCTGAGGTTTGACACTAATCTTCCTTGGCTCGATCACCCACCTTGTAGACATATTAGAAGATGGGGAATTACGCAGTCAAGTTCACAGGAGACCCTACTCTCTAGATTTTCTGGACTCCATCCTACACATCATTAACATAGTTGGAGTCTCTTGCCTATAGATTCCCCAGGTAGGTATTTTATACCAGTGATTTTGCAAATCTGAGGTCTCTGGGGTGGCTCCACTCCTTGGCTCCACTACGCTTTATTCTAGTGGGGTTTTTCTGTGGTGACTCTGCCATGCATCCACAGTATTGGTTCCTGTGTACTTCAGGAATTAGCTCCATCTGGATGCTGCTGAGTTTTACTGTTAATACTTTCTGAAATAGCAGTCAGATATGCAGTTGGGGATGCTTAAGGCAGATCTGCAGTGGCTGAGGAGTGTAGCATTAGATTGCAGGTAGAGGAGGCCAGAGGCAACCCAGAAAATAAACTTGAAGTTCCCATGGTCACCATGGGCTTCTCCTCAAAACTTCCTTCTCTTAAAGCTACAGTATTTGGACCTGTGATAGGAGTGACAGCTGCAGAGATCTCTGACATATCTCTGAGATTATTCTCCCATTGGTTTGACAAAGCATTTTGTTCCCTCTCAACACACCAAATATCTTTGCAAATCGCCTTTCAACCATACACTTAGTTTGCTTTCCTAAACATGACTATTCATTTTTTCCACAGGTATGACAGCATTTTCCATATTTCTACATTCTGTTTCCCTTTTGACTACTAATCTTGTTCTTGAATCACTTCTCTCCTCTCACATTTTACTGCATACTTAATACAAACTCTGTAGCCTCCTTATACTGTACTGCTTTGAGATATCTGCTGCCAGATATTCTAGTTCATTATTTTAAAATTCTTCCTTCTATGTATCTCTAGGGCAATAATCAGTTAAATTCTCACTTTATAACAAGCTTGGGTTTCCTTCAATTTCAATATTTTGTTCCTCATTTCTATAAAACCTCATCAAAGTGGACTTTAATGTCCATATATTTCTACCAACAGTCTCTTCTTAAACTTTTTGTTGTTATTGTTGTTGTTGTTAAGGCCTTTCTTTCAACACTGTTGGATTGGAAAGTAGGTTTAGAATACATAAATTCTGCTTTCCATAACGTTTGTATCATTTTGCAGTCCCACCAGCAATGTATGAGTGTGCCTTTTCCCCACATCCTCTCCAACATTTATTGTTGTTTGTGTTCTTGATAGCTGCCATCCTGATTGGAGTAAAATGAAATCTTAGAGTAGTTTTTATTTGCATTTCTCTAATTGCCAGCAATGTTGAGCATTTTTTCATGTATTTGTTTATTAATCATGTATCTTCTTCTGAGAAGTATCTTTTCAATTCCTTAGCCCATTTATTGATTGGGTTATTTGTTTTTTTTGGGTGTCAAGTTTTTTGAGTTTTTTATATATTCTAGAAATTAGTGCTCTATCCGATGTGCATGTATTAAATATTTGTTCCCACTTAGTTGGCTCTCTATTTACCTCCTGATTGTTCATTGAAGCCATAGAAATGAGTAAATATGTGCTGTCATGATTATTATATTATTTTAATTTTTGTAAGTTTTTGAAGTGATTCTGAAGATTTTGCTCCTCGCCATATTTCCCTTGTGTATAATTTTGCATAGTGGGGTAATACTTAGGGAAAAATAAAGTACAATATAATAGAACTGACTACATTCAGTGTATACACACTTTTATAGTTATTTAATCCCAGTATCAATTCTTAATTTTTATAATTATTATTTGCCACTCATATAATTATGTTTCAATAATTAATTATAACTGGAACTATTTATTTTTGACTATTAAAATCAGCATTTGTCCAACATAAAAGACAGCAAACTTTCACCTGGGCCAATGTCTATATATTGTTTGTATATCATTCTTGAACCACAAATATACTTTATTAAACAAATAATAACTCATTGATCCAGTTGCTTTTTCAAAAGGCTAAAAATATTCACAAAGAAAACCTTTAGTCATTTTTTTCCCCTTTCTTAATGGAGATTGAAACTAGGGCACTTAACCACTGAGTCACATCCCTAGCCCTTTTTATTTTTTATTTTGAGAAAGGGTCTCACTGAATTGCTCAGGCCCTTGCTAAATTGCTGAGACTGGCTTTGAACTTGCAATCCTTCTACCTTAGCCTCCAGAGCCACTGGGCTTACAGGTGTATACCACCATACCCTCCAGAAAACCTGTAGTTTTTAAATTGGGCCTTAAGACATGAAAATTCTGAAATTTATTAGATTACTGAATTATTCTCACTCATTGATTTACAAGCTATCTTATTTTGGAAAGCAAACTTTTTTTTTAAATATGCTAAAATTGAAAATGTATGTTAAAATTTGCATGTATCTTTCAAAAGTTCCACGAAAATAAACTGGAATGACCTTCTGTTATAAGAATAATTTTGATGAGTTTGTAGTTTTCTCCAGAAGTCAAAAGAAGAATCAAGTGTTGAGATTTTTGTTATTGTTACGACACAAAAAGTATTTGTCCACAAAACAATCGTAAATTTTACTCTAGAATTTAAAAATGTACTTATAGGATTTAGAAAAATTTCATGGTCTGCGTGAGGGACACATAAATCAGAATTAGTAATATTTATTAATTAAATGATTGAATTTATAAAATTGTAGAAATGGAAACATAAAAAATCCCATGTTAGAAAATTAGATTAAATAAGAAGGAAAGCAAGACTAAATAATGACAACAAAATGCTCCTGCAAGATAATTGTAAGTAAAAAGAGAATAATAAACTAAAAAAAAATAAACATAGCTAGGCTCAAAGGCACATGCCTGTAATTCCAGCAGCTCAGGAGGCTTAGGCAGAAGGATTAGAAATTCAAAGCCAGCCTTGGCAATTTAGGGAGGCCCTAAAAAACATAGAGAGACCCTGTATCTAAAATAAAATATAGAAATGGCTGGGGATGTTACTCGATTGTTAAGCACCCCTGCATTTAATTCCTGGTCAAAAAAAAAAAAAAAAAAAGGAAAACAATCAAAGATTCAACTGGTAAATAAAGGCCTTTGAAAAGAAAAACCAGATCAAATACTAAAATGCTATATACATATTAAAAGCAAATACTAAAGTTTAATATTCCCTATTAAAAATGTTTAAAAAATGAAGGTAAATTTTGAAAGTGCACATCACTCTTTTTAGGCAGGCAAAATAAGGTCAAACAATTATAAAGTAAAATAGGCTTACACAACTGTAATCTCAGCAGCTCAGGAGGCTGAGGTAGGAGGATCGTGAGTTCAAAGCCAACCTCAGCAATTTATTAAGGCCCTAAGTAACTCACTGAGACCCTACCTCTAAATAAAATACAAAAAAGTCTGGGGATGTGGATCAGCTCTTACGTGCCCCCTGGGTTCAATCCTCTGTACAAAGAAAAAGAGACAAAATTTAGTATAGATCCTAATTTCCAACATTTGTTCTTGTGCCATGAAGCAAATTATCAATGATATTCAAGAAAATGAACTGTGAGCCACAGATATAGCCAAACATACTCATACTCATGTTCAAATTTAAAGGCCTCAGATATACTGTTATCAATATGAAGCACTCTTCATATATTTTACATTTGAGCCTTTTTGAGAATAAACAATTGAAGTGTCTTCAATCAATCAAAATGACTGGGAGATGTTACCATAAAGTGTTTTGGTGATATCCGTGTGTGTGTGTGTGTGTGTGTGTGTGTGTGTGTGTGTCTACATGCATGTGCATGCACACACAAACACATATTTCTCTTTGCAATAAGTTTAGAATATAAAAATAAAAGAGCCTATGCAGTAAGTGTTTCTCTCACGAAATAGAATCTGTATAATTATCAAAACATGTAAGAGGAGAGTGGATAGAGTATGTAAAACATGGACTCTTTTTTTTCTGAAAGCCTAATAATTATTATTATTAAGGCAAGAACTATGTTATAAGTTAACAAGAGAGAATGAGGAAACAAAGTCATAGATAATGTAAATACTACTTAAAGGAGGAAATATTAAATAGTATTAAATAAAGGCAACTAAAGATATTTTATACAACTGCTAGTATAAACATAATCATTTGAAAAACATATGCAAACATTCCCTACTAATAAAACTGCAATTTGAAAAAAAATAGTACAAGCAAGGACATAATGAGAGACTATATGGACTGCCTTACAAATAAATAAAATGCAAATTGTATGATAGAACCAAGATGTAACATTAACACATTGGTGAAATAAGTTGTTTCAGCTCACCAATTAAAAATGTTTTCAAATTGACTATGAAAACAAAACCTAACACATTTCTGTATGGAAATCACACATTTAAAGATATTTGAAAGGCTAACTGTAAAATAATGGTCAAATACATAGCAGGAAAAGAAATAAAACAAAAAATAGAGATCACACTCTTTCTATTCTGTTAGGTAGAGTTGAAACTTTGTGGCAGTGAGACAAATGGTTTTTTTTTTTTTTTTAATACAAAAGTAAAGATTACAGAACATAGCGAGGTCTCACACAGTAAATTATAATAATTACTCATCTAAAACCTTGCAATGTTCCAATTTTTTAAAAATATTTTTAGTTGTTGATGAATTTTTTTATTTTTATTTATTTATTTGTATGTGGTGCTGAGAATTGAACCCAGTGCCTCACACATGCTAAGCAAGTGCTTTACCACTGAGCCACAATCTCAGCCCTCCAAGTTTAATATATCTGAAGAGCTATAGGAAATTCAATGAAAAAAATAAACACAGTTGCAATAGATGTCTTAATCCTATACCTCTCTCAATTGTGTTTAAGGAAAAGCTACACAGGTTAAGAGAATTTTAACCTCATGATTGTAATGGCTAAGGGAGATCTGCTGTGGACTTCACAATGCTTAATTTTAGGTGTCAACTTGACTGGGCCACCCATCCCTAATAATTGGATGAACATTACTCTTTCTCTAAGTATGTTTTCTATGCATGAGATGAACATTTAAGCTGGATATGGAGTAAGTTAGATTGCTGTATAAAATGGGGATGGGGCTTGTTCAGTCTGTTGAAGGAATTAATAGTCCCAAAGATTAACCCTTACCTGAATGAGGGAGGGTTCTTCATCAGCAAACCTTCAGGCTTGATCTGGATCACTGCTCCTTCTTGGTCACTAGCTTCACTGTGCCTCAGACTAGAACTACAGGATTAGCTCTCCTGTTCTCCTGGGTCTCTAGTTTGCCAGCCCACCCGGAAGATTTTAGATTTCATAATTCTTCATAATTCTGTGATGTTGGGGTCTTTAGAACACATCGGCCGAAAGGGTAAAGTACTCTAACTCTCTGGCTGCTTTCCACGCCCTGTTACGGACCTGACCTAAGCAGGGGGCATTCCTCTGATGTATTGTGGGAACCGAAACCACCCTAAGGATAGGGTAGGGGACTCTGCCAATAGGATTTGCCCATATTCTTTACCCGTCTCTATAATCTCTTTGCTGACTGGCTCATGTCCTCTATAAAGGTTGTCCACCTTCCTCAATAAACTTGAGTTCCAACGCTGCTCTCTACCTGATTGGGCTCCCTGGTATGTTCCTGAGTCTGTTGAAGGTGGAGGAGGGAATACCAGCAACCTCTACCTTCCCAGTATCCTCTCATTCGTTGAGGTATGCCCTTCTAGCCTACTTTGCTGGACAAAGAAGGCTCGCCCCAGGTCACGAAGGGTTAAAGACCTCAACCCCTTTATAAATTCCCCACACTGTGAGCCAATTCCATATAGTAAATGTCTTTCTACACACCCTTATTTGTTCATTTTCTCTGGAGATTCTTACTATTAGATATGGAAAATGACAAACCCCCAAATAGCATGGCCTGGGAAGAGGGAATGAAGAGAAAAGCAGCACATTGACAGCATTGATCCTTTCCCAGTGCATTCTTTCCCAGTGACAGAGCATTCCCTCTAAAGGAAGCCAAAGCATTGATCCATCCCCCAATAAATCCTTTTCCAATGACAGTACAAAGGGACCCTGAAGGGAAAGAGATAAGCACTGAACACTGACCCCTGACCCTCCATTCTTCTTCAAGTAAAAATATTGCCCAGTAAAACAAATATTCAAATTCTCACAAACCTGTTTCCTGAGTGCTCAAAACTGACCGCTGACCCTAGACCCCTCCCTATCTCGTCCAATAAGACAGACTTCAAATTTCTAAGTGCCCCAAACTGACAAGCTCATTAACTAAGTAACCTCCAGTATAACCTATATAAGTCCAGTTCCCTCCTTTGTCTGGTGGCTCATTTCCCATCAGGAAAGTGGGTCCATTGGCGTCACCCTGTTCCTGATGAAATTTTGTTCCTGAATAAAAGGCTGAGTTAATTGATGAAGTTTGTATTGACCAGGTCCTTTTGTGCTAACACCTACTAATACAAATTCTCAATAAAAGTGAATATACCTTCTTTTAAAGGACTTATAAGATATTCATGAAAAAATAAAGAAAAATGTGTTATCTTAATGAAAATATGGTAATAGACCACAAATTTAAAATGACACTGGGAAAAATAGAATTCAGCAAATACTTCCTTGATCATAATATTTAATACATAAAATAAAAAGCAGCCATCTTTGCAAAAGCATTTGGAAGAACATTCTAGAGAGAAGACACATGATCAAACTTTCCCTGGAATGACCAAAAAAAAAAAAAAAAAAAAAAAAAAAAAATCACCTCAACTTTTCAGAGGCAAAGTTTACTTGTGTAGCTTAAATTGCATGAAGAAAAGAGAGTAACAAGAAGCTATAAAGTAGGAATCATGGACAAGGGCCAGATAACATCAGGCGTGTGGGGTGGGAGATGGATAATTTGTTCCAAAACTAATTAATAGTTACTGGATTTTAAAAGATAGCAGGATTTAATACTAACAGCAGGATTCACTTGATACTTAAAAAAAAATAATTATATTGCAGATAATATTTGTGAAATTAAAATAAGAAATGAAGCAGCCATCATACCATATAGTGGTTTGGTTAGGTTAATAGCAATAAATATGCAGAGAATCAAAGATAATGGAATAGTTTTGAAGTTAAAATCAATCACATCTAGTGATAATTAGTTATATGCTTAAAAGTAAATCAAGAGCCCAGCTCGGTGGCCCACACCTATGATCCCAGTGGCTCATGAGGGTGAGACAGGAGGATTGTGATTTCAAAGCCACCCTCAGCAACAGCAGGACACTAAGCAACTCAGTGAGACCCTGTCTCTAAACAAAATTCAACATTGGGCTGAGGATGTCACTCAATGGTTTAGTACCCCTGAGTTCAATACTCAGTATCAAGAAAAAAAAAAGAAAAGAAAAAAAATAAAAGAAAGAAAGAAAGAAAATAAATCAAGCATAACACAGAAAAGTGTATAGGAACTTGTTTCATTGGAAAGGAAAACACCAGCTGATAAAACTTGCAGGAAGGACTATTTAAGCAAAATATAAAGATGTAACAAAGAATAGGAAGAAATTATTCTAGCTGAGGAATAGTATGTTTAAAAACCCAAGGACAAATGTAAGAGAAAACATCAACTATTCTGCCACTAAAATAAATCAGTTATAAGACAAGGTGGAAAATAATTAGCAGCCAGAATATGGAGGACCATATGATACATATGAAGCAATCAGTACATTTATGAAAATGTAACAGACACCTCTTAAAAGTAATTAACCTTAGGAATAATATGATAAGATTTATTTTCCAAGACCACAAGAACTAAAATTTAAAGAAATGGAGGACAGATTCTTTTTCCCCCAGAGAAAAGTCTAGTTAGACATTGTTGCAGGAAGCTTCATGGAATAATGGCCATGCTAACTACAGTGAGGAAGAGAGTTGAGATAGTACTGTGGAAGAAATTACAGAATTTAGTCACCATTATGAATAAATGCCATAGTGGTTTATAAATTTTAAATTCCATATTAGCTAGCAATTCACAGTGATGATTATAGAGGAAAAATTACAGTCTTTTGTTTTTCTTTACAACTGAAAGCACAATTGCAACGTGTAGCAAGTAGAACAAATAAGAAGGTCAAAATGTTGAGAATTCTTGAATATGAACAATAAGCATGTAGATATTTATATACTTTTGTCTTTATTTTTATTTGTCCTTATTTATTTCCATTCAAAGTCTTTAAACATTGTAAGAATAACAACAAGTACACAGGGAAAGAGTTATTTGTTTGTGTTAAGCCTTGGTAATTTTCCTAGTGGTATGTCAGAGGAATGCTTTTCTATCAAGGAGGGAGTTCCTAGCAGAGTTCTGGCTTTTTTCCCCACACCTCTAAAGGCAGTCTGCTGGATTCACACTGAACATTGCCTGCAGTGGGCCTGAAAGCAAGAAGGAGAGGCATGGGTCAGTACCACATGGTGAGTCGGCTGCTGCCTTCAATTATTGTGTAGTTGGCTCCTCAGGGAAAAATATCATGAAGGAATCAAAAGTAAGATGAGTTTTTCCAATAACAATAACTTTCAGTTTTTAGGATTCAGAATCATGAAACTTTCTGATACTTTAGCTAATTAGATAAATTATGCTTTGATGAATTTAGCACTATTGACTGTGCCTATTGTCAACCAGTTCTTATACATTTCCATGTCAACCTAAAATTAAGTAAATAATAATATGTAAATAAACTAAGTTATTGACACATTATGCTGTAATAAATAGCTGTTATCACCACAGTACTTGCTTACTTATAAGCAAGTGTAACTAGATACTTATAACTAGATACACTAAGATACTTATAGATACTAGATACACTAGATACTTATAACTAGATACACTAAGAAATGAGTTTCTGCATAGTGCAACTTTTTTTGTGGGGGGAGGTTCCAAGTATTGAACTCAGAGGCACTTGACCACTGAGCCACATCCCCAGCCTATTTTGTAGACAGGGTCTTGCTGTGTTCCTTAGCTTTTGCTGAGGCTGTCTTTGAACTCAAAGAGTCCTCCTGCCTCAGCCTCCCGAGCCATTGGGATTAAAGGTTTGCGCCACCACTCTTGGCTTTGTGTAGTGTAATTTCTAAAGGGCTATTGTTGTTCATAGTTCATTTTCACCACAACACGGTACAGTCATAATTCATGGAATATACTCTGTCAGAGAAAGAAAAAAAAAAAAACTTAAAAATGTTAAGATTTTTAAAATAGTAAACATGAATACATTTGATTTTAAGGAATAGGAGAAAGATTAAAGGACAAATCCAGCACCACATAAAATTAAACAAATCAAATAAAGGTATTCTGTCCATCTACAACTAATTTTTTTTTTTTTTTTTTTTTTTGTACCTGAGCTTGAATTCAGGGGCACTCGACCACTGGGCCACATCCCAAGCCCTTCTATTGTATTTTATTAGAGACAGGGTTTCACTGAGTTGCTAAGTGTCTCATCACTGCTGAGATTGGCTTTGAACTCGCTATTCTCCTGCCTCAGCCTTCCAAGTGCTAGGGTTACAGGTGTGCACCACCGTGCCTGGCTTTACAACTAAAAAAAAAAGTTAAAAAAATAAAATATATATATACACACATATGTGTACATAAAATATGTTTCTTTATACTTAAGTAAACATAAAAATATTGCTTTTCTATATACTTAAGTATGTAGAAAAATATAGATATGCGTAGAAAGTTACAATACATATTCTTAGTCCCCTCATATTTTATAAAGGTTGGTATATTTATATTTCTAAAATGTAACAAATGAGGTCTACAAACAAATATTTAGAGTTAATTTAAAATAATCTTAAAATGACAATATGGAATATGAGTAAATATAGAATATAGACATTTTAACCTAATCTTCTTTATGTATCTTTCTGAAAACAAATGCTTATAATACAAAATTAGAAGTAAGCTCCATATTTGACTGAATTATGAATAATGCAATAGTAAAGAAGAACTTATAACTATCAAGTATTTAAAATTTGGAAAAAAAAAAATATTAAAATAAAGCTCAGGGAAGTTGTCCTGACAAGAAAAAAAGAGAGGGGGGAGAAAAAACTTACATAATGATTCATTTTTAATTTGCAGATGTATGGAAAACAGGAGAACTTTCCTATTTTGACCCATTATGAGATCACAGACATGGAGCAAAAGAGGCCTGTGCTCTTTCTTCTTAATCAAGGAAAATGGCCTGCAGGTGAGATCATGAGAGAAAAGAGTCCAAGAGGTTTATGATTGCTTTTTAGTGTCAGATGAAGGGTAAGGAATGCAATGTGAACCACCAAGGAGAGAACAGCAATTGCAGCCCTTCAGTGGATGTGGTCATGTCAAAGGAGTTCCCAAAGGGTTGGGAGACACAGTGCCCTGAATGAAGATCCAACCATGTGATGAGTTACAATTTAATCCAAAATGTATTAAAATTGTATTTACCAGCAAACTTTTCTTTCCCCATGCTACTTCTTCAAACTCAAATGTTTCTATGAAGAAATGGTGGCAAGGTAAACCTGCCTCTACTTAGGTATTAATATTAATGTTACAAAAATTGTCTCACACACAAAAATGTGAGAGATGAAAAATATAAAGTAAAAAAGTTTCAGGGTCGTGAACAAACTTTCAAGTAGACAATTTTCATAAACTTCTAACATTACAAAGAAGAATGGATTACTTTTTAAACATCTAACTATGGCATAAAAGCAAAGAGGAATAATTATAAAAGAAAAAATTAGATGAAAAATGTATGGGAAAGAGTCACTAAATAAATGGAACATTGGCTTCATATCAAAATTATAGCTACATATTTACAAAAAGGAAATAATAGAATTAGCTAAAAATAAATTCATGGATATTATAAAAATATATTTTGTGAAATTATGCAAAATTAAAATCAGAATGGAAGGCAACAATTATTAGGGAAAACTGTATTCAGACATTGAACATAAGCATAATTGGAATTTCTAAAAAATAGAAAACATTCTTGATTACATGAAAATAGTTTAAATTCAATAGCAATAAAGCTTTAAGTAAAGTAATAAAAAGTGCAAGTGTATTTTCAAAAATTGAAACAGAATTTAATAAGTTTTAAAAACTATGTTTAAAATTAGAGTTTTTTTTTTTTTTTTTCCACTTCCTAACTGAGACAGCAGATCTCTTTGATAATACATACTGTCCAAAACCAAGAAAGAATTTTAGCACAATTTGTGGAAGACACTTTCAAGAAGCATTTGTATACTGTATATATTTTGTACTGCAACAGAAAATAAATTGTTTCCAATAACATTTATAACCTCAACGTAGCAATATGATAAAAAATATTTACAGTGATCCTAATGTGTAGACATATGGGCAACAGAAAAATTTACTTCCGATTAATTTTCTAAATTTTTAAATTAACTTTTTAAGTAAATGAGAAAAACAATGTGAAGTGTTTACACCACCTCCCACAAGTTATGTATTCATTTTATGTTGGTTAATAAAAAATTTGTGGTGTATAGTGACGGGATAAGGAAATAAGCTTTTGCATTAAACACATGATAAATATTAAATTTGGTTAAATATTGTTATTAGCATGGAGTCTAATCCAGTCAGTGGTGTTCTTATAAGCAAAGGAGATTAGAACAGAACATACAGAGTATGATGGGAAGACACTGGGAGAAGACAGCCACTACAAGTTAAGAACAGAGCATTCAGAAACAAACAGCTTTTCTGAAAAACTTGGTCTCAGACTTCCAGTTTCCAGAAAGTGAGGAAATAAGCATCTGGTTTTTAGCTTAGCCGGTCAGGGATAACTTGTTATGGCATCCCTAGAAAATTAATATATGTATTAATAATAATACCATTTGAATAGTAAATGTCTAAAATCAGAATACAACTAAACTTTAATTTTAAATTTTTTGGAAGTCTATAAATATTTTATACTACCAAAATGTAGTATAGTTTTACAAAGTAAAACTCTAAGGAATAAACTTGGTTTGATGGCACATACCTGTAATTCCACCAACTCGGTAAGGTGAGACAGGAATATTTAAAGTTCAAGATCTGTTTGTGCAATTTAGCAAGATTCTGTTTCAAAATAAACAATAAAAAAGGTCGAGGAGCTCAGTGGGTTAAAATCCTAGTATAGCAAATTAATAACCAAACAAATAAACTCCAAGGAATAAGATCAATACCACATAGGAATAAAATCTATGAAGATATTTTAAAAATTTGACTACCATTCTTTAAATTAATCATTGTCAACTCTTACTGAATTGAAACTTCTTTAATATCAGATACACCACCATAATTTTTTTAAATGCTAAAATTCTTCTTATTGAACTTACGAAGGCAATTGTGTTTCCTATATCTAGTGTGAATGGATATATTTTCCTAGAAATACTTTTTTTCATAAAATTGTTCAAGAGATAGAAAATATAGAGAAATGAAATCTATAACAGTAAAGAAAAATGTATATGTAATGTTATCATATTCTCTGTTAACTCTTCATTGCTTTGGGGGGGGGGGTCGTGGGTGTTCCTGACTTAACAACTCAAAACTATTTTTTGATCAAGGATTCAGAAATTTTAACCCATGGTTGGCTGGTTCCATTGTTTTGGACCCAAGGCCAACACAGAACATCATGGCTGAAGGGCATTGTGGAGGAAAGCTGCTCAATTCATGATAGCCTGAAGAGAGATGGAGGGGAGAGAGAAAGAAAGGATGGGGCCAGGTACAAGATACAGTTCAAAGGGCATGAAACCACTCCCCACTTCCCCAAATAAGTTACCCCTCTTTCACTTTTCTTCACCTTCCAAGAATCTATTTACATTTGAATCCCTCAATTAATTCTCTGATGACCTCAGAGCCCTCATTGTCCAATCACTTCCCCAAATCCTCACTTATGAATATAGCTGCATTGGTGAAAAAGCCTTCAGCACTTGAAACTCTGAGGGACATTTTCTATCCAATCCATAACATACTCCTAATTAAAAACAACAGAGTTCAACATTATTATGAAAAAAAGTCTTTATTACTACTTAAAAAATAATAAATGCATTAATTTTTGAAATTTATTAATCCCCATGTTTTCTCAGTTGTTTTTATTCTATGCATAAATAACATATATATGCCTATATATACACGTATGTATATATACAAATTTAAACTAAAATGAATGAAATTGGCAGTATGAAATTAAAATAAAATGACCAAGACCAGACTTAAATTATATTGAGAATCCATAATAATGGAGTAGAATAGTGTCTGTAATTAGAACTAGTGTCATTTCAAAAAGTTAAGATATGATAGAAAATATTTTTTAATAAAACGAATTTTTGATTATTCAGGAAAAACCTAGGAAACAAAAAATAAAGGATGTAACAAACAAAAGAAAACTCAGCATGTACATGAAAGTCAAAAGTAAATTCTAAAACAAAGAAATTTATCACAAGAAAGTACATTTGACTTAGCAATATAGGTTCTGCACATTCTTTCCTGAGTTGGTTCAGAGCCCAGACAAGAATATAAACTAATGATGTATAAAGCTATTTAAAAATTAAAGAAAGTAGTAGTTACATATTGTACTTTACTGAAAATAAAAATAACAAAGTGAAAGACACTGATCCATTCTCTTTAATCTTTAAATAAGTCAAATTTATCAACATGTTGGAACAAAAAATAAATAAATGTGAGAAGAATGGAGCCATGAAATATATTAGAAAAATTAAAATGCTATTATATTTTGGCAAATACATATTCAAAAACCTACATTTATTATGAAAAATATTAAATAACACAGATGTGACATTTGTCACCTACCCTATGATAAATAATTTAAACTTCTGAAAGTAATAATTATTGGTAAGAACATCTGTTTAATTAAGTGCTATATTTTTCAGATGTCAATTATGCAAAATTTATGGAAATTGACAATGCAGAAAACTTTTTCTAAGAAATTATTTTTCAAAGTTTTCACAAAGTTATAATTGAATAGCAAATGCATCCAACTGAAGTTGGAATATAGAACCATTAATTTTAAATTATTTAAATAAATCATGGTATAATTATACATTAGAATATTATGCACTTTCAAGTGCAATGCTTTCTGTTTATAAATAAAGGTATAATAAAACTCCAAGATGTGTATACTTAATATATTTTGGTATGTAAACATATCGTATGTATGTATATGTGAAATGTATGGATTGATACTGAAAACACTTATATTTGAAATAGAAAGAAAGCTTTGACTTTAGTTCATTGCTACTTCTTTTATTTTTTCCCTTTGCATAAATGTATATTTTTAAAAAATATTTAAAATGTAAGATATTTAAAACAATGACAAAAGAGTATATGAAGTGTTTACACTTCTCATTCCTCTCCCTCTACAGCCAATTTCCCCATATGTGTTATGTTTATACATGCAAACATTTAAAGATTATACACATTTCCCATAAGAATAGTTCTTCTTTAAAATGAGAACCGTTCTGGAATACTTTCATAGTAGTGGTTGTGAAATATGCTGCTACATGGCATTTAACTTAACTATTCTTAGGATGATGTTATGAAGTGACTTATAACTCACCAAAATTCATTTGGCGAAGTCTCAAGTCCCTCAGAGTGTTATGTACTTGGAGATAATCAAGGTTAAATTAGATCACATAGGTGGGTTTTAATCCAACGACTGATGTCTTTATAAAGGTGATTAAAACACTGGCATGCACATACATAGAGTAATGACCATGGTGAGGACACAAACAAGAAGGAAGCCATTTGCAAGCCAAGAAACCTCAAAGAAGGGAACCCTGCTGGCACATTGACCTTGGACTTCTTTAGAATGTCAAGAACTGTGAAAGAATAACTTTCTTTTGTTGAAGCCTCTATTTATAGTACTTTGTTAGGCAGATCTAGTAAACTAATACATGTAAATATTTATATAGTTATAAATTTTCTCCCTTTGCAAACTGAATCTATGACCATGGGGTACACTCACCTTTGTGCATATGGATTTTTCTTTAGGATGAGAGGGATAGGGGGTTCTTCCTGATCTCTATGAACAGTAGCTCCCTTATTTCCATACCCAGCTTTGTTTTCCTGTTATGCTAATTATCACCTGGAAGGTAATTTATTGTTATGATTTTGATATAAGATATCCTGCAAAAATCATGTGTTTCTTCAGAAATATTCATGGGTGAAATGATTGAATTGTAATATTTGTAACTTAATTAGTTCATCCCAGTTTGAATAGAATGACTAGATGTTTAACTGTAGGCAGGCAGGGCATGGATGAAGGAGGTAGATCACTGGAGACTTGCCCCGGAAGAATTATTATTCCTTCTTCTTGTACTCTTTGCTTTCTGACCTTGACTTAGGCTGGGAAGCTTTCCTTCACTACTTACTGCCCCTTGATGTGGTGACTCACCCTGGGCCCAGAGGAGTGGAGTCAGCTGACCTTTGAAACCATCTTCAACATGTTCTTTTGTTTGTTTGTTTTCTTTTGTTTATTTTAACATTGTGAGAGATGGGACCCAGGGCTTGGCACAGGCTAAACATATTTATTATTGGTGAGCTGCATTCCCAAGGGCCCCAGTATTTGCTATTTTATGATTTTCAAACACTTAGCTAGTTTTAGCGTTTGTGCACCATGTTTTTTTCATTCTCATGCATGTGTGAAAATGATAATTCACATGAATGCTTTTGTAGTAAATACTGTTCTTGTCATTGATTGTAAGATACTCTGAGATGATACGGGGAAGATTTTATATGATAGAAAATAAAGTCAAGATCGATTGCTCCATGGGATTTAGCAGCCCTATTGCTTTAAAGTAGGGGGAGGGAGTGTGCCATATACACTATGAAAATGCTACCGAAGTCATAAATTCTAGAAATCCCAACTTATACGTGTGTGTATGTGTGTGTGTGTGTGTGTGTGTGTGTGTGTGTGTGTGTGTGGTATTTTTTTTTTTCCTTTATGTTTGTCTTATTTTCTAATGGTCCTTGGCTTCTGAGAGTTAAATCTTTATCACTCTAAAGTAATGTTAGAATTAATGAAAAACAAATGATCCTAGAAACATTTGAAAATATTACAGGGTAATGTTTTCTAGTAACAATGATTGTTTTTTTCTTCTTATCTGTAATTCATTTGATATGTAAAATAAATCTGAAATACTATTATTCCCTTAATTATTATCCTTTTAAAATGCTATGACATATTTTTTCATATATAATTGAGCATCAAATATATGTTAATAAATTATATTTTCTGTGAAAAAAATAGTGTTTTAATTTCCATATTTTAACTAAATATAGTGCTGGTTTCTAAAGATTTCCATTATTCAAAGAATGGGTATTAGGCAAAATGGAATGATCAATTATGATATCATGAACAATGCAGTTCTAATTATGATGTGTTAATATGATCTAAAAACTGACAGACATTCTTTCAGGCAATTAAAAACTATTCACAATTTATTATATGAAAGACAAAATTTGTTTATATGTCCTTTTTTTTTAAAAAAAAATGAAAGCTAAGTAAATATTTTTAATGTATGGTAGAGAATTTATTAATAACCAGTGGAAAGAACGAACACAGTGCTTTGAAAGCTGAAGGTTTTTTTGACTTTTCCATGACCTGGATAGATTTCAGAACTATGCTTAGTCACCAGAGCATGCAGTCATTCTGAAGAAGTAAAATAGCAACCTACAACATATTGGTAGGTAACTCCACTGAAGTCACCTATCTTCTCCCTTTATATGTACTAGCATTGATCCAAAGGTTCATCTACAAAGAATGTTGTGTAGAGACATCTTAGTAAAACTTGAGATAGTATAACAACAACTCTCTTTAATTATCCTCTGATTTCAAAAATTATTTGATTTTTCTCTTCAATTTCATCTGTGCTTAAGAGGTCCTTGCATATTGCCTGAGCAGCTCCCCTCTACAAGTGTGCTTTGAGCTTTTCTGGATAAATGTCAGATCAGTTAAAGCTAGATAACCTATTTTTCCATGTTATAAGAAAATTCATGTCTTTTAACAATGAATTTACATTCCAGAAAACTCTTTTGTGGCATAACATGGGGCCTGGGTCATACTTAGGTATTGTGTCATATGGCAAAAACATGATAAATCTGTACTGAATTAATAATTTATATTTTTTATTCCATCCTTTTAAAATGCCCTTATATTTTCAAAAGCTTTATCAACTTCTAAAACCTTATATTTCTATGTTCTTGGGACAAATAGAGAGGATCATGGTCCTCAAAGTAGTTCATGTGCTCAATTAGGACATAATTCTTTTTAGAAAAGTATTACATGAGTAAAATTATATTTAGGACACCATCAAAAACACTACAAGAATTCTGCTCTCAATTTATTTTTTCAACATATAAGTTTTTAAGTTAAATTGCTTATTGTAAAGTGTATTCATTTTTCAGGGACTCAGTCATTTTCTTTTCCCTCAACACACAGGCATTTTTGTAGAATTTGCTTATTCTTTGTTGATGAGAATTAGTTCTTATTGTTTTCTCTTGCAGTAATGGAATTTTGCTAAGTATGTTAGGAGTTCACAATAGAAAGTTATGTAGGCATTTATGTTATATTCTATCAGATTTGCTGATGTAGCCCTTACATTTACCTTTGGTAATCTTCAACTCTTAAGTTTTTTTTTTTTGTTGTTGTTGTTGTTGTTGTTTTGTTTTGTTTTTGTTTGTTTTAGTTTTTGTTTTCATTTATTTTCTTTATAATACCCACTTTATTGTTTACTCTTTTACTTACAAGTATCTCATCAGTTTTTGAAAATGAATTCTTCTTAAGTTAAACAAATTGCCAATTTTTGAAAATCTCATTTCAGAATTACCTGTTTGACTTACTTCGTTTTACAAAATGTGTTTTTACTGTAGTTTTTTTTTTGTGTGTGTGTGTGTGATCATTACACACTGCTCTAGAGAAATTTTTCAGCATCTCTCCCTCAAAAAACAAGAGAAACATAATCACAAACCATAGCTTCAAACATAAGCAAAGTGAAATAATGATATTACTTAAAGACTCTGAAATTTAAAGGAAGAGTCAGAGAAAGAGAATATAACAAAAAATCTATAATTACATGTAGATTAAAGATGAAAAGGCATTTTTAAATTTCCCAGAGGAAAGATCTGTATATTCATACTATTTTAGTAATAACTAATATCTCACCTATGCAAAAAAATTATGTATTCATATCTCCAGCTATTTGAAATTTTAGTTTTTAACTCATTGTGAATAAAAAAATAAAATTTTTCATAGAATTAGTTATTTTCAAAAGAAATTTGAAAAAAAAATCTAAGGGGTACATAAATATGTGTTCACACACACACACACTAAAAGACAAAAAATAAAACACACATGAAATAGTACATATTTTCCCTCTTAAGCTTATTAAAAAGAGATTGGTAATGAGGCTATCAAAGACAGCTACTACTTATTCTTTCCTGCAAGTCTTATATGGGCTATCTTTTAATACATTATTTAGGTTATTCATGATTAGTACATTACCTGTAGCGATATATTGGTTAACTTCTTATGTGAAACGTATTGATTGATATTTAAAACGAAGTGCTACTTTTTTAACCTGGAATTCCATTTGCTAAATTGCCTATATTTGTATGAATCCAAAAATTAGATTTGATTTAAAAAAGAGAGAGAGTCCACAAAACTAGGAAAAGCTTGAATAAGCTAATTTTAGATCATGTTCAATTATGTATGTGCTGTATTTCAGGATTAGCAAGAGAAGAAAGATTCAATGAGGAGAAAGCTTTCTCTGCCAATGATTCAATATCAATGAAGAGCATTGTTAGGTAATTACTAGGGAAATTTACAGAAAAATATTGAAATCACAATAGAATACAAAGCTGAGGACAGATGAAATACTATAGTAAGAAAATGTTTTTGACGTTATTCTTTTTTTTTCAAATTTATTTTTTATTCTAAGTTGTTAGAAATGACAGCAGAATGTATTATATTTCATATTATACTCATAGAGCATATTTTTCCATATCTCTGGTTGTATACAAAGAATATTCACACCATTCGTGACTTCATACATGTACTTAGGGTAATGATATTCATCTCATTCTACCATCTTTTTTTTTCTACACCCTTTTGCCCCCTCCCATCCCCTTTCTCCCCATTGGCCATCCTAGTGTTCCTCTAATCCTCCTATGCTCCCCATCCCAACCCCACTGTGAATCGGCCTCCTTATATCAGAAAAAAACATCTTGCATTTGGCTTTTGGGGACTGGCTAGCTTCACTTAGAATTATATTCTCCAATTTCACCCATTTACCTGCAAATGTCATGATTTTATTCTCTCTTATTGCTGAGTAATACTCCATTGTATATATATATACCACATTTTTCTTATCCATTAATCAACTGAAGGGCATCTAGGTTGGTTCCACAGCTTGGCTAGTGTGAATTGTGCTGCTATAAACATTGAAGTGGCTGTGTCCCTGTAGTATGCTGTTTTTAAGTCCTTTGGGTATACACCCAGGAGTGGGATAGCTGGGTCATAAGGTTGTTCCATTCCCAGTTTTCCAAGGAATCTCCATACTGCTTTCCATATTGGCTGCACCATTTTACAGTCCCACTAACAATGTATGAGCGTACCTTTTTCTCCACATCCTCTCCAACATTTATTGTTGTTTGTGTTCTTAATAGCTGCCATTCTGACTGGTGTGAGATGAAGTCTTAGAGTGCTTTTGATTTGCGTTTCTCTAATTGCCAGAGAGGTTGAGCATTTTTTCAAGTGTTTATTGATTGATTGTATATCTTCTTCTGAGAAGTGTCTGTTTAGTTCCTTGGCCCATTTAGTGATTGAGCTATTTGTTTTTTTTGGTGTTAAGATGTTTAAGTTCTTTATATATTCTAGAGATTAGTGCTCTATCTGATGTGCATGTGGTAAAGATTCTTTTTTTTTTTTTTTGTATTTTCATAAGTTTTTAATAAAACACAAATTACATAACACAGCATAAGTTCCGAAAATTGGGATTTCTAAACCAAAAGAAAATCCCATTTATTTTCAGTTAGCAATGTTAAGTCATTTTCTGCACACAATATTTCAGTTCCCATCAACAGTGTATTATTAGGGTTTTAAGATTCTTAAAGATATAGTGATCCAGGAGGGCTGCTTCTTTGCTATGTTCCTGTTTGACCTACCCAACCCCACAATATCCTGTGATTTTTCAACTGATTCTTTCACTAGATGTCAGGCAAGTGGAGAGAGCAACAGTGAAAGTACAACTAAGACCACAATTAGTTGTTTTTATGTATTTTATTTATTTTTGTGGTGCTGGGTTCAATCTCCAGCATCTCATTCATGCTAGACAAGTACCCCACCAGTGAGCTACTTCCATAATCCCACATATTCATTTTTAAAGTTCTGAAATTGGTGACTAAATGCATTCAAGTTGAATAGTGATCAGGTATATGGAATGTATAATGATTTTATAACTGTAAATAGCAGCTGCAGGAGGAAACATTATCTTCTGATAATATCCATCCTTTTTTTCTTTTCCTCAAGGAAATATTCCCTAAATGTTTAGAGAGCTTAGATCCAGGTATGATTTCCTAAAACAATATGCATTTCTTCTCTATAGTGCTCAACATAATTTTAATTGAAGAATTGACTTTGTCAAGGTTGATTGAATGCATATCACAACCTCCTCCCAAATATAAATCTTGTAAAGCAAGGCCTAAGTCTGTTATGATTTTTATACACAGAGTCTGCCTAATAAATAATAAACTTAAAAAAAATAATGTGCTAACCTGAGTGAACAAATGAGAAATACATATAAACAAATGGATAGGTGACTTGTCATACAGAGTTGTCCCTTTCAAATAGGAATACATTGCATATCTGCATACTTTTGATTCAGTTTATATATTTCTTCTAAGAAGTGACAAGACTTAAGAGAATACTATGCAGAGATTTTTTGGTTCTTTAGTAGAACATCTATAGTGTTTTGGTTAAGGTGTCCTCAGACTGAAGCAATAATGACACTATTGATATCTAATGGAAGATTCAATAAAAAGAAGGTAGAATCTAAGGAAAGTCTATTCTGCCCCAGAACATAAATACATAAGCTGTTTGAGCACACCATTTATATTTTATCATATTATACTTCATTATGTTGCTTGCCATCTGGTAGAACTTTAAAATTGCATAGCGGAAGATAACATTGTCCTTGCTAATCCTTGCCCAATTCATGTTCCATGCCATTGAATTAACTACCTATTCTACCTAGAAAAATCCATCTTCCTTATTCTTAATGGCCAGGAAAATGCTCTTACTTGTTCCTCTGGGAATATCTACATGTCACCTTCCCAATAAAGTGTTCCCAAACCAGGTGTATAAATGTTCAGCCCTCTCTGTTCCCATTGCACATATTTTTGTAAGCTCAGCAATTGCACTTGGCAAGTTTTACTGTAGCTTGCTGTGTAGAAGCATGTTGTTTCCCACTATTAAATGGCCTCATTAAGTGAGTTATGTTTCCATCTATACTACATTGCAGAGTGCTTGATATAAGTCGTATCGAGAGTAAACAGGTTGAATGCATTAATGAAATGCATATAGAATTTGGCAGAATTAGAGATTTTACCATTTAGAGAAATATAATAATAAATTTTTTCCCATCAAATTAGGTAATTTGAATATAAGATAAGAGTCTGGTGTGAAAATTAGCATCTACTTTGCTTCCACAAGCTTAGATTTATCTATGCATCTTCAGGGCTAAGTCTATCTATCTTATTTTGTGAGTTACTGAGCATATTTTTTTTGGCTTCATAATATTGTATTCTACTATCCTCTGATATTTACAGTACCCTATATAACCCATATATTCTTTAGTAGCTTTTGCTATTTTACAGAGTTTTCAACATTTTGACTGTGATATACTTGGATGTCATTAACCAACCAGTAATTAGCTTAACATTAATGAATTTCATTTTTATCACATTAAATCTATAAACAGAAGAACTAGAAGTTATAATTTCTTACAAAATATGAGGTTTGAAGTAAATTATTTTCTTTAAAATAATCTACTATTTTCTACTTACAGAAAATTCTATTATGGTATATACTGAAAGTAGAATGGATAATTGAGGTGAACATCTGTAAGAAAACAATGAATACATTTTTAAACTTTCTTGGTACAATGATTAAATGGGAGACCATAACTTTCAATAAAAGTAGAATATGTTATGGAGATAGACATATTTATTATCCTTTTGCAAATGTATTTTTGAATCTATTGAATTTGCATCAAGTTGTTTTCTATGTTTCCCATTGAAATTAAAAACAAAGAAAATTTACAGATATATAGAATATAAACAGAATAATAAACTTCATCTTCATATTCCATACACTTCTGTCCTGCCATTATTTCATATTTGTCTTCGACAGTTCTACATTCATGATTGTTCTTTTCTTAACATTTATTTACAGACATATCAATGGGCACTAAGATCTTTGCCCCTTAAATTAATATTTACTTTCAGTTTGCTAAATTCGAAGATAGCGTTACTATGAGATTGTTTTGCCATAGTAGTGTGTTTTAACTTCTTGCTTATTGTTTTGTGTTTATCCATTGTATGCTTATTCTTTGCAGTCACCATGAAGCTTAAAAAAACATATTTTGATTATAACAAGCTATGATAAACAACTGAACATAATCATAAAAAGAACACCAAATATGAAACAGTGAAAATAACTCTATACTTGCACTCCATTCTTCTCCACACAATGAATTTAGATGTCCTTTTTTAATATCTTTCTGTGTTACCTACTTATTAACACATTAATGTAGGTATTATTATTTTTTTATATATATACATATATATTTTTATTTGCTGTTGGCCCTTTATTTTATTTATCTATTTATATGCAATGCTGAGACTCAAACCCAGTGCCTTACACGTGCTAAGCAAGCACTCTACCACTGAGCCACAACCCCAGCCTAGGTATTATTATTTTAATCGTTTTTTTAGTTTTCATACTAAAATATGAATGGTTGATATAACATATATGCAATATTAGAACATCCTGAATTTGTTTATATAGTTTCACTAACTGATCAGTTTTATATCTATTGATATTTTCTTCTTACTCATGAGAATTTCTTTCAGTTTGAAGAGCTTCTTGTGGCATTTTTTACATGACAGGTCTAATAGAAATATATTACCCAAGTCTTTGTTTGTCTAAGAATGTCTTTATCTCTCCTTCATTTCTAAAGCATACTTTCCTAGACATACCATTCTTGGTTGGATGCTTTTCCTCTTCCATTACTATGAAAAGCTCAGCCTACACTCTCTTGATTTATAAGATGTTTGATGATAAGTCTGCTGTCAGGTAAATTGGGATGTCATCATTTAATATTGTTTCTTTTCCTTTGCTGCATTGAGAATCTTCTCTTCATTTTATTTTTAGAGTTTCATTATAAGAATTCTTATGGTAGACATAGTTGAGTTACATTTCTCTGGCTACCTATGACCTTGCTGTACCTGGATATTATATTCTTTCTTAGGTTTGTATGTACTTATTTTATTTCTTTTAAAACATTTTTTCTATTCCTTTCCATTGTCAAGACCTTGAATCCCAATAACCCAAATATTTGCTCTTTTTATGCTACCATAAATTTCCCAAAGGCTTTCTTTATCCTTCTTCATTTCTTTCATTTTACCTCTTTCCACTGTATTTTCAAATATCTGTCTTCAAACTCACAGATTCTTTCTTCTGTTTGATGTATTCTGATATTGATGCTATCACATTGAAATTAAACTTAGTATACATTTAGCTCAAGGGTATCAGTTTGATTTTTTAAATTGTTTCTATTTCTCTTTTAAGTTTTTTTTTTTTGTACAATATTGAAATGTTTCTGTTTTGAAGCTTGCCAAGTTTCATTAAGATGTCTGCTTTAAATTCCCCATGTGAGAGATCCCTCCTACTGATTATTGTCTGATCACTTCCCTTCTGTGGCCTTCTTTTAAACATCAGAGTTCAGAGAGCTCTTGATGTTCTGTGTAGGACAACATCTGAGAATCAGAAAATCAAGTATTACTCCAGTCATCATGATCAGGCTTTGTTTTGTCCTTTGTTTCCAGAAATTCTCAGCATCTTATTTATTTTCTCTGAATTATGGTCACTTCTGCAGTTTCAACACTGGCTGATTCCATAAATCCAGATTGGCATGTCTATTACTGGTGTTATATTATATTTTTCAGCACTAGGAGATGACCCAAGCCTACATCCGTCCCAAGTCTGTGGTTAGTTTTCAGTTTATCATGAACTACATAAGCGACCTAAAAATGGTGGTCCATTCTTCCAAGTTTCTCCATGAGCTCAGTAGGTCCCAGTGCCTGTCTATAGTCAATGATCTGTCATTAGGCATGGTGGATGTTTACCAAGTCATAGGCAGGATGACTCTCTTGGTACACGTCTCAGAGTCCTATGCTATGACCATGACTACTAACCTGACAGCACTATCCACCATAAACAACATAGATCTGGGATAGAAAAGAGGTTCACATTTTCACCGGTTGCCTCTGCTGAGGTGAACTTAGGAACAAAGACTACAGCAATGACCACAGGAGATTCTGCTCAGAACAGAAGTTTGAAAGACTATGCACAGGTCTCCATGTGGAACTGGGATGTGCTAGAATCTCAATCCATAGGCACTGGCCTGGGTTTGGGTGTCATTAGGGTCTGCTTAGTGTAGGTTTCAGCAGTTCAGCAGTTAGTTCCAAGGTCGTATACTTTGCTCACTAATGTCTTACCTTCATCAAATGGAGTATCCATCAAGCATATTATGTTCCCCAAGTTGAAGGCCATTTATTGGTTCCCAAAGCTAATAATAAAATCAGTTAAACCAGAGTCTGACAGCAAGTACCTTCATAGTCTCAGGTGTGTACTGGGCTAATGCCAAAGCTGGCAGAGATATAAGCTAAAACAAAAGTCCATCCCACAAGGGTGTATGTCTCTGTCTAGTGTAAGGGATGTTGAGAAACCCATACATGAGCATCTGCATGGAAATAGTTGTGGTGCCCTAGCTTAGGCTAATGGGTGGTAGAGTCAGTTTCTTAGATGTCAAAACTGATAGTAATGCTTGTATAATTATATCAGAATTGATTCTGCTGTCCTGTATAACTAAAAGAACCAACGAATTTTTAACAACTACAGATAAAATTTTAAAAAAATAAAACAAAAAAACCAAAAAACAAACTTGATAGTAAAGTGAGTCATACCTGAGACACACAGCCACAAGGACCTACAGAAGAGTTCCCTAAGCCAAATTTGAGGTTGGCACTCTTGCAGGCCAAAACTAGACTCTGACTTAGGTCTGCAAGTCTCTGACTCTAGGAAAGGTCTAGAGCCTCTGTGAGCTGTAGCCTGTATACAAGGACTTTTGCTTCAGCCTGATATTCAGTCTCACCACAGGGGTCTCCTGCACTGAATTGCAAGCTCACTTGCAAGTCCTGTGCTAGCTTTTGAGTCCAGCTTCCCAGTGGGTGGAGTCTTGTTTATCCCTCTACCTATGAGTTTGGCCAATGGGTGGTGGAGACAATTAGTCATTTGGCCAACACAATTCCTGAGGTTCAGTCTATGGGTATTGGCCTGCAGGTAGGAGACATAGTGATCTTTCCAGTAGTGGGTTTCTCTGTAGCAGGTCTAGGACCTCTCAAGTCTAAGGGCTTTCCCTGGATCAAGTGGGAAGTTTCTCTATCCATAGTGTTTGGATTTGGGTGGAGTGAAACCAACAGCTTTGTCCTTCCTGCCTTCTTTAATACATCTATTCTTATCCAGAAAGTAGGCACTATGGTTTCTTGCCATGACCTGCACCGCTATTAATTCAAGTTCTCCGACGGTGAGGGGATGGAGAAAAGACAGACACACCAATAAAGGAAAAGCTGGATATGCATAGTTGACTACTGCTTGGTAGGGAGGTAGTGACAAAACAAGCTCAGCACATTTATTATATAGGTATAAACATCAAAAAGATTTATTGTGAGAAAGTTTCTTCAAAGTAAGCAGAACCAAGGTCATGTATATGAGCAACCCGATTATGATTATTAGCTTGTGCCCATAACTTTCCACAGCTGAGCAGCTGATGTCTGAACCTCATGGTCAAGAACTCAATAGCTCCATGGCTGGCCCAGAACCTTCTATTGAACAGAGCATCACCATAGCAACCGGGAAGTCTCAAATTGACACCTTCACACCAAGAGTTCCCAAGAGAGGCATCGACTCTGTCACAGGACAGTTCAAGACCCATAATTCAGTTGTCACTCCGGACAGTTTCTCAGTTGGCTTCCAAGCTCTTTGAAAGTAGTTTGTGAAAACCTGTTCACACTGGTTATCTGTGGGAGAGGATCACAGGAGGAACTTAGTCACTCTCTTGTTCTGTCCTCATTTTCTTTTGATATTTCTACTCTATATATGTGTATGAGTAGGAGGTGTGGGAGTCTGTGCATATGTTCCCATTGTGTGCAAATGTGTGGGTTTTTTAAACAGTTTGTACGTTTTGTTAAATCTGTAGCAATCACCATAATGTACAAGATACAACTAACACATTGAAATGCTTAGTGTATGGACAACAACCATGAATTAATTAATTATTAATTAGACTTACAAGGTTTCCTAGTAGAAGAATCTTTGTAAAGTTCATATCTAAGTTTTAATTTCTAAATATGCCTTCTATGTTAAAGGATTCTTTGAAGAAATCATTTTACTGTTAAAACTTTAAAAAGGTAGTTATTTTAATTTAATGACCTTAAGGTACTCATGGAACACCCCAGTGAAAATACAAAGTACTTTGTAAATTATCAGGAGATGCATTACTTAGGCAACGATCAAGGGGGAATTTTGAACACTTTCTACCTTAGAGTTTGGCAAGTATTTCTCTTTGTTTAAGCTGTGTGTGTGTGTGTGTGTGTGTGTGTGTGTGTGTGTGTATGAGTAGGTGTGCATGTGTTTGTGTGGGGATGTGGGAGTGTATGGCTCAATTATACTATTGAAATTAATTTATTTATTCAGTCTGCACTAAAATATAGCAAACATTCTGATTTTAAACAGACATCAATATCAAAGATTCTGTAGGAAATAGTTTAATATTGAAATATATGGATTTAAATTTGGAATGTGTTACAAACAAATGAGAAATAATAAGTAGTTTTTTGTTACATTTAATAAACCTTTATTAAAGGTAAATATGCCTGTACATGGATTAGTGTTGAGATTTTTTTTTTTAATTTCAGGGAATGTCAATAATTTTAAGTGATTTTTAAAAACTGCTTGTAAATTATTAACATCATACTTTATCCAAGTTACTAAACCAAAATATTCTCTTCTTATTATCATACAGAAATTAGAAAAACTGTGACATAAATAGTGTCATGTTGTATGTCTGTGCTATATCCTCACAATTAGCAAAGCCTCTATTGAAATAATACTACTGAAGCTATTTCAAAATGAATAATTTTTATTCATATACCAGATTCTAATTTACTGCTTGATGCCTAAAATATAATACAATTAAAACTGTATTCTTTTTTTTTCAAATTTATTTTTTATTCTAAGTTGTTAGAAATGACAGCAGAATGTATTACATTTCATATTATACTTATAGAGCACATTTTTACATATCTCTGGTTGTATGCAAAGTTTATTCACACCATTTGTGATTTCATACATGCACTTAGGGTAATGATATCCATCTCAGTCTACCATCTTTTTTTTTTTTTTCAAAACCCTTTTGCCCCCTCCTTCCCCTCCCTCCCCATTGGCCATTCAAAACTGTATTCTTATGAATATGTTTTATGTTGTGAGGAAATTACTTTTTCCATGTATGCAAGTCTATACTTCCACTTGCTATTATTTATTCATAAGACTTTAAAAATATATACATAGTAGGTTTCACAAGCAGCAGTAAGTTAACATTTTGACAGAAAAAACATTACACAAAGTTGCATTACATGGTTGAGAAGCTGAAGAAAACATTGTCAGTCTTCAAAGTGCATTAATTGTGATTATTTAAGAATTGAAATTCAGAAGTATGGTGGACATTCAAGAGGCATATACTTTGCATGTAAAGGGAGTATTATGATAATTTTTGCAATCTGCACTAAGATATAGCAAACATTGTGATTTTAAATAGACATCAATATCAAAGATTCAGTAGGAAATAGTTTAATATTAAAATATATGGAGTTACATTTGGAATGTGTTACAAATGAATGAGAAATAGCAAGTATTTTTATTTTTTTAACATTTAACAAACTTTTATAGTAGTTCTATACAATATGTATTATTCTAGGCATAAGGATATCAGAGATGAATGAGACAAGAAAGTCTTCCTGTATTAAGCTTACCTCATAAATAAGATGCTGCAAAAATATGTATATTTAGTAATAACATATATGTAGGAGTATGTATACATTTATATGTACAATTATGATTTTATAGAGTAATAATACTATGTATACCTACATAATATCTATGTTAACACCTTTTTACATTTGAATATTTGCATACATATACACTACAGAAAATACACAAAAGTAGCCAAGTGTTAAAAATTATTACAGAGGTGAAATTGTTAGTACAGAGAGAAAAATCAAGCCGTATCTCATTAAGTAGGTGGCAAATGATGGCAGATATCAATGAATGAAATGAAACAGAGAAACAAGTAAAAATATTGGCAGAATATTTATTCACAAACTAGTACCCGAATGTTACAGGCATTTTATGGGTAATATCCCCAAACTGGAAACAACCTAGATAGCCTTCACTTGTTATTTATTTATTTACTCATTCACTTATTAACTTATTTTTTGATACTGGAGCCTGTACCCAGGAGTGTTTTGCCACTGAACTACATCCCAAGTCCTTTCAGTTTGTACATTTTGTTTTTGAGACAGGGTCTCACTGAGTTGCTGAGGCTAGCCTTGAACTTATGCTTCTCCTGCCTGAGCCTCTCAAGTTGCAGTGATGACAGGTGTGTGTCACCAAGTCCTGCCTCCAGATATCCTTTAGAGTAAATGAAACAACAATGAACAAGTGACTGATACACATAAGAACTTGAACAAATCTCAAAGATGTGATGCTGCGGGAAAGAGACAATCCTAAAGGGTCGCTGTGTTCATCATCTTTCTATCACTGACCAAAATACCTAACAAACTATTTAAGGGAGGAAATTGTATTTTGGCTCACAGTTTCAAAAGTTGTAGTCCATTATTGTCTGGCTCTACCTTGTTTTACACTTGAGGTAAAACAGAACATAAGGGCAGAACGATGTGGTAAAGTAAAATTGCTCAACTCATTTCAGGCAGGAAGCAAAGAGAGAACAAGAAAGAGACAAAAGAACACAAGATAAACCAATCCAACGCACTGTATCCCAATATCCTACTTCTTTCAACTAGGTCCCTCCTCCTGGCAGCCCATTCTGCTGTCAAAGGAATAATACGCTGATGCAGTCAGATCTCTCATAATCCCATCTCTTCCCAAAAGTCCCATTACTAGAGATTGCTCCATTGGAGACCAAGCCTTTAATACCTGAGCCTTTGGGGGACATTTTGGATCTAAATGATAAGTTACATATGAAATAATTTCATTTATGTGCCATTAGGTAAGACATACAATTAGAGCAACAGTGATAGATAAATATGTTCTAGGGACTGGGGTTGGGGACAGGGTGTGGCTAGGGTTTACCTGAGATGATTTCTCATGGGATGAGAACAGTTCTGTATCCTGATTATAGTGATTATTCAAAATCTGCTGAGTAAATATTCAAATCTGCTCATGTGATAAAACTTAGTAGAATTCTAAAACCACCAAATTCATACTACTCCCCCCAAAAATACTCTGAATTTTTTTTTTTTTTTTTTTTTTTTTTTTTTTTTTTTTTGTGGTACCAGGGATTGAACTCAGGGGCACTCGACCACTGGGCCACACCCCCAGCCCTTTTTTGTATTTTTATTAGAGACAGGGTCTCACTGAGTTGCTAAGTGCCTCACCATGGCTGAGGCTGGCTTTGAACTCGCGATCCTCCTGCCTCGGCCTCCCAAGTGCTGGGATTACAGGCGTGCGCCACCGCGCCCGGCCTGAAATTTTTTGAAACCCAATAAGTTTGTGAAACTTGATGAATTACACAAGCATCAATTGCTTGACATTGTCAATATTCCATTGTTATGCAAGACATTATTTTTGGGTAAACATGAGCTCTGTATTATTTTTTCAACCTTTTTAGTGCAAAATAATAAAACTACTTTAAAATCAAAACAAAAGACTAGGGGAAGAGCAACTGTTAGTTTTTTAGGTGTGAACAAATATAGTATGTTAGAGAAACCAATTAGATTCATACTGTACACAGTAAGCACTGTTTGCAAAATGGATAAAAGCAATGCACAACAAACATTCAAATGTATTTTAAGTCAAGTAATCTCGGAATGTATGTAAAAGTAGAGGTTAGAGATTTCTAGGTCCCTGTTACTATTTGCAATTTATTTTGTGTAGGATGTGAAATATTAGAGTATTTAGAGTTGAGAAGTAAACTCAATTCATTTTTACTTTACAAAGCAGCCAATGAAAGATTTTTACTTGTGACTGCTAATGTGTCAAATAGACACTATTCAACATTTAGATTTAGATAAAATTTATATCTAAAAAATATTCACACAAATATGTTAAATAATTCACACATTTGTTTAAATATTTAACCCACATTTTTGGCATGTGATTTTGCCATTTCATCTCCCGAACAGATGGAGCATAGTCACTCTCTTGTCCCAGCCTGACTTTGGATTGACAATTTGACTTGCTTTGGTCATTAAAACGAGTCAGAAGTGACAGGGTGCCACTTGAAGTTCCAGACTTATGAGAATTTGAGTGCTTCATCATCCACCTCTGCTCTCACTTAGTGAAGAACATGTACCAGCAAGTGCTTTAGTCCTGGGAGGAGGATAAGAGACACTTAGAGAGCACCACAGCTGTGTTGAAGCTAGCAAAAAAGGGCAACATCACTGAAAAACAGATGTGCAGTGAAAAGCAGAATCCCCTTGCCAACCCTGACCCTCCTGCACACTTTCCAGCAAAAATTAAATATTGTTCTTTGAAGTCACTGAATATTAGGGTGACTTGACATTGAACATTGTTTTGGAAATAGCTAACATGAATTTGGAGATGTAAGCAACGTGTGTTTTAAACTAAGGCTTGATCAGTCTACATGTAAAGAAAATATTAACCTACATTAAAATTATATCTTTAGTAAAAAATATTTTAGAAATTACATAGAATTATTTGAGCCAATATGTCAAATATATCTTAATTTCTCTCTGAAACTCAAAAGACAGGAGTGCATGTAGATTAAGTTTTGGGAAATAATGGCCACATAAATAGTCCTTTAAAATGTGGAGTTAGATGAGATGTACAGAGAAACAATACTGAGAAATAACAAAAGATAAGGAGTGAACTCTTAAGCAAACTCTCAATTATAAAGTGGGGAGGAAGAAATGAGAAGGAAGGCTGAGGAATAAAAGAAAAGAAATGAAGCAAACAACAACAAAAAAACACAAAGAGTTTAATATTTAATAATTTCAGATATTGGAAATGTTATAGCAATGTTTTATTGTCTCATTCATTTTTTGTTTGTTTGTTTTGGTGATGGTGGTGATTGAACCCAGGGCTTTGAGATTGTGAGGCAAGCACACTACCAACTGAGCTATATCCCCAGCATCTGTCTCATACATGTTTGAGTTAAAATATTTGCAATTTTATTATGGAATGTTTTATTATAGTATTAAATTCTTATCCTAATTAATTTATATTATCCTAATTAACAGCTTTACTAAGTTTGCTGGTTGTTAATAGACCTGATATACCCTGAAATATTTTATCTTTGTTGAGTTTAATCTTCCTAATTCTGAAAATTTATTTTTTTCAAAACTTACACAAAATGGACTTGATATGTACTTAGTACACAATTATGTTGCAAATCTGGTACACCATCCACGAGCAGAAAAGATCAGGAAAAGCAAAGTAAGCATATGGGATATCTGAACAACATTAAAATAACATAATTTAAATATGGTACATACCAAACAAAACAATTCTTATTGTTTTCAATGACCTATGTTGCATGAATCAAAATTAATACATGCTGTATTACTAATTTTTAAAATATCATCTCTCTCCACAATGAAATTAAGTTAAAAATAATGACAAAAAGAAAATTCCACTCTTAGAAACAAATACTTCTAAGTAACCTATGGTTAATAAAGACTCTTTAAGGAAAACTAATGAGAAATGAGGAAGAAATACATGATACAGTTGGATACATTTTATCTTTGCTCAGAAAATAATTTATAGACTTACATACATCTATTTGTAAAACAAAACAGACAGTCCATGATGGAATATTTCATCTCAAGAAGCTGGAAAAATAAAGGAAAAAATATAAAACTATAAAAGTAGAAAAAAATTGAACATAAAAATAAATTAAATTAATGATATAGTATTTGAATGTGCAATATAAAACAATTGAAATATAGTAGTTCTTTGAAAAGATCATTGTATTTGATAATTCCTTCATTAAACTAATGAAGAAAATTAATGTTAAAATTAAAATTACCAGTGACATATTTAAAAAAATAAAACAATAAACTGGAAATTTTGAGTAAATGTGGAATTATTTTACATGTAGTGTTCATAATACCTCATACAGAGAATGGACAATCCAAATAGCTTTAAACATTTGTAGAGAATTAATCAATTGGAGATAATAGGACACATTTGATAATATCACACTTTCAATATACTATTATTAGGAAGAAATATGGTGCAACATACGGGTATATAAAAGTAGATACAGAGAAGTGTTAAGCAAACATTTTCTGGGAGATATTTTGTGTGATTTTTTTTCTTTTAATTTGATCAATATTCTGAATAGACTATCTTTTAAAATAGATGAGAAAGACATATTTTTAATATATGATGGCATTTTCTGGTACGAAAAAATAAAAAATGACTGTCCTTTCTCAGGGCTGAATGTAACGTCTGTTTCTATACTAAGAATTGCAAAAGTTCATAGCTGACACATACTCCTTTTTAGCACATTTATATGAACATCTCCAAGCTGCTCAGCCTCCAATTCCTTATTTTTATTGCTTTATAGGGCAAGGGCTCTGTTCTCAAAAGACTTATGCCCAAATTCTAAACTGAATTTTGGGTTTTAGAAGGAAAATTGATCTTCACAGTAATAGTGCAAAACGACCACTAAGACTTATATAAATAACACCAGTATGCTGAAATGTAGCCTTGTCATTGTGTAAGAAAGAACATTTTTCCCAAATAGAATCAGTTAAGATTTAAAATTAAAAAGAAATATCTTGATGGAAGAGATTCATTTTTTCAAATATATCACTACAAAGGTTTGAAATTCAACTACAGTACAGAGTTGACTAAATCCAACAGTTCTCAACATTATTTTAGCTTGACTTACTTTCAAGTAAATATCATACCTTTGTTAATATTCATAGGAATGTTCACACCATCTTAACCAAACAAAATTCATCAAAATGTATAATTTGTACCACATAGGAAATATTCTTTCACACGTGCCTTATTATCCTATGCTGTGTGAAAATTTCACTTTAGCTATTGCAGAAAAATATCTAAATTCTATTACAAAACTCTCTCATGCTAAAGCTCATTTCAAAATAGAAAATTAATATGATCTAGATGCAAAACTTATTTTTTTTCAAAATGATGTAATTACATAAAAGCCATGTATGTATATCTGACAAAAGAGGTGTTTTAGCTTTATAGTCACATCTTGGAGGTAGCTATTATTTATAGATATATTTGTTTTGAATGTTTAACTAATATTTTAAATCATGGGTTAAAAAACTCCAGCAAGCTACAAAATTAACTACATCTCTCAAACATTAAGGCAATATCATGTACAGAATCAATAGTGAATAGCTGATATTTTAATATAACTGTGTTCATACACTATTATAAAACCAGAGAATAAAAACTTCAGATTTGCCTGTCTTGCTTCTTAATTTGTATAATTCTGTTACTGACAACATTATTTGAATCTTGATTGTAAAGTATTGATTTTAGTGCATTTCTGTGAGGTGTGTCTGCATGATTACCCTTAATTAATTCCACAGTGTATACTTATATAGTTTTAGTTGCTAAAATAAGCAAACAACAACAACAAAAATATAAACAGAGAAAAAGTATATTAGGTTGCTGAAAGAAATAAATAGAATTATTTAAACACACACACAAACACATACAGATGCACAATGTGTTCCAAGATTTTATTCATTTTCCCAAACTTCCATGAATTCTAGTTGAAATTCTTGCCTAATTAACTTCTTCAAGGCATGGAAGCTATTAGTTTTTTATACATTATCTCAATGAATTTCCCCCCCTGTCTGAATCCTTAGCAAATATTCAATGATGACACAAAAGGTGCCTCAATGTGTGAGGAGGAGCTGAAAGAACACAGTTTCTGCAATTAGAACAAGTATTTTAAGCTACTTTCTAGCCTAGATGATTCTTTAATAAAAGAAGCTCCTGATTATAATTGTACTTGTTTCTCTTTTATCAAATATAGTTCCTGATACATTTTAAGCATTGACTCAATATCTCTTTGTAAATGAGGAATAAAGTGGATTAATAATTAGACAAATGTATATATTCACTAAGACAATTTGAACTTCAACAGCTATATGTTTTTGTTTTTATTGATATTGTTACTTTAAAACTACTTTCATTAGTTCGTTCACTAACCTAGCCTTACTATTTAAAAGCTTATGTGTTCTGGTTTGGGATTGTGTTCTTGATTGTGATGCTGGTAAAAGCTTATTATAATAGTAATAATACTAATGGTGAAGATTTTGACATTTGAACAATATATTGGCCCTCTAATCAAGATACTTATGACACAGGAATCAAAATAAATATAGAAGCAGACCATTAATATGCAGTACCACTTGAGAAATGATATGCTAATATTCAGGAGATGTCATAACAGTTGGTCCTCTTTTTTTACTCTCTTTATCTTTGTTTCCTTATACTATCAATTGTTAGAAAAAATTTCCTAAATAAAATAATCAACAAGAATATTCATTAAAATATGACTTCTTAGTTTTTCAGTGGTCAGAAGCTGGAAGAGGTGAAAAGATGAAACTAAATAGAATGTCAAGATTATTTGCAGGAGGTTTCATATCAAGTTATTTAGTTTAGATTTTCTCCTTAGTTATTGATTATAAGTAAATGTATGGAGAAAATAGTAATTTAATTGACAATTTCCTAACAATGACAGGATTAAATAATATAATAATTGTAGTTGATCACTGTTCTACAGAAATTTAAGAACAGTACTTAATAACAATACACAATTATGAAAGTGGTTACTGTTTATGTTTTCCTTTATTATTCTAGTCATGCTGATATTATGCATATAATTGCCTTTAAAAAGAAACAAGTTTTCCCACCTTTAATTTACTTTATAAAAATTTATTAGTAAAAAATCACTACATAAAAGAAAGGTTGGATTATTAAAAATGATGGTCAATTAATTTATTGTTTATGATTGATGTTTATAGTGTTTTTTTTGTGAAAATTAGAAAATTACTTTCTTTTAAAATTTGGAGTATGGTTTTGCAAATTCATTCCATGCCTGTTAATACTGACCATCAGGCAATACATTATCAAAACCATTATCTCTTTTAAATCCCATAAGAAACTACCACATCTTTTTATTCACAAGGGTATATAATTCTTTACAAATGATAATAATTAAAAAATATTCTTCATAATTCTGCAGAAAACATAAATGTTCAGAGTTCAAGGACACGCTGACCTCAATCACAGTTTATTTTATCAGGTAAGAAGCATCACTTGCTAATATAACAAGGGAATTCCATTTCTGCTGAATTATTTCCAAAGGACTTTTGGAAGCACCCTTCTGGAATTCATATTTCTCTTTATGCTGAAATAAAATTTGTCTGCAAAGTTATTAATACTTATTTAGAAGGAAATTCATAATTCTTTAATTTATTCTTAGACTGTCCATTTTAATAATTACATTAGAGTCTCAATATCTTTTCAAATAAATGCTGAGAAGATTATGGTTATATAGTATGAAAAATGTTTCCACACCAATACTTTCTGCATAATGCAGCAATTATGGTTATGAAAAAAACAGGAATGGATAAACTTCAGAGTATTAAAGATATTTAACCAACATATTACTGTCTATTTCAAAGATAATGTACAAATTCCTAAGGAAAAGAAATGTCAGGCTGTTTTACAAAATCTTCCAACTATATAGACTTATCATCCCAACCAATGTAATAATTTATTTTAGTGAAAAACTTACTCCCTGAAGGATAAAAAATCTCTGTAAGTCATGATGATTTAAAATTGAAGATAAGAAAGATAAAGATTTGGAAATATAACATTAGAAATCAAAGTATTTAAAAATCTACTGGCAAAAGAATATGAATAAAATAAATGCCAATCTCAAGGTAATAGAGCCATAATAAATTTGTTCAATGTCACTTTGGGATTAGCCAAGTATATAATAAAATTCAAGATGACATTTTCTCTGAACTTCAAAGATAACATGGATTAATTTTTAAGACAAATTTAGTAGTTAAATTTGGTGTTCACACAGCAAAGCTTTGTGATGTCAATTAGAAATTTGTTTTTTCTTTATGTATGAGGATAGTGGTAAATCCTTGTCTTGTTTAATAAAAATAAATAATTATATGTTAATAAGTAATAGGTTGCATAATTTTTACAGCTACATAATTATAGTAAAATTCTTTAAAATGCAATTCCTTACTTAAATGCACATTTCAAACAAATTGCCATAAAGATTTTGTGTGCTTACTTGTTTCATGATATGCATGTAGAAAAGTATTTATTGGATCAACTGCCACTGTTATCAGTAGACATTGATTTGAATGTTTTTTCCAGCATTGAGAGATTATATTAATTACTTTCATTACATAAACAGCTCAGCAATTATGTGAGTGGGTATGTAGATAATAACAATTTAAGTCTGTTACATGAGCATCTTTACATATCTAACTAGATAAAATATTACCACAATCATTTCTTTATGGTTTGGGGTTAGCTTCTAAACACAGTTGTTTTGTTAAAATATGACAAAAATACAAACAAAAAAGTATCTCACAGAAATATATGTTTTGAGATAATAAAGATGGAAGTGAATTTCTGTTTCTATCTACCCTACCTAATATAAATTGGAAAAAACAATTAAATAAGTTACATAGCCTATGAATCAAGTGAAAACAAAATTCTAGCAAATAATTAAGAAGGTGGAATGCTATGTGGTGTGAAACAAAAATCCCTGCGACAGAGCAATCATTCAGAAAGAATTTGTGTGAATACTTTGGGCATAAAAAAGTGAAAGATGAATAAAGATAAAAATGAAACAAAAAAATAGGTAGTATGAAATAAATAAAATTTACAAACAATAGGGTGACATGATGGAAGTTCATGGAGTACAAACCACCAGAAATCCTGAGCTCACAAGAACTGTTGGAATAAAGCATTTTGAAATTGTGAAATCTAGTTGACCACTCACAGTGTCTAGGAGAGTACTTAGTGTTTCCCATACTACAGGGGAGTGGAATAAGTTAAGCAATGCCTCTCAAATATTATTGGAGATGACATATCTAAAATGTGTATACCAGGATAACAGGCTGGAAATATGATATTGCAGTCTTGAATCTAAATACCAAAATTTAACATAGTAGTAAGGCTGTCTTTCTTTATTGCTTTCTTGAGTGTAAATTCTTCCTCTCTGGGAAACTTCAGTCTTCATTATCTTTAAAACATTAAAAACAAATAGTTTATGCTTACCAAATAAAAGTCAGAAGTTAATTAAATACAATAAAAAGAGATCCAATTAGACACTGTTAATAAAGTACTCACTTTACACCTGAAGACATGAATGGGTTGGAGGTGAAAAACAGAGGTAAAATTATATTATATTTATTATTATATATTATATATACCCCATTATATGTATTATATAAAATAAGTCCTAGAGTAACTATGCTAATAAAGACAAAACAAATTTTAAGTAAAAGATCATTACAATCAAAAAAGGATTGAAAGTTTATAGAAAGTTCAGTTTGTAAAGAAAACATAACAATTATGAACATAAATATGCTAAAAAAGAGGACCACAATATGTGAAGCCAAACTGACACAATGAAAGGAAAATAGGCAGTTTTGCAAAATTTGTGGACATAAACATTTACTATAAAATTTTAAAACAATAAAGTATGTGCAATTGTCATTAGGATAGATATATAGACTAAATTTCATAGAATTAAATTGCAAAAATAAAATCTTTTCAACAATGCTGTTAAGACAAATCAGGTAAATAAGGCAGGGACATGGTATGCAAATGAAAAAAAAAATTGGATGCTTACTTCTTTCTATAATGTATAATTAACTCAACATGGTTCAATAAGCTCAATATAAAAATAAAAATGTTAATTTATTGAGAAGACAAAGGTAAATCTTCATGGCTTCATATTTTACAGTAGAATCATATTTGTCTCCAAAAGACAAGAAAGAAAAGTAAACATACTTGAATTATAGTATAGAAAAATGTACAACTATGGTATATCCAAAGAAAGTAAAAAGACAACCTATAAAATAGGAAAAAAAAATTGCAAACTAAAACTTTACTGTGAACAACGTATATATGAATACAAAACTCTATCAATAGAAAGATAAAGAACCAAAAATAAAATATATAAATATTTAAAAATATTTAACAGACATTTCTCCAGAGAATTTTTGAAAATGGCCCACAAGCAAAGAAAAATATTTTCAGTATCCCTGGTTATGAAGAGAATGTGAATCATATCTACAGTGAGATACTATTTCACTCTCACTAGAATAGCTATAATAAAGTAAAATGAAAATAGCAGGTGGTGGTATATCTACATTCACCTTCCCTGTTAATTAGTTAGAAATATCATTATCAGTCTCCACTCTGTTCCCATTTAGTTTCCATACAACCACAGATCTTTCAAAAATTAGTAGTCAAGGTTCAGTGCTCACCTGTTTGACAAACTAACTGCCTAATATTGGGCTTTGTAGCTTACAGATCTGTGGACTCTATATCTGTTCAAGATAACCTGTGTTGGTATTTAATCCAGGAACCTTATCATATCACTAACAAGTCCTTGCAGGAGCACCAATCACTTGGGAACAACAGAGTCACCTTATTAGTGGCTCTTCTGGATGAATCTTTTATCCTCACGTTAGGCCAGACAATGCTTTTAGCCATACAACATCATAATAGGTCACTCCATATTGGCAGCCATTCTATGATGCCTCTAAATGTCATCAACAAGCATCAGCTAGAAGAAGTAGGTTTTCACTCATCAAAAGCAGGGTTGGCAGTAACAAAGACATTAGCCCTCAATATCACTCTAGAGAGACAACACCTGTACTATACACAACTCTGTCACTGTCCTGTTGGAGTGCAGTACAACACCATAACTTTTGGGTACACAGAATATGTGTTATCAGTGGATGGTTGGTTATGGTGAGGTTTTTGGGGTAGAATTAGTGCATCAAGTATTCTGAGCTTAGAAAAGCATGATTATGGCCGGGCGTGGTGGCGCACGCCTGTAATCCCAGCACTTTGGGAGGCTGAGACAGGAGGATTGCAAGTTCAAAGCCAGCCTCAGAAATGGTGAGGCACTTAGCAACTCAGTGAGACCCTGTTTCTAAATAAAAACACACACACACACACAAAAAAAAAAGGGCTGGGGATGTGGCCCAGTGGATGAGTGCCCCTGAGTTCAATCCCTAGTACCCACAAAAAAAAAAAAAAAAAAAAAAAAAAAAAAGCAAGATTAGGGACTTCCTAAAAACAGAACAAAGAGAACTGAATTTTAGTGTAAGAAAATTGAGTCTAGACAGGATATTTATGTGGATAATTGAAGGTCAGAAATCATAGATTTCTCTAAAATATTTAATTGTAATATGGAAATTTAGTTTTATATTATTGTATAAAAATAATTGCAATTTGAAGAACCAGAATAAACCAAAATATTGTAATCATTTTTTTAGACTTCAGAATTTTCATACAGATTGATATAACTTTATATTCTAAAAATCCATAGTCATTTGGTAATTTAAAAATATATAGACACTGGGAAGGTGCATTATTAATACTGATGTACTTTTTGAACACAAAATACAATTGATGATACTTTTACATAATCAGCTTATTGATTTACATAGCTTTTCAAATTTCTATTTTATTTCAGATCAAAGAGTGAGAAAACAGCATCCTAATGCAAAGATTCTAAATCATTTTATTTTATGTTATTTATTTTTGGTACCATGGATTGAACTAAGCATTGCTTTACCACTGAGCCACATTCCCCAGTCCTTCTTACTGTTCTTTTTTTTTTTTTTTTTTTTTTTTTTTTTTTTGAGACAGGTTCTCACTAAGTTGCTTAGGGCCTCACTCTAAATTGCTGAGGCTGGCCTTCAACTTGCAATCCTCCTGCCTCAGCCTCCAGACATGCTGGGATTACAGGTGTGTGCCACCATGCTTAGGTAAATTATTTTATTTTTTGAAACATTTATTTGAGGAAGGGGATATCTATTTTGTTATTTATTACTATTTAAAGTCAATGCTTTAGAAAGGTATTATAATTAATTAATGCTAATCATAAAGTCACACTATAAAGCAGCTAATTAAGATACTAAGAAACAAAACACACAAATGAAACCACTAAATAATATTGAAATGTAGACAAATTTGAATAACCAATTTCCAGAGATAATGTTGAAAACAAAAACTCAACCATAATGGTAAGTCTTACTCTTCATTGAAATATTTTTCATGCCTTTTAACTTTTTTTCTTTTAGAGAGATATTATGAATCTTATCATATATAGTAATAAAATTTGTCAGACTAATAATTACTTGATATTCTTCTCAAAACCTTAAAATTGCAGAGATTAATAGAGTTCTATAAATGTACTAGTTAATCAATCAGTTTTGATAGTAACTTTGGCTGGGTTTGCCAAAAGTAATTCATACAACATCATAAGACACAAATACAGAAGAAAAGGAAAACAGGACAAATTTAAAAGGAAGTTACTAAAAAAAAATAATAACAGAATTGTTACAACTATGGGGAAAAGTATGTCTATATTTGTAAATGAAACCGCGTCAAAAAATTTTGGCCTTACTAGACAAGGCACATATATTAGCTTTTCTGTCACTATAATGAAATACATGAGATAATTGGCTTGTAAAGAGAAAAAGTTATTTTGACTCACAGTTTTGAAGGCTTCAGTACATGATTGATTGACTCTGTGATTTGGGGACTGAGAAGAGGCTATTGTACATCATGGTGGGAGTACATGGTAGAGCAAAATTTCTCTCAAAATCAGCCAGGACACAAAGAAGGATAGAGGAAGAGGCCAGGGCCAGTGTCTCACAACCCCATTTGAGAACTTTCTCTCAATAACCTAAGGACACCACATGAAGTATCACCACCTCCCAACAGTGCTACAGTAAGCAGCAAGCCTTTAACACAAGGACCTTTCCAGAACATTTCAGATCCAAACTATTGTAGTGCAAATTGTCAATTTCCATATATCTTTATTTTTTAAAAGATATATTTCTATGGTGCTTACATTTTCCTTGTATGGAGATAACTTTCAGCATTTTTCCTTGATATATGATGGATAGAGATCAACTGAATTAAAACTTTAAATAGTAGTTAAGTATTTCTACACTTTAATATCCATATCAGCTTTAAACACATGTTACCATCTGGTTTTAAAGCCTGTAGGAAAATTTCAACTAGGATTAAACTATAAACAGAAGAAAACTTTTTACTAATTAAAGAGAGGGAGAAATTGATGATGTAGGTAAAATAATTCAGAACAATTTGCCAAGGGTCCTCCAATTAAATTACTGTCAATCAAAATTGGTTATAGAGATTTAAAAATTTGAAAAAAAAAAAAAAAACTGAGCCTATTTTATGCTCACTTATTTAAACATTTTTTGCCTCTACTTAAAACATTATTATAATAGAATATAAATTGACAGAAAATTACAACTTTCAAAGAAATATGGATGAGTAAATTACTTCTCTCATTAATGAAAATGCATATTCTTAACATTCTGCTGAGATAAAAATGGTATTTATGCTAAAATATGAGGAGTAAATGTGTTTACAAGACTATATTTTTTAGATTAGGTGAAACTTGAAACCACTAAAAGTTATATTTATTATCTTCCTTTTTTATGTGATCTTACACTCCCTAAATCCACCATTGATACAAAAACCTTCCTTTTTCTATGATAATACTGGAAGTTACATTTAACAACACGTATATCATCATCTCTTTTCTGATTGTTCTCTGTGTTCTTCTTCTGCACCATGTCCTGTGGAAAAGGTCTAAGCATATTGTTCTTCATTACCTTAAACCAACCCACCCATATTCTAGGTCTTTGATCCTCACATTTTCACCACTGCAAGCATCTTCAAAGCATTGTCAAGATCTCTTCTTTCCCATTTCAATTTATACTATACATTGCTAAGAGAATAGTCTTTAGAAGTAAAAATTATAATAATAAAACTTTCCTAAGAAAAATCTCTAATTAATGCCTGTTCATTTTAGTGATGTTTATGTCCATCATCTAGAGAAGTTAGATGTTCAAACTTCTCAAACAAAGCATATATATTAATTTTCAGATCTGTCACATCATTTAATATAGAGCCCATGCAAGCTACGTTAGACCTATATTAGTATCTCATTATTAACTTTAATAATTGGTTATTCAACATGTAGTTTCTCATGATGCATGTAATAGACTATAGATTATGACAGAAGTATGTTTATATACTTCATACAACTTTTCCAAGTGTTTTTTTTTTTTCATCGTCCATTAAGAAATATTGAAAGGAAGAAGAAATGAAATGTTAGTAAAAATTTTCAGAACAGAAACACAAGTAAACAGCAAAGCAATTGCTAGCAGCAATACCAAAAAATGATTAATAACTCAGAGTTAGACTGCTCAATAAAATACATTAGAATCTAGAAGAGATAATCTGAAATTTTTTGGAACAAAATTATTACTGTTGTAAAATTTTGTAGCCAGCCAACTTCTTAATCAATATGAAATGAAATTAATAGTTTTAGACCTGAATGTTTTAAAAAGACTTCACTTTCCTTGTGCCTAGATGCCCCATCCAAAAAAAAAAAAAAAAATGAAGATACATTATTCAATAACGATGAAGTTTAATCTTGAAGAGAACTAAAGGAAATAGACAGGAAAATAAAATATAGAAACAAGATAAACCCAAAGAGATCAGTTCATTCATGCAAGAACAGAAAGATATGAAAATCCAGGAGATGAGGTCAATAAATAGAATACAATAAATTGTTTCACAATTTATTTCAGAGTGATATCAAAGTATTAAGTGTAAATTGGTAAAACATAGAAAATTAATTCAAAAACCATGTGAGTAATGATGCACTCAAAAATAATAATTGTATGAGAAAATAAATATTATAGCATTTCACTTAGCAGCAAATAATGTATAAACATGTAATAATTAAATAACAAGTATTGATACAATCAAAAGCTCTCATTAGAGTATGTTCAGGGGAAAGATTATTGCTTTTGTTTTTATTGATAGATGTAAAATAAAGTAAAATCCACAATGAATAGATTTTACTTTCAGTAGTAAAATAATTTTTATTCAATAGATAATGTCCAAAACAAAAACATAGGATGTAGTTACTGTAATGCCCAGAGCACGGACCCCAAAGACCACCAAGGAATCCAGAGTGTATGCAAAACCAAAGAGCCTTTATTCGGGCTTAAGCTCTGACTCTCAGACCTCACCAACACAGTGGATCTGTACTAAGAGCCCTGAACTGAGGAGAAACTGAGTCTTTTATAGGGCTAGAAGCAAGGAGAAGGAGGGGGTTTGCCTGATTGGCCAGGGGAGCCTATGTGTGACTAAGGAGGTTTTCATTGGTGGATGCTATCTCCAGAATTATGGAATGTGCTGACTGTTCATTGCAGGGCCCTGCTATTGCCTTATTTTATTGTGCTCAGGCTGGTTTATCATACCCAGGCTTATTCTTGCCTCGTGACAGGAGACTTGCAACAGTTTGAGGCAGCTGATAACAAAATGGAGTTACATCAGTTTGGCTTCTATTATCTTTAAGCCAAGCATTTTACAGAAGCAAAAAGAAGCGGTTAAGCTGAAAAGATTCTAAGGGCTGAAAAGGGGGTTCCACAGTTACATAAATTAACCTAATAAAGGTAAAATGCAAAAGGTACTGAGGTCATGATTGTAGAGTTGATGCTCATTTTCTATAAACTGTAACATCAGAGCTGTGAAATGTTCTTTATGCCATTTTGTGTATTAAATTCTAGTAGAATGAGAGAGCTACAGAGTTTCCCGTTTCAAATAACAAATACCCAGTGCTCTTCATTGAGATCTTCTCTGGCTCCAAAATCAGTCTTTTCAACTTGACTCTTTTTTTCATGTTTCTCATGCAATCTTTTTTTTTTCCCTTAATTTTTTTTTCAGTTGTAGATGGATACAATACCTTTATTTCATTTATTTTTATGTGATACTGAGAGTCAAACCCAGAGTGTCACATGTGCTGTGCAAAAGCTCTACCACTGAACTACAACCTCAGCCCTCTCACACAATCTGAATGGCCATTATTAAATAGGTTTTCCAGAACCTTGTCAGAATGTTACTGATACATCCTAGTTTGATAAGAGAGCTACAATTAAGACCTTTCAAAAAAACTGTTTTTAAATTACTTTTTGGTAATTAGTGAACGATTTTGAGATTATTACTAGAGATGTGGTAAATCATTGTGTCTTCAGAGGAGATGTCTGGAGAAGAGTAAAGAGAGAACTTCAGATGGTAGAATTGTAGGCTTTCCTTCTCTATCTGGTAACTTTGGCATCTGTTATGGAAGGTTGATGATCTCTCTTTTTGTGAATTAGATTTCAAACTCCATTTATCTATTTTAAGGTATTAAGACTTTACTCTCACATCTTTATGACTTGTTTTTAGAACTTTTGGTTGGTAAGCAATTCCTCCTTAAATTTACACAGGCTTACTTTTGCAATAAAAAAAAGTTAACTATTTGCCCAGTGAGGTCACATGTGCCTATAAATCCAACAATTTAAGAGGCTAAGGCAGGAGGGTTGCAAGTTTCGGGTTAACATGGGCAACTTAACAGGACCCTCTCTCAAAATAGTAAATAAAAATATCTGTAGATGTAATTCAGTTTTGAAGCACTCCTGGTTCAATCCCCAGTACTACCAAAAAAAAATTTTTAAAAAGTAAAATTACTTCCATAGGTCAATATTAAAAAAATATGGTCAAATTTTCCCATTTAATGCATATTCTTTGCCGATGATAAATTTGATCTGTTACATATTTAAGGGCAAATATGTTTAGGTAATTTTAGTTAATAATCATAGACTACTTTCTTCTTAACCCCATATCAGATTCTATTGTTAAATACAATGTTTGGTTTCCAGATGCAGTTAGAATTTTATTTTAACCAACCCATGTGGAAAGCAAAATTTCTGTAGATAAAAAATGTCAGTGTACCATCACAAATTACACATAATTTTAAATTCCGTACAGATCAGCAAATATAAAAAGAATACACAGGGACAGGAGGAATGGTAAAAGTTTTACCAACATCTTTCAAGACAGTAATTATCTTCTCACAAAATGACAAGCTTCACAATTTTACTTAAGAATTAGAGTACTGAATTTACTCACAACCTTATCATGCTGACTGTGCCAGAATGTTTTGTGGAAATTCTTGGCAAATATCAGAAAACAGTCCTTTCTTCATGGAAAACACTAAATTGAGTGATTCATTTTATAAGTCAGAACTCAGAGAGACAGACACAACTGGAATTTGCTTTACAAAATATTTATTTTAATTGCACACAAGATGGTATTTCCTCAGCCATATTATTTCCCTTCTTTTAATTATTCCACACATCTGAGCAGTGATGACACTTTCTATTCAAATGGCAGACAAATGGAAATTCATTCTGCATGGTGTTTCAGGGGTGAGTCCTCTCAACTTTGGAAAAAGCACAGTAGTACAAAACAAAAAAAAAAGTGATTATGATAAATTTTTAAAGGAAAACAATTAGATCTTTTAGATTAACATCAAAAGCTAACACTCAGCTGGGCGCTGTGGCTCTGGAAGCTAAGTCAACAGGATCACAAGATCAAAGCCAGCCTCAGCAATGGCAAGGTGCTAAGCAACTCAGTGAGACCCTCCCTGTCTCTATATAAAATACAAAATAGGATCAGTGATAGAGTGCCCCTCAGTTCAATCCTTGATACCTGCCACCCCCAAAAAACTGACATTCATTGAGAACATCATATGTATAGCATATATTAAACAGTGTATTAAATAGTGTATTAAACAGTATATTAAACAGTATATTAAATAGTGTATTCTTCTGTCTAGTTAATATTTGCCCTTGGTTCCTGGTAGGAATTGAATAGTTGGGGCTGCTCCTTCTTTCTTATGAGCCTTTTTCAGAAAACTGACTCTCTAAAAAGATTATAGTTAACCTGAGTAACCTCTACAACAGTCTTTGTGTACAGTCCTGAGTTTAATATGGAATATGGGATTGCTCTGTCTTCAAAATTTAAAAACTGTCCTTAGAAATCATCTAGAACTCTTAAAAATGTCTTAATAAGGACTAACAGGATGAAAATCTATCTGACCTATTGTAATTTTTGTTTGTTTGTTAGTTTGTTTTTTTGTACCAGGGATTGAACCCAGGGCCACTTAAACATTCAGTCACATTCCCAGCCCTTTTTATTTTTATTTGTTTATTTTTATTTTTTAAAATTTATTTATTTACTTTAGAGACAGGATCTCACTAAGTTGCTTAGAGCCTGGATAATTTGCTGAGGCTGATCTGGAACTTGTGATCCTCCTGCCACAGTTATCTAAGTGTTGGGATTACAGGCAAGCACCACCAAGCCTGGCCCTGTTGTAGGTAGTAGGGTATTTTTTGGTTGTTGCTGTTGTTGTTCTTTCTAGATATATACGACAGTAGAGTGTATTTTGACATATTACACATGTAGAATAAGTATAATTTGTTCCAATTGGGACTTGATTACTGTGGTTGTATGTGATGTGGAGTTACATTGGTCATGTATTCATATATAAGGATAGGAAAGATATTTCTGATTTATTCTACTGTCTTTTCTATTTCTATCCTCCTTTTTTCCCCTTCATTCCCTTTTGTCTTGTCCAATGAACTAATCTTCCCCTCCCATGTTGTGGGTTTAACACTGCATGTAGCCAGTGTATATAAGTTTTGGTCCTTTTCACATGCATATTTTCCATTGTTTGACGTAACCTTCAGAAATTCCTTTCTTCCATAAAACAGGAAGCTCAAGAGTTCTTGAGTTAAATATAAATATATATTTGCCATAATATATTATAGACAATGACAATGTCTTATTTAAATAAATTATTGTTCTTCAGAAAACTTGTTTTGGAGAATTTTTAACTTTGCAAAATTTAGGCAGTATTATACATATATAACTTGCCTAATTATGTGGAAGCAGCTAAATCACTGAGCTTTTTTCTTAGTTCAAATAGTAAAATTGTCAGTCAAAAAAGTATCATGCGCAGGGCTGGGTTGTAGCTCAGTGGCAGAGTACTTTCCTTGCACGTGTGAGGCACTGGGTTCGATCTTCAGCATCACTTAAAAAATAAAGTATTGTGTTCATCTACATATATATATATATATATATATATATATATATATTTCTTTTTAAAATATCATAAACACAAGCCATATAGGAATATAGATTGGCAAATGGAAATTATAAAATAAAGTTATTAAAGATAACAGAAAAATAAAAATATCCTAACAAATAAGCAACTCCTAGGAAAGCAATTATAATTAGAGATGAATTAAGGAAATTGATATATGAGCATTGCATATTCCTAAATTCAATATTGTAATATCAATAAAGAAGATTGTTTAAATGTTCTAAACTCTTGAATTGCTTCTATTTATTTGAAATCAGGTGATACAAGCATTTCTATTTGAATTCACATGATACATTTTTAAATATGATATTTAATTCAAGTAGCTTGAAATTAGTTAAAAACTGGTTTCTTAATTTTCATGCATGCAAGATGATTCAATTCTAGTTTGCTAATTCCATTAATCAAGATTTGCGACAAATAACATATTGTCATTTGTTAAGAATTAAAAAACTGGCTCACAAGATGGAAAAAAAAAAAAAAAAAAAAAAACACCCTCAAATCCAGTTCAGATAGTAAAAGATGTACAGTATTCACAATTTTCCCATTATCTGGATAAAGAGACTTATCAAGATTCAAGTCATTTATTACACAATAAATGTATGTTAATGATTTAGTAGGTTGAATCTATCTTTGATATTGCTCCCCTTGTACGTTCGGATAATGAACTTGGAAGAGTTACTTTATTCATTTATCTTTCCATCAGGTATCTTGAACCAGGCATTGAGGGTTCAGTTACCAGCAGTTCATAAGATTTGTCTGAGGTCACATGCTGCCCAGATCCTAGAAGTCTTGGCAAACATAGGGCATTATAGAAACCCTACCAGAATGTGGAAACCACAGGACACATGGAAAACTGTGAGCACATTTTTAAACTTTGAGAAGGGGAAGGCTGCCTCCCTTCAATTAATATTAAATAGATAACCAAGATTGAGAGCACAAAGCTAGTTCTGGATGGCTGGCTTTTGCATCAAAGTAACATCACTGTTAATGATGACATACATAAAATGCTGTATTCCCATTTGAAAGTATTCCTGTTTCTATTACTTGCACCAAACCACGTTGAACTTAGTGGTAAATACTAACAGTTTGTCATGGTTATGACTTACTTAATTAGGATTTTTGAAGGAGAAAATAATCTGTCTCTTTTCCTTGGTGTGTCTCAGCATCTCAAAAGTTGAATCATATGGAGCCATCTTCAGTCACATGTCTGAAAACTGAGATTTGCTAACAGGTGAAATCTCAGTTCTCCATCCTAAAAAGCATACCTAGACACTCTGTGAGGCCTTTCTTCTTGGGCTATTTTAATCTTCCTTACAGAATGGTGGCTACGTTAAAAAAAAATAAGCATCATAAGAAAAAGGTGGAGCCAGATGAGTTTTATGATATAATCTCAGAATTCAAAAACACCAGTTTTCCATATTTTGTTGACTAAAGCAGTCAGAAAGGCACAAACGATTTAAGGAAAGATGAATTCATAGAAGCGCCAAGTGATAGTGACATGCCAAGTTTCTGGAAGAGCAGTGGGGTGGGCCATATTGTTTGGGCATTTTTGGAAACTGCAATGTGCCATAAATAATTAGAAGCATTTATAACATACAATTAAACTCAAATAAGTACAACAAGCACTTGAATTTACTAGCTCAATTTCTCCTTTATAATAAAATTTATTTGTACCTAGAAAGCATATTGCAAATAAATGAAGAAGATTTAAAATACTTGAGAACACTTTGGAAAAGCAAAAGTGAGTAAAAATTCTCAAAATGTGCACAGTATATTAATCTGTTAATTGACTAACACTGAAATGAATCTACAACAAATATTATCCCAAGTCTAAGAGAATAATAAGACTTCCTTCTTTTTTTTTTTTTTTTTTTTTTTTTTTCCTGCCTATGTTTTCTGTCTCTTTGAGCAAAGCAAAACAAGGGGAATGTATGCACCAGCCTTTGATTTTGGAGGTGTAGTTTTGAACCTCCAGAGGAACTTGTAGTTTTATAAGGAGGAGTGTTTTCAGGTTTGTATTTTTACTTTATCTTGTTCTTAGCAATTTCCCTCAATATTGAACATTTGCAGGGACCAAGGGAATCAGAAATTTTGTTACAGGAGTTTATTACATGGTAATGTTTGTTCTAGTTAATAAAAATTTGGCAAATACTTTGTAATTGATGAAACATTTCTTCTACATTTCCTTCTATATTGTTCTGCTCAAATCAGTAGGGTAGGAAGGAAGGCAGAGAATGATTGATTCTGTTTGTTCACATCAAAGATTTTAGTACAAGATGGCAGAAAACCATAAGAATTCCTAATATTTATATGACACAAAACATCCTTGAATTTCATAACAGAAGATATTCATAGGTCAACATGATTGTCATATTGTGGAGGTTTTGTTTAGGAATCTTACCTTGCTATTTATAATTTAACCAAAATAAATTCTTGGACTTGTCAGGGTCCAAGAATTTATTCAGTGCACAATAAAATTCCACATGACAAATTTTTCTTTCTTTCTTTTTTTTTTCTTTTTTGTAATTGTAGATGGACAGCATGTCTTTATTTTATGTGCTTATTTTCGTATGTGGTGCTAAGGATGGAACACAGTGCCTCACAGGTGTTAGGCAAGCACTCTGCCACTGAGCCCCAGCCCCAGCCCACAATTTTTTTCATTTTTGAAGTTGGAAAGATTTATTGAGGATTGAGTTGGAAATAACCTGGTAGATCACACCAGATGAAACAAAAACGTGGTGGTTTGAAGAAAGGTGCTCATTTTACTTTGAAATAATTTGTATAGTTTATTCTATGGTTTTAAAATTTTTATTACAAATATGATAGCATATAGCCTCTATAATATATATTTTTAAACTTAAACTTATTCTGATAGACTTTACTCCAGTATTTAGCTAATTATAATTATGTCAAAGTCTGCCTATATTTAGGGTGTATAGTTGACTCTACTCACAAGTCTGTATTAAGAGATTGTATCCATTATCATGTAGTTGTAGGTTAGTTGAGGTTGATTAGTGGCTCTCATGCTCTAGTTAAATATTTTAAATATTACTATGGATTTTTCATAGGAATATATTTCTTGTTTATAAAGTATGCTGTACCCTGATTCAAATTAAGCCTACAATTAATTTTACCTTGTATCAAAATATCCTTTGGAATCATGAAAAGATTTTAAGAATACATTCTTAAGTTATGTATCATTCCATATGATGAAAGATTTTCCAGGCAGGAAAAAAATTCTCACACTTCATATCCCACAGAAACTTGTAAAGTACACACACATGCAGGAGCCCTGTTTGGGGAGATGGCTTAAATTGCGGTTGACTATGGGCTTTGGACATGTTTGGGCATTGGCGCCTTCCATAGTCTCACGGGACTTGGCCCGGGATCTCATGGGACTTGGCCGGAGATCTCGAGGGACTTGAGCGAGATTGTGAAGGAGGTCTGCGCCATTTTGGAGGTTAGAGGAGCGTGGACGGCGTGTCGGAGTGTAGTTAGATCCAGGGAGAAAAGTTGTCAGAATAAAGAGCTGTTTGTTTCCAGTTCGTCTCAAAACTTCTTCCCGCGGCTTCTTTGCTCCAAGCGGCCATCGCTTCAGGCAACTACAGGTGGTGGCCCGGACGGGGAATCGACACGGCAGGTAAGAACTGAGGAACCTCGCAGGAGTCTCTAGTCAGAGCGGTTAAAATGGGTTCGAAAATAACTAAGACCCAAGTGTACAAGGCTCTTGATGGATTCTTTGATATAGCTGAGTCAGTCATTAGTGAGGAGAATTTGGAAAAAAGTGAAAGTGATCATGAAAGCTTGGCCTCGGCTGAGTCAGTTAGGGCCAGTAAGGATAGTATCAGTGCGGGCTCAAAAATGACAAAGATCCGAGCTGCTAAAGCTATTCAAGATTTATTAGAGATAGTTCAAGGATACATGCTCTCAATTGAATCCGGGACTCAGGATGTTACTGAGTCAGTTAGGACCAATGAGAGTAGTAGTAGTGAGGAGGAATTAAGTAAAAGTGATTCTGAAAAAAATGAACAAAAGGAAATTAAGGAAGACCAAGATAAGGGACCATCAAGTGGAGGAACCTATGTCCTCCACTCCCCCATGGGTGGAATCTATTACAGAAAATATGAAGGGTATCACTAGGCGTTTGCATACCCTAGAAATAGAAATAAAAAGTCTTTCTGAGCGCTTATGTGCTCTCGAGGGTAACTCACAGATACGTTGGGAACTGCCAGTATTTGAATATGAAAATGGAGAGAAGGGCCACCAGTCAGTAGATTTCAAAACAATAAAAATTCTCAAAGAGGCAGTAATGACATATGGACCCCAAGCTCCTTTCACGTTGAGTATACTGGAGTCCCTTAACACCTTTAGCTTAACCCCCTCAGACTGGAAACGTCTATGTAAAGCAACATTAAGTGGGGGACAATACTTGGTTTGGCGATCACAATTTCAAGAACTTTGTATAGAAACAGCTAAAATAAATGCAGATGCAGGGTTTGGAGACCATAATATAGAAATGCTCACAGGAGAAGGGCCATTCGCAGACGTACAGTTTCAAAAATATTATACCCCAGGAGTATATGCTCAGATAAACGCAGCTGCCTTAAAGGCATGGAAAACTGTACAAGGACCTGGGGATCTACAAGGTAGCTTGTCCAAAGTAATTCAAGGACCTAATGAACCATATGCTGAATTTGCTGATCGACTTTTGAGAACTGCAGGTAGAGTTTTTGGAGACATTGATCAAGTTATGCCATTAGTTGTTCAATTAGCATGTGAAAACGCTAATAAATATTGCCAGGAAGCCATCAGGCCATGGAGAAATAAAAAGGATCTTTCCATATATATACAACTATGTAAAGATATAAATGATGCCTTTGTCACAGGGAATATGATTGCAGCAGCTGTTAGAGATGCTGCCCCTCAGAATTTCACAAGGACTCAACCTAGACACGATAATCAATCAGGATATTCCAGGAAAAATTATCATAATCAATCAGGCTATTCTAGGAAAAATCACAAAAGAGAAATAAGACCAAATTCATACCGTGCTCCAGGTTGCTGCCCCAGGTGTAAAAAGGGAAATCATTGGGCCAATAAATGTTATTCAAAATTTGACATCCATGGAAATCCTTTGTTCAGGAATTCAAAAAACGGGGCACGGGGCCCAATGCCCCGGGGCCCACAAATGTACGAGGCATTGGAGGAGGAGTATCCTCAAGCATCCATTCAGATGCTTCCCCGACACAACCCCTATTACCCATCCACTCCCTCTCCAGAGGAACAGGAAGAAATGCAGGATTAGACCTCTGTTCCACCTCCCGAATAGTGTTAACACCTGAAATGGGGGTTCAACTGATTCCCACAGGAGTCAGGGGACCTCTTCCCTCAGGGACTGTAGGACTTATTATCGGGCGAAGTCCTCAAAGCTTATTAGGTTTGCAAGTGACCCCAGGTGTAATAAACTCAGACTACAAAGGGGAAATAAAAATAATGCTTAGCTCACCTCAAAGTATAAGTTCTGTTAATCAAGGAGATAAAATTGCTCAGCTGCTTCTCCTTCCAAATTTACATAATTCATTTAAAATGAGTATGCCTCAAAAAGGGAACAATAGAAGATTTTGTTCCACTGATTCGAGACCCATGGCTTGCTGGGTTCGAGACTGTACTAGGAGGCCTATGTGTAAAATAAGAATCCAAGGAATAGAAATGGAGGGACTTATAGATACTGGAGCTGATTCCTCCATCAATAATTTATGACAATGGCCCAAACACTGGCCTCTGCAAAAAGCTTCAACCAGTTTAAGAGGCTTGGGATATAATAACCTCCCAGAAAAAAGTGCAGTAATTTTAAAATGGGAGGATGATGAAGGACATAAAGTAACGTTTCAGCCTTATGTTTTACCTAACCTACCAGTTACTTTATGGGGAAGAGATATTTTACAACAAATGGGAGTACAACTTGCAACCAAACCTGCAGGTGTTAAATGTGAAAATATACAGGGTAATCTTAACCCTAAAAAAAATCATTATCAAAAAGTACAGGGTAAGCTTAACCCTAAAAGATATCATTATCATATAGGAAAAAGACATTTTTCTTCGGGGCCACTGAGAAAATAATTTTGAAAATACCATGGCTTTCTGATAAGCCAGTGTGGGTCCCTCAGTGGCCCCTATCTAAAGAGAAATTACAAGCGGCCCACCTACTAGTTCAGGAACAATTAGAAGCAGGACATATAGAACCTTCCACCTCTCCCTGGAATTCCCCCATATTTGTGATCAAGAAAAAATCAGGAAAATGCCGATTATTACATGATATTAGACAAATTAATAAAACCATGCAAGTCATGGGCCCTACTCAACCTGGACTTCCGAATCCTGTAGCTATTCCAAAAAGTTTCCATGTTATTAGTCTTGATATAAAAGATTGCTTCTTTTCTATTCCCCTACATCCTCTGGATGCCCCCATGTTTGCTTTTTCAGTTCCTTCTATTAACAATAATGGCCCTGATCAGAGATATCAATGGAAGGTTTTGCCGCAGGGAATGGCTAATAGCCCCACCATATGCCAAATATATGTGGACAAGGCTATCCAACCCATTAAAAATAACTATCCAAACCTCATGTGTCTACATTACATGGATGATATTTTACTGGCCCACCCTAATCAAAAAATCTTATTTAATATATTCAGTGACGTGGTAGAAAATTTAAAAAAAATACGGATTATATATAGCAGAAGAAAAAGTTCAAACTAGATCTCCCATATTATATTTAGGATTTAAAATCATGGATACTTTTGTTAGACTCCAAAAAATTTTAATAAATAAAGAACATTTAAACACCCTCAATGATTTCCAAAAACTGCTGGGAGACATTAATTGGCTTCGCCCTACACTAAACCTCACTACTGGCCAATTAAAACCTTTATTTGATATCCTTCGAGGGGACCCTGATCCATGCTCACCGCGAACACTGACTCTAGATGCTAGGAAAGCTTTAAAGTTAGTAGAAAAAGCCATCGAAGGAGCTCATTGTGACAGATTTGATTTAACTCAACCGCTGATATTGATTATTATTTCTTCACAATATACACCCACAGGAGTATTTTGCCAACAAGGGCCTTTATTATGGATACATTTGCCTGTCTCTCCTAAAAGCATAATTGAGTCTTATACCTCCATGGTGGCTAAACTTATTCTTCAAGGACTTAAAACTTCTACTAAAATATTTGGCATTCACCCTGCTACTATTATTACTCCCTATTCATCGTCACAGATTGAATATTTATGCTTCAACGATAATGACTGGGCTATAGCTAGATGCTCTACCTCTGAAAATTTTGATAATCACCTTCCTAAGTCTCCTATATTATCTTTTTGTATTAATCATCCTATTATATTTCCACAGGTAATAAAAAATCAACCTATTCCTAAGGCATTTAATGTATTTACAGATGGGTCCTCAAATGGTACTGCTGCAATAGTCACTACAAAAGAAAATATGACTTACATAACTGCACACAAATCAGCTCAACTAGTGGAATTGGAAGCTGTGGTAAGAGCTCTGGAAAATTTTAGAGACCAGCCAATAAACATTTTTTCAGATAGCCACTATATTGTACAAGCCATCCCAAAATTAGAGTTAGCAGGACCAATAGCACCTCATACTACAGCTTTTAAATTGTTTTATCAAATACAAAAACTTTTGTGGGCAAGAAAAGAACCTCTATTTGTAGGCCATATTAGAGCACATACTAATTTGCCTGGCCCCCTCCATGAAGGTAATCAAAAGGCTGATGAACTTACAAAAACAATATTTATACTTTCAGCGCTACAACAAGCTACTTTATTTCATTCCCAGTTTCACATCAACAGCACCACCTTGCAACGTAGGTTTAAAATCACAAAAGAGCAAGCCAGAACAATTGTAAAAGGTTGTAAATCTTGTATGACACATTTGCCCAATCCTCATTTTGGTGTTAACCCTAGAGGATTAATGCCCAATCATTTGTGGCAGATGGATGTTACTCATGAGCCAAGCTTTGGAAAATTGCGATTTATTCATGTAACCATAGATACATGCTCAGGCATGATTTTTGCTTCCTTACATTCTGGAGAAAAAGTTAAAGATGTCACATCTCATTGTTTACAAGCTTTTGCTGCATTGGGCATCCCCAAAATGCTTAAAACAGATAATGGCCCCGCATATACGTCCTGATCTTTCAAACAGTTTTGCGCAAAATTCAACATATCCCATAGAACAGGCATCCCATACAATCCTCAGGGTCAGGGCATTATTGAAAGAGCAAACCGCACACTGAAAATTATGTTATTAAAACAAAAATAAGGAAATTGGAAAAGTCCTAAAGACAGATTGGCAGTTGCCCTGTTTACCTTAAATTTTTTAACTTTAGACTCTAATGGTTATTCTGCTGGAGACAGACATTGGAATCCACACCAACAACATAAACCCTTGGTTTACTGGAAGGATGTTCTTTCAGGTACATGGAAGGGTCCAGATCCAGTATTAATTTGGGGGAGAGGATCTGTTTGTGTTTTTCCAAAACACGAATCCTCTCCAATATGGATACCATCTAGATTAATAAAGCAGGTACCACATAAAAATGATCAAGATGTAGTTGTTGAGGAATCAAGATTAATAAAAAAGGTACAAAATCAAGAAGACCAAGATGAAGATATAGAATGACTCCCTCAAAAGTATCCTTCAAAATGTTTCACAACTCAAGAGTCATTCCTCCCGGCCGGGACGAGGAGATCTCTCTTTAGTGTGCACACAATTGTATTTTTTTTTCTTTTTATACATGTCTTTATGTCTGTACATTTGTCTACATTTCATGTTAATGTGACGTCACAAATATATGTTTGTATGTTTGTTCGTCTGTCCAGTGTGACGTCACAAAGAACAAAGCGCTTATGAAAAAGAATATATATATATATGGATCTAAATAACTTTAATTCATTTTGGGTTAAGAGTATTCAATTTAGGTAAATAATTTTATAAATGAAGGTACTTTCAATTTTGATTATAGGTATCCCTGGGACTTCTCTTTAGCAAACAATATGACTAGTGCTATATAACCTAATATTTTGGTGTTTTGACATAAGATTGTTTATTTGTTATTAACTTCATTTGTTTAATAGCTGATTGGTTTCAATTATCTCAACAGGTAAAAGATTGCTGTGTATGCAGAGACTTGAGGGTTCCAGCTAACAAATTGTTTCTCCAAAGTGCCTTTAGCTTTTCTTTAATCTATCTTTAATACAGTAAATGCCCTCAGTCTTTCTTTCTTTTGTTCTCAATATGATATTTTGCCAACTTATGTTTGTGTGAGCTCAAACAACAATGTGTGTGAGCAGAAACCAACTTTAATTTTCTAATCTAATAATTCTGTTTTTTAGTTTGACAACTCTACTCTTCACTCAGTGCTGAAATAACACTGCTTTTCCTTTAATAATTGATGCTTTAGTTTCTAGGTAGTGGGCCCTGAAGATTTGCCGGTGGCATTGTCTAGACATAAAAAAGACTGCTGCTGCTACAGCTGCAGGGAACGCAGTCACCACAAGCATCCCTGCTGCTCAAGCATCAAACAACCTCACCAACAGTGTGGCCTCTGCTCTACATACATGGGACCTCCTACATCAACATGTTATAACAAATGGACATTTTGATCTTTCATTGTTTGGGACTTTACGGGACAATGCCTTGCGGACATTTGTCCAGAGAATTCAGTGTGTTACTTGATGAAACTTAGGGCAGCTAATTTGTTTAAACAATTTGATATGCTATACAATTTGGGTCGTCACCAAAAGGCTTGTTGCCTTAAAGCTGCACCATCTTCTCACGATTGGACGACTGTTAGTCATCATACATAGTCGATCCTAAAGGGCTCCATTGGATGGCTGGTTAGCCAATGACGGGTAAGATCCCCAGAGGGGGACAACCTAAGACAGGCATAGTCGCACTGGACAGTCTCATGTGGCCGACATATCAACCTAAGACAGGAGTCAAGGGCACAGCCTTGATTATCCGATGACGGGTAAGAATGTTGGTTGCACATAGACGTCCTAGAGCATTACCTCTTTTAAAACAAAAGGGGGGAAATGCAGGAGCCCTGTTTGGGGAGATGGCTTAAATTGCGGTTGACTATGGGCTTTGGACATGTTTGGGCATTGGCGCCTTCCGTAGTCTCACGGGACTTGGCCCGGGATCTCGCGGGACTTGGCCGGAGATCTCGAGGGACTTGAGCGAGATTGTGAAGGAGGTCTGCGCCATTTTGGAGGTTAGAGGAGCATGGACGGCGTGTCGGGGTGTAGTTAGATCCAGGGAGAAAAGTTGTCAGAATAAAGAGCTGTTTGTTTCCAGTTCGTCTCAAAACTTCTTCCCGCGGCTTCTTTGCTCCAAGTGGCCATCGCTTCAGGCAACTACACACACATGCACACAAACATTTTTGTCTGTATTTTTTTTTTTTTACTTCTCTGTGTATCTTTATAAGCCAAAAATATGAAAGGAAAATCTATGCCTCAACCTTTGATTATGAAGTTGAAGTTATGTATCATTCCATGATATGTATATATAAGTAAATATATATGGAAATGAATATTTATATATATATATATTTATGTGCATATATGTATATTAAGAAATCATTCTTCTGTACCAACATTTTATTATTATTCATCAAAGATAAAGAAGATACACAAAAATTACTGAAAAAAATAAATATTTAATAAATTTTATAATTTTTGTCTAAATTTACTGAAAAATTTATTTTCTAGAAAGTAATGTTTATAATGCAGTACACAGGTTATTTAGATTGCCACACATGAGGCAAAGTTATTTGTACACAAAATTTAAATCATCACCATAAAATTTAAATCATCATAGACTAATGTAGTCTTGTTGTCATCATGAAAACCTGAAGTTGTTCAGCGAATGTGAGATCAATACATTTATTGACATGTAAGAGATTCTCATGTAGATTCTCACAAATTTTTATTTCCCTGCACTGTTACAGCTCATGATAGGATGTGGATTGAATCAGTTATCAACACTGAGGCATTTGGGTATCATCTCTATTAATGTATTATCTTATGATCAATTTTGATGTGTATCTTTCTTTGCTTTATATCTCAATATACTACCCAGTCAGCCTTGTCAGACAAACTCAGTCCAGAAGTTGCAAAGCTTAAGAGCAATATTCTCTTCCTGAGATACTTGGCTTTTTGTCAAGGTGGTCCTTATTCTCAGGAATAAAGCATTTATAAAATAAATTAGCCACATGATAATATTAGAGAATTACAGTTATAAAACATATGGACTTTTAAGACATTGAGGGTAAACTCAAATGATATTGGCGTTTATAAAATTAAATACTTCTCACTGAAAATAAGATTTAATATTTATTCACTAATAAGTCTTGATGGAGTTCTCTATCCCTACAAAGATATTATTATTGTTATTATTATTATTATTATTAATTGAGGCTATTCTAAAAGGTGTTATGTAGTATCTCATCCTGGTCCTAACTTGCATTTCTCTAATAATTAATGACATCTTATTTTCACTTTTTTTTATTTGTTTCATTACAGTCAAATTGCATGAGTTCCTCATATACTTTGGAAATTAACCCCATATCAGACATGTGGTTTTGAAATGATGCTTCCATCTTGTAATTTTCCTTCTCACTGTGTTAACTGATACTTTTGTTATACTGAAGACATTTAATTTGATGTGCTGTGAATTGTCTATTTCTGCTTTTGTTGCTTAGCATTTAGAGTGATATTCATGAAATCTTTACCAAGGAGAAAATTATGAAACTTTCCCTTGTATTTCCTTCTAGGAGTTTGGTCATATTCCACACAGAATGCATCACTAATTATTTGTTGAATGAAAGATTGTTCTGCCTTAACACTATTAATGTAGATGAAATCATTTCAACTTTTTACCACTAAGTACAATATCACTATCCCTGGATATCCACCAATACTGCAATAGATTTCAATTTCAGCACATCTACTCAGTATACAGATTTGAGCAAGCCATTTTACACATATGAATATTAGCTTTATCATAATTTACAATAAGTAAACAGTTCATGTTCTTTCACATTTAAAGTAATTAAGTTACTGAAGATGGATGAGAGAGCAGAGAGGAAACAATGAATGAGAAGTATATAATACAAAACTGCAAAGGACAAGCACTCCACTAATTTGTAAGCTATGTGGAAAGATATTATTTTATTGATTTATAACAATGTTAGAACAGAAGAGACTGAGGAATGGAAGGATACAACCTGAGAAAATAATAACCTCCTTGCTTTTTTCTCCATCTCTGTTTCATGATCTTTTTAATGCTGGCTCTTTTTGTCCTCTTATTTTTTTCACTTAGTAGAATCCCTCTAAGTGGGGCTAGTACTAGACATTTGTACAGACTTGGAGTTCTATGTTTTTCCTTTGCACATCTGTCTGCATATTCATCATTAATTCTTTTTATCTTTATTTTGCAGTTTCTTCCTATTTCCGACATTGTTAAAAATAAACTGAAGAGATATACCATGATTAGAAATAAAGGATTGAAAACAAATTTATGGTGAAAACATCTATTTGTGTATTGTAATTCCTCAATGAGTTGTTTTTCTAACTTGGGTATTTGAAACATTGAATACTGCATTTGATCAAATAAAGAATGATTTATGGTTTATTAATCTCAATGAATCTAGATTATTTCAAAATGCAATATATAAAAATATTACTATCTTAGATTAATATAATAGCATACATTTAAGAGTACACAAAAGCTGAGTGAATTTTTCTTATTGCTTAGAATTCACAGCAAAATTATTATATATTACACATTAAACAGGTAACATAGCTTTTAAATGATCACTAAATATATGAATGCTCACCTTTTTAATAACCAGAAAAATATGCATTAAATTTACATTGAGGCCTGTAACAATGATTCTGCCTAAAAATATGTCAGCACCAACCATATGATAGTTGTTATTATTTCAATATTTAAGCCATATTTCAGAGTTAATATTGCATACCAATTCACCATCTTCAAAGAAATCATGCCATTAATATCTACTTTCATACTTTTAATGCATCTCCTGGTTATCTTCATATTTTTATTTTTGCTTATAGTGTTGCAATTGTTTTTAAATGATTGTGTCCTATTGCTCTCTGTAGCTTGCAAAATCTTTATGCACTTAATAAAAACTATTTTATTTCTTAAACTAAAATTATTATTGAATAAGTTATTACATTACCTATTTATTTTAGTTGTCATGACAAAATTTTGGGGGGTTATTTTCCTGTTTCTTTGAGATTTAAATCTTACTTCCTCTTAAATGGTGTTTCCGACTTCTCATGAATTGTTTAATTATATACAAGGTAGATTAAATCTTCCACAAATTTACTTTATTTCAATTATTGCTACCATCAGCATAAAACACTATCTTAATGCATTATTTTATTGCAGAGAGGGGAAGATTTCAATGAAAATGATTCAAAGGCAGTACCACACTTGTGTTATAGTTTGAAATTTCCTTTCATATCATCATATTGTTTAATCTCTGTTATGATTTGGATCTGAAATTTCTCACTATGTCTCATATGCTTAAAGATTTCTTCCTCAATGTAGCCATGTCTGGATGTAAGGCTATTGGGAAATGACTGGATTGTGAGAGCTCTGGCTTCATGAGTGTATTAGTCCATCTGACAGATTAATAGTTTGAATGGACAATAGAGGGGTGGTAGAAACTGTAGGCAAGTGCAACACAACTGAAAGAAGTGGAAGAAGTAGGTCAGTAGACCATGCCCCTGAGACTTTATCTTGTCTCTGAACCTTTTGCTTGCACACATGTGTTCTCTCTCTCTCCCTCTCTCTCTCTCTCTCTCTCTCTCTCTCTCTCTCTCTTCTAGTTCATCATAAGCTGAGAAGCTTTCCTCTGTCAGATCCTTTCCCTATGATGTTTTGCCTCATCTCAAACCCACAGCAGTGAGGACATCTGACCATGGACTGAAACTGTGTCCTTCCTCCTCCAAGTTGTTTGTGCCAAGTATTTTGCTCACATCAATGAAGAGCTAAGGAATACAACCTCCACAGAATTAAAAATTAATATTAATCATATTGTTAAAAATCATTTATTTAAAAATGTATTCAAAAATACCTAAAGCATTCCTTCACTCCTATGCCTTGTATAAATCTGTCCAATGTATAGTTTACATGGATTTCTTGGAGTCTAAGATGACTTATTTAGCTAAATTTTTATGTCCAGATAGTTAAATCTGAACAACTGCTTCTCTATTGTGTTTTAATTGAATAGCTGTTTTTCATAATCTTTGTTAATATGAAGGTTTAAGTAGGTTAAATTCCAATCCAAGTAATTAAGAGACACCACAATGGAAGTAATTAAAAGATAACTCAGGCTAATTCAGAAACCGAACCAATGAAGCCTGGAACTTAATAATGTGTCTAGTTTTAAAGCTAGATAAGGTGCTAATTATTTGAAGATTTTACAACACTAGATCCTGTCAAATTCCTTAATGGTCACAGAATCTCGAGTATAATAAAATAATAAAATCTCGAACTTTAGTATAAATATGTGATTTAAAAAGATAGTAAGGCCAAAATTGAAGTTTAGAAACCAACAAGTTTGTGTAGTACCAGGATGTTCTTATACATGAAGATGGTCTTGTAAATTTACCATCAGAGATCACTCATTACTTTGAACACATTGATCAGACAGATGTTACATTATTTCCTCTAGTTTATTTCATTTACTTTTTATTTGCCAGGATATGTGAAAAATACAGTTTTGGGGGTCAATATTCCTGCCTAATGCTGGTCTTGTGCTCTCAGCTCCTGGGGCTTTGAACATGTATTTCAGTTTTCTCAAGGAAATGATGGTATAATTAATTTTTAAATAGTCATGTTCTCCAAGTTCTTATTCAGTAAATAATCATTTACATTATTCAAAACTGCTTATATTTGCAAATGAAATGGTTATATTTTGCAGTCTTGTCTGAGGCATTTCGACACATAGAATTACTTTGTGTTTGAACATATTTACTTGTAGTTTTGTTCATTATTTCATTGCAGTAAGGATAGTTTTTCTACGTTTATTATATCATGCATGTCTATCCCATAATGAAGATAAAAGAACATCCATTAAAGTTTGTGTATTTACTAAGAAACTTTCAGAGGTTAGTGATCTTTGCTCTCAATAAATATAATTGTACATCACAATTCATTTGCTAAAATACAAATCTTGCTGAAATTACAATTAATTATCACTTATTAATTATTAGTATTAATCTTAATATTTTGACTTTATTATATTTTAAAAAGCAACAATAATGTGGAAATTGTACCATTTTTCTAATTACTTAAGATTATAGGGCTGTTGGTCAGGACGTCTTATTTTTGGAAGTAGCTTAAACTAATTTCTAAATATGAAGCACTCCATATTCTCACTATACTTGAGGCTGTTGATCCAACTTATCTTAATAGTTCTAGAAAACCATTTACTCACATAATTCACACTCCTGTATTATCAATGCAAAAGTTGTTTTATAAAATCATTTAGTTTACTGAACTACATAGTAATCACATGAATATATCTCTTTTATAATGCAATATGTTTAGAAACTAGATATTTGCTTTTAATTTTTCTTTTCATTGAAAGAACATTGACAATGGAGCATTAAAATATGTTTTTAAACTACACTTCTGCTGCTTGTCTGTCCTGAAATTGCATTAAACCATTTACTCTTAGGAGGTTTCATGTTTCATCTGCAAAACAGTGAAAAAAATGGGATTAAATTTTGGAGATACTGCCGGGCGCAGTGGTGCACACCTGTAATCCCAGCACTTTGGGAGGCTGAGGCAGGAGGATCAAGAGTTCAAAGCCAGCCTCAGCAATGAGGAGGCACTTAGCAAATTAGTGAGACCCTGTCTCTAAATAAAATACAAAAAAAGGGCTGGGGATGTGACCCAGTGGTCGAGTGCCCCTGAGTTCAATCTCCGGTACCACACAAAAAAAATTTTGGAGATACTGAAAAATCTAGAAGTGATGTATGTCAAATGACTATTATATCCTGCTATAATATGATTTTTTTCTTTTAACATGATCAAAATTAATAATGTAGAATAAATATAGTTACCTCCAAAGTTATACCTTCATAAAAACTAAAATATTTGCCCTGAATAAGTAACTCTATATTAATAATTTTATGAGTAATATGTTTAATGTCCATACCAGACAATTTTATCTATATTTTATATTATCTTCAGTGTATAAAATATATATGTATAACACATATATATATTCAGTTATATGATATACTCAGTATATAATCGTGATAGTCTTATGAATAGCTGTTTGGGGGAACCAAAATAACCTCAGGCTTGACGTATACTCCCTCTTTGGAGCAAAAAACTCATCCCCACTAGAATCAGTCCATGTTTATTCACTAGTGCCTTCGGGGAGTTGCTTTTGTGATATGTTCAGAATTAATAGTTTTAATCTGTAAGAAGATCTGTCTGATAAGACTTTACCCAGAACATCACTGGGGGCAGAATTCCCACTGGTCTGTTTTTGGAATGTAAATTTGATCATTCTTAAATGCACCGATAGCTTCACATTGTTGTTAGAATAAAGCTCAAAGTATTTGACTTGCCTGCTTATTAATATCGCTGGTATAGCAGCAGAAGGTTCTACTCCCATTCCCTCTGCATTTCTCAACATGATTCATCATCCTTCCTTGGCTTCTCCCAGCCTTTCATTTTCTTTTGTCTCTCTCTCTAGTGCTTTCACTTACAAAGTTTGCTTTATAAGAATGTCTTCTGTTTTCTTCTCCACCCAACTGTTCTGCTGAAAGCAACACTGCTCTCTCAGTGAAGATTAGGATCCACTCATAAATTTTCTTACAGCACTTTAAAATATTTCCTTGTATTCCTATAATTACTTAAGTAATCCCTCATATTTGCATGTTTAGGTATTTGTGCAATCATAGTGAAGAACTTATCTCCTGTATGCAGCAGTTTTCATAGAATACAATCACAGTAAATGTTTGTGGAATGAATAAATATATTTCCAAAGAGGCCACACAAATTTTTCTCGTGTGTGTGTGTGTGTGTGTGTGTGTGTGTGTGTGTGTGTGTGTGTTGTGTGTGCACTTAGTTATTCATTTGGTTTGTTTCACTTCAATTTTCTGTTTAAATTTTCTTTTTATTATTTTGAAGCACTGAATAAACTTAAAACCATGATCATCAAAGCTGTCCTTTTAGCTTCCAAGACCCAAAGATTGAAATTCAATAAGGTTTGTTGTGTGTATTCTATATTCTCACATTTTATTTTTATGTCATAATTTTCTAAGAAATTAGTAAAAGTAAAATTATTAGGAGTAATAATTTGGATAAAATAATGTAATTATGTTAGCTTTATCAGTAAATCTTCAAAGGTTAAGTAAGACATATTTAATTTTTTATCATGTATTTTTATAAAGTCAGTCTCATATATCTTTGAGTCATGTAGAATTATAGTGTTGTGAAAGGTTTCTCTGTTGTTAAAGTATTTATGCTTCAATCATTTGATAAATCATCTAATTCACTCTGATAATTTAATGTGCTGATTCTTTTCCTGATAGACTGGGATTTACTTCAGGACAAGAAATATGGAACTTTTATTTCATCATGTTAAAATTGGATTAGTTAATCGTTTTAATAACTGTTTTGGAAGCACAAGTGACACAAGATAGATAAAAGAGTGATTTTAAAAATGTATATAAGTGTTAGAATTCACTCCAGGAATCAAAGAAAGCATTAGATCATCATCTGAAAAATGTGAATAGAAACAAAAGCAAAAATCTGAAAACAATTTGGCAGGATTCCAGGAAAATGTTGAGAAACAGTTGCTATAATGATGAGAGATGGTATAAAATCTAACAATGGATGATTCTTTCTCAAGACTAAAATTTGCATTGATCAAAACTCTACATGGATACTCTCACTAATCCAGATTATTTGTCATGAATAAGCCCCTACTTGGAAGTAGATAGTCACAATGGGCTAATGAATAAAGGGCAATAAATCTTGAATTTTAATTCTAATGATCTCTTCCATGATTATGACAGAACTTACATACAGAAACATGGAATTTCCCCGGATAAGTTTTCCCAATTGTTTTCTAAGTGGAAATTTAGAATAGAAAACTCTAACAAAGGTAAGTCCAGAAATCAAAACTCATTGCAATAGATTTTGGAAAAATGATATTGAAGCCTTGCAGAACACCACCAACAACAACATCAAAAACAATTAAGAGTTGAAGGTATAGTTTAGGGGTAAAGTGCTTACCTGGCATACATAAGGTCCTAGAGTCAATCCCCAGTAGTGTAAATACACAAGCAAGTAATTAAATCACAACAATAAAAATATTTTTTTAAAAAGTAACTGAAAAATAATCATCACAATACACACAGAGAAAAATTGTCCAGTCACCCATATTTGTGTAGTAAAAGGAAAAAAAGAATCTGGGGGACTTCAGAAAAGTCCCCAAAATGGCCAATAGGTATATGTTAAAAAGCTGATGAAAATGGGAAAACTTGTCTTCACCAATACCAAATTCATGTAACAGGTTCACAGGAAAAGGGATTGAAAGAGTTAGGTTAGAATTTCTTCAATTGACCAGTGGGTGCTTCCTTCTGAAAGGGAAGGAAAGGGAAGGAAAGGGAAAGGGAAGGGAAGAAGGAAAGGGAAGGAAAGGGAAGGTCAAGAACAGCACTAGAAAATCTAAAGACATAAACAGTAAGATTCTGGAAGATACTCAAAATGAATATAAAAGACATATAAATATTTCCTGACAAATACTAAATGGAAACTAGGAACATGAAAGTATCCTAAGGGAAAATACTATAAAATAGAGAAAGGGGAAGTACACAAGAAAAGTATGCCAAAAATATGCATATAAGAATAATTTGAAAGGTAATACACAATTTCAAAATGACTTAAAAGAGGAAAAGTAATCAAATGTATAAAAGCACAACATAAGTATTAGAAGAAGTCAGAATAAATTGACAGAATTTCAAACGAAATGAGTAATTAGCAAGAACAGACCTACCCTCAGCTCCAGGAAGCAACTAACTGGCCTGTCCAAAGCAGGTCAGCAGACAAAAGCCCTGAGAAGCAGATAAATGGCCCTGCTCACCCACCCGCTCACCCACTCACCCCCAAGACTCTGAAACGGTCAAGCAGCTTTTCCTTAGCTCCTCTTCCCACCAAACCACCAAAAATTAACCAAGTAGCCCCAACCATTTTCTGTGGTCCTAAGGCAAAAGTGAAAAGGCTGTTCTCAGAAATTTGGTTGGCTGGATGCCAGAGAATCAGATTGGTTTATGTTCCCACTCAGACTTAGTCCCATGAAGCAGCTATGCAGGCTTCCCTGAGCAATTCGTTCTTCAAGGGCCTGAAAAAGTCATCTGAGTATTGCTTGGACACTGAGAGGCACCTCACAAGGATCCCTGTCCCTGTCTGTCTGGAGGTATAGTTTAGTGGTAGAACCCTGGGAACGCTGGCACTTTCTAGCCCCTTTGGGGCCCTCACACATGAACAGGCACCATATCTTGCAACTGGGCACACTGCATCACACCCACCAGGGCCCACTGAAATGGCTCTTTCCTTACCTGACCTGTGGAAACTGCTGAGCATCCCACATCTCCCCCTGCTGTGTATCACAAACAAAGACGCCAGGAAATCCACCCTGCCTAAGAGAGCTGTAGCTCAGTTGGCAGTGCCATTCTATTACCCCTTCAGTATGGGTCACAGAGACACTTGCAGGAATTGTCAACATTGATGATAGCTGGAGAAGTGCTACAATTTAAATATGAAGTGTCCCCCAAAAGTTCATGGTGAGACAACATAAGGATATTCAGAATGAAATGGTTAGGTTATGGGAACATTAACCTAATCAGTGGGTTAATCCAAAAATGTGGATTAACTGGGTGGCAACTGTAGACTGGTAGGGTGTTGCTGGAGGAGGTTGGTCACTGGGCACGTGCCTTTGAGGTCTATACTTTGTTCTGGCAAGGAAAGCTCTTTATGCTCTTTGTTGCCATGTTTTGTGTTGTTTTATTCTGCCACATCCTTCTACCATGCTGTTCTGCCTCACCTTGGGCCCAGAATTGTGGAGTCAGCTAACCATGGACTGAAACTTTGAAATCATGAGCCGAAATAAACTTTTTCTCTTCTATATTGTTCTTTTCAGATCTTATCAGAGCAATGAAAAATACAACTACAATAGACCTGTATCAAAATCAAAAATAAAAAGAACTGTGAATGTTTCTCAGTGGTAGAGCATGGCTGGCTTTAATCCCTAATTCAAAAGAAGGGAAGAAAGAAAGAAGGAAAAATAAAATAAAAATATACAACTTAATGATTTAATGATGTAACTCAAAGAACTAGAAATATGGATATACAAGAACAAATTAAACCCAAAATTAGTACAAGGAAAAAAATAATGAAAATCATAGCAGAAATATGCTCATGACTAGAAAATAATATAAAAGGTCAAAGATACGAAGAGTAGAGTTGTTGAAAAATAAGCAAAATAAAATATCTTTTGCTTGACAAAATAAAGAGAGAACTTCAAATAAATTAAATCAGAGGTAAAAAAGAGACATTACTACTTGTGTCACACAACTACAAAATGATGATTAGGATCTGTTATAAAAATAATATGCTAACAGTAGTGGAGACTAGAAGAAATGTAAAAATTTCTGAACATATAAACTATACTAAAATTGGATAATCTGAACAGACTTATAAGAATATGATTAAATCAGCAATAAAAAAAAAACCTAACAAAGAAAAACCCCAGATCAGATGACTGCATTGTTTTATTTTAGCAAACATTTAAAGATTAACTGATGCAATTTTTTTTCTGATACTACTACAAAGTATTAAAAGAAAAGAAACCTTTGCCAAATAATTTTACAGGGCCAGTATTTCTCCAAAAGTAAAACCAAACAAGGATATATCAATAAAAAATGAAAATTACAGACCACCATTGTTGATGGATATAGGTGCAAATATTCTCAGCATACTATCAGATCAAATCCAAGAGCAATTAATAGAAAAGATAATTCACCATGATCAGGTGAGATTTATTCCAAGAATTCAAGTATGCTGCAAAAACAAAAATCAATAACCATAATAAAACACATAAACAGAATGAAGGCCAAAACCATAATATTATCTCAAAGGATGCAGAAACAATGTTAGATAAAATTCAACATATCCTCATGATTAAAAAAAACTCTCAAAAATTGTATATAGAAGGAGTGTACATCAATACAATTGAGATTATAAATAACAAACCTCACAGCCTATATCATAACAAAAATTGTTTCCTCTAAGAGTGGAATTAAAATTTCAGTAACAAAAATACAGATGGAATAGTCCCAAATATTTGGAAACAAAGAGAATACTTATAAGATAGAAACCAAAGAATAATTAACAAGAAAAATTAAATTCACATTACTTTGAACTCAATGAAAATAGAAGTTCAATAAAATACTTGTGAGGTGCTTTTACAAAAGTAATTTCAGGTTAAATGAAACACTTTGATGTCTACATTAAAAGTGAAAAGTGTCTCAAATAGATATCAGCTTCCACTTTGAGAAACTTGAAAAAGAAATCAGGTTAAATCCAAAGAAAAGGAAAACAAAACAAAGGAAATGCAAACAAAAACCAATATAACATTAAGGAACTAAAACTTATGAAAGAGGAAAATGATGACCCTCCACATCATGTACAACCACAAGACTAGGATCCTAATTAGAATAAGATGTACTCTATGTTTGTATAAATATGTCAATATATACTCTACTGTCATGTTTAACTAAAACAATATTAAAACAAAAAGGAATGGATCTTATGTCTAGACCTATATCCATGAAATAGATTGAACTGATACAGTTAAATATTTTGTCCCAAAAAAAACCTCTCAGCAAACATGTCTTATAGTGAAGTTTATAGATCATTTAAAGAGGAATAATACTAATACTGAAAATATCTTCCAGACTCTTGAAGAATTTACACTCAGCTCATTTTATGCATCCAATCATATTTTTATAACAAAACTGAAGTCATTATAAGAAAAGAAATAACATCATCAACTAATGTCCCTCATGCACATCATGCAATAAGTTTAAACAAAAAATTAGCAAGCCATATGGAGAACATATTAAAATGGTTATAAATACACCTTGACTAAGCAGACTATCAATAAATAAAAAGAAAGCAATGAGTGTATTTCATCAACTGAAAACACCATTTTAAAAAGTAAAAATATGATCATTTTAATGGTTCAGAAAAATATTTGACAAAATTCAATATTTACTTCTGATAAATGCTCTGAATTATAGTAAAAATAGAAGAAATTTTCATAAAGTGAGTTAACTACAAAATAATTGCAATTTACTTAATATTTAATAATGAAAGATGCAATCCTTCCCATGTAAGATCAGAAAACAGGACAAGAATAAATATTATTTGCTCTTATCATCACTGTTAAACTCTTACTAGACTTCAGTCAGTTCAGTTGGGTGAGGAAAAGGAAGAGACAACAAATAAATTATAAAAGAAAAACTGTTTTGATTTGCAGAGAACATGATCATTTATGCAGACAATACAATGGGATTGACAAAAAAAAAATTCCTAGAACTAATACATAAGTTTTGTAAGTAACTAAATCAAAATCACCAAAATAATTGAAAAGATAAGTACTAAAGAAAATTAAAAATAAAATAACTTCATCATTAAAGTCAATGCAACCTTAAATGAAATACCACTCCACACTTGTTAGAAAAGACTAAAATTTAGTAACAGATATTGACTATATAAATATTGATGAGTATGTGTTATAATCGAAAGTCATATATTTCAGATCACAATACAAACAAAAATTTCATACAACCACTTTGGAAAAAGATTCTTCATGTTCTTAAGATGTTAAGTTTACACATATTAGATAAATGCATACATTTCACTAATTGGCATTTACCCAAGGACAATTTAAGCATGTGTATACAAAATTGTAAACAAAGTTTCACAGTAAATTTATTTGCAATAGCTCATAATCAGGAATAGCCCAAATGGCCATAGATGGATTAAACAAGTTGTGAGATTCAATAGAATACTTCCCAGCAATAAAAATTATGTATGATGCTATTTACATAAAATTAGGGGAAATATAATTTATGACAAGAAAACAAAACAGAGGTTACTTGGGAGGAAAGGTAAGGAACAGGTAGGGATGGAAGGGAAGCAAAATAAAGGAACAAAAAGACCTTTGGGGAATTAAAGGTATATTTATTTATTTTGGTGATGGTTTTTTTTTTTTTTATAATTTTTAATATGTACAACTCATAGTGCATATATTTAGTATCTTTTTACATACAACTGTTTGTATACAAAGTATATTCGTGCAATTTAGGTCTTCAATCATGCATTAAGGAAAATGATATCCATCTCATTCAACCACCTTTTTTTTTCCCCCCCTCCCTCCCCTCTTGCTCCCTCCCTTACCCTCCCTTCCCTTGACCATTCTAGTGTTCCTCTAATCCTCCTATGTACCCCATCCAACAATACTTTGAAATAGCCTCCTTATATAAGAGAGAACATTTGGTACTTGGATTTTTGAGACTGACTAACTTCACTTAGCATTATGTCTTCCAACTTCATCCATTTACCTGCAAATGCCATTAATTTATTTTCTTTTATTGCTGAGTAAAATTCCATTGTGCGTATATACCACATTTTCTTAATCCACTCATTTACTGAGGGACATCTAGGTTGATTCCACAACCTAGCTATTGTGAATTGTGCAGCTACAAACATTGAGATAGCTGTGTCACTGTAATATGCTGTTTTTAAGTCCTTTGGGAATAGACCCAAGAGTGGGATGGCTGGGTCATAGGATGGTTCCATTCCCAGTTTTCCAAGAAATCTCCATACTGCTTTCCATAACGGTTGCACCATTTTGCAGTCCCACCAGCAATGTATGAGTGTGCCTTTTTCTCCACATCCTCTCCAACATTTATTGTTGCTTGTGTTCTTGATGGCTGCCATTCTGACTGGAGTGAAGTGAAATCTTAGAGTAGTTTTGATTTACATTTCTCTAATTGCCAGCGATGTTGAACATTTTTTCATGTATTTGTTGATTAATCGTGTATCTTCTTCTGAGAGGTGTCTTCTCAATTCCTTAGCCCATTTATTGATTGGGTTATTTGTTTTTTTAGTGTAAAGTTTTTTGAGTTCTTTATATATTCTAGAGATTAGTGCTCTATCTGATGTGCATGTATTAAATATTTGTTCCCAATTAGTTGGCTCTCTATTCACCTCACTGATTGTTTCTTTTGCTGAAAAGAAGCTTTTTAGTTTAAATCTATCCCATTCATTAATTCTTGGTAGTAATTCTTGCGCTACAGGATTCTTATTAAGGAACTTGGGGCCTAATCCAACATGTTGGAAATTGGAGCTTACTTTTTCTTCTATTAGGTGTATTGTCTCTGATCTAATTCCTAGGTCTTTGATCCACTTTGAATTGAGTTTTGTGCATGGTGAGAGATAAAGGTTTAATTTCATTTTGTTGCATATGGATTTCCAGTTTTCCCAGCACCATTTGTTGAAGAGGCTATCCTTTCTCCACTGTACATTTTTGGCACCTTTGTCTAATATAAGATAGCTGTAATTAAATGTATTAGTCTCTGTATCCTCAATTCTGTACCATTGGTCCACCAGTCTGTTTTGGTGCCAATACCATGCTGTTTTTGTTACTATTGCTCTATAGTATAATTTAAAAGTCTGGTATGGTGATGCCCCCTGCTTCACTTTTCTTGCTCAGGATTGCTTTGGCTATTCTGGGTCTCTTATTTTTCCAGATGAATTTCATGACTGCTATTTCTATTTCTTTGAAGAATGACATTGGGATTTTGATAGGAATTGCATTAAATCTGTATAATGCTTTTGGTAGTATGGACATTTTGACAATATTAATTCTACCTATCCAAGAGCAAGGTAGGTCTTTCCATCTTCTGAGTTCATCTATAATTTCTTTCTTTAGTGTTCTATAATTTTCGTTATACAGGTCTTTCACCTCTTTCGTTAGGTTGATTCCCAGGTATTTTATTTTTTTTGATGCTATTGCAAATGGGGTATTTTTCATCATTTCCCTTTCAGAGTCTTTGTCGCTGATGTACACAAATGCCTTTGACTTATGTGTATTGATTTTGTATCCTGCAACTTTGCCAAATTCGTTTACTAGTTGTAAAAGTTTTCTGGTAGAGTTTTTTGGGTCTTCTAGGTAGATTATCATGTCATCAGCAAATAGTGCTAATTTGAGCTCTTCTTTTCCTATCTTAATCCCTTTAATTTCTTTCGTCTGTCTAATTGCTCTGGCCAGAGTTTCCAGTACTATGTTAAATAGCAGTGGTGAAAGGGGACATCCCTGTCTTCTTCCAGTTTTTAGAGGGAATGCTTTCAATTTTTCTCCATTTAAGATAATGTTAGCTCGGGGCCTTGCATAAATAGCTTTTATTATGTTAAGATATGTTCCTGATATTCCTAGTTTTTCTAGTGTTTTCAACATAAAGGGGTGTTGTATTTTGTCAAATGCTTTTTCTGCGTCAATTGAGATGATCATATGATTTTTGTCTTTAAGTCTATTGATGTGATGTATTATGTTTATTGATTTCCGAATATTGAACCAGCCTTGCATCCCTGGGATAAACCCCACTTGATCGTGGTGCACTATCTTTTTGATATGTTTTTTGTATCCGATTTGCCAGGATTTTGTTGAGGATTTTTGCATCTATGTTCATTAAAGATATGGGCCTGAAGTTTTCTTTTTTGGATGTGTCTTTGCCAGGCTTTGGAATTAATGTAATATTGGCCTCATAGAAAGAGTCTGGAAGAGCTCCCTCTTTTTCTATTTCTTGAAATAGTTTGAAGAGCATTGGTATTAGTTCTTCTTTGAAAGTCTTATAGAACTCGGCTGTAAACCATCAGGTCCTGGACTTTTCCTTGTTGGTAGCTTTTTGATGACATCTTCTATTTCTTCGCTTGTAATTGATCTATTTAAATTATGTATAGCCTCCACATCCAGTTTAGGCAAATCATATGACTCTAGAAATCTGTCAATGCATTCAGTATTTTCTATTTTATTAGAGTACAAGTTTTCAAAGTAATTTCTAATTATATTCTGTATATCTGAGGTGTTTGTTGTGATATTCCCTTTTTCATCACGAATGTTAGTAATTTGAGTTTTTTCTCTTCTTCTTTTCGTTAGCATTGCTAAGGGTCTGTCAATTTTGTTTATTTTTTCAAAGAACCAACTTTTAGTTTTGTCAATTCTTTGAATGGTTTCCTTAGTCTCAATTTCATTAATTTCTGCTCTGATTTTAATTATTTCCTGTCTTCTACTGCTCTTGGTGTTGGTCTGTTCTTCTTTTTCTAATGCTTTGAGGTGTGATGTTAAGTCATTTATTTGTTGGTTTTTTTTTCCTCTTAAGGAATGAACTCAGTGCAATGAATTTTCCTCTTACTACTGCCTTCATAGTGTCCCAGAGATTTCTATATGATGTATCTGTGTTCTCATTTACCTCTAGGAATTTTTTGATCTCCTCTTTGATGTCTTCTTCAACCCCTTGTTCATTCAGTAGCATGTTGTTTAGCTTCCAGTTGATGGAGTAGTTTTTCTTATTCCTTGTTTTGTCGTTGATTTCCAATTTTATCCCTTTATGGTCCGATAGCATGCAGGGTAGTATCTCTATTTTTTTATATTTGCTGAGAGTTGCCTTGTGACATAATATATGGTCTATTTTGGAGAAGGAGCCATGTGCTGCTGAGAAAAATGTGTATTCGTTTACTGAGGGATGAAATATTCTATATATGTCTGTTAGGTCTAAATTGTTAATTGTTTTTGAGGAGGCTTAAAGTTTCTTTGTTTAGCTTTTGTTTGGATGATCTATCCATTGGTGAGAGAGGTGGTGTTGAAGTCCCCTAGAATAACTGTGTTGTGGTCTATTTTACTCTTGAACTTAAGAAGCGTTTGTTTGATGAATGTAGGTGCTCCATTATTTGGGGCATACAGATTTATGATTGTTATATCCTGTTGATGGATGGTTCCCTTAAGTAATAAGAAATATCCATCTTTGTCCCTCTTGATTAATTTTGGTTTGAAGTCTACCTTATTTGATATGAGAATGGAAACCCCTGCTTGCTTCCGCGGCCATGTGAGTGATAAGACTTTTCCCAGCCTTTCACTTTCAGTCTGTTGATGTCTTTTTCTATGAGGTGTGTTTCTTGGAAACAGCAAATTGTTGGGTCATTTCTTTTAATCCATTCTGATAATCTGTGTCTTTTGATTGGCGAGTTTAGGCCATTAACATTCAGGGTTATTATTGAGATGTGATTTTTATTCCCATCCATTTTTATTTGACTTATGGTCTTTAGCTTGATTTGGTTTCTCTTCTGGTTGGTATTTCCTTTAGTTTAATATCTCCCTTTGTTGATTTTCATTATCATCTTTCTCTTCTTCTTCATGAAATATGTTGCCCAGGATGTTCAGAAGTGCTGGCTTTCGAGTTGTGAAATCTTTTAACTTTTGCTTGTCGTGGAAGGTTTTTATTTCATCTTCGAATCTAAAGCTCAATTTTGCTGGATATAAGATTCTTGGTTGACATCCCTTTTCTTTCAGAGCTTGAAATATGCTATTCCAGGATCTTCTTGCTTTTAAGGTCTGGGTTGAAAAATCTGAACATAATCTGATTGGTTTCCCCTATATGTAATTTGCTTCCTTTCTCTTGTGGCTTTTAGTATTCTCTCCTTGCTCAGTGTATTAGGCATTTTCATTATAATGTGTCTAGGTGTGGCTCTGTTGAGATTTTGTTTGTTTGGTGTTCGGTATGCCTCTTGAACTTGGTTTTCCATTTCATTCCTCAAGCTTGGAAAATTTTCTGTAATTATTTCATTAAATAGATTACTCATTCCTTTGGCTTGAAACTCTGCCCCTTTCTCTACGCCAATCACTCTTAAGTTTGGTCTTTTTATGCTGTCCCATAATTCCTGGATGTTATGTTCATGATTATTAACAAGTTTTGCTGTATGGTTTAAATTCTTCTCTAAGACATATATTTTGTCTTCATTGTCTGAGGTTCTATCTTCCAGATGGTCTATTCTGTTGGAGATGTTTTCAATTGAGCTTTTATTTTGGTTTATTGCTTCTTTCATTTCTGGAATTTCTGTTTGGATTCTCTTTAGAGCCTCTATTTCCCTATTGAAGTAATCTTTTACTTCCTGTATTTGTTTTTGGAGTTCTTTGTCAAAATGATCTTTTGCCTCCTGTACCTGCTCCCTCATCTCATTTTTGAGTTCATTCTTAAGTTCCATAAACATTTGGCATAAGTAATTTCTAAATTCCATCTCTGGCATTTGACCAACTGTGCTTGCCATGACATCTGCCGATGAGGTATCTTGATTTGTTTGTGTCATTTTCTTTCCTTGTTTTTTCATGTTGCTTGTGTGTCTATTCTTCCTGCACTGTGGGACCTTGACTGTTTCGATTTTACCTTAAAGCCTTATGTTGTTCCTGTAGTACAATGCTATCAGATCACCTTATAATTCCTTTATACTTTTAAAACCTAACACTTTCTATTCAGAAAATCCAAGTTTGGTCACAATGTACAGATTTTGTTATCCCAGATATTATTTCCAATTTACTCTGTACGTTTCTGATAGGGTTTTATAGCTTCAAGTATTGGATACAGAGGTGTTATGTTTAGGAAGAAGGAAGTGTCTTGAATTGTTCTTTCTTGGAAAGTATGAAAAGAGATATCTATTGAAATGGTTTAGTGGAAGTGGTTTAGTATCAGTAGACGATGGAAGAAAGAGAATGGGGTTGACAATTAGGTAAAAAGATCAATTTATATATATAGTAAGTTGGAAAAGAAAAAAAAATGATAAAGAGTAGGAATTGGTGTAAGAGAGAGGAGAGAGAGAATCAAGGAAATAGAGAGTAAACTGTATATAACACCACTTTGCTACCCAGTTCAATTGCGCCGGTTCTAGAAATCCCAAGTTTTGCGTATAACTGTTTTTGGCTCTGTTAATATGCACTGGCAGGATGTAAACATGAAAGATGAAGGAGGAAGAAAAGATACAAGGGTGAGAAGGAGTAAAAGAATGAAAGAAAAAAGGGAGCGGAAGCAGATAAACACACTAACAATCAATGCGGGAAGAAAAAAAAAAAAAAAAAAGCAGAACAAAACAAAGCCAAAAAAAGAAAAAGAAAAAATAAACAAACAAACATACAAACACAACAACAACAACAACAACAAAAAAAACCCCTCCCTGCAATCCAGAAAATCAAGCAGACCAATAAAAAGAAAGGGAAACAAACGAAAAAAAAAAAAAAAAAAAAAAAAAGTCAAACCCCAAGTCTCAGACAAAACGGGCCCTGGGAAGCCCCCCTCTTTTTTTCCTTTCCAGTTCAAACCAATTGCTATTGGATCACAGTCTGTGATCCTGTCAGTGAAATCAAGGCTGCATCCTAGGCCAGCGGCTGCACGGTTCAGTGAAGGAGTGGCCCAGGGGGACCGTGTGTGTCAGCAGATGAATGGCGCCGGGAAGGGGGATCTTCCAGAAGGCACCACCTCCCCAAGCCCACCCACAGTTGCAGTCCCCTGTGGCCGCTGTGCCAGCCTCAGAAACGCCTTCCCCTGCTGACCAACCAAGTCTCACCCAATTGTGCGTTGTCTTCAGAGAGCTGTAGAGTCCCTGGGTGGATGCAGCAGTCGCTCTCAGTCTCCTCCCCTTTGTCAGGACCAGCCCCTGCAGCTTTCAAAGATGGCGGCGCTCTCCTTCCAGTCAACAGTAGCTCCGCAGACTCCCAGACTCCCGTATCCTTGCCGATCGCACCGGGAAGCCACACCGAGGGTCACGTCAGGCGGAGTGTGGATTCGAACTGGTGTGTGGACCCGCGGTCTCCCGTGGCTCCCCAGCACCAATCCCGCCAGCTGTTATCGCTGGTTTTTATCGCCGGTTTCACGCTAGTGTGCAGTGAGTTTGGCTGGGGTTGCAGCAGTAGCGCGGTCTCCTCACCCTGACCTTGTTTCGCACGGCCTGTGCACCGCCCAGGCGGTTTTGCAGGAGCCTTGCGGCTCCAGCCGCTGCAGACAGCTTGTCTCTTTCTCTCTCTGGTAGTGGTAATCAAACCATCCAGGATATCGGTATTTTCAGTCCATATATATATAATGAAAGGCAATTTATCTGCTTTGTTGGATTCTTTCTACGAAACTGTCCTGAAGTGCGGCTTCCTCTAATCCGCCATCTTGGATCTCTCTTGGTGATGGTTTTGCAGGTATAGACAATTGTCCAACCATTTCATCTCAATATTGTTGAGTTTTTTAAGTTTTCTAAAAACAAGTTCAATTACTCAGATCAATTTTATTTCTATATTATTAGAAACAATCATTGGAATATTGAAGTTTAAAAAATAATACCATTCATAACATTTTTTAATTTAATTAAATTCTTAGGCATATAACTGACAATAAATAATATGAAAGATTTCTTTTTCTGAATGTCTTTTAATGGAAGATTCAAAATATAGTTAAAGTTTCTTAAAGAGGGCCTAAAGAAACAGTTGTACAACATGTTGATAGGCCAGGACACTCAAGGGTATCATGATTCCAAATTCTCCCATAATTTTTTAAGTTTCAAAGTAATGTCGTTCAAAACTTTAGTAGTTTATTTGTTGAAATTGATAAGCTATTTCTTATTTCCATATGCAAATGCATAGGTTATAAAACCAGAAAAGAGTAACCAATACTGGTGATTAAAAGCATTAAAATTTAAATACCTAGATCTGTATCACGTAATGGACTTTCCAAGTATTTCAGTTAAACAGAATTCATTCTAAATAAACACAATTCATTAAATTATGCCCTTATATTAGAAGTAAAAGTAATAACACATACAGTTACAATTTCTTTTTAATACAAACAATTATATTATTAGATCAATATATATTTTAACCATAGGTGGTGAGTTATCACACATTCTACTTTGAAATACTAGGGCCTAACAAACAACACAATAAATTCATCAAAAACCCTGGCATAACATCAAGCGTAATACAATTTCTGAATCTTGAGAGATACATATCACATGATCTTATAAAAATAGAAAAGCTTAGGTTAATATGAAATTGTTTTCAGTAGAGACAAAAGATATTTTTAAGATATTGGTAATATTGTTTTATACAAAGTATAATTAGAAGCAGCAAACGTAGTTCAAAATGCCAGACATTAAATTAAAATAGTCACTAAAAGATTGAAAATGGATAAAAATAAAAACTATGTGTAATTAGAAATGAATTTATAATAAATGACATTTTATCTTATATACTAGTACTTATTTAATAGTGGGAATTATTATGTAAAAACATTACTAAAATATGAGAAAAGTCTTATGGGTTAAGAGAATGATGGCACAGACTTATCTGCTAATTTCATTTGAAATAAATTCCTTTTATTTTTCTTGATCAGTATATGCTGTTAAAAGAAAAATCCGTGTAATAACACCACAAGAGTATAGTGCTGACTTTGTTTTGTTAGTTCAGGATTATCATGGTAGCATAGATAGATTCCACTACAGGAATTGGCACTCACTTTAATTTGGATTCAAGCAAAAGAAGATAGTATTACTCTTGCACACACAAATAAAAATGCACACATAATCTAGTTAGTGCTAGGTTCTGAACAATATTACAATTTTTTAGAGGAAAGGAAGACATTTTCCTCCATAGCACCAAAGTCAGTAGTAAATGAAGTATCTGACACATTTGGCCACTGATCAGAGGAGGTATATTGAAAGGTAAATCACCAGAAATGACTATTTTAGTAATCTGCTAAATAAAAATGAGATTTTAAAATGATAGATGAGAAAATTTGAAAATCAATTTTATTGTTATTATGGCATGACTATAATGAAAGTTGTATTTTTGCATTACTCACATTCACTGTACTGAAATATACTATGGTAAACACCAATAGACTAATACCCCAAAGTGAAAGTTCTATTCTCTCTTTAGCATATCACACTCTAAATAATTTTTGTGGAAAAGCAGTCCCCTTATTCAAGTTTACACACATACAGAGAATTTTTAGTGAAATTGTAACCCCAGGAGTCTAAATAATAAGACACATTCTAAGCCCACAAAGTTAAGACTCCAGGAAATGGTATCAGTTTTGCTTTGTGAAAAATATATATATATTTTTTTTTTTTCTTCAATATGGTGTTAGTACCAAGTTCTTCATTTCTCTTCCACGGTTCCATGGGATTGAATCATTTGACTATTTCAGTTACAAATTCAAACTTTCTTTTAAGCATGTTATTTTAGAATATACATTAATACACAGTATACACCACAATAAATTAAAGAATATAAAACTGATATTTTTAAAGATCTAAAGCAATTTTAGTTGCCCTTGTTTTATAGGTTTATGATTTTATTATTTTCAGAGTACACTTTCAAAGTATGCTTTGAGTACAGTGTTTTGTTAGTATATTGATTTTGTGTTCTACCAAAAAAGTGATTACTTTTCAATAAAAAATGAAAAATATCAATTTAGTGTTTTACCTTCGTATCTATCCAGACTTAACTTATATTTAACATATTTTATTTTGTGCAGGATGAGTTGAGCAAGTCATACTTTAAATAAAGGAAGATTGTTGGTATAAACTGATGTCCTTCCTGATTCAAGGGTCACCATGGCAACCAGGAAAGAGGGGTGTTGCTTAGCAACTGGAAACATTAATGAAGAGATTTCCCAAATGTAGAAAAACTCATTGGAAGAACTTTGGGATTTGGCATAAATGTATAATTTTTTTTTATGAAATATACTAGGCACATAAGCACAAATGTGGATGGTATAATGCTTCAAAAGAGAAAACTCTAAAATAAATGTCATTTTTGGATGTTTTATCTAAAAATAATAGTTTTGAATTAATAACATAATTTATTGACAAAATATGATAAAATACTAGAGCTACTAATATTCTATCTTGAAATATAGTTAAAAGAAAAACAAGAGCAATTTTAAAATATATGATTATCATATGTTGTATTACAACCTATCACATATGTATGACCAGAGATTTATCTAGTTCAGTTGCTAATCCATACTGCCTTTGCTAATGCACATGATACAACCATTCAAAACATTTCAGGGAATTTTCGATTAAGCTAAGGTAGTCACTGCAGTTACAAACCAACAATATCTGTATGAACTGAAAATATATCTTCCCACTGAAAAATGTTTTTCTTATTAGCATGTTCCCATGTATTCCATCTTAAAGTTAGTCTTGAAAAAACAGTTCATGCTACATGTTTTTTTAGGAATTCAGTTGAGAAAACAGCAAACTGGGTCTCTAAAGCAGGTGTTTACCTATTTCAATATATTTGTGTTTTATATGTTCCTGAATCTAACTAGAAATTTTCGTGGAGAATCATGTCAACTTTGACAAAATAATATAGACATACTTTATTATTTAAAATATCTGTTTTTTAAGTGCCTGTCAATGTGTTGTCATTGGTTTTATAATGATGATATCATCACCACCATCATCATCACCATATCATAAAAGTTATTTCTCAATGATATAGGTACTTTTGTATAACACTGATATTTGACTAGGCACAAATTGTATACAGATCATATTGCTAATGTTTACAAAATATCCTCAAATAAATATCTCTAATTTGATATAAAGGAATGGAAACTTAAAAGGTTTAATCAATGCAGACTACATGATAGGCTGCTATTCTTAAATGTGATCTATATATCTGAACTATGTGGGTTGAAAACTCACCTCCCAACTCTCTGTAGTGATGTGAAAGTTATTATATCACTGTACCACCCAGTTTTGTTTTAAAACGTTCCTACAAGTACTCAGTCTTCAAGAATTTTATGGCTTAATGTGCACACACAGCAAAAATAAAAGGATCGTGAGGATGAATGAAATTATTATACGTCAGCTTTCAATAACATAGGCATGTACATTGATACATAGAAGGGAGAAGATTATACAAAGCCAGCTCATGAGGGATTATTCCAGAGTTCTGCGTACTCAGTATCCAAGTCTAAGACACCAGAGAATATTCTCTTAAATATTATATGATAGTGTTGAACACTATGGCCCTAATGTCTGTGTGAATAAACATTAGAATGTGAAAGTATTAAAAGATTTTGTTTACTTGTGTCTAGAAATTGATGAAAAAGAATTATCCCTGCCTTCATAAGTTGCTTTTGTTTTAAAAAATATCACTCTGTATGCTTTGAGAATGATGTTGAGATATTAAAATTAATGGTTTTTATATTTCAGAATTAAAATTCAGATGACTGGAAAATGCATGTGAATTTCACAAATTTCTTTATTTTCTGGACTGAGAAAAATATAATTATTTCATAAAATAAATGTATAATTATGTATTGCACTGGGCATAAAAATGAGCATATTGTATTTTTCCTCTCAATTTTATCTTTTCATTTACATAATTCTATTATTACAGAAATTAATTTGTTACCATTTCTCTATTTCTTTCAAATGAGTATCTAACTTTCAAATAATTATCAGAATAAACAGTGGAATATAAACCCTTAAATTAGTAACAATGTTTACAGTTGTGTGAAAAATTCATTATTTTTTTATTAGAATGTAATTTGTGTCCACCAGCCCATAGAACAATGCTTGTAGTATATAATTTGTCAAAAATAAAATTAAAATTGGAGAAATAAATAAATTTATATTACTTTCAGGAATTAACAAATAAATTTAAGTGACCATTATTAAACACTATCTTCATGATAATTTTATTTGCTATTAAAATCGGCAACTTGAAGTATCTCTATTACTAATTTCTTCATCTTTGCTTAACAAGCAAGCCTTATTGTGTCTATATAATATCATATCATTTATTCTAATTATCATATAATAATAAAAAAGTAGCAATCTATAGCACTAATCAATAATAAACTTTGTTATTATCTTTTAAGTCCTATATTTTAATATTGCTTAAAATTTGCCCACTATAATTACATGATATGAACAAGACACATTTTAAGGCAAATAATATACATATTTTGCAATTATTTTGTCTTTTTCCCAAGTTCAACTTTTACTTTGCTGACTTTTTTTCTTCTTCTTCTGTGCAAAAGCTTTTGAGTTTGTTGCAATTCTATTTGTCAATTTTGGCTTTTGATAAATATACCGATAAATCATTGCCCAGACCAATGTCTGTTAAGGGATTAAATATGAAATATGTAGGAAACTCAAATAACAGAAATAAAGCACATAGCCAGGCCAAATGTGGGCAAAAGAGATGAATTAATAATTATTAAAAATAAAAAAGAAGTTGCTAGCAGATATTAAAAAAAAAAAGAAAAGAAAAATAATACTCGATATCACTAAGCATCAGGGAAATACAAATGAAAACCACAATGAGTTTTGACCCAACATGTGTTCGAATGACCATTATGAAACATACAAAAGGTGAAAATTTGAAAAAAAAAATTGAGTTGTAGATGGACACAATACTTTTATTTATTTATTTTTATGTGGTGCTGAGCATTGAACCCAATGTCTTACATGTGCTAGGCAAGCACTTTACCACTGAGCCACAACTCCAGCCCCAATAACGGTTTTTGAAGAGCAAAAGGAAACCTTGCACATTGTTGATGGGAATTCAAATTGTTACAGCCATTACAGCAAAACATATCGAACATTATAGAAAATAGTTCCTCAAAACACTAATACATCTACTATATGATACAGCAATCTGATTTCTTGGTATATAATCATAGGTTAAAAATACTAGTATTCAAATATAAACATGTACTTCCATTTTTATTGCATCCTATTCATAGTAGCCAAGATATGTAATAATCTAAGTATCTATTAACAATGAATAAAGAATATGTCACGCACACACACACACACACACACACAATGGTGTATTATTCAACTTTAAATAGATGGAGATTTTGTCATTTTCAACAACATGGACAAGGGACATATTGTGTAAAATAAGCCAAGCACAGAAAGGAAAGTACCACATGATCTCATTTATTTGTGGAATCTGAAAAATTTGTAAAAGCAGAGCTTAGAATGGTGGTTACCAGAGGTTATGGAAGCACAGAAAGTGGAGAGAGAATAGCAAATATTAAAAATATTCATTTGTGCAGGATGAACAGTTCTGGAGACCTAATGTACACTGTTGTGACAGTAGTTCATTGTGCTATACCATATACTTCATATTTGCTTAGACTATATCTTAAATATTGTTACCTCAAAAAGCAAACACATAAGGATGAAGGTGACAGATATGCTAATTAGATTAACACTAGTAATCATTTCTAAATGTACATGTATATCAAAATACTGTGTTTCTTTTTTAAATTTTTTTGTAGTTGTAGATGAATAGCATACTTTTATTTTATTTATTTATTTTTAGGTGGTGCTGAGGATCAAACCCAGTGCCTCACACATGCTAGGCAAGTACTCTGCCACTGAGCTACAGCCCCAGCTCCAAAATACTATGTTTATACATTAAATATATAAAGTTTTGTCAATTATGCCTCAATGAAACTGGGGAATTTTTTTGTTTACAAATAAAATAAATAAAATAAAAAACTCTGCAATTAAGGACCAGTTGGGGACCAGAATTAGAATTTCTGTGTCTTCTCTAGTGACTCTGAATCAAAACCTAATTTGAGAAACAATGCCACTATTTTCCACTCTGATATTTAAGTTTTGTTCAAAATTGAATTAAATTTCATAATCAAAGTGTCAAAATGATACTCGTTCTTCATAAACAAAAAAAAAAAAAAAAACAACAACATGAGCAATTTCCCCTTTGATCCATCATTTCTTCATGTCACATGAAGATTCATTGCATTAATGACTAAGAAGAAAAAGAAACAAACAGGAGGCAGATTATGTACTCAGGGATTTCTGTCTCCTAAAAATACTCCTTAATCTTATACTACTTTCCAAAAATCAAAGGTCATATATTGTCTAATATAAACTTATGTTAATAAAGTGATTGATACTTATATTCACAATATGTTAGTTTTTTTTCCTACAACAAAAGTGTTTCTTGGGAGAGTCTCACATGGAATCCAGAACTCATGCAGTAGAAATCTTCTCCTGTCCTCCCCAGAAATAGGAAGTCAATTGTCAACATATATTTAAAGAAGTTATACTTCAGCATGGTTTTCTTCTATTCCTCTTGATTATTTCCTCAGGCTCATCAGCATGCCAATCTTCTCCTTTTTACTCTTTTAATCTGGAAGAAATGGCAGTGTGTTTATAACAATGAAAATTATTTGACATCATGTGGGATGGAGCAAGAAAGGCAAGAAGAATGATGGAAATGATTGACCATAGAATATGAACTGTACATAAGGAATGGAAAACTGAACCAATAGAACTGTGGACACAGCCAAGGGCAGTTTCATCTATGGATTGTAGGTTCCAGAAGAGTCACATGTTTCGGGGATTGTGGCACTACCTAAAGCTTATAGTTAATGAGTGGAAAACAGGGGGGACATTTTGGCGATAGATGTAAACAAGGTTGAAAGATTAATTTTGGTGGATTTAGAAGATGGGGTTGTGAGGATGTGGAAGGAAGGAGAGGTAAATTTCTATAACTTGTCTTTCTCGTAATGCCATTCAGGGAACTGAGACCCTATAAATGAACATTACATAAGTCAAAATTCAGACTGATTAAATTGATTACTGCTGACGGTAACACTAGAGACCAGAATTATAGAGTGGGCTGAAGCACTTTTGCTGGCATTTGCTGTGTTGCTGAGCTCTTTCTGGAGAACCTGGAGTCAGGCCTGAGAAGAATTGGGTAAGACCTAGGAGAAGGACAGAGAACTCAGATGGTCAGAGACCTCCTTTGGATTTGGGAGTTTTCATAAGAATTTAGTGAATTTATGACTAACCACTGTGATTCTTCCTGAGGTTGGAAATGGGGTTGCAACATCACTTTGGATATGCACTTAAAAAAGTTATTTGTAGATGGACACAATACCTTTATTTTATTGATTTTCTTTTTTAAAAGTGGTGTTGAATATAGACACCAGTGCCTTACACCTGCTAGGCAGGCACTCTAATACTGAGATACACACACATATAACTGCTTGGATATTTACTTTTATCCTATTTTGTAATCCACTGAGAAGTTTTAATTATATGCATTTTGTTAATTTAATTTTTTGTGTATGTGATTAGTGTTTCTATAATTTCCTTTTCCACAAATTTAAAAATTAATATATTTATTTGAAGCAGGAACATTTGTGATACGTTACCACAATGCCTTTTTTACCTAAATGCATATTTTTGTTTCCTTTTTCTTTCCCCACATCCCATTTTTATCTCTTCTTTTGCTCCAAACACACATATATATTAACTTTTAAAAAGAGAGATAATTTTCCTTGGTCGTTGAAATGTTTGAAACTCATTATTTTTCTATTTTAACTTCTTGGTGATTTAATGTAAAGAATTGAGCCAAACCAGAACCAAAATTTTAATAAAATGTTTGTATATCTGTGTTTTACTAGTATTGACACTGATTCATTTTTCTTTAAGTTAATTAAATAATTTTTATCCTCACTTTTTTTTTTGGTAAGTTATCAAATAGTATACAGATGATAATTACCACTGGAGTGAAAATAAAAATTGACACCAATTTATCCCACAAAAATCTGAAGGCATAACTTATATACATGCATATCTTCCAGTAGTAGTTTTATTACAGTTATAAAATTAGTATCCAGAAATTGAAGTGGAGAAATGATGACATCAAGAATAAGATATCCTAGGGAGAGAATTAATGTCAAAATAATTACATGGTTCACAGTCAAGGCTGTATGGTTATTAGCAACTCTAGAGAAGCTAATTAAGTAAGTCAAAAAGTGTGTTTAAGCCAGTTAAATCAGAGTGTTTCTATGGCTTCTGAACAAATAGGTAACACCTAAGAGCTGAGAATGTACTCATTAATCAAAGGAACTGAAAATTATATCACACTGATTAAAACTGCATGTAGTAAAAATGCCTATTTAGTTTTCTTTTAAATGAGATCTTAGCAAATGCTGCACTGCTACTAATTTTAATTTATTTCTACATTCAGACAAGTTTTTCATTTTATTATCCTCTCAACATTACTTTTGATAATTACCTAATTTTCAGCAATTTCTCATTGCTTTTTTTTTTATCAATACCCACTACTAGTTTTTAAATAAGGCAAAGTCAGACTTTAAAAAAAAAAAAAACGAACATTGTCTGTGATAAAAAAACAAGAAAATTGGAATATGCAGTAGGTGATCAAAGTTAAGTCCTAATATGCAACATTTATTCACTGTTCAAATAAAGATTATTTACTTGTATTTAAATTAATCTGTTATTAAGTATTGCAAATATTTTATTTATAACAAACAAACAAACAATAAAAAGCTCCTCCTACTGCCTATACCAATAAGGCAGAATCATATTCTTTGGGGGACAAAAAAGCAGAATATGCAAGATGATGAAATGATAGATCAAACAATGTTATGGCCAGGTGTAAAAACTTGCTCATTCTTGCAAGCCACAAATTTTATTCCTTTCCTAGACTGCCTTAATGAATGTGGTTGCTTTGGGGATGTACCACTGCAAATATTTTAGGAAGATACTCTTTAGGTTCTCATGAAATAAGTACAAGGTGATAAATTAACTAGCAAAAAGATTTCAAGTTTCATTTCACACAATTTTGGTGTAATCCATAAACAATTGTATAGCAGAAAAATGATCACCATTCATAAAAAAAGTTTTTCAAAGAATTCATTGAATTTCTTTTTTAAATTTAAATTTTAACTTTTCTACATCCAAATAAAATAAAATTTGGAGGCAGTTTTGGAATTATTCTTGTGTTAAACATAAACAAATTAAGGGCTGGGGTTGTGGCTCAGCGGCAGAGCGCTCGCCTCGCACGTGTGCGGCCCGGGTTCGATCCTCAGCACCACGTAAACATAAATGCTATTGAATTGTGTACAACTAAAGTAAATAAATATAATAATAATAAAAAAAAGACTTGTTTCTTTAAAAAAAAAAAACAAATTAGAAGTCAGGGTGTGTGTGTATATATATATATATATATATATACATATATACATATATACATATATACATATATATACACAAATATGTTATATTCATATATGTATGTTATATTGATATGTTATATATATGTTATATTGATGTTTTGTAAATGCCAAAGAATAGAATATGAAGCCTCAGAAAAGCATAACTGAGTATATAGTAGTAAAGGAATTTCCGTAGGGCCTTTAAGTCATGTTTTGTTGTGCATGTAAATTTATTTTTACTTTAATTATATGAAAATCAGCCAGCAACTTCTAAAATTTAGTGAAAATATTTAACATTATTCCACATTTGAATACGTGCATTTTGAGTTGAATTTGGTGGCAAGGATGTATTGCCAAAAGTTAGAAATATTAGAGCATTTATATTTATGTAATTGCAAGCATTAAAGAGTAATTGTTCAACATACATATTCATAAAACCTATGTCTCAGGGTCTGATAAACTCCAAGGGACAGAAAATTAAAGAAGATGAGTTTTATAATCTTACAGAATTTACTTTTAATCCTAGGTTTTAAAACTATTAAATGTGTGACTTTAAGCAAATTATTTATATTTTTTTATTATCTATGTTTGTTCTATGAAGTGGGGCTTATTAATATATCCTATTTGTGGCCTTTTTGAGAATGAGAGACTTCAAATAACTGACCACATTGTTGGCTCAGAAGTGTTCAGGAACAATTCCTAGGCATTGAGATGGTCAAAGCTTCCTATAATGATTTTAAATTAGAGCAATATACTAGAAGAACCTATAGAAATTTAAAGATATTGTGAAGACCATGCCATTTCCCAGACTATTTAAATTATAATACCTGTAGAAGTGGTTCAACCATAGTTATCTTTAAAATGACTTCTCTAGTCACTGTATGTTGCAATTTAGTTTGAGAATCTGTGATTCTGTTGATCCAAGATGCAAAGAAAACACTACCAACTCCAATTTTAAATCAAATGAAAACAAGCTTATATTATGTACACAAAGAGAGCTGGCCAGCTGCTGCCCCTCCCAAACACTGGGCTTGGGATCAGCCCTGCTCTCTGGAAAGACAAGGTTTGTATAGCACAGAAAGTTACAATAAAAAAGGGGGAATGTCTTGGGAACTTACAGCTAACAGGGTTTTGGCAAATGTGATACATAGGCAGATAGCAGGCTAATGATCTACATGGCTTAACATTTCAAGGTAGGGAGTAAATTAAGATTCCTGTTGGAATTTATGAGGTGCCACTGAGGTTTTAGGGAGGGTTGTTATCTGGTCAAAGAGATCCAGGCCTGTGTGATTTCAGAGCATGGGCAGGAATTCCAAACATGATTTGCCCCAGAGTTTGGTCAGGCCAAATAAATATCTTAGTAAAACAGAAATGAACTCTTTTTTTTTTTTTTTTTTTTTTTTTTAAACTTTATGGCTCTCAATCTTAGGATAGAATTCCACAGACCTTAAAATTCAGTTGATAAAATTGACAACAAAATAATCATAATAAGTAAATAATATATCATGGTCACAAGATTGAAAATATTATTGAAAAATAAAATTATGGTAGGTAAGGAATATAAGGTTTTCTTATGGTTTAAAACAACAAAAATTTCAAAAGATGAATATATTTATCAACTTATCCACAGAAGTGTTTTCATGCATATCTGTTTAATCTCCAAACCTCCTATGATGGATCAATCCTTAAGAATAGGAGCATAGAATTGAAAGGTTGAAAATTCAATTGCAATCACAAGTGATGTGTTCAGGGACTCAGTAATGGCACCTGATATGGAAATATCTCTTTGTTTATGAGATGAAGTATTGTTACATATTCTGTTATTGATTCAGGTTGGTTACAGGAAGTTTAACAAAAGAAACAGGATTAGCATCTTCTGTGTGCTGTTCTATATGTGAGAGAACCCTGTTTTGAACTGGAGCTCCCTGGCAAAGGAATCAGAACACACTTCAAACTCCATTTACAGTTAGAACAAAAAATTCTGTTAGTCAGACATGACCGCTTTAGACGTCTTCAAAAAGTAATAACATGAGGGAAAAAAATCATTGTAGAACTTCTATTTTTTGCAGATGTAAACAGTGAGTTGTTGATTCTATTAATAATTTGCCCATTAGAGTACCATTTTAGAGTACAGGGCACTTCCTTTCTCACTTTCCATTGTTATCTATTTTTTTTTTTTTTTTTTTTTTCTTTATAGTCAACCCACTTGAATACATTTTGTGTTTGATAATTGGTGCTTATTAAAGTGAGGGTCCTACCCTACTGAAGAGACTGGGAGATGATGACTCTGTTTTTCTTGCTGATTACAGTGCAAAAGAATGGAAAGGTCCCAGGACCTTAAGAAACGTTCTTGAGTTAAATATGCCAGAGTTGAGGAGAAGATTTACTTCTCAAAAGGGCAGAGAAAGCATTTACAAGGAGAGGGGTTTTGTTTGTTTCTGTGTTTTGCTTTGTTTGTAAATGATCTAAGAAAAGGGAATTTAAAATTCTATTTTCTCAAAAGGAATAGGAATTTAAAGCTATCTTGTTCACTGTACAAAGCCAGCAAGGAGCTTGACTGTTCAAACAGGAAAACTAGTGTCCTCAGTGAGGAATTCACTTTTCAGGAGAGATGACATAGAGACCTGAGCTTCTTGTAAAACCATGGTGCTTTCTTGTGCTTGTTTGTGTATTTTCTACTGCTGTAATCCCTGTCGGGGCTCCTCTTTCATGCCCCATCCCCAGGGTCCTGTGATAAAGCCTGAAGAGTAGGTAAGGAGTTGGAAACAAATCAATCATTAGAACAACTTCAAGACAATGAGCACCTAAGCCAATGTCCAAATTGTTGCCATTGTAGCAGCATGAAATAAAAGCCAGGAAGGAAACATAGCTCCAGTTCAGTAAAACAATTTTGAAAACAGGGTGAGGATACCAAAGTGTCAAGGGAGCAGAGACCTTGGCAGTGAGAAAGACCAAGAACCAAAGGAAACAGAAAGTCACAATGCCAGGTACAGGGGTCTGAGCAGGAAGCCAGGCAGACTATCGAAGGAGCAGAGAAAAAATATCTAATATAGAATTTGCTAGGATGTCTACCAATTGAAGACACAGGTCATCCCTTAAGAATACATTGGTTTGTGGTATGTATAGGAAGTACCTGATACTGATCCTTAAGCAATCTAGAAAGAAATACTGTCTATCTGAGGATTTAGCCAATTCCTAGGTTGTGCCTGAACCTCCAAACCACAACCTTGCTACACCCAGACTGGTTCAACCAGATAAATCTCATGCATATTTGATGGGTTCATCCAATAAAACATTGAGAATTGGGGATGGGGTTGTGGCTCAGTGGCAGAGCGCTCACCTAGCACAGGTGAGGCACTGGGTGTCTCAGCACCACATAAAAATAAATAAATAAAATAAAGGTATGGGTCCATCTGCAACTGATTTTTTTTAATATTGAGAATTGATCAATATATGTTATGCCAGTTCTGTTTACATGCATTTTCACAAAGAATTTCAAATATAAGAAAAATGTAGAACTTGAGGTAGCTGAATGAACTAATCTTATTATGACATGGTCTTTGGATATTTTAGAAACAGAAACAATAAATTGCATGCATTTTAAGCTACAGTGAAAGAACAGGATATGTGTAATGCTAAACCTCATGCTATTACTGATAAATCTTTCCTTTTGGGAGAAGTAATTAATGCTACGCTTCTGAACTTTAGGTACCTGCTATTAACCCAGTAGGAAATCTTAAATTGTAACTTACCCTGAAGTCAACTACTCACAGAAATGAATGGGCTCCTCCTTCTAATAGAAATAACACTCTTTCATTCCTTCCTTTGAGCTGGAGGGGATGATCATTGCATATAAATAGGGTGTATATTGTTCACATTTAAGTATTCTTTTTGGTATATTATTTCGCTTAAATTCATGTAAAGTTGAAAAATCAGTGGTAAAGTATAATGTTTTCCTTTTAATTGCTATTATTTTGCAGTTCTAAATGTAGACTAAGTTAGATACAGATCAGTAAAACAGGCATTTGTAATCATTTTATACAGAACATTCACAAAAGACATGTAAAAGTGGTTTTGTCTCTTTTTTAAATAACACCCACTGGCTAGTGATTGCATCTGCTCAATGGCATATTTTTTCCTAGTTTAATGATTAAAGGTCTTAGAGAATTGCACCTGTATCAGTCATACCTTTATTTGGCAATTTCATATGTACATTTATGCTGCTTTCTGACTGAATACTTGAAAAACCAAGGAACTATAAATTGCAGTAAACTGTACGTAGAATATTAGAAAACAACACAAAAACTTCTGATCTACGAATAATGAAAATGCTCTGAAGGCTCACTGATTTTTTTTGTACACATCTGAATGTACATCTGTGTCAAAAACTCTCCTTTATTTAGTATTATTATTTATATTACCAAAAGCATCATTCTAATGTATATTTTGCTACACTAATTTGTGAAATAACTAACACTGAATACATGCTATGACATCCTCTGAAGTTAATGTATAAACATGTAGATGGTGCTGGTGGATGAATGAGTAATTGACTGTCACTATAGGAAAAAACAGAAGGATCAAGGTCCAGAGGGCCTCAGCAAATTTTAGTCTTCAGGTCATGCTGCGGGTTCACAATTTGCAGCACGGATATGTATTATTTTTATTGGAAATGACCTTGCATTTAGGCAGCTTACATGAAATAGGTTCAGTAAAATTGGGATTTGCCTCATTACATCATTTTTCTCACTGCTTTTATTTGTTCATAGAGGAATGTGTGAACATCTTGAGGAATTTGATATTTTAAGTTAGTGTCAATTTCTAATATATGCATACTAATATTCACAATAAAATTTACCTTACATACTCAAATAGAGGACATTTGTATTAAATAATATCATACAGCATAAAAATGAAAAAAAAAAAAATCTTACAGGGAAATGACACATTCTTCCCTAAAATTTTATCCTTATTTAATTAATGTTGTCAAACACACATTATAGTAACCCTGAGGATATGCCTTATACTTCATAGGTATTTGTCAAAAATAATAAATTTACTTACTACAATGTAGGACAATCTGTGAGAGCTGAATAAATGCTGTTTGACTGGCTGAGTAAAGTAATATATAGGCTTTGTAATGAAGATGCAATTTACCAAACAGATATTGAAAACATTTTAATTCAAATAGTTCTAAAAACTTCGGGTTGCTAAAATTGAGCTTTTTGGGCAACGACTTTCAGCAGCTAGTTTATAATAATGGAACTAAGTAACCTATAAAATATATAGAGATGAAACAGCATAGTAGAAGTTGAATACAATAGGTTTTACAATAATATTAAGAAAATGCTAGTTTGTATATTAACATTATACTTTATAGTGCAATTGGAAACATAGGATTTATATGAACATACTTATTCCAAAAATATTTCTTAAAAATTCATTTATTAGTTGGGCGTGGTGGTGCACGCCTGTAATCCCAGCACTTGGGAGGCTGAGGCAGGAGGATTGCGAGTTCAAAGCCAGCCTCAGCAATGGCGAGGCACTTAGCAACTCAGTGAGACCCTGTCTCTAATAAAAATACAAAAAAAAAGGGCTGGGGATGTGGCCCAGTGGTCAAGTGCCTCTGAGTTCAATCTCTGGTACCAAAAAAAAAAAAAAAAAAAAAAAAAAAAAAATTCATTTATTGACAGTTTCACAAAAAAAGATCATAAAATCTTGCAATAGTAGATTTTTATATTGTTTAGAATAGCCAAGTAAAAGTATAAGAATATATGTAAAGCCATAAGATAGTGAAGCACACATTGTAAACAATGCAAAAATATTAGTAGTTTTAACATATTTCAATATATTGAGGTATAATTTAATTTAAAAACCCACATCCACTTTTTTTTATTCTAAGTTGTTATAAATGATAGCAGAATGCATTACATTTCATATTATACTTATAGAGCACATTTTTACATATCTCTGGTTGTATGCAAAGTATATGCACACCATTAGTGTCTTCATACATGCACTTAGGGTAATCATATCCATCTCATTCTACCATCTATTTTTTTTTTTTCTTCACCCTGTTGCCCTCCTCCCTTCCCCTCCATCCCCATTGGCCATTCTAAACACTCAACATTTGTGTTACCTCTGTGTAACCTTGCCTATTTGGGCTTCATTACTAAAAAACTGACTAGAACTCGAAACTCAACTCAGTCCTTAACCTAAGAATTTTAAAAGAAAAACAAAACCATGCATAATCACAATTTAAATGTTGAAGTTCTTTTTTCACAAAACTGAACCTACTGATTGTGTTTGTCCTTTTAGAAACTTTATAGATTAATTCTTGCCTCTTGGGAATATTGTCACATAAGCCAATAGAGACTTGCATGATAAACACAAAATGAAAAATGAAGATATGCAATTTTAAATGTCTCTTTGATTACAAAGTTGTCTGTGAAACCAGGAGCATCATATCTCCTGGGAAGAGTAGGAATTTGACTATAAATTCACAGTAATCCACTCTGTATTATTCCCCTAGTCCAGCAACTCTCCTGTTCAGAACCTTTGGTGGCTTCTAAAGTCCAGACATGACATTCCATCTCCTGTAGACCAGGATTCTGAGCCTTCTACACTTGGTTTTAAACATGTTTACCCCAGGGCCACCAGAACTTCATTCACACCTGACTACTGCCTGCTCCCCCAAATTTAAATATAATTTTGCTTCTTGATGCTTTTGAAGTGATAGCAGCACAATTCACAATAGCTAGATTGTGGAAACAACCCTGATGCCCATCAATAGATGAATGGATAGGGAAAATTTGGTATACATACACAATGGAACACTACTCAGCACTAAAAGAGAATAAAATCATGGCATTCACAGGTAAATGGATGGAGTTGGAGAAAATAATGTTAAGTGAATTTAGCCAATCCCAAAAAAACAAAGGTCGAATGATTCCTTTGCTATGATGATACTGAACTATAATGGCAAGGGAGGGGAATGAGAGGAATGAAGGAATGTTAATATAGAATAAAGGGGAGGGAAGAGAGGGGACTGGGCAAGGGGATAGAAATAATGGCAGAATGAGTTAGACATCAATACACTAAGTACATGTATAAAAACACAAATTGTGTGAAAATACTTTATGTAAAACCAGTGACTTGAAAAACTGTGCTCTTTATATGTAATATGAAATGAACTGCACTCTGCAAGCATATATAACAAATTAAAATACACTAAAAAACAAACAAACAAACAAAAAAGGCAGAGGAATGACATTTTCACTTATTGGGAAGACAACAGTTTTTTGTTCATAAAATCCACATCCATTTTGAATGCACCTTTCCATTATCAGTTCATTTATTCAGAGGCACTGTGTCAGCCTCTTTTAGAAAACCAGGAAGTGAGAAACTCCCTGATCTTCAACAATTTCTTATGTTATAGGATAGTTTCTTATAAAATATGAAAGTAATATTATTTAGAGCTTGGCTCAAATCATTGCCAATTAACTATCTAGACCCTTCATCTGAATATCTAGTGTGGGACAATTTGTTAGGTCCTTTCCATCTGCCTATACTATACATCAAATTTCCCGCTTAAACCAGGCTTTTGCAGAGCTTAATTCACTTACTGTTGCTACCAAACTTTTTTCTTTAATTATAATTATTATTAAGATTTATTAATTGAATAAATTAATGTGTTTTTCTGAATGATTTGCATGCATGCGAATATTATGACTTCATTATTTCTATCTTCCCTTCTGCCTTCTCTTGCCATCCCTTTTCCTCCCCTCTTTTTGTCCCCTTCTCTGATACTTCCCTCTTCCACATTAGGGCTTTATTATTTCCTTTATAGTTTTAGTACTTCACTGTTCTGTTTTGCATTCCCACCAACAAAGTATAAATGTTACTATTTCTTCCCATCTTCAACAGCATTCTTTTTATGCTTGTCTAATTTTGATTTTGATTATAGCCACTCCAAATGGGGTGAGATGAAATTTGAATGTAGTTTTGATTTGCATTTCACTGATGCTAAAGATGTTAAGTATTTTACATATATATACATATACATATGTATATATATATTACACACATATGTATATGTATGTATATATATTTATTGTGCATTTGTGCTTTTGAAAATTGTCTATTCAGATGATTTGGACATTTTTTTATTGAATCACTTTTTTTGTTGATTGTTTTGAGTTCTTTATCTATTCTGGATATTAATCTTCTGTCAGAGAATAATTGACAAAGATCTTCTCCCATTTCATGGGTTATTTTATCACTCAGTTGATTATTTCCTTTGTTGTTATTTACAACTTTCAATTTGATGTAATCTCACTTGTCATTTTTTTTTCATTTTGTTTACTGAGTTGTTGGAACCCCATCGAGGAAATTGTTGCCTGGGCAAATAAGTTGAAGTGTTTCCTTTATGTTTTTGTTTAGTAGTTTCAAAGTTTCGGGTCTTAAAAAATGGTTCTTTTACCCATTTTGAGTTTATATTTGTACCAGGTGAGAGAGAAGGGTTTCTTTTCAATCTTCTACATGTGGATATCAGGTTTATCCAGAACCGTTTGTTCAAAGACTGTTTTTTTTTTTTTTTTTTTTTTTTTTTTTTTTTTTTTTTTTTTTTTTTTTTGTATGTATATTTAGGCACTTTTGTTAAAATCAGATGTTGTAGTTGCAGTGGGTCTATTTTTTGTTCTTCTACTCTGCTGCAGTGATTTAAACATCTATTTTCATGCTAATATGATACTGTTTAGTTTTGATATCTCTGTAATATATTTTGAAATCAGGTAACGTCATGTTGCCAGCATTGCTCTTTTTGATCAGCATTGCTTTGACTATTCAAGGTCATTTATACTTCCATATGAATTTCAGGATTTTTTACCCCTTATTCTTTGAAGAATGTTAATGGTAGTATGATGTGGATTGCTTTGAATCTTCAAATAACTTTGAGTACTATGGCCATTTTAACAATATTCTCTCAATCTAAGAACATGGGAGAATTTTCTATCTTCTAGTGTTAGGTTTCTTTATTCATTGTTTCATAATTTTCATTATAGAGGTCTATTTCTTCCTTAGGTTTATTCCTAGATATAGTTTTAGGCTATTGTGAGTGGGATTGCTTTCCTGATATCTTTCTCAGTGAGTTAATTATTGGTATATAGAGCTTTTAATTGAGCTTTAACAAATGTATAGACATAGATATTCACTGCCATAATAGACAGAATTTTTAATCCCTTATAATATACTTTGTCTTTTTCCTACTAACACAGAATGAGTGATATGCTTTTTAAGACTAAAGACTAATTTTCACAGACTAAAATCTCATTAAAATATAACTTAACAGCATATAACATTTTGTACCTGACTTCTTTCACATAATGTAATGTGGTAAAAAAATGGTGTTGAATGTATCAGTGGTTCACTAACTTCTGTTGCTATATTATATTTTATTGGACATTTTATAATCTGTTTACTTACCCTTTCCCCCACTGATTGACATTTGGATTACTACAGGTTTTGGCTATTTCATATAGATCTGCATAAACTTCCAGGTGAATATTTGTGTTTTCCTTTCCTTTTGTATAAATATGCATGAGGGAAATTGCTGAATTATGTGAAGAATATAATTTTTGTTTTGCTCATTTTCCATCATTTTTAAATTCTAGGATGACCAGAGTTTTATTATAGTTTTAAATTTATGTAGTCCTTATTAAATATAATTTGTCATAATTGCTAAAAATTAAGCAATATATTTTAGCCGCAAGTAGACTCATTTTAGCACTAAACACTTTGTGTCTGGGCAATAACAGAGTGTAACATTCTTAGGTGATATTAGTGGTTCACAAAGTGTTGCTATTCTTGCAACATTGAATAAAAAATTATTCTAATTCCTCTTTTCACTGAGAGATAATCATTTACATGCCTTCAAAGCCTGTTGAAATACTTACTTTATAAAATTTCAGAGACTGAATTTGTTACTAATTTTAATAGTTTATGAGTATAAGAGTACAATATTGAAAGTAGTTTAAAAAGTTTGTTTTCTAAGTATGCTTTGGCTCATTTTTTTTTCCTCATGTGGAATTAAGAAAAACAAACTCTCATATGTGGAAACCAGGAAAAACAGAAGATAACCTGAAATTAGAAATTAGAAGAGGGACTATTAAGTGAAACCATTAACTCGTACAATTAATATGTGTTGATCATTAAAAAATCAACACTGGAGCTCTACCCAACCCCCCATGGCCTTTTGGTACTGGGGATTAAACCCAAGGGCACTTTAACACTGAGCTACATCCCCAGCCATTTTTATTTTTTATCTTGACATAGGGTCTCACTAAGTTCCTTAGGGCCTTGCTGAATTGCTGAGGCTGCCCTCTAACTTGTGGCCCTCCTCTTTCAGTCTCCCAAACTGCTGGGATTATAAGTATGCACCATCAAGCCCATCTGAGCTCAAGCTCCAAGATTTTATTATCAGCCCTGCTACCCGGAATTCAGGATGTCACCAAAGAAAATCTAAAGACATCAATAAACCATTAAAATAAAATAAGAGATAAATTATATTAAAAATACACACTTATCCCCCCAACCACCACTATGGCTTTTCACCAAATTATGGGTTGTGGAATAGATGGTTAATATCAGAATACTCATATCACCACATGCATATAAGGAGAGCACAATTAATTGTATTGTTTAGAATTCTATACAAAATATTTCAGTGGGTTAATAATAAAACTTTTAATTTAAAACAAAAATAAATCTCAACTATAATGATCAACCATTGGAAAAAAACAATATATTTGTTATTTTGACACCACATCTGGTTACACAAACCAAGTGTTAGTTTTATTTTTCTTATTATTTGTGTGTGTGTGTGTGTGTGTGTGTGTGTGTGTGTGTGTGTGGTGATAGGGATTGAATCCAGCACCTTGTGTATGTGAGGCAAGCACTCTGTCAACTGAGCTATATCCCCAGCCCCCAGTGTTAGTTTTAATAGGTCTTATTTCCAATGCCAAATCCTTATCAATTTAAATGTTTTACTCTATGCACAATTATATAGTTGATTTTAATTAACAATAATTAATTTATTAAATCACATGTTTAGCTTGTTACATATTTTACATTATGTAAGGATATGTTTAAAATGTAAGATGCTAAGTCCTTATCTTTGTTTATCTAGTAGCAATAGCAAGCAAAAAATGATGGGCTAATTGAAATCACATTAAAATTTATGGTATAGAATGTAATTCAAATATTCAACAATGATATGATATTATTAGCAGAGAAAACTTCCAGCAAAAGTAGTTAATTAGCACTGAATCATGATGTTACTATCTTTGTGCATAGGTCTTAAGCTGTGAACTGTTAATGGGCTATATGTAAATGATGAATAAGTGTGATAGCCTCCACACATTTTAACCTTAATCAAGGAAGCAACTTGTCTTATTACTGGAGTAGTGAAAAAAATTTTTCAGCTTTTTTATGAAATATGTTATTTCATATGTTATTACCATCTTATTGATTAGGGACATATTCATATGTTATTTGAAGACTATGTTATATATTTTTAAAATATTTTTTAGTTGTCAATGGGCCTTTATTTAATTTATTTATATGTGATGCTGAGGATCAAACCCAGTGTCTCGCGCATGCTAGGCAAGTACTTTACCATTGAGCCACAAACCCAGCCCCTATGTTATACTCTTCAAGGAGGAGTTTTGAGGCATTGACTAGAATGACTACATCTAATTTAGAAGAATATTAGTTTGTTAATTTGAATGAATGAGATTCATCACTTGTGAAAGTATTGAGTAAAACTCTACAATCCTCTTAGCACATTTTAAAATTTCATGTTATAACTTTACTTCTTTTTATTTTTAACAGATAATAATAGTGTATATTTATGAGGTACCAAGTATTATTTTGGTATATGAATACATTATATAAATGTATATAAATGTAAATCAAGATCATTAGTATCCATTATTGAATCAATGTGTGTGTGTGTGTGTGTGTGTGTGTGTGTGTGTGTTGTGAGAATTAAAAATCTATTCCAGAAATTTTAAAATATATATTATTGTTAACTTTGGTCATGATGCAGTGTAATCAATCACTAAAACTGATCTGTCTAGTCTTTTTGCAGAGCAAGTCTTTGAGCAACATCTTCCTTTTCTCCATTCCCACCAGCCCCCTAGCTTCCGGTATTTACACTTCTCTGTTCCTTTGATTTTTTTGTTTTTTAGATTACACATGAAAGTGAGATCGCAAAATATTTGTGTTTCTGTGTCTGACTTATTTTTTCATCCACATTATCACAGCAACATAATGTCCTTTTTTTTTTTTTTCTTTTCTTTTTATTTTTTGTGTGGTACCGGGGATTGAACTCAGGGGCACTCGACCACTGGGCCACATCCCCAGCCCTTTTTTGTATTTTATTTGGAGACAGGGTCTCACTGAGTTCCTAAGTGCCTCGCCATTGCTGAGGCTGGCTTTGAACTCGCGATCCTCCTGCCTCAGCCTCCCAAAGTGCTGGGATTACAGGCGTGCGCCACCGCGCCCGGCTTGTCCTTCTTTTTAAAGCCAGTCTGATATTCCATTGTTAGATAGCACAATGTCTTTATCAGTTCATCCATTGAAGGAACACATTGATCTACCTCTTGGCTACTCTGAACAGTGCTGAAATGAACATTGTATTGCAGTGCAGATGTCTATCTGGACACTCATTATAATTCTTTTGGCTGTATTCTCAAAAGTGGGTTTGCTGAGTCACAGGGAAATCCTATTTTAATTTTACTTTTTGTAGAGCAGCCATACTAGTTTCCAAATTGGCTCAACATATTACATTCCCACCATCAAAGTTCAAGGTTTCCTTTTTTCCATATCTTTGAAATCAGTTATAATTCGCCTCATTGGTATTAGCCTTTCTAATGGGTAGAGATCTAATTGTAATTTTAATTTACATTTCCTGGTGATTAGAGATGCTGAGCATATATATGTTGTCCATTCATTTATTTTTTCTTATGAGAAATGCCTTTTTCAGATCCTTTGCTAATTTTTAATTGTGTTATTATTTTCCTTCTATTGAGTGTTTGTGTTTGTTTTGGAATTAGCTCTCTTTAGATGTACAGTTTGTAAATATTTTCTCTAAACCCTAGTTGTCTATTTGCTCCTGTTGTTTTCTTGGTCCTGTACATGCTTTTTATTTGATGTTATCTCATCTGCTTTTATATCTGTTTCCTGTTCTTTGAAAGTCCTATTGAGGAAATTATTATTGAAACCAATGCTGTATGATATTTCCCATATCATTTCTTCTGGTAGCTTTGTATCAGATCTTAGGTCATGGTCTTTTCAATTATGAGTTGATTTTGATATATGTCATGAGATAAAGATCTATCTGGATAGGTTGTTATGTGAACATTCACTTAACCTAGCATTATTTATTGAAGACATTGTTCTTTTCCCACCATATATTTCTGGTACTTTTATCAAAACACAATTGTTTGTAAATATTTGATCTTATTTATGGGCCTTCTTTCTCTAAATTAATAATTAAATATGAATTAATCATAAAATGATCTGATGTTCAAAATAACTAGGATTAAAGCTGTTTCCTATTAATTTGAATGGATAATAGTCACAAGGATTGTATATTATTTATACTTCATATTTATATTGTTCCAATTATGAATGTAGGAAAACCTATGGAAATATTGATGAAAGATATTTGCTAATTTACAAAAGGAAAATGTGTATTTGATTTCTACCTTACAGAAATTTTTTATTAGAGCATTATATTTATATATAATTGTGTGGTTCATTTTGACATATTCATAAATACATATCACATATTTTTATCATTTCAATCCCCAGTACTTCTGCATTTCCTCTTTTCCTCCCTCACCCTGATCATTTCTCTACTCATCTTCCTTCTATATATTCATTTTTTAAATTGGTGCATTGTAGTTATACAATAAAATGGAATTTGTTATGATATACCCATTGGGGCACATAGCAAACCTTGTCAATCTCATTCTGCTGTTCAGCCCCTTCCCTGTCTCATATCTTTTCTCCCCCACCTCAATTACCTTTCTTCAACTCCACTATTCTCCCTTCTCTATTATTGAGATGCCCTCTTTTTAAAAATTGTTTATATTTCTCCAGTTTCAGCATATGAGAGAGAACATTTAAGCCTTGATTTTTTTGAGCCTGGCTTATTTCACCTGGCATGATTTTCTCCAGTTTCATCCTGCAAGTGACATAATTTCATTCCTTATTATGGCTGAGTAAAACTTAATTGTATAAATATTTCATTTTCCTTATTAATTCATATGTTAATGCATACCTAGATTCATTTTATAACTAGGATATTAAAAATTATGCTCCTGTAAACATTGTTTTGCTTATATCACTGTGAAGAGTGGCTGAGCCTCTCTTATTGGCTGACCCTGTGGTGTAGGAAAAGCCAAGCCAGGGAAATATTTATTTGCCAAAAGGCGAAGATGTGAACATCTTTGATACTCTGCTAGTTTTTAGACTTTTCAGTACAGTGGGTTTTCTGGGTACAGCAAGATAGTCACAGAATGTTCCTAACACTGAAAAAGCAGGATAGTTACAAAAATGTTTCTAGCTCTATAACGTTTTAGTGCATAAAGAAGCCTCTTATTAACTAAACAGGCTTGAACAATTTACAATGCCCCTATACTTCAACTTTCTGATTAGAAGACCCTATATAATAAACTTTCTGATTAGGAGACCCTACTTCTGAGTCACTGTTCCTCCATCAGAGGGCTGCATTCCACCTGGCCCCAGCTTTGCCTAAAAATGTCTCCTGTTTTTCTCAAGCTCCCATTACCCTACTCCAGATTCTTTGTTGAGGCTGTGTGTGTCAGCATATCACTGTAGTATATTGATTTTAGTTTAGGTTTGTTTGTTTGTTTTGTGTGTATAAAATGTACCATGGAATGGGATACCTGTGTCTTATGGTGGTTCCATTGATAGTCTTTTGAGGAATTTCCATACTCCTCTGAAATGGTTGAACTAATTAGCAGTCCCGATCATAATGCATGAATGTACATTTTGATTTTGCCCCATATTCTCAAAAGAAATTATTAATTGTATTCTTTGTGATTACCATTCTAACCTGACTGAGATGAAATCTCAGAGTAGCTTTGATTTCTATGGTTATTGAACATTTTTGTCATATATATTTTGGCCATTTGCATTTCTTCTTTTGAGAAATATCTGCTGAAATGTTTTGACCTTTTCTTGATTTGCTTTTTTTTTTTTTTTTTTTTTTTGGTGTTCTGTATATTATTCCACACACACACACACATATATATATATATATATATATATATATATGTGTGTGTGTGTGTGTGTGTGTGTGTGTACATATATATACATATATACAAATATTTATATTTATATAGTATAGATATTTTTAATATAAACAGTATTCCTTAACCAAACTTTCCTCATCTCTTCTTCAACTCTATTCTCCCCAGAATCTAGAAATTGCCATTCTACTCTCAAATTCTATGACATCATGCAGTATTTCTTCCTTTTCCTGTCTTATTACACAAAACATAATAATCATTGTTTCCATCCATGTTGTTATAAATGTCAGAGTTTCATTCTTTCTTATGGCTGAATATTGTCCTATTATGAATATGCACTAGATTTTCCTTATCCATGCACTGGTTGATGGATCTTTAGGTCATGTCAATATTTGGCTATTTGGGACAGAGCTGAAATACACATGAGAGTGAAGAAGTCTCGTTAATACTGATTTCATTTCCCCAGATACATACTCGGTAGGTAGTTGGATACCTGGAGCATATGGAAGTTCTTTTTTTTTAATTCTTTAGAGGAAATTCATACTATTTTCCATATTTGTTGTAATAATTTATATCCCAGGCACAGAGTATAATGATTCACTTTCTCCACATCTAAGTTAGTATTTTTACCTTTAGTCTTCTTGATAATAACCATTCTTACTGAGGTGAGGTGATATATACTGTGATTTTGACTTGTGCTTATTGATGATTAGTGATGTTGAGCATTTTTTCATATACCAGCTGTCCATTTTTATAGTTTTTTTTAGAAATGTCTATTTAGACATATTCCCATTATTTTTCTTTTACATTTTATAGTGCGGTTTTTTGTTTTGTTTTAGTTATAATTTTTTTGTAATTAGTTTGATTTTTATTTATATATGTTAAAATTTTATTTTTTCTTTTTAGTTGCACATGACAGTAGAATCTATTTTGACATATTTATGCAGACCTGAAATACATCTTATTCTAATTAGGATCCCAGTCTTGTGGATGTACATATCATTGAGATTCACTGTGGTATATTCATATATGTACATAAGAAATTTATCTCAGATTCATTCCACTGTCTTTCTTAATCCTATCCTCACTCCCTTCCCTTCATTCCCCTTTGTCTAATATGCTGAAAATTTTTCTTATACATTCTGTATATTAACTCATGTTACATGTACAGTTTTCCAATATTTTCTTTCATTGTCTAGGTTTTCATTTACTCTGTTAATTTCTGTGCAGAAGATTTTCAGTTTGATGAATTCCTTTTGTCTATTTCTGCTTGTGTGTCTAGTGCTTTAGGGGTACTGTCCAAAATATCCAATTATGAAGCAGTTCACTTACATTGTTTCTTAGTGGTTTTAAAATTTCCATTTTTACATGGAAGTCCTTATTTAATTTTGCATATAAAGAGCACAATTTCTCAAGTTGCTGGTTTTATATAAAGCATTTTACAACAATTGTGTCTTCATACATGTATTTAGGGTAATCATGGATAACTCAGTCTGCTATTATTCCTATCCTCTTGCATTAATTCTTAAAACTCTTAGGAGACTAAGGTCTTTCTCTATCATTTGCTTAGAACAATATATATACCATGATTTTAGTAGGATAAAAATGGATTCTAGGGGCTGGGGTTGTGGCTCAACAGTAGAGCGCTTGCCTAGTACATGTGTGGCCCGGGTTCGATCCTCAGCACCACGTAAACATAAATGCATTGCATTCTGTACAACTAAAGCAAATAAATAAATATTTTTTTAAAAAATGGATTCTATTGTCATTTATAACTCAAAGGAATGAATTTAGAAAACAAAATAAATTATTAAATTTTTGTCTAACATCCTTCTGTTCCATTCATCAATGGATTTGTTTTGATGTCAATACCATCCACTGTCTTTTAGTATAATTTTGTAGAATATTTTCAATCAAATGTTTAAATCCTCCTGTATTGATCTTTTTGCTCAAATTATACTTGATACTTAGACTTTTGGGGGTTCAACACAAATTTTGAAATTTCACTTTTAATTCTGCAAACACCATAATTGGTATTTGATAAGGAATACATTCAATCTATAGATCACGTTTTGTAAGATTGTCTATGTAATATATCTTTAAAGGTGAATTTTTAAAAGATGACAATGCAAAATTATCAATTAATTTAACTTTACATATATATTAAAATATATAGAAATACTAAAAATTAAATAAAATATAGAAATGATTTAACAATATCTCTTTTCCAAATCACATATTTATGTGTCTAAACTCTTTGGTTGTACTTTTTCATTTTACTCATTAACTTGTTTTTTGAAATTCACATATAAAATGCTTATCTGCTAATTTAAAGTTTATTTCAAAGGATTTTACCATGCTAACACATGAGTAATGAAAAATCTAAATTGATAAAAGTCTCATACTTACATTAATGAAATATATATATTTATATAATTATATATTTTTTATATATTACATTAATGAAATATGTATATATACACTATATATTTTTGTTTTCAAATATTTGATGTATTAATGGAACACAACATGGACAACACAACATCCAAAGCAAAGAATAATTTGATGGCTTTAACTGTATAATGAAATTAGGTTTCACGAATTTCAGACTGGAATGCCATTTTAGATATTAAAAATATAAAATTAAAGTTTATTTGCTCTAAGATAAAAAATGGAAATATTATTTAAGGAAATGTAGGGGTTTTCCCCCCAAAAATCAAGTAATTACAAATAAAGACAGAGGTGATATGGGTACTATATTTTCTTGATGATCTCTTTATATACATTCAGAATTTGAAAAATCTAATTGGCATTCTTACAAGTTAGGGTTATTAAGATTATCTTTTTTATTTATTGATTTTTTTTTATACTTCCATAATCATTAAGATTCTCTTTGACACTAAATTTGGGTATTTCCAAATGGAAAAACTTAAACTTGAGAAGGGAGTCACTGGAGAAAGACTGGAAAATAAGAGAGGACAAAAAGGACTTGGTCCATGTCATTTGTTAATTTCCTGCTAGGCTTATAATGGATGTGGCTCTTCACCTGGGAAAGTCTGTCAACTGCTATCGCTAACTTTTTCCTTATACTGCCAGAAACATCATCTTCATTTTCTTTCAAAGGTTTTAACACCAATCAGTCTGTGGCCTTTCTTCAGAAAACTAAGTCCTATTTCAGAAACCCATTTAGTGATTGTGTGTTTGTGTGTGTGTGTGTGTGTGTGTGTGTGTGTGTGTTTGTGCATGCGCGCAAGCGCATGTGTGTGTGTGTGCATGTGTGTGTGTGTGTGTGTGTTTTATATATTTCAATCCCCCACTGGAAAACCTTGAAGAAGACACACACATACACACACATGCACATACATGAGGAGGGGACAAGGGAGGAGAGAGAGAGAGAGAGAGAGAGAGAGAGAGAGAGAGAGCACTATCATAATGTATAGTCAATGATTGTAGAGACTAACAATTTTCAAGCCTTACTATTGGAAAGCTGGAAACAAAGGAGGGTTTACCATGCAGCTTCAGTCCAACTCTGAAGGTCTGAGACCCAAGAGAACTGAAAGTATATAGTTCCATAGTTCCAGTCTGAAGGTCAGCAAGCAGGAGACCTGGGAAGAACTAATGCTTGAGTTTAAGTTCAATGTTGGGATGAATTTTGTCTGATCATGAAGTTAATCAGGCCAGTCAGGAGAAATTTTATCTTATTTTGGGAATGGTCAACAAACATCTTGTCAAATATCTGAACACTCTATAATTCAGTCAAATTAAATCACCAATGCCACATGAAATGACATCTTTTTTTCAAGATTCTGATCCTGATAATCCAAAGTTTTCTCCTTGTTAAGACATAGTGACTTCTCTTGAAGTTAATGTTCCAGTGTTTCCCTCATGTCCATTTCATACAATAAAGTTTTCTAAGAACTCATATTAAATTCCCACTTCAACCTATATGTTTTGAATGCTTATCTTAAATTCTGCTTTTATGATGGGAACTGACTTGTTCAGTAAAAGGTCTAGGAGCCACCATAGGAAACCAATTCTTAAAGATGAGACAGAGGAGTTCATTTGCATGCATGTATCCTTAGACTTGATATTCAGTCATAGTGCAGAATGGGATAATAGAAATTAGGGACATGGACTGGAATGATAAATATTTAATTATGAAACAAGAGTCATGGACAACCTAATGACTATTGCACTTACATATGATGATAAGAATAATTATTACCAGGAATGGGGGATAAGGTAGCTTCTTCTGATCAGTGTGGAAACCCTAAACTTCAGGATAATAGCTGTATGTAGAGTTTTAATTTGGAGGGAACATAAAGAGAACTACTAAGGTTTTAAAAAATATTTTATTAATTTGATTCAGAGATGAAACAATTTGTTTCTTTTATGAAAACTTATCAAGGTATAAAATCAGGCAAATTTCAGTAGGTGTTTATTGCTTTGGGAATTTTTTTTTGATTTTTTTTTTGTTGTTTATTTATTTATTTATTACATTTGTAGTACTGAGGCTTATATTTAAGATCTTCCATATGCCAGATAAGCAACTTACCAACTAAGCTACATCCCCAACTCCAAATGTGAAGAAATTTGGCCATTGGTAGTGATGTGCTAGTTAATGTTCAACAATGATAACATTTTAAAATTCACCACTTATTATTAATATAAATGCATTATAGTATGTCTTTTTAAAATATTTTACCAGTTCTTTTTGTTGTACATTACAATAAGATTCATTTTGACATAATTATAAAAGCATGTAACATATTGTGTTCTAATTCAGTTACTAATAAGTGTCCTTTCTCGCCCCTCTTCCCTCCTCTGTTCCCTTCTTCTCTACTGATCTTTCTTCTATTTACTTAGAGTTTCTTTTTTAATTAGTGTCTTGTGGATGTACATGATGATGAGATTCACCGTTGTAATTCATATATGTATATAGAAGGATAGATCAGATTCATTTCACTGTCTTTCCCTTTCCCATTTAATACCTCCTTTCCCTTTAATACCCTTTATTTTCTCCACCAATCTTCTAGCTTTCACATATCAGAAAATTATTTGACCTTTGACTTTCAGGAAATGGTTTATTTCATTTAGTATGGTAGTCTCCAGTTCTACTCATTTTCTGGCAAAAACCATAAACTCATTCTTTTTGGCTGATGGGCACCTAGGTTGGCTCCATAGCCTGCCTCTTGAGAATTGTGATGTTATAAACATTGATGTGGCTGCATCACGCTAGTGTGCTGATTTTAAACTCTTTGGATACATACTGAGAAGTGGAATAGCTAAAATTTTGTTGATCGGTTGAGATGAATATAATAAAAACACTAAATATTATTGAATGAATTATTGAGAAACAGGTTATTGAAATATCTCATAGTATCATCTCATAGTTTACTTTTTAATTACAAATTGAGAAATGTACTTATATTGAAATTGGTCACTTATTTAACTAAGTGCTAAAGCATGCCATGAACTGTTTGAGGTAGCCTGACATGAATATCACACGGAAAGAGCTAGCTAAACAGCTCCACCAAGTGAAGTGGAAATTGATAAATTTATAACAGAAGACATTTTTAGGATAACTGGCATGGATTCTACAGAAGATTCATGAGTTTATTACAGTGGGTATGATTTGTACTCAGGAAAATTAAGGAGACTTTACAAAAAATGAAATGTATGAAACTGGATTGGAAATTTTAAAAGACATAAAAGAAAATTGTGGAGACAACTAGGTAATTAAAAAATGATTATTTTGTTTGTATCATTACATTAGTATTGATTTTTTTTTTTTTTTTTGGGTAAGTAATTAAGGACAGCACTCTTTCTCCGAAGAGATGTATAGCAAATTATTCAGGGATGTGGGATCTCAATGTTTCTAATGATTTGAAAAAAGAGAAGATATAGACAAGTGAACAAGATACTAACAATGCATCTCCTTGACGGTTATATGAGTATTTATTATATCATTCTTTTAACTTTACTTCCAATTAAAATTTTAATGAAGTAAAAATAATAATTAAAAATGCAAACACTCGTTTTTTTTCTTTAAGTAAAATATCTATTCAACTAATAACAACTTGAAAGGCAAAATTTTGTTCTAACATTTTAGAAATTTCACACTTGATGTTATACTAAAATAAATGCATCTACTTCACAGGTAAATACCTCAAGTTTTCTCAGATTAAAAAATAATAAACAAATATGTACAAATAAAAACCAGAAGTCAAATGGAATACTTGAAGTCTTTTTATTTTAGCTTGTTGATAAAATGTAAAATATTAAATTTGAAGGTCCCATATATGCTACTGAGTTTTATATCTGACTTTTTCATTAGATTTCACTTTTTGCCAAGTGTGATGGCACACACCTGTTTATTCCTGCCACTCCACAAGCTGAGGTACAAGGATTCCAATTTTGAGGCCAGCCTTGGCAGCTTAGCAAGACTCTGTCCAAAGAAAGAAAATAATAATAATAAAATAAAAGGATGGAGAAAGGAAAAAAGAAAAAAATAAAATGGTGATATAGGTACAATGGGCATATAACTCAGTGGTAAAGCACTCCTGCTCTCAAATCTTAGCACCAGGAGACTTTGATGCTCTCTTATGTTATCTTTCCTATGGAGAAAATTTTCTCATAAATATAGTAGTTAATTGGCTTATTATTTGGATATTTCTACCAATATATGAGTTCCAGATTTTTCTAAAGGTACCATGGCAGAGTAGAAAAAGAAACTTTTCATTTTAGAACTGACCAAAGTAAAAAATAAATGATTTATTTATTGTTTGAAAAATATTAGAACATATTTTACAAAGTTAATCCTATGTCTAATATAGACTTTTCACATGTTACAGAGAGTACTACAAATGGAAATAATAAAAAAAAAGTGAAATTTTTATTTGCAGAGTAAAATTAACTGTTTCTTCAAATATTTTGATTCTGATAAATGTATATAGTAATTCTAAAGTTACCATCATTCCCAGTACAACAATAAAATCAAGCCAAATAAGTTAGCCCTCTCTTCCTCAGCAAAAAAACTAAACACTAAAAGTATCCATGAAGTAAACTCTCAGAAATAATTTGTATGCAAAAAGATTCCTTTGGCTATTTTCTTTTTGGGAGAAGAATGAAATGAAGCATGAACACACAATAGAAAAATAGAGCATATGGAGTTTTTAATCAAACTTTTAAAGGCCATGGATAGGCTTCCATGATGAATTAGATTCTTGAAGGTCCCTAGTCACTAAGTGAGTTTCCTTCTGTTTAGCAAAACTTATTTTGGAAATATTCACTAGATAAACAGGAACAGCATGCCTATAGCTAGGAAACAAGTATTAGGGCTGACATCATTTTCCAAAATGATGCATAGGACGTTCCAAGGTATAACACAGCAGCTCCCAGTCTCAGAGAACAGAATGGTTACCAGAGGCTGAGGGGGAAGGATGAGAAAAAGGATAAGGGTGTAAAATTACAAAGAAGCACAAAAATATAACCTATAATCAAGACAGAAAATGTTCAATAGAAGTTTTGTATTATGCCAATAAAAACTTTGAAATTACTGTGAAAAATATAAGGTAAAGGATTTATTGAAAAAGATTGAGCCGGGCGTGGTGGCACACGACTGTAATCCCAGCACTTGGGATTACAAAGCCAGCCTCAGCAATGGCGAGGCACTTAGCAACTCAGTGAGACCCTGTCTCTAATAAAATACAAAAAAGGGCTGGGGATGTGGCACAGTGGTCGAGTGCCCCTGAGTTCAATCCCAGGTACCAAAAAAAAAAAAAAAAAAAAAAAAAAAAAATTGATACAAGTACAGTGTAATTTTCAACATAAAAAGAAACTATAATATAAGCAAATGAGAATGATTGAAGTGACAAATAGACTGATGTTAATAAAGTTTCATCACTGAAATTAACACTAGGTTGGATAAAATGGAGAAAAAAAAGGGATTGCTCACCTTAGAGACAGTCTATACTTTATCTGAAATAGGAAGAGATTAGAAAAAAAATTTTAAAATGTGGACAGAATATCCAAAATCTATGGAGAATATCAAAGATTTTGACATACATGTAATGGGAGCCCCATAAAGAAGCAGGGAAAAAACTGATCACAAGATATATTTTAGTAAACAATAGACTACAATTTCATCAAAATGTCTTAGTGCTTAATCTAGAGATTATAAAACCTCTGTCGGTCCAAATCAATAAGAATCCAAAGAAAATCAAACTTGATGCAACACAAAAGATTATAAACTAATGTGAAGGACATCATAGAAACCTCTGTTTGTTGAAAGTCAACATTCTAAAAATGAAGTGAGCAAAGAATGATTCCTGAAGTCTCATCAGAAAAGAAAAATAAAGAAAGAAGACAAAGGGGATAATGGAATCATATTTTTGGAATGCTGAGGGGAAAAAATCAAACTATAGATCTATGCTTCCATTAAAGATATATAAGTGAAGACATCCAGGCACAGTAGTAAATGCCTGTATTCCCAGCTATTCAGGAGACTGAGACAGAAAGATTACAAAATAAACACACTTCAAAGACTAAAATTTTAAAAATATAATCAACTTGAACAAAACATTTTTTAAATTTATTTTTACTCTAATTTGTTATACATGATATCAGAATGCATTTCAATTCATAGTACGTACATAGAGCACAATTTTTCATGTTTCTGATTGTTCACAAAGTAGAGTCACACTATTTCTCTCTACGTTTATGTGCTTGGGGTAATGATGTCCATCTCATTCCTCAATCTTTCCAATGCCCATGTCCCCTTCCTTCCCCTCCTTCCCCTTTGCACTATCTAAAATTTCCTTCACCTTTGCACTATCTAAAGTTCCTCCATTTCTCCCATGCCCTGCCCCATCCCCATTATGGATCAGCATACTTATATCAGAGAAAATGTTCAGCCTTTGTTTTTATGGGATTGGCTAACTTCACTTAGCATTATATTCTCTAACTCCATCCATTTACCTGCAAATGTCATGATTTTATTCTCCTTTACTGCTCAGTAATATTCCATTGTGTATATATGCCACAGTTTTTTGTTTTTATCCATTCATCTACTGAAGAGCATCTATGTTGGTTCTACAATTTAGCTATTATGAATTGTGCTTCTATAAACATTGATGTGGTTGAACCACTATAGTATGCTGTTTGTAAGTCCTTTGGGTATAGACTGAGGAGTGGGATAGCTGTGTCAAATGGTGGTTCCATTCCAAGTTTTCCGAGGAATCTCCATAATGATTTCCATACTGGTTACACCAATTTGCAGTCCCACCAGCAATGTATGAGTGTACCTTTACCCCCACATCCTCCCCAACACTTATTGTTGATTTTAATCTTAATAGCTGCCATTATGACTGGAGTGAAATGAAATCATAGAGTAGTTTTGATTTGCATTTCTCTAATTGCTAGACATATTGAACTTTTTTTTTTCATATATTTGTTGATTGATTGTATATATTCTTCTGAGAAGTGTCTATTTAGTTCCTTGGCCCATTTTACTGATCTGATTGGGTTTTTTTTTTTTTCTTTTTTGTTTTTGGGTTTTTTTTTTTTTTTTTTTTTTTTTTTTTTTTTTGGTGTTGTTTTTTGAATTCTTTATATATCCTAGACATTAGTGCTCTATCTGATGTACATGTGGCAAATTTTTTTTTTCATTTTGTAGGCTCTCTAGTCACCTCACTGTTTCTTTTGCTATGAAGAAGCTTTTCAGTTTGAATCCATTCCATTTATTGATTCTTGATTTTATTTCTAGTGCTATATGAGTTTTATTAAGGAAGCTGGGGCCTAATCCAACAAGATGAAGATTTAGGCCTATTTTTCTTCTATTAAGCATAGGGTCTCTGTTTAATTCCTAGGTCCATGACCCACATTAAATTGAGTTTTGTACATGGTGAGAGATATGGGCTTAATTTTATTTGTTGATACGGATTTGCAGTTTTCCCAGCACCATTTTTTGAAGAGGCTATGCTTTTTCCAATATATTTTTGGTGCTTTTGTCTATTATGAGATAACTGTATTTATGTGAATTTTCTCTGTGTCCTTTATTCTGTACCATTAGTCTACAAGTCTATTTTGGTGCCAGTACCATGCTGTTTTTGTTACTATTGCTCTGTAATGTAGTTTAAGGTCTCATATAGTGATGCCACCTGCTTCATTCTTCTTGCTAAGGATTGCTTTGGATATTCTGTGTTTCTTATTTTTTCCAAATGAATTTCACGATTGCTTTTTCTATTTCTATAGAATGTAATTGGGATTTTGATTGGAATTGCATTTTATCTGTTTAATGCTTTTGGTAGTATGGTCATTTTGACAATATTAATTCTGCGTATCCAAGAACAAGGGAGATCTTTCCATCTTCTAAGGACTTTTTTCATTACAGATGCCTTTTACTTCTTTCATTAAGTTCATTCCCAAGGTTGTTTTTGTTGTTGTTGTTGTTGTTGTTGTTGTTGTTGTTATTGTTGTTTTAGGCTATTGTAAATGGCGTAGTTTTCCTAGTTTCTCTGTCAGAGAATTTGTCACTGATGTAGAGAAATGCCTTTGATTAATGGGTATTGATTTTGTATCCTGCTATTTTGCTGAATTCATTTACTAGTTATAGAAGTTTTCTGGTGGAATATTTTGGATCCTGTAGGTATAGAGCCATGTTGTCAGCAAGTAGTGATAGTCTGAATTCTTTCTTTCCTATCCATATCTATTTAATTTCTTTTGTTTGTCTAATTGCTCTGGCTAGAGTTTCAAGAATATGTTAAATAGAAATGGTGAAAAAGGGCATCTCTCTGTTGTTCCAGTTTTTAGAGAGAATGCTTTAATTTTTTTTCCATTTAGAATGATGTTGGCCTGGGGCTTACTTAGCATAGTTAGTTTTTACAATGTTGAGATATGTTCTTATTATCCCTAGTTTTCCTAGTGTTTTGAACATGAAGAGGTGCTGCATCTATTGAGACAATCATATGATTCTTATCTTTAAGTCTATTGATGTGATGAATTACATTTATTGACTTCCATATGTTGAAGCATCCTTGCATCCCTGGGATGAACTCCACTTGATCACAGTGCAATATCTTCTTGATATGTTTTTGTATTCAGTTTGCCAGAATTTTATTAAGAATTTTTACATCGATGTTCATTAGAAATATTGGTCTGAAGTTTTCTTTCTTTGATGTGTCTTTGTCTGGTTTTGGAATCAGTGTGATATTGGCCTCACAGAATGAGTTTGAAAGCGTTCCTTCTTTTTCTATTTTATGAAACAATTTGAGGAGTATTGGTATTAGTTCTTCTTTGAAAGTCTTGTAGAACTCAGTTGTGTATACATCTGGTTCTGAGCTTTTCTTTGTTGGTAGGCTTCTGATGGCCTCTTCTATTTTATTGCTTGAAATTGATCTGTTTAACTTGTGTATATCACCCTGATTCAGTTTGGGCAAATCATACGACTTTAGAAATTTGCTGATGGCTTTAATATATTCTATTTTACTGGAGTACAAATTTTCAAAATAATTTCTAGTTATCTTCTGTATTTCTGTAGCATCTATCATGATATTTCCTCTTTCATCACAGATGTTTATAATTTGAGATTTCTCTCTCCTTTCCTTTGTTAGCATGGCTAAGGGTTTATCAATATTATTTATTTTTTTTTAAGAATTGAAAAATAAATGTATCATTTGAATTCATATGATACATATAGAAGTCAAAAACTGCATGAATAAATAAAGGTCAACAGAAAAGTTAAATATTTATAAGAGGATAATTTATCTTTTTCAAAAGATACCATAATATAAATGAATAAGTGGCTTACACACTGACTGCAAATAATTATTATAGATCTATAACACCTAACACCAATTTATAAAATGTATAAAAACTATCAAGAGAAACTGAATTTAACACATAATTTATATATAATTTCACTGAATTGCAAATGCAAATGCCAAATAAATTTCATTAAATTGAATTTAAATTAATTAAATCACAACAGAATTACAAAAATTAAATCACTACAAAGGGTAGCTCAATTGTTGAGTGCTCACCTAGTATGTCCATGGCCCTGAGTTTAATCCAGTACTGCCAACAATCAGTAACAAATAAAATTAAATCATAGTTGTATGCGACCTCATATTACTAGGATGAGACTGGCAAAGCAAAATTTTGCATAGCATCCACAATAATTAGAACTCTCAATGTTAATGGGAATGTAAAATGCTAATACTTTGAGAACTGTTGGGAAATACTTGAGTATCTAATGACTTTCTAAATGTACTTGCAGTAAACTTTTAGATTTTACAAATAAAGTAAAACAAGAGTGTACATTTGAAAACTCAGAAATGTTTGAAGTCTGTTTGTAGATTATAAGTGACTTAAACCCATCTTTGTTTTTAGCCACCCTGCCAGATGCATACATAAGTGCTGGTGAGCTTTATTTTGGTCACTTTCTGATATAAGTCAAAAAGTTTATAGTTATAAAACAATGTGTCATATGTGGTGGTTTCTCAGCATCAGAAATTTAAAGAGGACACAACAAGGAAAATATATTCTTTCTTATCTGAATCCTCATCTGGGACCACTCAAAGGCCAGGGAGTGCCATCGACAGTGAGAGCTAGAATTAACTTTAAGCTAGAATTAACTTTAACATAACTGACACCTGGGCTGGAAATACACTGAGCCTGGATTTAGCTAGGTCTCTCTTTGATCTGGGTACATACATGTGAGTTTTCTGTGTGGTTTGGATTTTGGACAAGGAATGGCCCTTACAAAAGAACATCAAGAATGCTCATCCCAAGAGAGAAATTATTGTAGAAGCTCAAGCTTTCCAGAAGACCAAGTAGAAGCAGTAAGACTTTTTACCATCATTCATTGGCTGTCACTTAGCATTACTTTTGCAACACTGTATTAATAAAAGTGGTGACTACATTAGTCAAAGCTTGACTAGATTCAAAGGAGTTTACAAAAATGACAGCTTTCTGTTGGAAGATTAGCAAATAAGCTGTAAACTTTTTGTTTGTTTCTTTGTTTTTGCTAGAACTTTTGTTTAGGGAATCTATTACGCAGAGCATCACTATGTGATGACCATCAAGTTTCTTCTCTTTTGCAATTGGGTGTTACTTACAGAGACTCTCTGTTCTATGTCAATTCAAAGATATTTTTGTGTTCCGTTGTTTGTGTTCACCATTTAATCCTGTTGCTAATTCTATAGATCTTTGAGTTGCCAGAATTATGCTGTTTTCTGTGTATAAAAGAAACATACTCATTTCCATATTTAATGGTATGGTCTTTCCTTGAATGACCTATAAAGATCCTCTTGAATTCCTTCTCCAATTTTACATCCCAATCACAAACTACCTTTTAAAAATATCCTTCCTAAAAACATCTTTGCATTCTCTCTATAAACATCTTGTCCACTGAAGCTCAAAATATGTGACCAATGGTGTGAAACATTATGTCCAACACAATTCAGGAGCCCTACTTCTTATCACCCTCCAGAAAAATAAATTTATCCAAATGCTCAAAATGGGAAACATTCACATTCTGAAAGTATCACCTGCTGTGTATTTCCACAACTTACCAATTATTTACATTGTTTCCAAATGTCCAATTTTAGATGGATCCTACATCTATTATTTCTTTTTCTAAGTATTAAAAAAGACATATTTATACCTAGTAAGATATCATGCTACCATTCATAGACATAATTCCACAGTCATATGATCTCACAAATTATTAACTGAAATCTCTTGTGTACAATTCATATTCTTGCCTCTAAAAACAAAGCAGTGGTAAATATGAGTCTCAACCCGATAGCCTTGATTAGTAAATTAACTAGCATGTTTGCTCTTGAAATAATATAGATGATCATTTGACAATTCAATTAATAAAGTTACAAAAGTACAAATGAGATCCAAATTAGAAATGAGAAGCAAAACATATAAAATGATATGGGGAAGAAAAATGCATAAAGTAAAATGCATAACAGAAGTATGATCCTTGCAAATAAGTCTTAAAAATGCAGAAAATATTTATAAGAAAATCTTAGCTACCACAAAAAATAGTGGAGACCCAAATTATCTATGATTTTTTGTGTATATGTAGATATACATATGAGTATGTGTGTATATATGTACATACATGTGTTACAACAAGTACTGAATATTGCACATTTTATAATTCCTAATTTTTTGCCATAAAAATCTTAGAAACTTGGAAAAAGTAATACATATAAAATTTTATTAGAGATTTACACTTATGCATATATATCCATATGGATATGCATATGAATATGTGCATTATAAAATACATGAAATTCTACATAAAAATCTTAGATAATTATAGATGATTAAAAGGATATTGCATGCCAAGTTCAGGATATACATCTCAGGAATTATAGGATATTTTGATGCTAAAATATTTTTATATGTAGCAGTTTGAAGGAATATATTAAATAGATAAAAGAAATCTGAATGCATATAAGAGTGCATGGAATTAATGTTACTACTTGACTCTGGTTTTAAAAACAAGCTTTTAAGCCATCAGGGCCTCAAGCTGACAGAGAATACTGATTGTTCAACATTGATGTTTTCCTCTCTTCCTCTATTTTCTATGTTAATTAAGTTTCTTTTTAAATGCCTAGATACAGGTGCGTGAAGATTTTAAGCATCACTTATAGATAGAGGAGAAGAAATACAATTAAATTCTGGATGGAAGTCAAAGTGTGAATTTCTTGCAGGGTTTTATATTTATTAAATTTGGGGAAATTTCTTAATACTTCCTAGTGCTTATTTGTAGATAATTTTATTGGCTCAAAATACAGTGGCCATATTTGTTTTGGCATCAAGATAAAGAGATTAATAGAAGGAAAAGGAAATATCAGAAAAGTCAATAAAGTATAGGGAAGGGAATAGAGAATGGAAGAAGGAAGGGAAAGGGTAAGTATTGGGACAGAATTAGAAGACATTATATTTCATGCTTTTATAATTATGTTGGAATGAATCCTAATGTAATGTATAAATGGAACAGAACCAATTAAATCAAAAAAACTTGAAACCTCAGAAATTATTAAATGTTGAATCAGTATTTTATTTTAAAGAAATTGCATTACTTTTATTTTAAATGAATAAAATTTTATTTTACTTTTAAAATATATAGGTCATTTGAAGTAAGTTAAAAATAAAATCTTGATACATATGGCAATTATGAAGTTTGAGCTCAGAAACAACAAAAGTAAAATATTTAGAAAAGTGGTTTAAAATGATTATTAACAACTAGAAAGGATGTAAGTAAGCAGTTTCCATGATAAAACAATTACTATAAGAAAAGAAAAGTAAAACTACACAATGTTATTTAAAACAATCAGTAAACAACACTGACATGATGCTCTTAGAAATGTCCTAATGAATGTCTAATATTTAGGCAACCATAATGAAAATTATTGTGTTGCTAATCATTTGATATTTACAAAAATAATAGAAATTTCCTGGTTCTGGTAGAAATGACTTTAAGATTTGATGCTTGAATATCAAAACATATAAAATAAGCAAAATATGATAAAATAAGACAGTTCTCTCAAAGATATGAAACACAAAATGAGATTATTTTGTGGTTAACAAAAATACATAGTATTAGATACCAAAAAAACGTTAGCAGTAAATGATGTTAAGGTCAAGTACATTTTAAAGAAGACAAAGTCATCTAAACTGACATTTATTTTTATACATTTATTGGAACCGCAAAAGGAAAAAAAGAAAACAACTTTAAACTTATATCATGGAATTGAATTTTCACTTGTAAAAGTATGGCTTTGACTATTGTAAAGATTGAAAAAGTTAAACATAACTTATCCTATAAATCACATATGAAAGAATAAGTATCATTAAGAAAAATTACTAAATAAATTTAAGAAATTAAATTTAAATTTAATTTACTGTATTAATATCAGTAAAATGGTATTCAATATAACATATCTTTATTTTTTTAAAGGAAAAAATTCTGGCCTTTGCTGGAAGAAAATCAGAATATGCCTTATATGTTTTTATTTGATATGACTTGTTATTTGATACATGTTGAGATAACATGCATTCAAAAACCAAGCAAGTCAGTATTCAATTGTTTGACTTTTCATAGATTTCAAATATTTTTTAAAAGATAGATAAATTAGTTTTGATGGAAAGGAAATGAATATCAAAAATTGAACAACTGCACTCCACTAAATTCTGAGAAAATGAGAGCAAGGAAATTAAAACATCTGCATACTACAACGAATAAAATTTACATAAAATGAAATTTAAAGAAAGTGTATCATATATTTTGGACTGACATATAGTCTCATCTGAATGGATATGTCAGGCTGGGATTGTAGCTCAGTGATAGAGCACTTGCCTAGCATGTGTGAGGCAGTGGGTTCAATCCTCAGCACCACATAAAAATAAATAAATAAAATGAAAGTATTGTGTCCATCTACAACTAAAAATATTTTTTAAATAAAGGATATGTCAATATATATAGCAGCACAATGATTTATAAATATTATGATTTATGTAGTCCCAGTATTGAAATTCTGAAGGACAATAGCTTATTTCAACATCTATCTAGATATTACACTATAATCATTAACCCTCATGATAAAATGATTTTTATCTCTATACTGAAATTGAATAATAATGATAATTATACAAAGTATCTGAAGATTGGGTCATTTCTGAATGTCAATATTGCTTATGAATTCTATTAAAAACTATTTATAATATTTTACAGAAGAAATTTCTCAAAATTGACATTATTAACACAATTTTGAGAGCTACAATGACCATATCAAATTTGGTTGATAGGGGCTGGGATTGTGGCTCAGCAGTAGAACACTCGCCTAGCACATGCGCGGCCCGGGTTCGATCCTCAGCACCACGTAAATGCATTGTGTACAACTAAAGCAAATAAATAAATATTTTTAAAAAATTGGTTGATATTAGCTAGGAATGGTGGAACATGCCTATATTCCCAGTGGCTCTGGAGGTTAAGGAAGGAGGATGGCAAGCTTGAGGCCAGCCTCAGCAACTTAGTGAAACCCTGTCTCAAAATAAAAAATAATAATAATGGAAAATAGGGATGGGGATATGCCTCAATGATAAGTGGCCCTGGGTTCGATCCCCAGTAATTAATTTTTTTTTTGTAATACAGCAATTTGTCTCAATGATGTAAAAATATTTTCACAATGCATTAGATTTTGTGAAAATTAAGATGGTATCATACATATTACACATTATATTGATTTTTGTTTTACTACTTTTCCACCTTCGTGCTTCCATCAAAAGAACATGTAGATATATGTAATACCTCTAGTATGCTGACTCTCTCAGCAAAATAAAATAAAATAAAATCATAGCACTTAAGGACATACAGAAGAACCAAGCATGATGGCACACACCTGTAATCCCAATGGCTCCAAAGGCTGAGGCAGGAAGATAACAGGTTTGAAGCCAGCCTCAGCAACTTAGCTAGGCTATGAGCAACCTAGCTAGACCCTGCTGCAAAATAAAAAAATAAAAAGGACTGGCTATGTGGCTCAGTGGTTCAGTGTTCTTGAGTTCAATCCCTGGTACCAAAACAAATAAAACAACAACAACAAAACACCAACCTCCCAAACAAAAAATCCCCTATGTATTTTTATGCAAGTAAGCAATTTATTCATGAATGAAAATTTACTTTCAAATAAATATGTGGCCCATAATTACTTCAAAATTTTTTAAAAATACCGTGATATTCTATCTACTAAAAGAAAAAAATAATAGTTGAAAAACAAACAAACAAACAAAATCTTATGTTTGCACAGTTACAGAAAATAAATTATGGAACATTTGTCATAATGTAATATGGGATTAAAATTAATGTAGGAACAAGTTTGCTCATCTTAAATTCACACATGAACGGGATAAAAAGCTTATAGTATTGTTCTTAGACGGGTTTTATGTTGCATAGATTATACTATGACAATTAGATTGAAATAAGCCAATCCCACAAAACCAAAGGACAAATGTTTTCTCTACTGTGTGGATACTAATTCACAATGAGGCAGGGGGCATGAGGGAAAAAGAGTGTTACCTTAGATTAGGTAGAGGGAAGTGAAGGGAGGGGAAGGAGGGGATTTTGGGTTGGGATAGATAGTGGAATGAAACAGACATTATTATTGTATGTATATATGTGACTATATGACCAATGACTATATGATTCTGCAACATGTACACTTTGAAAAATGAGAAATTATATCCCATCTATGTATGATATATTACAGTGCATAAATTCATTCTACTATCATGTAAAACTAATTAAAACAAATTAAAAAAATTTTTAAAAGTTTTATGGGTAATATTCAGACCTTCTTAATAACTTTAGAACCTTGAATTTTACTGAATTCACTTTGTTTTTTAGAAAGAATATTGAAACTTCAACTGAAAAATTTAAATAAAATATTAACTACCATTACTTAGGATTGGTTTTTCTATTGCCAAATTAATCTTAGAGGTTTCCTGTTTCAGTAAGGAAATAATATCAAGGTCACCCACCTTGAAGATCATATATATATATATTAAATGATCTCAAAATTATGTAAAAGCAAAGCATTAGTTTTTACTGGCTAATATTATTAAAAATTCTACTACTGTCATAATTATAATAATTCTAATAAATTTTACTTTGTGCTGTATGATTATTCTATCAATGAATCAGAATTCACTGTCCATTCTTAATACTGAATTGAGTTTATAAAAATGAAAGTGATATTATATAACATTAATGACTAAATTTATTTTGTAAAACAATTTTTTGTTGCCTATGGGAATTTTAACCTTTATTAGAAGATGGTATAAGTGAAATCATAATTAATATTCACATTAATGTTATTTTCAATCATTTTTCTGTGATACATAAAAATGCTTACCATCAATTTTACTTGGATGTTTCAAAAACAACTAATTTAAGCATGTAGAGAACTACTTCATATTAATCTTACCATAAATCTACTTGAGTTTCAGTTGGGAACATGGTCTCTTGTGATTAACTTGGTTTGATGGAAATGGGTTGCTAGATTGTTCTGCTTAGTCCATTGTATAAAGCCATAATTAACAAAATAGATGCAAGTTCTTAAGTAGAATAGACATATTCCATGTATATATAATATGGCAAATTATACTCTACTGTTGTGTATACCTAAAAGAACAAATTTTGAAAATATCTCAAAAAAAAAAAAAAAAAAAAAAGTAGATGCAAGCATGCCAGGGTCTGGTAAAATTTATCTTATAGCTTAAAGTCTCTCTGTAAGAAAGTTTTCAGCTTTCTCTTTAATTCTAATTCTTCTACGAAGGATCACAATAATTGCAGAAATCCTGACATGGCATTTATGTTGCCATTCACAGTGATAGACGTACATTAATCAAGTTGTCAATTTGAAAACCTATGAAATGTATTTTAATATGTATTTGTTTGAACTATTTCTTCTATAGCAAGGTATAACATCACACAAATATTGCTCTAAAAATATTTATGTCATGAATAATACAAAGTCATTTGTCATTCAATCATAGCATTAATTTGAAACAGGAATAGATATGAATTTTCTATGCAAATGAAGGAAATTCATAAGCTAGTTTAGTTTCTTTGCATTGCAACATAGGTACCTCCCAAATACCTATCTTCTCTAAGTTCTGAAAGTAAGCATGTAGAGAACTATAGCTAGAGTAAAGTCTGTATTCATTGCCACTCTGGACACCAGAAAACTTCAATTTCATCAAGTTACCTACTGATAGATTTTCCCATTAGTCAACCACTTTGAATCTCTACCTCTAACCTGGGAGTATTGATTAGGTTAACTTTATTTTTCTATAGCTTTGCTGAGTTCAAATCCATAGAGAATTACTGAATATTTTAAATCACTAATAGTCTATAAATTCATGACAGGGATATGGGTATAGTAAAATTTACAGCATAAGAGTGGATTTTCAACTTTACAGTGTTTTCATTTTACCATTTGAAATGTGAAAACCAGAGTGCAGAGTTTATTGTTTTGTACTAGTCCGTTGCAAAATCCATAATATTTTACATGATTATATTCCCACCTAATTTAAAGACATTTACCAGTGAGTGCCAATTTTTGCTATAAATTAGCAATTTATTTGCACTAATTTAAATCTTTCACATAAGGACTATCAATAATTTCCAGTGTTTAAGTCCTGCCAAGACCCCATGGCAAAAGGTAGAACTACAAAGTGGAAGGAAAACCAGCTAACCTATTTTATCCTTGTGTGTAAACTTCCAGGGTTCCCACTAAAACTCCCTTAATCCTTTTTTAGGGCAGCACCTTCAATGACAGAAGATTTTTTACTGTTCTTAATGATCCTTACTCTCTTTTTAATGGTTCCACTGCTTCCCAATATTGGCATGTGGGGAGCAAGCATCCAACACATGGGTCTTTAGGGGACACCCAACCAAGCAAAATCCAAATATTGCACAAATAGGAATTGTTTCTTTAATTATATCATGATTTTCATTTATCTCATTATGTTTTCCCTTATTTGTATGATGGTTGATCATCTTCTTCATATTCAAGCAGAGTACCAACTTCGGGGCCTACATAATTGTATTTTCTTAGCAAATTTTTAGATTGAATTAATAGTGTAAGTAAACACTTCAAAAATCTTATCTTAGAAAAGAAATGTAATATCTGTGTTCACACCAGTACAGGCACTTGGTAGTCCTATGAGGTAACTCAATTCCACTGTGGCAGATGCACCATGCAAAACATTTTATCTTTCTTGATTTTTTTTTTTTTTTATGATTGATCAGTTTTCTCATCCAGTCAAGTGTTAGAAGGGTTATACATGAACTAAGTATGTTTGGGAGTTGGCCCTATTAATAATACATTTGTTATAACTTTTGGTCTTGCAATCAGAGCTAAGTTCACCTTGTGAGAAAGTTAGGAGGAGGAAAGACTGTGGTGAACCAAAATATTTTTCTTCAAACAAATTTCCTCAAGTTAGAAATAGTTTCATTAAACTATACACATGACCTACTTTTCACTGGCAAGGCTTAAATTTCTATATGGGAAAAATCATAAAAATCAATTTTGATGTTTATTTATATTAGCTTAATAAATGAAAAATGTCAAGTATTGCTGCTCTGCCAAAATAGATAATTTATGAAAATGGTTTTTGGTGTCTGGAATATGGAAGAAGTGTTCTGTGATCAATCCTAAGTTGTTTTGACAAAAAGCAAAATTGAAGCTGTCACAGTATGTTGTGAAATATAGTCCATGTCATTAACAGTTAAATACATAAAATTTGAAAATATCTAATTTAGTTTTAGAGATATGAATTCAAAGCTAGCAACAACAACAAAAAAATCCTGATCCTCCTAACAGAAGACTGTGCCACTTTGATCATAGACTTTTGTGAATAATTTTGAAGCTGATTTGAAATAACACTAATTCAATATGAAATAAAGTGAATTTTTTATTATGAGAGATGAAGTTCAGGAATAAGAATAATTCCCCTTCATGTTACCAGGCCACTGCACTCCAGAACTTAATGAGTCACCTGTGAGGTGTCCAAAATGTAATTTGCTTCCTTTTATCATTACACCACAGATATCACCATTGGGCATTCATAAATTTTAAGAAATTGATTTTATAGAATCACTATTGAGATTTTTGTTTGTTTGTTTCAAACCATCTTATCTATGCTCCAATTTCTTGCTAAGTTTTTCAAATGTTATCTAAAAATAAAGTATATTTTAAAAATGTATAATTATTTATTTAACACAGACATATTTCATTAAATTATTTAACATAAATAGCTAAAATACTTTCTTTGTTCACCAGAACATTTAAATCCTCATTTTTAATTTTTTTAAATTTACTATATTATATAAATACCATTATATTTTAAGAGAGAGCTAAAACTTGTAAATTTTTATCAACAACAAAAATTAATGATTCTTATAATGGCAGAAAAATAGAATGGTTTACACTTTCCTATTTCTGTTTATTTAGAGGGATTATTTTGAAGGACCTTCCATGAGAAGGAATGATTTATGTTGTTCATGAGACTCTTAAAGGAGAGAGAAAGAGGAGACAATGAAAGTATTTCCCTCATAACAGCAAAACCAAATAAATGCAGACAAAGCAAACTAGAAAAAATTAAAAGGTATTAGTGATTTTGTATTCTGAAAGGACATGATTTGGGGTTGGGGGTATAGCTAAATGGTAGAGCACTTGCCTAGGATAAGCAAGGCTCTGGATTCTATTCCCTAACACCACGAGTTAAAAAAAAAAAAAAAAAAAAAAAAAGCCATGATTCTTGAAATCACATTAAGTATGTATTAGTATTTGGAGATAAGTTGTTTTTCATGTTTGGCATTTTTTACCTATGTAATACATTACTTTCACTAATTTTAAATCAGTAGCTTATGCTATAAAGCATATATTATCCTAGCTTGGTTTTTAAAAGAATGAATTCTGGAACTGGACTGTTGAAGGGGAAAACTGAGTTACATAACTTACAATTTCCTCATTTGGAGGGTGGTACTAAAATAGCACTTTACCATCTCAACAGGATAACTTGAAGGTCTATACACATGCACTTTATTTGGAATAATACTTGACACATTATCAGTAAGATTGTTTGTATTAAAATAAAGATTCTGATAAGATGATAGCTATGGAAGAAATAATGCAATTTATAAAGACAATCAGTATCTGAAGGCAATTGAAAAAGAAGTTTATCTTAAAACTAACATTTTTTTTTTTTTTGTTTAGACATAGGTGATAACAGTATTCTTTGATTTCACAAAGTTAATATTAAGTTAGTTCACAAGGACATAACCATTACAAATCTTCATTGTTCAGACATTATTTTGTTTCTAAATTTTCTTTCATTTTATTATGGTACAAATCTGAACACAAGAGAAAATCTGCCAGGTGAGGTGGCCCACGCCTGTAATCCCAGTGGCTTGGGAGGCTGAGACTGGAGAATCTCGTTCAAAGCCATCTTAAGCAATGGCGAGGCACTAAAGCAACTCAGTGAGAACCTGTCTCTAAATAAAATACAAAATAGGGCTAGGGATGTGACTCAGCAGTAGAGTGTACCTGAGATGAATCTCCCGGCACCCCCCCCCCCCCCCAAAAAAATACGAAATTATATGATTACTTTAAAAGCAAATCCTAAAATACTATTGGCAGTTCAATTGTTCAATTAAAGATTCTGAGTGGTTACATGTATGTGTAAGTTTCCCCAAATATTGTGAAATCAATCAGTTATACTTGCACTCTATACAATAGTAACAAAATGGTAATGTTACTAATAAAGCACAATACATTGTTTCACTATGAAAATTTGAAACCTATTGGGTAATGTTTCTTCTTTGCTTCTTCAAATGCCCCAAACACTCTTAGGTTTTGTCAGCATTATTTCTGATTTTGCCTCTAATTTCACTTTTCCCTCCTTACAGGGTCTTCCCTCAGTATGTTTCTCTGTGTCTGCTTCTTCCTTTTAGGAAGAGCACTGACCATACTAGATTACGGCTTATTGCAACAACCCATTCTTATGAAATCATTTAACAAAGTTACTTCTGTAAGACCCTATTTCCAAAAAAGTCCTCATAAAGTGGGAGGTTTAGGATTTACACACATCTGCTGTGAGGACAGAGTTCAACCTATAAAAAACATCAATGTACTAAAATGGTGTTTTCCTTCCTTACCGATAGCCCAAATAAATGAGTCTGCTAAGGTGGACAATTGTATTTGGATCAGGAGGAAATACATGAAGCATTTACTTTGTTGAGAAAATAGAACATGGTTAAATAGTGAATTAGTATTTTTGCACTAATGAACTAAGTGGTTTCATGTTGTTATAAATTAGAACCATAGAATTTTAAAAGCAATGTAGTAAATAGTATAATGATGTTCATATCTTTTTAAAAATATTGTAATAATTATGTATTTTAATAAGTTCAAATTTAGGACACTTTTACTTCATTGGACACTTGACAGATGTCCAAACAGGTTAAATATTATATGCAGAAAAACTATTAAATCAGGATTTAGTTTTGGAAAAAAAAATTCAATTTGGATTTTATGCCTGCATATATTTTTCACTTTTTACTAACATACAAAGTGGTCATGTGTCAAAGCTTCACTTAATTTTATGTAAGTTGATATGACACTTTTTTTGGAGATTTCAGAATTAGATTAAAAGTTGTATTTGAATTTCAGAAGAATGACAAATTTTAATATAAATTAATGTGTTCCATGCAATATTAATCTGGTGACCCTATTTATTTCCTTCGTTGTCAAAGTCAATTAAGCTTTACTGTTTTTTCTAAGAACAAATTTAGATCACAGAAAGTCTACACTTTACTAGATGGGTAAAAGAAAACAGAAAAATACAATTAATAGAAAATAAATGCTCTTTCAATCAAGTAAAACCTTGTTTTCCAGTAAAAATCAGCCAAAGCAATTGAATTCTATTTTAAAATTACATTTCAATATTTATTTTGATTTATTACCTGTTACAAAACTATAACATTTTTTGAAGATATTTTTACATCGATCACCCTATATATCCAATGCAAATAAAATTCAGGGTTAGTACATGATCAAACTTCTATGATTAAAAGCAAGTATAATTGAGAAGTTAAAATGATACAAATTTTATGAGAGGAATGAATACAGTTTGCTTTTAAAATACACAGAAAAAAAGGAGGAAAATATGACTTGAGGTTTGGAGATGAAATGGGTAAAATAGTGTGGGGGGTGTCTGTGTGTGCATGTGTGTCTGTGGGAGTGTGTGTGTGTGTGTGTGTTTAACAAACAGCATGTAAAGTGGAAACTGAAGACTTAATGTGGATCATTTTGAAGCAGTATATGGATAGCACCTATACCCTTTGAATAGTGAAATTGAATTGTGCATGTAAGAAATCACACATGGCGCGGTGGCACACGCCTGTAATCCCAGCACTTTGGGAGGCTGAGGCAGGAGGATTGAGAGTTCAAAGCCAGCCTCAGCCTCAGCAATGGCGAGGCACTTAGCAACTCAGTAAGACCCTGTCTCTAAATAAAATACAAAAAAGGGCTGGGGATGTGACCCAGTGGTCAAGTGCCCCTGAGTTCAATCCCAGGTATCAAAAAAAAAAAAAAAAAAAAAAAAAAAAAAAAAAGAAAGAAAGAAAGAAAGAAAGAAAGAAAGAAAGAAAGAAAGAAATCAGACATGGGAAATTAAACAAAAATTCAAACATCATCTATTTATTCTTTTAGCTGTTCCAGTATCAGCCATTTGATCTTCACTCCCTGCCATCTTAACCAATACCCACCTACACTAACTAGCCAGAGTCTTCTTTCTCAGTAAATAACAGTCCCATCTTTCCTATTTTTCATATTAAAGTATACTATATCCTATTTTACTTTTCTTCCTTTCTTATTTATCTAGATGTTTTTACTACCTGATATACATTAACATTCTAAAAATCTAATTTATTGTCTTTATCAGGAATTTTTGGTACACCAAGGAAGAGATTTCCATGGATGTGTTGAGTTTCATAATCCTGTTTTGAAACAATGCTTGGCACAAAATAAGCACCCAGATTTACTACTCAATTACTTTTCAATAAAGTTAATTTCATTACATTATAGTTTCTTCGTGTTGGTTTTATTTACTTTTATAATTTATCATTTTCTTATACATATAGGCATAAAATAGTTTTTTTAAAGACTATACTCTCAGTATGATACTAAAATAATGTAGTATACTAGAAAGTATTTATTCATAGGATCAGAATATGTGATTGAATATTGAAAAGTTAACCATCATGCATTTTCAAGTGAAAGTATAGAGTACATTTGAAAACATATTTCTAATTTTCCCAAATCTCATTATTTCCAGAGTTCTTACTTTTTTTCCTTTAAATAACTTTGGACAAATCATTATATAAATTTTATCTTGAAAAGTTCCCATTGTGAAGACTAAAGGAACAGCATGTCCAAATAAAGTTGTAACTGTTAAAAAGAAATGATTTCTAAGATTCTTCTCATTTGATATAATTTACATTTAGATTGATGAGCCTTTGGAAATACTAGTGTCTAAACTACTCTTATGAGTAACAGATTCATGACACAACACTAGCTGTGAATTTAGAAATTTGCTCTCATCCATGTATAATTGGTTCCACTTGGTATCATTTTCAGACAGAAATAATACTTGGTTGTTTTACCTTCAAATTATTATTATATATTTTCCAAGGTTTAAAATAGATTAATTAACACACCAATGAAATAGGTGGGGATTATTACAGTAAAACTTTGATTTTGGTCAAAAACTAAAGTTAAAAAAACACTTCATGTCTTAAAAAAAACGCATGAGAAATAATGCATGAGAAATAATAAGCACATCAAGTGAACAGGATTTAGGATAAGAAAAATTTAGGCAGTTATAGAAAAGAGGTATGCATGTCACAGGGTAACTGTTCTAAATTGAACTTCATTAGTTATTTGACTTGCAAGTTAAAATTAAAAATAATGCAATTAAAACATTTTAATTATTGTATTTGTGATTTTTCATAGAAGTTTATACAAAATCTCAGAAATAATTCAGACAATGGAAATATTTCTGTGGAAAATACTGCAAAGTGCCAAAGGATTATACAAACAATATTTTCAATATGTATGCCTGAACATTTTCCATGATGTTGGTGTGGCATTTTTAATTTATTTATTTTATTTTATTTTTTGAGATTTGTGAGTGATGGGCATATAATAGTAGGAATACCTTGGCAAAGCAATTCTTCAAGGTGCTGGGATTGGCTAGACCATCTGTGTAACATACTGGTAGTAAAACATAATTCAAAGATATAATAACTTAGAATGTGAATAACTCTTTGAATCTACCTTAGAGTTATTTCAACATATGTGAGCAATTTAACATGTATACGATTAGCTGTAGGTCTCTTTGTAATATGAAAAAAAGAACCATAAAATACCATAAATGTACAAAATTAAGGACTTCATAAATGCTTTATCACATATCCTATGAAAATATTTTATATAACTAACAAAGCAAATAAATTTATTCTAAATGAATAGATGCATGATATTAATTTATCCTTATACAATATTAAAGAAATAGCCACCAGATTAAGAGAAAATTACATCACCTGTGTAACTCTACATCATGTACAACCAGATGGATGAGAAGTTACACTCCATTTATGTATGATGTGTCAAAATACATTCTACTGTCATGTATAACTAACTAGAAAAAATTTTTAAAATGATATCAACCACATATTTGATGTTTTATAGATCATAATGATGAAGACCAATAATTTTATATAATTTATCTTACTATTATTAATTCATGAATAAGTTCCTTTTAAAATATTATAAAATAAAAATTTAGCACCCACCCCCCATACACAATCAATCAGAATAGATGAGACTTCAGGTCAAAATGACAAGAGAAAAGTTTTAAAGGACACTTTTACTACATATATGATGTGGTCTTTTTTTAAACATTGCTTGATAGAATCTGAAATCCACAGACTCAATATGATTCTCTGGGGATAATATACAGTCAAGACTGTAGAATGCTTACTGAAAAAAAGTCCATATTTTTGTACATAAATATTCAAGTTGAGGTCCCCTTGTTAAAATTTGAGAAGTTTGAAATATGTCTAAATGGAAACCTCTGCTGTTAAAAACTTAGAAAAAAAACACCACCTTCAATCAAACTAGAAATTTCCCTCATGAATAAGTTCCTGCATACTCATAAGGGACAGATGTTTTCAAAATTCAGCATCAAAGAGTGTGGGCAAAATCATTTTTATAAGACTATGTGTAAAGCATACACTACAGATACTAATTCCCTCTGAGTCAAATGTATATCAGCAAGTCTATTAAACCAAGTTCATCATGAGCACTGAATAAAATTCTTTAAATATTAAAATAATTGTTTTCCTCTGAAACAAAGGATAAAAAGGAAATAAAACAAAATCATTTGATGTAAATGTAACATAATTATTACTTGTAAAATGTCTATGTATGTGAACCAGATATAAATAGAAACAGGGCACATTTTCAGATTATATTTGTACTTTCACCTTATTTTTTGAGAAGTTAATAAAAATTAATTTATGTTTAGGAAATACTAATTTAGTATTTAATTTTAAAAGGCTCAATGGTAGTGGAATATTAATATCTGATTATTATTATTATTTATTATAAAACAATGTGAAAAGATTCTATCATAGAAATTTAGAACTGTTAAATCATTTAAGTGAAAAGAATATTCTGTGAACCTAAGGTTATATAACAAAATTAGGAATTATTATGTAGTTATAAAATGCAAGAATGGGTCATTTTGCTTTATCTTTCATATTAATCTTTCAAGCTCATTTACAGATGTTAGAACTTTAAGATTTAATTTAAGACTAAAAAATAAACAATGACTAATGGCTTATGGACAATAGAATTTAATACGGTTATTAAGCAAATATTTATTCAAGGACATTAAAAGCTTTTATGACAGATCTTTAACTGTTGAATAGATATTTCAAATGTATTTCAACCAAATATATAGGCTTACTAACATTTTGCCTTGTCATCACCATTAAGCCAACTAACTATATCATTTAAGTTAAAACTATTTCAAATAAATTAATCACAAAGCATGATCAATAGTTCATCAACATATTGATATTGAATCTAAGAATAATAAGGTCCTTAAAATGGTTTTGATGTGATGTGTCCACCAAATCTCCTGTTAACAAAGAGATATTCAGAGGTTAAATTATTAAATTATGAGAGCTGTAACCTAATCAGTCTGTCCTAAATGGTAATATTGCCCCTTCTCCTCCTTCCCTCCCTCCCTCTCTCTCTCTCTCTCTCTCTCTCTCTCTCTCTCTCTCTCTCTCACACACACACACACACACACACACACACACACTACTTCTAATTTGAGAAGGGTGATTGATGAGAAAGAATGGGAGTTTATGTCGTATATTATAGATACCATGTTTCATTCTTATACTAATATATTTAGGGGTTTTAATTTTATTCTCATGTTTTATGCATATATAAGCATGTAGATGTGTCTGTTTCTTAGAATTTAACAATTTACAAATTACGTAAAGATCTGAACTGTATCAATCTCCTTTTAAGACTGTGTCTAAGGACATTGGGTTTTCTCTGTTGGGGGCCTTTGGACTCTCATCAGGATTTATGCTGCTCTTCTCCCTATCTCAGGCCTCCTTCAGACCATGGACTAGGATTTATACTACTTGCCTCCCTTACTCTCAAACGTTGAGTGTAGGTAGGCTGGAATTTCTATACCGATTTTCCTGGCTTTCTAGCATGTTCATGGCAGATTATGAGACTTCTCTGTCTCTATAATCATGTGCGCTAATTCCCTCATAATAAAACTCTTCATATGCATCTTTACCTAGCTCTATATTATTAGTTTTGTGTATCTGTGCCTAATAAAAACATCTTGTTATGGGCACTAAGATCAACTTTCTTTCAATTCTCCTAGGTATTCATAAGAAGGAACGTCAATGCTATATAAATAAGCTAAATGTTTTACAATTTTAGATTTATAAAGATGCTTTTTCTGTGTCAACAAAGGTAGATGGTCCTAAAAAACTTAAATGATCAATCAAAAGATTGGAAATTTTTAGTACAAAATTTTACCTGGTTTTACATTTAGAATTCTTCTAAATTCTGGAGTTATATTCTATGTAGAGAATTCCACTAAGAGATGGTAACTGCTATTATTATCTTTAAATAAATTATTTACTTCTTATTTATTATTTCACTATGAGCATTATAGGCTTTGTTTCTTTTCTTTAAAGACAAATGTAAATAATTATTTACTTTTTCAAGAAATAGTGTACAAATTCTTCACAAAAAAATTCCTCTCTGTGATTAGTTATACTCTGGGAGAGCTCTATGTTTAATTATATCACAATGATTATTTATCTTCGTTGAAAAAGGACTTACATTTCCCCACATTCTAAATTAAATTAACAATAAAACTAAAGTACAATATCCGTACAGGCCATATTTTGGAAAATGCTCTCAAGCAAAAAAGTAATAGCTCAGAAGTTTAGTCTTCATATGCTTCTATATGTAATTCTATATTATTAGTTTTGCATATCTGTATTTGGTTCCAATATTACAGAACATATTAAATTGGTTTCTGTTTTTGAAAAGTGGTCATTAGAATAATATTTTGGGAAAATTTCCTCTCAATAAGTGTACACTTTTAAAAAATCCACTAACAGTTTATCCCAATAGAGGATCATTCCACGTGGGGCAAACAGCAAACATTTTCATTTGACTATCTCTCAATAAGTTCACCCAAAGAAAGGAATGCTGACCACATATGGCTATGAAATTTTAGGACTAGCTCTCTGTCGGGATATTATAAGGGTTTTGAGGTCTTTATCCGCCCCCCCTACCCTGGACGGGCCTCCTCTTTTGTCCAGCAAAAGAGGCCAGAGGGGCCTACCTCAACGATGAGACTAGATTGGTGTAAGCTGCCTGTCATGGCCAGCCATAGCGCCGCGGGAGGAAAACTCGGAGGCAGAGTAAAGCTATTACTACTTTTACTTCTAGCTTAGAGAAAGATTATTTTTTAGAGCTTCTTTCTTCTTCTTTCTTCCTCGGGAGCCTCGGCCTAACTCTGACCAGCCCTCGGAAGCCTCGGCCTAACTCTGACCAGCCCTCGGGAGCCTTGGCCTAACTCTGACCAGCAATTACTTCTTCTATCTGGTTTCTCTTCTGTAACTGCTCTGCCTACGTTCTGGCTGCTCTGATTCTCCGACCCGAACTCTTCTTCTGACCGACCGAGTGACTGCACGACTGACCGAATGAATTCTCCTTCGTTCTCCTAACTCGGACCGCTTTCACCGGGTTATATACCTTCAGCTTTGCGGGTGCCTACAGGTGCGTCACATACATATCAGGTGGAACTTATGGCTTCCAGCTAGCTGCAACAACCCTTCCTAATTGGGGCTCCTTCAGACTGGGAAAGTAAAGGCTGCTGCTATTCCCTCCCCTGCCTTTAGAAGACCCAGGAACATACCAGGGAGTCTGGTCAGTGGTCAGCGCCAGAACTCATTTATTGAAGGGGTGGACAACACTTTATAGTAGATATCAGCCAATCAGTAGGGTGGTTTCGGTTCTCAGGATACGTCACAGCCACACCCCCTGCTTAGCCTAGGTCCTTAACAAGGTGTGGCAAGCAGCCAGAAGGCCAGAGTTTCCATTCCCTTGGCTGACAGTGTCCAGAAGGCCTGACAGCTCTCAGATAAGACTTTCATGTGGTCTTGTAGAGTTTTAAGACTGGATGCTTTTCTCTGAGCATTAGAATTCTACACTGAAGACTGGAGTAAAAGTCTAGTATAAATGTAATTGAGTTTTTAAAGATTTCTCTAAAGTTCAGCATGGATTTAAAATGAAGAATTTCAAGCCTGCTTGGCTATAAATAAAATATGTTCTTTAATGTTGTAACCAAACACATTTTTTTCTTGTAAGCAGAAGGAAAAAAAATCATCATTGGGGAAAAAATGAAATATGACTGATAAGTCAAGCTAGTTTTCATCTTTGCCTTGACATTTCTGTCACTGAAAGTCAAAGTTCTTATATTATTTCTTCGGATTTTATTTTATCTTTAGAGAGTGAGGTGAGATCCAAATTAAACTGTCGCAATTAGAGATTGTTAAAAATCATGCAATTCATATGAGCTGTTCAAAAGAAAATACACACAAATGCACATATAGACAAGTACATGTGCTCACATATGCATAAACCCATACATACCAGTAGTTATTATTTATCTTTATATGAAAATAATCCAAATATTAATATCAGCAGATTTTAACTCCTTAAAAAATAGGAAAAACATTCTAATGAATAACAACATGAATCCAAGCCACACAGAGTAGCAGAGAAAATTTTTTATTATTTATAAATAAACAGGATTTTAATTTTTAAAGTACTAAATAACTTTAGAAGACGATATTGAAGAACATTAGAGTGCATGTCATTCTATTTATAGTATTATTTTAATTAATTTATGTTAAATATATTAGAGCACTAGAACTTGCATACTAGAGATTGAACTCAGGGACACTTGACCACTGAGCAACATCCCCAGGCTTATTTTGTATTTTATTTGGAGACAGAGTCTCACTGAGTTGCTTAATGCCTCCCTAAATTGCTGAGGCTGGCTTTGAACTCAACATCTTCTTGCCTCCCCCTCCAGAGCTGCTGGGATTACATGCCTATGCCACCACGCCCGGCTGTGACAATTTTAATAAAGAGAATTATACTGATTTTCTTGAAGCTAGGAAAAATTATTATATATTTTATTCTTTATCTTTTTTGTTGTTGTTGTTTTGTTTTTGAGGATACTGGACATTGAACCCAGGGCCTTGCACATGCTAGGCAAGTGTTCTGTCACTGAACTACAGCCCCAGTCCATGACTTCCACTCTTGTACAGAATTATCTTGTATAAAATTTTGATTCAGATAGGAATCAAGGAGTCATTTCTACATTAAGACTAAAATGTTCTTATGCTGTTAGAGCACCATTTTTAAAAATTACTTATTTTCTATTAAAAAAATTAACTGTTTTCTATTCAAGAATGTTTTCTAGTTTTTTATGTAGTAAGCATGTATACTTATATATAATAAAAAAATCTTATAAGTGTCAACTAGCGTTGAGTTGTATTGTTATATATTAAGAAGTTTATTTAAGGCTATTCTAGCACACTGCTACTACTATTCATAGAGAAAGATAAATAATAATATTTGTATTTGTCAATCACTTGCTATGAAACTTAGATTGTCCATCATATTTTTCATCAATTATTCCTAATATCAGCATTAAATGATGTTACTGTGTCATTAAGCTTGAATATGATATTTGGAAGAGAAACGTATATCATTATGAAAAAAGTAACAAAACATTTTTTTCATGTTTAATCATATAGCTAATTTTATTACTAAACCTGTCAATCAAATTTAGTCTTCTTTGAATAAGAGTGAGGTTTAAAAAATATTATGTGCCACATGAAACCTATAAAAATATATATTTTTTAATTTTCATAGTTGCAAATGTTTTCACCATAGTTTTACCATACATTAATTTTATAAATCATCACAAAACTTGTCTTAATAGTGCCAAGAGCTGCTGGACCTCTCATTATTTACTTACTAATAACGACTTTTAAAATAATCCTTGAAAAGTATATTTCAAAGCAGAAGCAAAATTACTATTTTTCTATATATTGTTGCTGAGTCACATAAAGGACTTTATGAAATGTGTAGTACCAGTTAAAATTCTTTGTTTCTAATAAATTCTATAAAATTATTTCTCCCATGTCTGAATACACAAAAATACAATGTTTGTACATTTTTTTTCTGTATATTCAGAAACAATAGGAAAACTATCATTTAAATATTTTCAGAATCTAGTCCTAAATTGAAAAAAAAGGTTGTAACATTTGGAGTCACAGAATAAATAGGCACATTATGATCACATAACTCTACAAATTATATGCAAACATATGCAAAATAACTGGATGAATATGAGTTAATTTACCAAATGCTTAGTTAACTCCCATGAAAGCTATCGATTGTTTGGGTGCTGAATTTAGGACTATGACAAACATCCAATTTTAAAAATGGGAAAATAAAACTGAGTAAACATAAGGTATGTAGCCAAAAATTAGTCTGAGAGATGGATGATTTAAGTAAAACATGGAAAATATTAAAAATCACATTTTTTAGTAGCTTCCATGTTTTTAAAAATATGTGGTAGTTCATCAAAAATTAATATTAGCCGAGCATAGTGGCACAGGCCTGTAATCCCAGCGGTTTGGCAAGAGGATTGATTGTAAGTTCAAAGCCAGTCTCAGCAATTTAGCAAGACCCTAAGCAACTCTACAAGACCTTGTCTCTAAATAAAATACAAGAAAGGGTTGTGGGGGGGCCAGGGTTGTGGTTCAGTGGTAGATTGCTTGCCTAGCATGCATGAGGCACTGGATTTGATCCCTGGCCTACATAAAATAAAAACAAATAAAATAAAGTATTGTGTTCATCCACAACTAAAAAAAAAAAAAAAAAAAATGAAAATGAAAATGAAAAAGGGTTGAGGATGTGGTTCAGTGACAAAATGTCCCTGGGTTTAATCCCCAGTACCATCATCATCATTCCTATCATCATCATCATCATCTTTATTATGAACACATTTATTGTAGTAGCCAAGATATTGTCTCAAAAATAATCAGATGAATTTTCACTAGTTGTCCTGAAATCCTGTACTTATAAAAGTTAATTTTGTGATTCAATTTAGTCTCAAGTATATAGCTGTTTGTATTCAAAGAATCTGTTTTTCTTTTAACACTTTTATTTAGTATTGCAATCATGTTTAGTAAAGTTACAATTTGTTGGGTTTTATCCCATTTTATTCCTATATCTGAGATTAAACACAAGTATAACCATTATGAAGACAACTTCTATTTTCTCTAAAGTACCGTTCTCATACAGAAATGAATTCCCACTCTTGCTGCCTCTCAGTGACATTACTTCAGGTCATGTCCTACTGCAATAAACATAACTTTGGCCTTGTCCCATTCAGTCCAAATTATGTCTGTATAACATTCTAGACCACATTTTATGAGAACAGTGAAAAAGAATTAGATTCAATGTTTCTGTTATGGTCTGCCATGAGTGAGATAGGACAAAAGGGATAGTTTTAGGAAGGATATATAAATCCCAAAGTATGAATTCTTTGGGGGGTAACATTCTCTATGAAACTATGTTAGGTCAATGTCCCCAGTTGTATGAAAATTTATGTTGATTTGATTTTCCACTTAAATTTCAAGATTGTTAACCAAATCTTTGCAATTTGCTGTTTCATTGCTTGTCTCAAATTTAGTTGGGACTGTGAATAGCTTGAATGTTCTGCTTTTTAAAACAATTACGCTAAATAATTGTAGCTTCCATATCTATTCTTGTTAAAGGATAAATGCAATGCTAATAGATAGGCCTCAAAAGCTCACACAACATTTTAATTCACTAACTTCTACAATATTATTTGATTCTTGCTATATGAACTGTTTGAAAATAATAAAGAAAAAGAAGCTATGGAATAAGAATATAGACCCAGAGTGCAAAGACTTTAAATTACTAAGTTTAGAGACTTACTGAAATCTTTGCAGAAATTTTGTACACATTAGAATCAACCCAGTATGATTCAAAGTAGTATTGTTTTCTGTGCACAATACAAGAAACTTGGAAGATGATTTCACTTATGTATACAGAATCAACTTAATCTTTACATGTTAAAATTATGTAGCGTAACAGCTAATTTACCAATATATTAAAAAATAAAATAATCATGATCAGGTAGTATTTGTATCAGGAATGCAAGGTTTTTCTCACATCAGAAAATGAAATAAGAAAAATCAGGAAATGAATATACAATGCACAGTTATACAACCATTTGAAATGATGTAAACCAATTGGTTCATGAATTTTATACTTATTTATAACTTGAAATATGTAGCAAATAAAGACTTGAAAATAATTGTTTAACTTGTTGGTAAATACATGCAAAACTACAGCAAACACAGCATCCTATGCATTCTTTTTTTTTTGGTTTAGATTTTTTAAAATTTATTTTTATTAGAACATTATAGTTATACATAGTTGTTGGGACCATTTTGACAAAATCAAATATGCATGGAATTTATTTCAATTACCACCTCTCACCCTTTCCCTCTTCTCCTCCCTTCCCCCCTTCTCTTTCCTCTACTCTATTGACCTTCCTTTTACTTGTTTATTTGTGAATGATACTTTATACATATATATAAAGATGAAATTCCCTGTGGTATACTCATATATTCATATAGTGTAATTTTGTTAAATCTATTCCACATTTTCTACCCTTTCGTGTCCCTTCTCCCTCACTCTTGACATCCTTCTCCTACTCTGCTGATCTGCCATATATGCTTGTGAGATCTGATTCCCTGTTCCACCTTCTTTTCCTTATTTTGTTTTAACTTTCAAATACAAAAGAAAATATTTGGCCCTTGATTTTCTGAGCCTGGTTTATTTTACTTAGTATAACATTTCTTTGAGAGCACAAAAAACAATGTTTACTAACCTTTCATTATCTGTATTGGATGTCTTAGTAAAAATTAAAAAAAAATAGGTTTGGGAGAGTTGCACTCTCCCTATTTGCTAATAATATCATCTTAACTAGAAAAAATACATAGTTTTAATAAACAAAGCAGTAAAATCATTAAAAGTGGTTAGTAATTTTTTTCAAATGAATCATTGGTTTATAAATGATAGCATGTTTTTAACCACTAGGAAATACAAATCATAAAAATATACCTTTCCTAGTACCAATAACAATAATCATGTATAATGATAAAGAGAGAATAATTCAATAGACACTAATAAAAAGTTTAAAATTCTAGTGAAGCATTAATTATTATATGAATTGATAAAGGAATAATACAAAGTTATTTTCTAATAGTTAAAGAAATTATCAGATACAGGTATTACTTGAGGTAAGTATGTCTGACAACCATACCCCTCTAGCCATTTTATCTCATCTAAGTAGGAATAGGACAAATTGTAAAACTTTTGTTAATGTCAAAGCTCCAAGACACAGAGAATTTATCATAGAAAGATAATATTTCTCCTCTTTGTGCCAACCTTACTACCACATCAACCAGGGTCACATATATTTAGTGAGAAATACATTTCCCCCAAGATCATAGAAAAAGCAAATTCATAGTCAGTCATTCCTATTTAATATAGTACAGAATATCTGACATCATGCAGTAAAGCAAGAAACTTGTCTTTATTTGAAGATGATGTAATAATGTATATAATTGTTTTAGCCTGCTATTTCGCTTCTCTGACTAAAAGATCTGACCAAAACAATTGTAGAGAAGGAAAAGTTGTCTTGTGGGCTCATGGTTTCAGAGGTCTTTGTTCACGGGAGGCCAGCCGGCATTCCTTGACACTGGAAGCAAAGCTGAACATCATGGCAGGAGAGTGTGGTGGAGGGAAGCAGCTCACATGGTGATCAGAAAACAAAGAGAGATGATTCCACTTGCCAGATAAAAATACATACCCCAAAGCCACATCCCCAATGTACTACCTCCTCCAGTCACACCCTACCACTTACTTACCACTCTAACAGGGGATTAATTCACTGATTAGGTTAAGACTCTCACAAAACAATCATTTCTCCTCCAAACATTCCTGCACTGTCTCACACATAAGCTTTTGGGGGACACCTCACATCCAAACCATAACAATAATAACTCCCAAACATATTTTAAATGTCTTAGAACTTTAAACAACTATGACAAGTTCCCATGATACAAAGTTAACATTGAAACCTCATTGCTTTTCGATTACACCAAAAGTTGGAAGTAGAAATATAAAATAATACTATTTTTAAGAGAACTAATAAAATATTTGCTGAGATGTAAATGTAACAAATTGTGATAAATTGTAAACCTTTAATGAAGGAAATGTAAAAGGATCTAAATAAAATGAGAGATATTGTGTGACCATGGACTGTAGAATCAATGTTATTAAAATCAAAACCCTTCCTAATTTTACCAGTTAACTAAGTATAATCATATTCAAAATTCTAGGGCATTCTTATGTATCAATAAATTGATTCAATAATTCATATAGAAAGGTATAAGACCAAGAGGAGCTGAAACAATCTTGAAAAAAGAAACAGAGTTCAAGGAATCACCTAAGTCTGGCAGTGTTCAGGAGTTACTTCAAGTATATACATGTCCAATAAACCAGCATTTCCAGCATATCCTTCTCCAAAGTAACCTTATTCACACTCATAATTAGACTTTACATTGCAACCCTATCCTTGTGGCAGAGAGAAAATTGAAGGCAATCTGTAGAAATAAAATTTAGTTGTATGAATTATATTAAGTATATAAAGTACATATGACAAAAACTGAATGTACCCATAACGATACTGAAAAAAAATAAAGCTGATCTAATTGCAATAACCAAAAAAAGAAGACTTAAATTATGATATAATGCATACAGACACAAAAATGCAAATGATAGAGTGCATTGAGTTAAAAATCAAGAAACACTTGTTCAAACATGATTAAGCTGGAAAAAGGGGCAAGACATAGTTTAGAATGTGATACACAATACATGCATGTAGTTTAGGAGGCTCATAGTCCACAGGTGCAGTACAATGTGTTTGTATATGAAAGAAATCATATCTAGAATATAAAAATAACTCCAAAGCTAAATATGAAACAAGATGCCTTGAGAGATAATATGGGCAAAACTCTATAATAAAGTCAGGTTTTTAAAAATACATATATTTGGGCTGGGGTTATATCTCAGTGGTAGAGTGCTTGCCTAGCATGTGTGAGGCACTGGGTTCAATTCTCAGCACCATGTATAAATACATAAAATAAAGGTCCATTGACAACTAACAATTTAAAAAAAATATATATATATATATGTGTGTGTGTGTGTGTGTGTGTGTGTGTGTATACACATGTATGTGTATATATATAATGTATGTATGTATACATATACATATATATGTATATGTGTGTGGTCAATAAGCACCTGAAAAGACTCAACATGGTTAGTCATAAGAATAATGCAAATTAAATCTTAAATATTTTCCACTACAAATCCAAAACTGTGAAGAAATAGAATGCTGTAAATAGTAAGTGCTGTTAAAGATACTGAGCAAGTGCAACTCTTATATATTGTTTGATGTATATATATATATTGCTACACGCACTTTGGAAAACTGTCTGACAGTATATACACTAAATATGAACATATAAATAGCAGTGACTGAGTAAATGCACTCTCAGATATTTATGGGACAGAAATGAACACATTTGTATACAAAATAGACATGTCAAGATTGCACACTGCAGCCCTATTTTTAAAAGCACCAAATTGGAAATTATGCAAATGCTCAGCATCAATACGACATATGCATGCGTTGTAGTATATTTAAAAAATAAAAATGAATGAACCTTCTTAAAACAACAACGTGGATGGATTTTACAGTCATTATGTTAAGCAAAATTCACCAGGCTTTTCTCTGTTTGCATTAATTTAAACTTCAAAAATCATGAAAAAATGCATGTGGTGATAAATGAGATGGCAGCAGGTACTAAAGAAGAGATGGCACAAAAGTGATTTATGGGTTGATTAGTAATATAGCATTTTTATCTAAATCATATTTATGGAGTGTACATGTTGTGAAAATTAATCACTCTCCATCTATAATTTATGTACTATTATATATTAGTTTATACTTTCACAACATAGTCATACATAGATGCTCACATACATAGACTAGAAGATTTAAATTTAAATTACTGGGTAGAAAGAAACAGAATTTAACCCAATTTAGTAATTGGGTTAAATAATGATTATTATTATTATAATTAAATAATTATAGTGCAATGATATTAAGAGTAAATAAACATAAATATCAACGATTTATAATTGAAAGTACAGGAGTAGACTTAAATTATTTTGGAAATTTAGAAATTTTAATCCAAAATGGAAAAGTCAGAACTAGTCAGTAAAATATACTGTCACAACTGATTTTCCATCTGGATAAAAAAATTAATGTTACAGTTTTTTACATTGTACAGTGAATGAAAATCTAATGAATCAAATATTTAATTAATAAATTAAAATACTATGATAAAATATGAAAATATTTCCCATTTCATAAATAGTATTCTATATATTTTATTTACATTTTATTACTGAACAAATAGGGTAATAGTATGTTAAAAGGCAAGAAGTAATCTTAAATTTCAAATAATTGAAGTAGACACATGTAGACTAATTTGGGAGATTAGAAACTGGATGTTTTGGTCATCTTAAATTTCCATTTACATATTTACATTTTGATTTATGATGATAAAATATTCAAATTGCTCTGTGGAGGTTAGACAGAGATGACATAAAACACAAACGTGAAGACAAAGAATTGTGAAAAATTGTAATACATATTTTGGAATCAACAATATTATGTGAATTATTTATTTTTATATCAGTCCAGATAAAATTCCAAAAATAGACATGGCATACAGGTCTCATTTTATATGTATACTCGGCTAAATTAGTTAATGGCTGCCAGACTCTGAATTGAGAAAAACTCAGTGCTGCTGGAATAAGATATGAAAACAAAGAGGATAATTTGGCTTTCTTCCAGGAGTCAACAGTGGCATAGTTTAGTGTCTCCTCTTTTATCGGCAAACAGTGAAATGTAATCTCAATTGTCCAGAATAATATGCAAAATAAGATAACCCTAAAATAAGATGAATGCAACATAGCCTATATCATTTTAATATAACAGAAATTAAAATACATCCTTTCAGAAAGTTTCAACATAGAATGAATTTTTAGTGAACCATATATGGATTATCATTGTATGGATCACATTTGACATAAGAATTGATACTTTTAACATATGTAACACTTTTCACAGTTATCACTCAAGTGTTAAAGTGGATAAAATAATTGGACAAATAATAAACAATGTAGTTGGCCATTTAAGAGGAGTCATATTATGTAAAGGTATCTTGAAATAATAGGGATTTCTTTATAACCAATCCTATTTGACCAGAAAATAAATTTCTATCATTAGGCATCAAAATAGATAGCTCTTGTGATTAACTCATTTGTGTATTTATGCTTTTTACTTTCCTTGGCCCAAATAGTGGCTATGATTTCTCTGGTTTTCCTTTTATCTTTGTTTATTTTACATTTCACTAAATTTAAACTTTCATATCATTTCTATCCTGAAGATTTCTTAAGCAGTAATTTCCTAAATAACTTTGTAAACCAGATATTAATGCTTTTAAATATGTAGTATTATAAAATTTACAATTTAATTACACCAGTTCTGCCAGAATTTTATAAAATTTGTTACTTCAGCAAGTGTGTGCACCATGCAAGTATAAAACCATTCTGAAATATTTTTTATTACCTTGACACTAATATAATCTCTGTATTATATTAACCAAATATTCTAACACTGATAAATTTGAGGATAAATAGCTGTAGCTATATGGTAAAACAGAGCTTCTTGATGAAAAATCTTTACTTTGTACACATACTATCACTAATTATAAATGTTAATTTCAAAAGAATAAATTATAAATGAACTTGTGAATATGCTTCCACACAATTTAAATTTATATTCTATCTTTTGTTGAGGGGAGGCAGCAGATTCTTACATTTTGTTGTGGTTATTAACTGTGACCAGTTCTGTGATGATTTAGGTCTTTCTGCATTTAAACGCTGAAACTCATCTGGTTAAGCTGACTAGGGCTTAAATTTCCAAGAGGGAAAGCATAGTATCATACAAACAATTTAGGAGTCCATATGAGTCATGGCACAGAGAACCATCCTTCTAAATTATACATTTTTAGTGTTCTCAACATTTTTTTTCTTTTTCTGGCATTTTTTAAAAGTAAAAGTTTGTGATTTTTGTGGCATATAAGCTGTAAAGGAAAATATGCAAGCCTTTGGCAAAGCTTAAATAAGATGAAACTAATGTGAGATAGAATTTGCATTCTAGTCATGGGTGTGGTATATAATCATGTACTGTATGCAGTTAAATGAGTCTGTTGTCTGGCAGTAATGAATATCTACATCCATCCTAACAGTTAATGAGGAATAAATGACTTATTATCCATGAATGGCTGTATCTAAATAGCTCTGTAACAAAAACAGAATATTAAAATGTGTAGCTAAAATAGATCTGAAATGATAATGAACTTACTTAGGTTATTAATTAGTTGTTAAAGCATCAGAAAGCTCACAGCTTTGGTTGAAATCAGCACTAGAATAAGTTTATGCAAAATGTCACATTGGAAGTCTGAATTTTATATAAATTTGAATGCAGATGCATCCTTGTGCATGCATATCTATGCATATTAAATCTATGCATATTAAATCTATGCATACACACTAATGTGTACATACATGCAAAGAAAAAAATTTACCATATATCCTTGCTTCCTTAAAGTAATAGCATTAAACTAATGTTGCACAAAAGTACTACCATTTATGTTTCATATACTCATTTATGTAAATATTAGAACATATTAAACTATTTTTGATAAGCCTGAAACTCATTGGTATGTTAAAGTAAATAATGATTTTTAGTTGTGTGAAAATAGAAAGGAAGACTTTCAGATTATTTTTCCAGATTTCTTGAGGTCTAATTAAAAATAAAATTATGTATTTTTGCAGTACATAGCTGGACTATTTTATATAGATACACATTGTGAAATGTTTAACAAATGAATCTATTTAATGGTATTTAACTTGCCTATCACATAACATTAAGTTATCTTGTGTTTTTGTGAATGTGTGTGCATTTATGTGTGTGTATGTGTTTATGTGTCCAGTAAGAATACTTGAGATCTAGTTTTTTAGCAAATTTCAAGTATAAAATAGATATTAATTATAGCCACCATGTTGTACATTATGTCTCCAGAACTTGTTCTTCTGATGCCTTTTGACTAACATCTTATTTTTCCTTCCCGCAAACCTGGTAAACACTCTCCTATACTTGTTACGAATTCTATTTTCTAAGATGCCACAGGTAAGTCAAATCATGTATTTGTCTTTCTTGTGGCTTGTTTGACTTAACATAATTTCCTCCAAGTTCATTCATATTACTGTAAATAATGGGATATCTTTTATTTTTATAGCCAAATAATTATCTATCTATCTATCTATGTCATTTCTAAATGTGAAATATCTGTCTCACATTTTCTTCATCCCTTCAGTCTTTTGCCTGATAGATTGTCTCCTGTCTTTACTATAGTGAATAATTATGCTATGAACATGGTAGTACTAAATATGTCTTCAACATATTCATGTCATTCTCTTTGGATATGTGCCAAAAAATGATAAGCTGAGTCACATACATTTCTATTTTTAAATTTCTGATGAAGTTTCTTACTGTTTTCTATAATGGGTGTACTAATACACATTCCCATCAAAAGTTTTTTGGGGTTGCCTCTCTCCACATCTTTGTTAAATCTTTTTGCATGTTTAACTTCTGATGATAGTTATTCTAACCAGTGTAGCATTGTGTTGCTAATAGAATAAGAGATTCTACCCCCTTCTTGCCATAAATTATGAGAATACAACACATTAATAAATGAAATTTGAGAACTTTAGTAAACACATCCATATCTGTGTTCAGCAAAGTGTTTTAGCTTTCTACACCTATTCCTGGAGAATAGAGCAATGTTCTACCTTACCATAAGACAGCTTACCTATATCAGCAATGTCAAATTTCACTGTTATTTATTTTATTAGTAAATAGCTGAATATCAGAAATATGAGATTCTATACCTTCAGTAACTGATCATTTACAAGATTAATTACATTTGAGGAAAATTTGATATGAAATTTTAGATGCAGTTGTGTTAGCACTTTAAAGTTATGATTTTTTGTTTGTACTTAAGATTGAACTGAGAGGTACTTTATCACTGAGCTATGTCCCTAATCCTTTTTATATTCTGAGAGAGGGTTTTGAATTCCTCTTGTCTCAGTCTCCAGAATCACTGGAATTATTGGAATGTACTGGTATACTTGGCTTAAGTTATGTTAAATTTGATGAAAATATCACATGGGTGTTTGCAGATAAATAAATATTTAATCTGATCCAGCAAAGTGCTAAATATATGCTAGAAAAACAACAATGACATTTTATGTGTACTTACAATTTATCATCAAAGGAAAATAAAAGTAAAATTATAGGTGTAATAAAGCAAAGACAAATGTATTTGTGTAATCACACATGAAGGAAAAATAAATATGTGAATGAGAGAAAAACAATTTTATTTGACTTTTTTTTTTTTTTTTTTTTTTGTACCGGGGATTGAACTCAGGGGCATTTGACCACTGGGCCACATCCCCACTCTTTTTTGTATTTTATTAGAGACAGGGTCTCACTGAGTTGCTAAGTGCCTCACCATTGCTAAGGCTGGCTTTGAACTCGCAATCCTCATGCCTCAGTTTCCTAAGTGCTGTATTTGATTTTTTAAAATGATAATATTGTCCCAGGGACTCAGGAGGATGAAAAAGGAGAATCACAAATTTGAATCCAGCCTCAGCAATTTAGTGAGGCCCTCTGAAACTTAGAAAGATCCTATCTCAGAATTAAAAATGAAAAGATTTGGGGATGTTATCAGTGGTAAAGTGTCCCTGGGCTAGATTTCTCCTACAAAAAAAAAAAAAAAAAAGGAAAGAAATCAATACTCACTGCATACCATTGTTGGCTAGTTGTTGAAATGGAATAATACAGCTGAGAAATAGTCTTATATTGTATTGTCAGAATTGAACAAGAAAAAACTACAAATTTATTTGAAAGGATTCAAACCTAAAACACAGGTGAGGTTCCTAAATTAAGTTGTCCCATAAAATGTCCTTTTCTGTTTAAGAGACTGTGTAAAGAACCTCGAAAGGAGGATTGGAATTTCTCTAAGAGTCTAGCAAAAAATGCAAGTAGACATGTCTTTGTAAGTGTAGAAAAGAGGAAATAAGTATGTAGATGTATAATGTTTATGCTGATATTTTCTGATTTTCTAACAATAATTATTGATATGCATAAACTTCATCAGTGACCTTATGGAAGAATCTCTGTACCTTCCAAACCGAGTAAAGCAGTTTTCAAAAAAGGGAGAATTTGCTTTCTAAAAATTAACTTACACTTTAAAGTTTATTATTTATAGATATTCTACAAATATCTAAAACGTATAAAGAATTGTGAAGCTGACCACATAACAAAACAGTTAAAATAGAAATAAAGATCTAAGAAAAATTGAGAGTCAAAAATTAGGAAGAAACATTTAAATTTATATTTATAAGACTGCTATAAGATACTAAGTGTTGATGGTTAACAATAAAATGCTTGTAGTCAAACATAAATAGGAAATTATTTATCTGTGCTTCAAAATTCTTTTATTCTAAGACTCACTACTTGCTAAAATAGTTATCTTAATAATAAGAAATAACTCTTATTCTGACTATAATATTTTGAGGCTTTTGAATTTGTACACATAAAATTATACAAAACTTTTAAAATAGTATATATATATACATATATATATATATCATGTGTCTGCATTTTATGATGAAATGTAATGATGAAAGTAATCAAGAGATATTGAGTTTGTGAATAAAAAGAACAATTACTCTAGGTTGAGTATTTGAACAACATCAACTTATAAAAGGTGGTAAATACTTTTCATTGTTCAATGTAGTCCAATGTATTGGTTTTCTTTTTTAAGGTGAATCTTGAAAAAAAACAGAAAAAAAAAAAAAAAATAAAAAATGAAAAAAACTGTTTAAGTTGTAGAGAGACACAATACCTTTAATTACTTTATTTTTTTAATATGGTAATTAGCTTGAACCCAGTGCCTCACACATGCTAGGCAAGTTCTCTGCCACTGAGCTACAACCCCAACTCCCAGTGTATTGCTTTTGGTAAGCATTTGTTGATTATTTTTTCACCAAACTATCTTCAATGAAGCAAAACCTTCAGATAAATGCTTTTTAAGTATTCTGTAATTAAATTAATGTGTACATACTGAATAATTTACACTTTTTTTTATATATTTTGAAGTGTCTTTGGTAAATTTATCTATTCATGAAATTTGATTTCTAGAACAAACATTATAATCAACAAATGTTGGATGGGTTTCACCACTTGGCATAGACCCTGAATTGAGCCAGACCTGCTCTAGTTCTTTTCTATGTGGCTGTTCATCTCAGATTTCATCCTGTGTATCCTGAGTTTCAAACATAAAACATAACTGTTGTATGAACCTAAATTTCACAATTTCTTTGAAAAGCTAGTGTTCCATATGCACCTCCATTTTGCTCACTTTTTCAAGTCCTGTTGAAATGTCATGAATGTTACAACACCAAATACCAGCAAGGATACAGAGCAATAGGAATTCTCATTAACTTCTCTTTAAGCTTAGGCTTGTTTTTGAACATCTGTGAGCTTCCATGTGTTCCGGTATTTCTATTGTACTAACATGTTCTTGAGAATTATTAAAAATGTAGCTATGTTTTCTTTTGGGCTATATAAAAATATTATTGAATTACAAAAAAGTCCAATATAAACAATTATATGTAATCTATATGCATATATATTTTAATGAGCCAAATTTAGGCCCTGAAAATAAAATTTCTGGTTTGAATTCTGAAACCACCAATGAGTGATTATATAATTGTAGAGAAATAAGTTGGTTTCTTTAGCCTTTAGTTTTCTCTTTGAAAATGGATCTCTTTTTTGACAGTTATTATAAAAATTCATTAATTAATTCTCCTTAACTATGGTAAAGATACATGGTATACACATAATAATAAAAAATATCATCTACTTTATATTTTGGTTAAAAATAAAACATTTTTTAAATCTGTAATTTCTAATGTATTCATTTTTATCATTAGTATTTAATATTTTAATGATCACAAAATATTACAATTTTTTACTGATATTGGAATTGCAAAACTATTAACTATGTCCCATAAACACTTGGTCTTCTATTTCCATATATTATATATTTCTGCTTTAGCTTTAAACTGCATATATACTTGCCCATGCAAACTTTAATCAAGTAGTAACAAAAAAGTGGTGACATGGACAACAAGAACTTGGTTATCCTTATTTTCAACTTTTGTAGCTTATTCATTTTTTATGTACTGCATATTTATAGTGTCAATGTTATTTTAATGATGTTTTCAGTGACAGAAAATAATTTTCACATTAAACTAATAACATTCAGTGCCAATAAATAATATAGTTTAGGTGCAACTTGGAGGAAGAATTAAGAAGGAATATTTATTTTCCTGTGAATTGTGAGGAAGGACATTTTATTTTCAGTATAATACTTACTATTTATCATTTTGAATATAATAAATAAAAATGTATTTCTCTAGTCTTTGCATAGGAATTTGCCCACTTAAAGAGACCAAAGATAGTTTTATTTGTGGTCCAGTTTGATGGCCTCATTAACATTTTTTTAAATTTAAAAACATCTATTATCATAAATTACGAACAGTAAATATAAAAATCATATGAATCCTCAAAGTAGAATTTATGAAGATATTTTATATGTAAACTCTTAAAGATGGACAAAAAGAACATATTCATCTTTTATACCTTTTCTAGACTACAATAATATATCTCAAAAGTGTATTAAGAACAATAAAGAAAGAAATTAAAGAAGATCTTAGAAGATGGAAAGATCTACTTTGTTCTTGGAGAGGCAGAATCAATATTGTCAGAATGACTATACTATCAGAAGCATTATACAGATTCAATGCAATTCCAATCAAAATCCCAATGACATTCCTCAAAGAAATAGAAAAGGCAGTCATGAAATTCATCTGGAAAAATAAGAGACCCAGAACAGATAAATAATACTTAGCAAGAAGAGTGAAGCAGGTGGCATCACAATACCAGACATTAAACTGTACTACAGAGCAATACTAATAAAACCAGCATGGTATTGACACCAAAATAGATTGGTAGACCAATGGTACAAAATAGAGGACACAGAGACTAATGTGCACAACTACAGCTATCTTATATTAGATAAAGGTGCCAAAAATATACATTGGAGAAAAGATAGCCTCTTCAACAAATGATGCCAGGATAACTGGAAATCCGTATGCAACAAAACGAAATTAAACCTCTATCTCTCACCATGCATAAAACTCAACTAAAAGTGGATCAAGTACCTAGGAATTGAACCAGAGACCATGTGTCTATTAGAAGAAAAAGTAGGCCCAAACCTCCATCATATCAGATTAGGCCCCAACTTACTTAATAAGACTCAATAATTAAAATCTAGAATAAATGAATGTGATGGATTCAAACTAAAAAACTGCTTATCAGCAAAAGAATCAGTGAGGTGAATAGAGAACATTCTAATTAGGAACAAATCTTTACTACATGCACATCAGATAGAGCACTGATCTCTAGAATATATAAAGAACATAAAATCTTAACACCAAAAAAACAAAAAACCCAATCAATAAATGGACAAAGGAACTGAACAGATACTTCTAAGAAGGTGATATACAATCAATCAACAAATACATGAAAAAATGTTTGACATCACTGGCAATTAGAGAAATGCAAATCAAAACTACTGTAAGATTTCATTTCACTCCAGTCAGAATGGCAGCTATTAAGAACATAAACAACAATAAATGTTGGAGAGGATATGGGGAAAAAGTCACACTCATACATTGCTAGTGGGACTGCAAATTGGTGCAGCCAATCTGGAAAGCAGTATGGAGATTCCTTGGAAAACTGGGAATGGAACCACCTTATGACCCAGCTATCCCACTCCTTGGTCTATTCCCAAAGGACTTAAAAACAGCATACTACAGGTACAAAGCTACATCAATGTTTATAGCAGCACAATTCACAACAGTTCAGTTGTGGAACCAACCCAGGTCCCCTTCAGCAGATGAATAGATAAAGAAAATGTGGTATATATACACAATGGAATATTACTCAGAAATTAAAGAGAATAAAATAATGGCATTCACACGTAAATGGATGAAGTTGGAGAATATAAGGGTAAGTGAAGTTAGCCAATCCTAAAAATCCAAATGCTGAATGTTTTCTATGATATAAGGAGTCTGATTCACAATGGGGTTGGAACGGGGAGCATAGGAGGATTAGAGCAACACTAAAAAGTCAATGGGAAGGGAAGGGGCGAGGGGGTTAAAAAAAAGATGGTAGAATGAGATGGATATCATTACCCTAAGTGCATGTATGAAGACACAAATGGTGTGAATATACTTTGTATACAACCAGAGATATATAAAAATGTGCTCTATATGTGTATTACGAATTGTAATGCATTCTGCTGTCATATATAACAACTTCAAATAAAAAACAGTAAGAGACATTGTATTTAAATAAAAACAAACAAAATATAATTTCTGAGGGAAAAACTTAAAAAAGGCTTATACTATGCTTTAAGTCTTATCTAGGACATTAGCCCTACAAATACATACACACACATACACACATGTGTATGTGTGTGTGTGTGTGTGTGTGTGTATAAACATATACATATGTATATACATACATGTTTTTTACATTCACATATAAATATATTTTTTATAATATATGTAAAATATATGTATATTTTGTGATGCTGGGGATCAAACTCAGGGCCACATGCATGTCCCAAATGTCTATATTTTTATGTTACTATTATCAGTGATTGATTATGGAGAGCTTTTTATTGTTTAATGTAAAAAAAAAAACAATTTTTATATTAAAAATATGACATTTTTGTTTATTATTGGTGAAAAGAAAATCCTAGTTTCTAACTAATGAGAATTTTTATGAAAGAAAATTTCAAAGCTCACATGAGAAAGAATGATAAACATATCTTTTCTATATTGTGTATGACTTTTGTAATCTGAAAAAGTTATAGGTCTATAATAAAATAATATTAGTAAAAAAAAGAGTAATTTATTGGAGGTGGAAGCAAAGAATAAGACTTTTGAAAATACATCATGTGTGACTTAAATGTAACTTTTATTAGAAAGGCATTACAAACTTCAAATTCACAGATGATTTTTAGCTGTTAACTTTATGGGTTTCAATGATCTAAAGTCTGTTGCAAGATTATAAAAGGTGTTTTTAATTTTTTTTTTAATTTCAGTGAAACTGATCATCAACACAAAACCTTGTTCTGCAAATGTTCCCTATGCTTTGCTACCTCTTAGACATTTCTATTGGGCATATTGTTTCATTCTGATACAACACTAAAGAAAAGCGCATGTTTAGCAAATTTTATTTCAGTGTAGGTTTATGTCCAAAGAAAAGTTCCCCTGGTGAATCTGAAAGAAATCTTGAAAAGTATTCAATCCAATCTATGGAAAGCAACATATAATTCTGCCAGACACAGGCCCATCTGTGATGATGAATATTTAGAATTTTTTTACAGGTATATCAAGGATTAGTATCCTCCATACTCCTAATTTCTTGTTCAATCAATTTTGTCTTTGAATATCAAAATAGCAGAATTGAATGGTTAAGAGATGTACAGTGGAAATTACTCTCTCCAATCTCATGTGATTCTTTGCTCTGCTCCCATACTATCATGGATGTGTGAAACACGGAATAGCCAGCCATTTCTCTAAAATGTAACATGGTTCTGCAACTGATTTTCTTGAGTTGAATTACTCTCCTTGCCAGGAAATATTTAAATTCTAATTTGTTTTATCCCACATTAATTTTGTTTTTTAAACAAAATGGTAGATAACATTCTCAAAATATAAGTGGTATAAAAATATTTACCTAATTTTTGGAAGAATAATGAAATCTATGTTAAATGAACTGAAAACTACAAGACTGTATATCTCATATTGGTTGAATGAGTCAACATTAATACAGAATTTGTGATGTAATAAAAAAACTCTCTGAAGGTTGTAATATATCAATATTGTTTGTGCATTAAAGATCCTCCTTATTTGGTGATACCCAAGACTTATTGACAAGGCTGTCTCTAAATTGAATTGTTCTTCATGCATTGCAAATGACCTTTACAAAACACAGGGTGTCTCTGACATTTACAATTAAAAGGCAAAATGGGTAATAATATCAGATATGAAAAAAGAGTGTGAACTTTGGAACTTAATGTGTTTAGTTACTGTATCCTGAAAATTCTTCCTGCAAGGAAAAATAACCATAAATTACCATGGGTTCAAGTAACCTGAGCTAAAATGTGTGTTAAATAAATAAGAAATATGCATGCATTTATTGACAATTTGAGTGAATTCTCCCATAAGAAGAACAAAAAAAAAAAAATCATTCCAAATAATTGCTTTTCTATTAGAAGAACTATCAAAATAAATAATATATTCCATTATTGAAAACAGTATTAAATAAAATATGTTTACATTTAATGGTAATAAAATAGACTGTATTATTTGCTAGAATGTAAGAAAAAAACATCATGGTAGAAACTATAATGCATAAGTGTTATGGAAAGTCCATCATTGTGGACCGATCACCTATACTACACCCAAACATACCAAACCAAATAAAAATGAAGTCAATTCTCATAAATGTCACACAATAAACCTAAAACTTTAAGGATAATTATAGATACCAAAACAGACAAGATTTTCCTGAAAACAGAAAAAATTATTTCTACCTGAATCTTTGCAATAAGGAAGCCCTCTACACTTTAGTCCATATAAAAAAATAATCTGAAATAACCTAGTGCCAATCAATCAATATCATTTTCTATTATTCTGTTTCCTTGTTAGATGCTATATAGTTATAGCAGTGTATATAAAAATCCATGGGTTATTATATTCACATAGGGACAGAAAGAGCCCAAATTGTCCACATTATCATGATTGGAGCACCCATAAACTTTTATAAGTACTGGGGAGAAAAATAACACAATAGAGCTAGAATGTGTTCAGTATAACTTGGAAAATCAATACATCATTTATATTTATTATATGAAAGCCATGTTAAAGAATTTAAAAGTTTAATTCACCACAAACATTAGTCTTGGTACATGCTTATTTTTAGAGAGAAATCTCTTTAAACTTCCTTTGGATTTTGCTGTCGGTTACTATCAATCAGTTAAACTTTTTAACACAAACTAAAAGAGATGTCTTAGGTCACCTTTATTTTCTTGCTTTTCAAAGGAAGTTTATTTAAAGGACAAGTGTTTTCAGTGATTGACTGAGTGTCCTGTATATTAAATATGTATTTTAAGTACACCAGGAACTTTCATCGGCATTGCATATTTCACAGCTTATCAGAGAAAGTACATGAACTTGCTCTTGTTCTCATTTCATTAGGAATCTGACATTAGCACCTCAGCGATTTAATTTGAATGAAAACATTTTTTCATAAGATAGAAACAGTAAATTTCAGTACTTAGAATTGAGCTTTCACCTTGAGAAAATTAAAAATACAACAAGCATTTGCTTTCAATGTCTTTCTTCATTAGTGAATCAAATTTAACTTAGTGATTTTAAGAAGGCATAAATATGTTCAATTGTTTATTACAGCTAAGTGTGCCTACACAAAAATATAAAAGAATTAGATGTCAGATTTTCTGGACTTAAAAAACAAATCAAAGCAGCTGACAATAATGAAATAACTAAACAGATGTTTGAGTACCCCTGGGTTCAATCCAAAGTACCCCAAAAAAGAAAAAAAAAGATGCACTTTATTTTTAATAAAATAAATTTTAAAATAAAGCAAATGAAGAAGCATGAACATCAGATAATTTATAAATAACTCAGATTTTTATTTTGAGCTTTATTTTATAACTCCTATCTCTATTTATTTATTTTTATTTATTTATTTATTTATTTATTTATTTTTGTACCAGGTATTAAACTCGGGGGCACTCAACCATTGAGCCACTGAGCCACATCCCCAGCATTTTTTTTTTTTTTTTCCTTTTTAAAATTTAGATTCTCACTGTGAATTTAATTTAATTTAGGGTCTCACTGATTTACCTAGGGCCTAGCTAAATTGCCAAGGCTGGATTTGATTCTCCTGCCTCAGTATCCAGCTGGGATTACAGGTATGCCACCACACCCAACTAACTCCTATCTCTCAAAATGATAATATTCTTTGCACGTAGATTAACAAACGAAATGTTTAATAGTAAAATGACGAGCAATTTCCATACTATACAACACAATTCCATGTAACTAAATATTGCTGAATTTGCCTTCTTGGACTATCTTTTAATCAGCATTTGCATTGCTGTGATCAAAAGACCTGACAGGAACAATTTAGAGATCAAGACATTTATTTTGGGTCATGGTTTATAGATTCAGTTCATGGTTGGCCAACTCCATTGCTCTAGGTGCGAGGTGAGGACAGAACTCATGGGAGATATGCATGCTAGAGCAAACAGCTCAGGACATAGGAAGTAGAGAGAGAGAGAGCTCTGAACACCAAGAACAAAATATAAACCACAAAGATTTGCCTCAGTGACTGGATTTCTCTAATCCTAACACTATCTGCTTACAGTTACCATTGAGTTAGTCCACATGGATGGATTAATCCACTGGTTCATTTAAAACTTGTATGATCTAATCATTTCACTGTTAAACTTTCTTGCATTGTCTCTCACATAAGCTCTTGGGGGTCATCTCATAGCTAAATCACAACATAACACAATTTTCCCAGGAGCATCTCTCTTTGTAGAAAGGATAGTAATGTGCCTTTCATGGTCTTATGTTTTGATTCATATAAATTAATTTCATAGTATTTTTAAGTTGGCTTTCCTCAACTTGTGTCAGTGACATTCAATATGTAATTAAATGTTTTTTTAGTAAACTATAGACTGGTTCTGATTTAATGAACTTGTTTCATGATCAAAATATTAGCAAATTTGATGTTTGTGAGAAAACATGGTATTTGTTTCAATAACTAAACAAAAAATCACCATGAACTTCATTTATAGATAAGAGAAATGAATGAGAGAAATAAATGGTTCACAAAAGTATGCTAACACATGGAATAATAGTACAGATTTCTAAATTCATTAATCAATACACTCTCTACCAAGTCTACATGCATGCAGTGCATGAGACACAATGTGATTATGTGTTTAAGATACCTGCACTATAATTGCTCTTCAATGTTATTAACATGGATATTTTCTTCCAGGGGCCTCATTCACAATTACAGTTGACTAAAGAGTGATTAATTCTGTTCTTTCTTACTTAACATATACTTGTCTATAAACTGATGAGTCTAGCAATTACATTGTCCCACATTTTGTTAGAAACCTTCTCTGTCTTAGATTTAGTAAATAGTTAATTAATGCATGACAATATGGGGAAAAGAAATATGAACTTCTATACTTCATTCCTATTAGCATTTTGCCACTCTACAACCTCCGCCTGCTACTGTAAATAATGCATATACCCCTCAATAAAACTGAAGGAAAATGAGTGATGAGGGAAGGGTTTGAAGATGTAATTAATGACTTATGATTATAAATCCTATGGTAGTTTGCTTGTTCAATGATTTTTTAGCTAACATATTTTTTTTTAATTTTTTTATTATTTATTTACTTATTCATCATGCACAAGTATAGTATCTTTTTACATACAACTGCTTGTATACAAAGTATATAAGTACCATTCAGATCTTCAATCATGCATTTAGGATAATGATATCCATCTCATTCAATCACCAATTTTTTTCCAACCCCCCCCCTTACTCCCTCCCTCCCCTCCCTTTCCGTTGACCATTCTAGTGTTCCTCTGATCCTATGTACCCCCTTCCAACAACTCTGTGAACCAGCCTCCTTATATCAGAGAAAACATTCGGTACTTGGATTTTTGAGATTGACTAATTTCACTTAGCATTATATTCTCCAACTTCATCCATTTACCTGCAAATGCCATTATTTTATTCTCTCTTATTGCTGAGTAAAATTCCATTTTGTATATATACCATATTTTCTTTATCCACTCATCTACTGAGGGGCATCTAGGTTGGTTCCATAACCTAGCTATTGTGAATTGTGCTGCTATAAACATTGAAGTGGCTGTGTCACTGTAATATGCTGTTTTTAAGTCTTTTGGGAATAGACCCAGGAGTGGGATGGCTGGGTCATAGGGTGGTTCCATTCCCATTTTCCCAAGAAATCTCCATACTGCTTTCCATAGCGGTTGCACCATTTTGCAGTCCCACCAGCAATGTATGAGTGTGCCTTTTTCCCCACATCCTCTCCAACATTTATTGTTGTTTGTGTTCTTGATAGCTGCCATTCTGACTGGAGTGAAATGAAATCTTAGAGTAGTTTTGATTTGCATTTCTCTAATTGCCAGTGATGTTGAGCATTTTTTCATGTATTTGTTGATTAATCGTGTATCTTCTTCTGAGAAGTGTCTTTTCAATTCCTTAGCCCATTTATTGATTGGGTTATTTGCTTTTTTGGTGTTAAGTTTTTTTAGTTCTATATACATTCTAGAAATTAGTGCTCTATCTGATGTGCATGTATTAAATATTTGTTCCCAATTGGTTGGCTCTCTATTCACCTCACTGATTGTTTCTTTTGCTGAGAAGAAGCTTTTCAGTTTAAATCTATCCCATTCATTAATTCTTGGTAATAGTTCTTGTGCTACAGGATTCTTATTAAGGAACTTGGGGCCTAATCCGACATGTTGGAAATTGGAGCTTACTTTTTCTTCTATTAGGTGTATTGTCTCTGGTCTAATTCCTAGGTCCTTGATCCACTTTGAATTGAATTTTGTGCATGGTGAGAGACAAGGGTTTAATTTCATTTTGTTGCATATGGATTTCCAGTTTTCCCAGCACCATTTATTGAAGAGGCTATCCTTTCTCCACTGTACATTTTTGGCACCTTTGTCTAATATAAGATAGCTGAAATTATATGTATTAGTCTCTGTGTCCTCAATTCTGTACCATTGGTCCACCAGTCTGTTTTGGTGCCAATACCATGCTGTTTTTGTTACTATTTCTCTATAGTATAATTTAAAGTCCGGTATGGTGATGCCCCCTGCTTCACTTTTCTTGCTCAGGATTGCTTTGGCTATTCTGGGTCTCTTATTTCTCCAGATGAATTTCATGACTGCTTTTTCTATTTCTTTGAAGAATGACATTGGGATTTTGATTGGAATTGCATTAAATCTGTATAATGTTTTTGGTAGTATGGACATTTTGACAATATTGATTCTACCTATCCAAGAGCAAGGTAGGTCTTTCCATCTTCTGAGTTCTTCTATGATTTCTTTCTTTAGTGTTCTATAATTTTCCTTATAGAGCTCTTTCACCTCTTTCGTTAAGTTGATTCCCAGGTATTTTATTTTTTTTGATGCTATTGTAAATGGGGTAGTTTTCATCATTTCCCTTTCAGAGGCTTTGTCACTGATGTACAAAAATGCCTTTGACTTATGGGTATTGATTTTGTATCCTGCTACTTTGCCAAATTCATTTACTAGTTGTAAAAGTTTTCTGGTAGAGTTTTTTGGGTCTTCTAGGTAGATTATCATGTCATCAGCAAATAGTGCTAATTTGAGCTCTTCTTTTCCTATCTTGATCCCTTTAATTTCTTTCGTCTGTCTAATTGCTCTTGCCAGAGTTTCCAGTACTATGTTAAATAGCAGTGGTGAGAGGGGGCATCCCTGTCTTGTTCCAGTTTTTAGAGGGAATGCTTTCAATTTTTCTCCATTTAAGATAATGTTAGCTCTGGGCCTTGCATAAATAGCTTTTATAATGTTGAGATATGTCCCTGATATTCCTAGTTTTTCCAGTGTTTTGAACATAAAGGGGTGCTGTATTTTGTCAAATGCTTTTTCTGCATCTATTGAGATAATCATATGATTTTTATCTTTAAGTCTATTGATGTGATGTATTATGTTTATTGATTTCCGAATGTTGAACCAGCCTTGCATCCCTGGAATAAACCCCACTTGATCGTGGTGCACTATCTTTTTGATATGTTTTTGTATCCGATTTGCCAGAATTTTGTTGAGGATTTTTGCATCTATGTTCATTAAAGATATTGGCCTAAAGTTTTCTTTTTTGGATGTGTCTTTGCCTGGCTTTGGAATTAATGTAATATTGGCCTCATAGAAAGAGTCTGGAAGAGCTCCCTCTTTTTCTATTTCTTGAAATAGTTTGAAGAGCATTGGTATTAGTTCTTCTTTGAAAGTCTTGTAGAACTCTGCTGTAAACCCATCAGGTCCTGGACTTTTCCTTGTTGGTAGCTTTATGATGACATCTTCTATTTCTTTGCTTGTAATGGATCTGTTTAAATTGTGTATTGCCTCCAGATCCAGTTTAGGCAAATCATATGACTCTAGAAATCTGTCAATGCATTCAGCATTTTCTGTTTTATTAGAGTACAAGTTTTCAAAGTAATTTCTAATTATTTTCTGTATATCTGAGGTGTTTGTTGTGATATTCCCTTTTTCATCACAAATGTTAGTGATTTGAGTTTTTTCTCTTCTTCTTTTCATTAGCATTGCTAAGGGTCTGTCAATTTTGTTTATTTTTTCAAAGAACCAACTTTTAGTTTTGTCAATTCTTTGAATTGTTTCCTTAGTCTCAATTTCATTAATTTCTGCTCTGATTTTAATTATTTCCTGTCTTCTGCTGCTCTTGGTGTTGATCTGTTCTTCTTTTTCTAGTGCTTGGAGGTGTGATGTTAAGTCGTTTATTTGTTGTTTTTTTTTTCCTTTTAAAGAATGAACTCAGTGCAATGAATTTTCCTCTTACTACTGCCTTCATAGTGTCCCAGAGATTTCTATACGATGTATCTGTGTTCTCATTTACCTCTAGGAATTTTTTAATCTCCTCTTTGATGTCTTCTTCAACCCCTTGTTCATTCAGTAGCATGTTGCTTAGCTTCCAGTTGTTGGAGTAGTTTTTCTTATTCCTTGTTTTGTCGTTGATTTCCAATTTCATCCCTTTATGGTCTGATAGCATGCAGGGTAGTATTTCTATTTTTTTTATATTGGCTGAGATTTGCCTTGTGACATAGTATATGATCTATTTTGGAGAAGGAGCCATGTGCTGCTGAGAAAAAAGTGTATTCATTTACTGAGGGATGAAATATTCTATATATGTCCGTTAGATCTAAGTTATTAATTGTTTTAAGGAGGCCTAAGATTTCTTTGTTTAGTTTTTGTTTGGATGATCTATCCATTGGTGAGAGAGGTGTGTTGAAATCCCCTAGAATAACTGTGTTGTGGTCAATTTTACTCTTGAACTTGAGAAGTGTTTGTTTGATGAATGTAGGTGCTCCATTATTTGGGGCATATAGATTTATGATTGTTATATCCTCTTGATGAATGGTTCCCTTAAGTAGTAAGAAATATCCATCTTTGTCCCTTTTGATTAACTTTGGCTTGAAGTCTACCTTATTTGAAATGAGAATGGAAACCCCTGCTTGCTTCCGCAGGCCATGTGAGTGATAAGACTTTTCCCAGCCTTTTACCTTCAGTCTATTGATGTCTTTTTCTATGAGGTGTGTTTCTTGGAGACAGCAGATTGTTGGGTCATTTCTTTTAATCCATTCAGATAATCTGTGTCTTTTGAATGGCGAGTTTAGGCCATTAACATTCAGGGTTATTATTGAGATGTGATTTTTATTCCCATCCATTTTTATTTGTATGATGATCTTTAGCTTGATTTGGTTTCTCTTCTGGTTGGTATTTCCCTTAGTTTAATATCTCCCTTTGTTGATTTTCATTGTTATTTTTCTCTTCTTCTTCATGAAAAATTTTGCCCAGGATGTTCAGAAGTGCTGGCTTTCGAGATGTGAAATCTTTTAACTTTTGCTTGTCGTGGAAGGTTTTTATTTCATCTTCAAATCTAAAGCTCAATTTTGCTGGATATAAGATTCTTGGTTGACATCCCTTTTCCTTCAGAGCTTGAAATATGCTATTCCAGGATCTTCTTGCTTTTAAGGTCTGGGTAGAAAAATCTGAACATAGTCTGATTGGTTTCCCCCTATATGTAATCTGCTTCCTTTCTCTTGTGGCTTTTAATATTCTCTCCTTGCTCAGTATATTAGGCATTTTCATTATAATGTGTCTTGGTGTGGATCTGTTGTGATTTTGTATGTTTGGTGTTCGGTAGGCCTCTTGAACTTGGTTTTCCCCTTCATTCCTCAAGTTTGGAAATTTTCTGTAATTATTTCATTAAATAAATTACTCATTCCTTTGGCTTGAAACTCTGCCCCCTCCTCTACCCCAATCACTCTTATGTTTGGTCTTTTTATGTTGTCCCATAATTCTTGAATGTTCTGTTCTTGGTTTCTTACCATTTTTGCTGTGTAATCTAGATTTTTCTCTAGGATATATATTTTGTCTTCATTGTCTGAGGTTCTTTCTTCCAAGTGATCTACTCTGTTGGTGATACTTTCGATTGAGCTTTTATTTTGATTTATTGCTTCTTTCATTTCTGGAATTTCTGTTTGGTTTCTCTTTAGAGCCTCTATTTCCCTATTGAAGTAATCTTTTACTTCCTGTATTTGTTTATGGAGTTCTTTGTCAAAATGATCTTTCACCTCCTGTATTTGCTCCCTCATCTCATTTTTGAGTTCATTCTTAAGTTCCGCTAACATTTGGAATATGTAATTTCTGAATTCCATCTCTGGCATTGCACCAACTGTGCATGGTATGGAATCTACTGAGGAGGTATATTGATTTGTTTGTGTCACTTTCTTCCCTTGTTTCTTCATATTGCTTGTGCGTCTATTCTACCTGCACTGTGGGACCTTGTCTACTTTGATTTTACCTTAAAACCTTATGTTGCTCCTGTAGTACAATGCTATCAGATCCCCTTATATTTCCTTTACACTTTAAAATCAAACACTTACTATTCAGAGAATCCCAGTTTGATCACAATGTACAGATTTAGTTAACCCAGATGTTGTTTCCAATTTACTCTGTATGCTTCTGATGGGGTTTTAAAGTTTCAAGTAATGGACAGAGAGGTAATATGTTTAGGAAGAAGGAAGTGAGTGTATTGACTTGTTCTTTCTTAGAAAGTATGAAAAGAGAGTTCTATGGAAGTGGTTTAGTATCAGCTGACGAGAGAGGAAAGAGAATGGAGTGAATGAATAGATGGAAAGACTGATTTACATATAAACCTAACTTATGCGGTGGTTGAGAGGAGAAATAAAGAAAGATGGAAAAAAAAAAAAAAAAGAACAGAAAAAAAAATAACCAAGGAGTAGTAATTAGTGTAAGAGAGAGGAGAGAGAGAATAAGTCTAGAAAATAGAGAATAAACCATATATAACACCACTTTGCTATATATTTCAATTGTACACGTTCTAGAAATCTCAATTTGTGCGTATAACTTGTTTTTGCCTCTGTTGAGAATGCAATGGCAGGGTGTAAATAGGGAAGATGAAGGAAGAAAAAAAAATATAAAAGTGAGAAGGAAGAAAAGAAAGAAAAGAGGAGCAGAAGCACACAAACACACTGTCAATCCAAACAAAAACAAAAAACTCCCAAGAAACAACAAAACAAACAAACAAGCAAATAAAAACAAAAACGTTGAACCCAAGAACAAGTCTCAAACAAATGGACCCTTGGAAGCCCTTCTTTTTTCTCTTCCAGTTTAAGCCACCTGACCCAGATCATGTACAGTCAGCAACCCTGTTAGTGGAGTCAAGGCTGCACCTTTGGTCCTTGCAGAGTGGCACAGTGGAATAGTGGAAGGGGCTTATCCTCAGGCTGGGCCCTGCTTACAGCAGCAGGGAGATGCTACTATGGGCCTTGGAAGCCAGGCAAACTGGCGGCGGGTTCTCTCCTTCCAGAGGGCAGGTGCCTACCTCTTGTTCTGGTTGCAGCTGGGCAGGTCGCACTCCCCCAGGGAGTGGAGGAAGCACTTCACCAGGTCTGGCCCCGCGTGCAGCAGCCGGGAGATGCTGTTCTGGGCCCTGAAGACCAGGCAAACTGGTTGCTGGGTTTCTCCTTCCAGCAGGCGGGAGTCTACCTCTTGCTCTGGTCGCAAATGGGCAGGTCGCACTCTTCCCGATAATGGAGGAAGCCCTTCCCCAGGTCTGGCCCTGCGTGCAGCAGCAGGGAGCTGCTACTCTGGGCCCAGGCGGCCAGGGACACTGGCGGCTGGGTCTCTCCTTCCAGCGGGCGGGTGCCTACCTCTTGTTCTGGTCGCAGCTGGGCAGGTCCCACTCTTCCCGGGAATGAAGGAAGCCCTTCCCCAGGTCTGGCCCTGTGTGCAGCAGCAGGGAGCTGCTACTCTGGGCCCAGGCGGCCAGGGACACTGGCGGCTGGGTCTCTCCTTCCAGCGGGCAGGAGTCTACCTCTTGCTCTGGTCGCAAATGGGCAGGTCGCACTCTTCCCGATAATGGAGGAAGCCCTTCCCCCTAGCTAACATATTTTATCCATATATTTCTCACAAATTTCTCTTGCTTCAGATGCCTTTTAAATTTGGAAATTGTAACCTCAGATATTCATAGGGTAACTTTTGAGTTTTTATAAATTGGCAAGAATCTCAATATAATGCACATGCAGAAGACATATTTATAAAACATGTTTTAAGTGGAAAAAATCATGTTTATTCTTAAAATATTGATATGTTTTATCTTTTAAATTTACCATACATTAAATTATGTGATATTTAAACATTCAACATTAAACATTTGATAATCATAGAATTTCAATATTTATTAGTAAATAGGATTTATTATATGTCCTTCTGAAGACTTTAACAAGAAAACAAAAGACATACAATAAAAAAAATTATTTTATTTTTTTCTTAGTGTAAAATATTGCATGGAATGAGAAATTAAGGAAAGTTTAAGTGGCAGATGATAATTTGTGGTGACTTAAACAATTTATTTGCCTGGTAATTATTTACTTATTTATTTGCGGAGTGGGAAACCCCTTCAAATACAACTTACCATTGTATTTTGTCTGCTAAGTTCAGAAGGTTATGACCTCTTGCTCCCCGGCAAACTCAATTTGACCACGTTGTCACTTAGCTCTTATGGAAGCAAACTTATTTGTTTACAAAAATAGTCAACTTTAATTTTTCAGTCATCAAGTTCATCAGAGAGAAAGCGAATCACAGGGTCTGGAACTTAATTTTAGATGTTTCTATTTTCTGTGTGGATGGCCCAATTTCAGGTGGTACTATTTGTTGAGCTTTTTTAAAACATCTTCATTGAAATGTAATTCACACCCCATAAAACTTACTCAAAGTGTACAATTCAATGAGTTCACAGAGTTTTGCAATAGTCAGTGCAGTCTAAATCTAGAATGCCTTCATTACACCAAAAAAGAAGTCTTTTACTCATTAGCAGTCATTTCTCCTTTCCTCTTTACCCTCAATCACAAGAATCACTTATCTACTTTCTGTCTCTAGATTTGCTTCTTCTGGAATCATACAATATGTGGGTTTTATGAATTTCTTCCATTTTGTAAAATTATTTTAATATTCATCCATATTATAGCATGCACTAGTACTCCATTTTTATTGCTGAGTAATATTCCATGATGTATATGTGGATATGAATATGGCATGTTGATTACCTATTCCTCATTTGATGTACATTTGTATTCTGTATAATCTTTGGTTATTTTGAATAATGCTTCAATGAATATTCACACATTCATGTACACGTCTTTATATGGACATGTTTTATTTCTCTTACATTATACCTAGGAGTTGAACTACTGGGTCATATGATAACTCTATGTTGAAGAATTTGAGAAAACACAAAATAATTTTCCAAATTCACTGTGCCATATCACATTCCCCTTAGCAAAGAATGAGAGTTCTGATTTCTTCATTTCCTGTCCAACACTTGTTATTGTCCCTTTTAAAATGTTACATTATTTATTTGTTCTTTTTACCTATACATGACAATAGAGTATAATTTGACATATTTGTGCAAACATCTTATTAGGATCCCAGTCTTGTGGTCGTACCTGATATAGAGATTCACTGCGGTGTATTTATATATGTATGTAGGAAAGTTATGTAAGATTCATTCCACTGTCTTTCCTATTCTTGTCCCCACTACCTTTCCTTCAGTCCCCTTTGTCTAATCCACTGAACTTCCATCCACCCTGCTTGTTGCATGTTAGCATTCACACATCAGAGAGAACATTGATGTTTCGTTTTTGGGGGGATTGGTTTATTTAATTCTCAACTCATAATAACGTTGTAAACTCTGTATTTTTTATTTAATCACTACAATTATATCATCTTTAATAGATTTGTGTTCAAATTAAATAGCCAAAAACATGGTTCAAGAGAAAAATTATAACACAAAAAGGACAAGGAAATATGCATATTAAAATATGACACAATGTAATTATTCAGCAGTAGAAAAAAATTAGTTGGAAAAATTATTGAAATTATTTATGATCTGTTAAATTTAAATGGAGATACTTGCTTGTAATCCCAGTGGTTGGGGATGCTGAGGCAGGAGGATTGCGAGTTCAAAGCCAGCCTCAGCAACTTAGTGAGGCACTTAGCAACTAAGCAAGACCCTGGCTCTAATAAAAAATAAAATTAAAAAAAGGCTGGTGAAAAGCGTGCCAAGGAAGATGGCCCACAGGAGGGAGGTGCTCTCTGGATGCAGTTGCTGAAGGACACGGAGTGGGAAGTTTGAGCGCATTGCTGGCGGTTCTATTGCAACTGAAAGGGAGCCAAGACATTCCTGCACCTCTGGACAGCGAAATACAAGGTTCTCAGGTCCACAACAAGCAGGGGCAGAGTCGCAGAGGTCCACAGCCCGAAGCACTGCTGTCTGTGCTGCAGGCGCAGGGGCCAATACCATCTCGGCAAGGAGATGATCCACCCAGCGGCTTTGAAACCTATCTGCGAGGAGGGATAAAAAGAAGCCTAGAGGCGTGGGCGGTGTCCACGTGGAGCTCTTTCGCACTGCTTGCCAAGCCGATCCCGTTTGCTCTGGACTGACACAGGGGTCTGCGGAGCTGCTGTTGAATGGGAGGAGAACGCCGCCATCTTTGAGAAGTGCAGTGGCTGACCCAGACAAAGGGGAAAAGATGGAGGAGACAACAGCTGCAGACATCCAGGGAGCCCTATCGCTCTGAAGGCAGCGCACACCTGGGTGAGACTCGGGTAACCAGCACGGGAGGGCGTGTCTGAGGCCAGCCCAGTGGCCACAAGAAGCTACAACTGTGGGTGGGCGTGGGGAAAGGGTGCCTTCTGGAGGGTTCTCTTCCCTGTGCCATTCATCTGTTGACACACAACCGCCCTGAGCCAATCATCCCCCTGAGCCATTCTGCCACTGGCATAGGGTGCAGACTTGACTCCACTGACAGGGTCGGGTCGCAGACTATCTGGACATGGTCCAATGCAGTTGGCTTAAACTGGAAAGGAAAAAGAGAGGGGGGCTTCCCAGGGCCCGTTTTGTTTGAGACTTGGGGTTCGACGTTTTTTTTTTTTTTTTTTTTTTTTTTTTTTTTTTTTTTTTTTGGTTGGTCTGCTTGGTTTTTGGGGTTTTTTGTTAGATTGTTTGTTGTTCTTTTTATTTTTTTGGCTTTGTTCTGTTTTGCTTTTTTTTTTTTTGCATTGATTGTCAGTGTGTTTGATTGTTTGCTTCTGCACCTTTTCTCATTCCTTCTCACTTTGGCATCTCTTCTTCCTTCTTCATCTTTCATATTTGCACCCTGCCAGTGCATACTAAACAGAGGCAAAAATAAGCTTTATGCAGAATTTGGGATTTCTAGAAACGGTGCAATTGAATTGGATAGCAAAGAGGTGTTATATATAGTTTACTCTCCATTTTCTTGATTCTCTCTCTCCTCTCTCTTACACCAATTTCTACTCTTTTATCATTTTTTTTTTCTTTTTTTCCATCTTACTTTATATAGAAATTGGTCTCACCACCTAAGTGTCTACTCCATTCACTATCTTCTTTCTTCTACTGATACTAAACCACTTCCAGTAAACCACGTCAATAGAACTCTCCTTTCATACTTTCCAAGAAAGAACAATTCAAGAAACTTCCTTCTTCTTAAACATAATACCTCTGTATCCAATACTTGAAGCTATAAAACCCCATCAGAAGTGTACAGAGTAAATTGGAAATAATATCTGGGTTAACAAAATCTGTACATTGTGATCAAAATTGAATTTTCTGAATAGAAAGTGTTAGGTTTTAAAGTGTAAAGGAATTATAAGGGGAGCTGATAGCTTTGTACTACAGGAACAACATAAGGCATTAAGGTAAAATTGAAACAGTCAAGGTCCCACAGTGCAGGAAGAAAAGACACACAAGCAGCATGAAAAAAACAAGGGAAAAAAGTGACACAATCAAATCAAGATTCCTCATCGGTAGATTTCATGGCAAACACAGTTGGTCAAACGCCAGAGATAGAATTTAGAAATTACATATGCCAAATGTTTAGGGAACTTAAGAATGAACTCAAAAATGAGATGAGGGAGCAAGTACAGGAGGCAAAAGATCATTTTGACAAAGAATTCCAAAAACAAATACAGGAAGTAAAAGATTACTTCAATAGGGAAATAGAGGCTCTAAACAGAAAACAAATAGAAATTCCAGAAATTAAAGAAGCAATAAACCAAAATAAAAGTTCAATTGAAAGCATCTCCAACAGAATAGACCACTTGGAGGAAAGAACCTCAGACAATGAAGACAAAATATATGTCCTAGAGAAGAATATAGACCATACAGCAAAACTCGTTGGAAATCAAGAACATAACATCCAAGAATTATGGGACAGCATAAAAAGACCAAACTTAAGAGTGATTGGCGTAGAGGAAGGGGCAGAGTTTTAAGCCAAAGGAATGAGTAATTTATTTAATGAAATAATTACAGAAAAATTTCCAAACTTGAGGAATGAATGGGAAAACCAAGTTCAAGAGGCATACTGAACACCAAACAAACAAAATCTCAACAGATCCACACCAAGACACATTATAATGAAAATGCCTAATATTCTGAGCAAGGAGAGAATACTAAAAGCCACAAGAGAAAGGAAGCAGATCACATATAGGGGGAAACCAATCAGACTATGTTCAGATTTTTCAACCCAGACGTTAAAAGCAAGAATATCCTGGAATAGCATATTTCAAGCTCTGAAAGAAAAGGGATGTCTACCAAGAATCTTATATCCAGCAAAATTGAGCTTTAGATTCGAAGATGAAATAAAAACCTTCCACGACAAACAAAAGTTAAAAGATTTCACAACTCGAAAACCAGCACTTCTGAACATCCTGGGCAACATTTTTCATGAAGAAGAAGAGAAAGATGATAATGAAAATCAACAAAGGGAGATATTAAACTAAAGGAAATACCAACCAGAAGAGAAACCAAATCAAGCTAAAGACCATAATTCCAATAAAAATGGATGGGAATAAAAATCACATCTCAATAATAACCCTGAATGTTAATGGCCTAAACTCGCCAATCAAAAGACACAGATTATCAGAATGAATTAAAAGAAATGACCCAACAATTTGCTGTCTCCAAGAAACACACCTCATAGAAAAAGACATCAACAGACTGAAAGTGAAAGGCTGGAAAAAGTCTTATCACTCACATGGCCGGCAGAAGCAAGCAGGGGTTTCCATTCTCATATCAAATAAGGTAGACTTCAAACCAAAACTAATCAAGAGGGACAAAGATGTATAATTCTTATTACTTAAGGGAACCATTCACCAACAGGATATAACAATCATAAATCTAAATGCCCCAAATAATGGAGCACCTACATTCATCAAACAAACGCTTCTCAAGTTCAAGAGTAAAATAGACCACAACACAGTTATTATAGGGGACTTCAACACACCTCTCTCACCAATGGATAGATCATCCAAACAAAAGCTAAACAAAGAAACTTTAAGCCTCCTTAAAACAATTAACAATTTTGACCTAACGGACATATATAGAATATTTCATCCCTCAGTAAACGAATACACATTTTTCTCAGCATCACATGGCTCCTTCTCCAAAATAGACCCATATATTATGTCACAAGGCAACTCTCAGCAAATATAAAAAAATAGAGATACTACCCTGCATGCTATCGGACCATAAAGGGATGAAATTGAAAATCAACGACAAAACAAGGAACAAGAAAAACTACCCCATCAACTGGAAGCTAAACAACATGCTACTGAATGAACAAGGGGTTGAAGAAGACATCAAAGAGGAGATCAAAAAATTCCTAAAGGTAAATGAGAACACAGATACATCATATAGAAATCTCTGGGACACTATGAAGGCAGTAGTAAGAGGAAAATTCATTGCACTGAGTTCATTCCTTAACAGGAAAAAAACCCAACAAATAAATGACTTAACATCACACCTCAAAGCATAAAAAAAAAAAAAAAAGAACAGACCAACACCAAGAGCAGTAGAAGACAGGAAATAATTAAAATCAGAGCAGAAATTAATGAAATCGAGACTAAGGAAACCATTCAAAGAATTGACAAAACTAAAAGTTGGTTCTTTGAAAAAATAAACAAAATTGACAGACCCTTAGCGATGCTAATGAAAAGAAGAAGAGAAAAAACTCAAATTAATAACATTCGTGATGAAAAAGGGAATATCACAACAAACACCTCAGATATACAGAATATAATTAGAAATTACTTTGAAAACTTGTATTCTAATAAAATAGACAATACTGAATGCATTGACAGATTTCTAGAGTCATATGATTTGCCTAAGCTGGATGTGGAGGCTATACACAATTTAAACAGATCAATTACAAGCAAAGAAATAGAAGATGTCATCAAAAAGCTACCAACAAGGAAAAGTCCAGGACCTGATGGGTTTATAGCCAAGTTTTTATAAGACTTTCAAAGAAGAAATAATACCAATGCTCTTCAAACTATTTCAAGAAATAGAAAAAGAGGGAGCTCTTCTAGACTCTTTCTATGAAGCCAATATCACATTAATTCCAAAGCCAGGCAAAGACACATCCAAAAAAGAAAACTTTAGGCCCATATCTTTAATGAACATAGATGCAAAAATCCTCAACAAAATTCTGGAAAATCGGATACAAAAACATATCAAAAAGATAGTGCACCATAATCAAGTGGGGTTTATCCCAGGGATGTAAGGCTGGTTCAACATTCGGAAATCAATAAACATAATACACCACATCAATAGACTTAAAGACAAAAATCATATGATCTTCTCAATAGACGCAGAAAAAGCATTTGACAAAATACAACACCCCTTTATGTTCAAAACACTGGAAAAACTTGGAATATCAGGAACATATCTCAACATTATAAAAGCTATATATGAAAGGCCCCGAGCTAACATTATCTTAAATGGAGAAAAATTGAAAGCATTCCCTCTAAATACTGGAACAAGACAGGGATGCCCCCTTTCACCACTGCTATTTAACATAGTACTGGAAACTCTGGCCAGAGCAATTAGACAGACAAAAGAAATTAAAGGATCCAGAAAGGAAAAGAAGAGCTCAAATTAGCAGTATTTGCTGATGACATGATAATCTTCCTAGAAGACCCAAAAAAACTCTACCAGAAAACTTTTACAACTAGTAAATGAATTTGGCAAAGTTGCAGGATACAAAATCAACACACATAAGTCAAAGGCATTTTTGTACATCAGCAACAAAGACTCTGAAAGGGAAATGTTGAAAACTACCCCATTTACAATAGCATAAAAAAAAAAATAAAATACCTGGGAATCAACCTAACGAAAGAGGTGAAAGACCTCTATAACGAAAATTATAGAACACTAAAGAAAGAAATCATAGATGAACTCAGAAGATGGAAAGACCTACCTTGCTCTTGGATAGGTAGAATTAATATTGTCAAAATGTCCATACTACCAAAAGCATTATACAGATTTAATGCAATTCCAATCAAAATCCCAACGTCATTCTTCAAAGAAATAGAAATAGCAATCATGAAATTCATCTGGAAAAATAAGAGACCCAGAATAGCCAAAGCAATCCTGAGCAAGAAAAGTGAAGCAGGGGGCATCACCATACCGGACCTTAAATTATACTATAGAGCAATAGTAACAAAAACAGCATGGTATTGGCACCAAAACAGACTGGTGGACCAATGGTACAGAATTGAGGACACAGTAACTAATACATATAATTTCAGCTATCTTATATTAGACAAAGGTGCCAAAAATGTACAGTGGAGAAAGGATAGCCTCTTCAACAAATGGTCCTGGGAAAACTGGAAATCCATATGCACCAAATTGAAATTAAATCCTTATCTCTCACCATGCACAAAACTCAATTCAAAGTGGATCAAGGACCTAGGAATTAGACCAGAGACAGTACGCCTAATAGAAGAAAAAGTAAGCTCCAATTTCCAACATGTTGATTAGGCCCCAAGTTTCTTAATAAGAATCCTGTAGCACAAGAATTACTACCAAGAATTAATAAATGGGATAGATTTAAACTAAAAAGCTTCTTCTCAGCAAAAGAAACAATCAGTGAGGTGAATAGAGAGCCAACTAATTGGAACAAATATTTAGTACATGCACATCAGACAGAGCACTAATTTCTAGAATATATAAAGAACTCAAAAAAAATTTACACCAAAAAAACAAATAACCCCATCAATAAATGGGCTAAGGAATTGAGAAGACACCTCTCAGAAGAAGATACACGATTTATTAACAAATACATGAAAAATTGTTCAACATTGCTGGCAATTAGAGAAATGCAAATCAAAACTACTCTAAGATTTCACTTCACTCCAGTCAGAATGGCAGCTGTCAAGAACACAAGCAACAATAAATGTTGGAGAGGATGTGGGGAAAAAGGCACACTCATACATTGCTGGTGGGACTGCAAAATGGTGCAACCATTATGGAAAGCAGTATGGAGATTTCTTGGAAAACTGGGAATGGAGCCACCCTATGACCCAGCCATCCCACTCCTGGGTCTATTCCCAAAGGACTTAAAAACAGCATATTACAGTGACACAGCTATCTCAATGTTTGTAGCTGCACAATTCACAATAGCTAGGTTGTGGAACCAACCTAGATGTCCCTCAGTAAATGAGTGGATTAAGAAAATGTGGTATATGCGCACAATGGAATTTTACTCAGCAATAAAAGAAAATAAATTAATGGCATTTGCAGGTAAATGGATGAAGTTGGAAGACATAATGCTAAGTGAAGTTAGTCAGTCTCAAAAATCCAAGTACCAAATGTTTTCTCTGATATAAAGAGGCTAGTTCATAGTATTGTTGGATGGGGGGGTACATATGAGGACTAGAGGAACACTAGAATAGTCAAAGGGAAGGGATGGTAAGGGAGAGAGCAAGGGGGGAGGGAGGGGAAGAAAAGGAAAAAAAGAAAAAAAAAAAGGTGGTTAATGAGACAGATTTCATTTTCCTAAATGCATGATTGAAGACCTGAATTGTACGAATATACTTTGTATATAAACAGTTGTATGTAAAAAGATGCTAAATTCATGCACTATGAGTTGTACACATTAAAAAATTATTAAAAAAAAAAAAAAAAGGCTGGTGATGTTGCTCAGTGGTTGAACACCCCTGGGTTCAACCCCCAGTACCAAAGAAAAAATAATGCTAGGTTCCTTTTATTATACTTTGAGTTTGCTATTTATATACATTTATGTAAGAATATCATGGTATTTTTAATTTGCCTACTAGGATAATCATAGAATAAACCTAAGAATAATGCATTTTATTATATTCATTTGAGTATCAATCTCCCTGGAGACTAATAATAATTCAAATCAATTCATTCCATAGCAATAATAATAATAAAATGTTTCAATCACTTATAATGACCATTTTTTTTTTCAGAACATTATTCAGAATATCTAACTTGCACAATATCTGAGTTTTGGGATCAATATCAATTTCTGGAAATAAAGATTATGTAAGACATAACTTATTTATTATTGAACTTATTAAAATTACAGTAACTCTAGCAACTAAGAAGAAGCATTCATTCTTTTAAGGATATATCTCTTCAGAATGCTGAGAATATGATAGAAAATTACATATGTTAACTCACCAGTAGAAAAGTTGCTTACCATGAACAATGTCCTTTGTTCAACCTCCAGCAGAAAAGTAAAGAAAAAAAAAAAAAAAAAAGGAAAAGAAAAAAAGACACACATGACTCAGTAATTCTGGCAAATGCATGTATTCAATTATTCTTCCATAAATACAGTGTAGCAAATACAACAAAATTAATATACTTACTTGATATTAAGTAGATAAAAATCAAGATGTTTTACTATATAGGTAAGATGTAGAATGGGATAGAAATTGGGCTGCAAACTAGTAGCTAGTATTAATTTATGAAAAATTTTATTTTGGAATTATATCAGATTTAGAGAAAAGTGAGGAAAGTGTCTCCCCAAAGATAATATTTGATGAAAATGGAAAATAATAACTTTAAAATACACAGATCATTAGACACCAACTTAGTGAAATGATCAAAGTAAATGTATATAGTAATAAAACCTTCAATTCATAAAATTCTTAATATAGGCATCAGAAAAGGACACAGCAGACCTATTATGGCCAGAAGAGAATAAGATCATTTATCAAGATAAAACATCACACTCTCTCTCTTTCGCCACCATCTTCTCACCAGCTCTCTCCTCTCACCGTCCTCCTTTCTCCCCTTTCCCATTCCCCTCTCCCTTCTTTCCTTTGCCCCTACCCCCTTTCTCCCCTTCTCTCCTCCCTTAACAAACCCCCCTTTTCTACAAAAAAAAAAAAAAAAAAAAAAGATAAAACGATCACACAAAACTACCATGAAGGATATAATAAACAATAATTGACCCAACTGTTCAAAAGTGTCAAAGTCAACCAGGACAAGGAATATCTGAGAAGTTATCAAAAACTTGAAGGTATTAGAAGAAATTGCTCAGTGTAATATGAGACCCTACACAGTACAGAAAAACACCATTAATAGAAAAAGTGTAAATTTTATATAAAATTTGTCATTAATAACTATGTCAATATTAATTCACTTTCTTTCATAGTTGTACTATATTTATCCAAGATTGTACCATCAATAACAATGAAGTAATTGTGGAACTTTCTGAAACACTAAATTGTTATGATTATTATTATTATTATTACTATTATTATTATTATTATTTTGGTAACAGGGATTGAGCCCAGGAGAATTTATCCACTGAGCCACACCCCCACCCTTTTTGTTTATTTATTTATTTATTTATTTTGTTGTTATTGTTTACTTTGAATCAGGATCTTGCTAAGTTACTGAGGCTGGCCTCGAACTTGCAATCTTCCTTCCTCTGTCTCCTCAATTGCCGGGATTACAGGCCTACCTAACTATGACTAAATTATTTTTAAATTTGAAATTTTACAGTATCAATCAAATTTCAAATAATCCATGGAAATTGCTAACAGATGAGCTAACCTTCAGAAAATAAATTTTAGGTTAAAAAAAAATCCCGCCTTTTCCCTGAAAACCTCACTTACACTATTTATCAAAATGTGTTATCAGTGTATGCTAATCAGTTTCAAAATGTGTTATGTGAAATGCTTGCAATTCTCAAAGTCTTTCAGGAGTTTTTGGATCAAAACTAACTCCTTAAAATAAGATATTATTTTCCTATACATCCTCATTTTCTAAAGAGTTTTCAGTAGAGTGTACTAGAGGCTACATAACGTGATACCCTAAAGATGAATTAGAGGAGCAGATCTATCAGTCCAACTGTTTTCTTATAATTTTAGTCTAAAGAGATTTGAAAAACTTTGATGAGTCCACTTTTTTTTCATTTATATGGGTTTGTAATTAATAGTTTTTTTTTTATTCTTGTTAACTTACAAAGGGTTTTGTATAGCTGTATTTTTAATATCACAGCATTTTTATTATAAATGCAGCACCCTGAGAAAAATGTGAAGATGTAAAACATTATATGAATGATAATTAAACCAGTGAGACATTTGAAAATGAATAAATAGCTCTACTTTGGTCAGTTTTTATTTTTCAAACAGTAAACATTGATTTGAATAATTTACCTAAATGAAACTCCTTCAGAATGTTCAAATATTTTTAGATTTCAAAGAGGTCCTGAGACAGGGAGTTTGAGAACTGTTCTCACATGTCATGGCATGTGTTCGATATCAGTGGGTCTAATACTAGCTGCACAAAATAATCATCCAGGGAATTTTAAAATACCCTCCTATATATTGATTGGGTTATTATTATTATTTTTTTGGTGTTAAGTTTATTTTGAGTTCTTTATATATTCTAGAGATTAGTGCTCTATATGACGTACATGTGGTAAAAATTTGTTCCCAATTAGTAGGCTCTCTATTCGCCTCACTGATTGTTTCTTTTGCTGAGAAGAAGCTTTGTAATTTAAATCTATCCAATCAATAAATGGGCCAAGGAACTGAACAGACACTTCTCAGAAGAAGATATACAATCAATCAACAAATACATGAAAAAATCTTCAACATCTCTGGCAATTAGAGAAATGCAAATCAAAACCAGTCTAAGATTTCATCTCACACCAGTCAGAATGGCATTTATTAAGAACACAAACAACAATAAATGTTGGTGAGGCTGTGGAGAAAAGGGCACACTCATACATTGTTGGTGGGACTGCAAAATGGTACAGCCAATGTGGAAAGCAGTATGGAGATACCTTGGGAAACTTGGATTGGATCCACCTTATGACCCAGCTATCCCACTCTTTGGTCTTTACACAAAGGTCTTAAAAACAGCATACTACAGGGACACAGCTACATCAATGTTTATAGCAGCACAATTCACAATAGCTAAACTGTGGAACCAACCCAGATGCACTTCAGTAGATGAATGGATAAAGAAAATGTGGTATATACACACAATGGAGTATTACTCAGCAATAAGTCAGAATAAAATCATGGCATTTACAGGTAAATGGATGGAGTTAGAGAATATAATGCTAAGTGAAGTTAGTCAATCCCCAAAAGCCAAATGCCAAATGTTTTCTCTGATATAAGGAGGCCGATTCACAGTCGGGTTGGGATGGGGAGCATAGGAGGATTAGAAGAACACTAGAATGGCCAATGGGGAGGGAGGGGAAGGGAGAGGGCAAAAGGGTCAAGAAAAAATTCAAAAAAAGATGGCAGAATGAGATGGATATCATTACCCTAAATGCATGCATGAAGTCACAAATAGTGTGAATATACTTTGTATATAACCAGAGATTTGTAAAAATGTGCTCTACAAGTATAATATGAAATGTAATACATTCTGCTGTAATTTCTAACACCTTAGAATAAAATATAAATTTGAAAAAAATAGACCCACCTATGTAAAAATTATTTAGGGAGCTTAAACTGATAAGGCTTCATTACTCTTGATTTCAATGCACTAGAATTGGGCTTAAGCATCAACATGTGTAAAGCTCCTCTTTAAATCCAATAATTACTGAAGGTTGTAAACATCTTATCTTTGAACATGTATATTTCAAATTTCATATTTCTTTTCTAGTTCATGTCAGCTATACATGCTCAGTGGTGTTCCTAGTTTCCTAAAATATTAAAAGTAGATAAACATCAAGTTCTTTGCACACTCTATTCTATTCACAACAGTGCAGGAAATATTTACAGAAATGTTTGAAAATATAAAACATAAAACAGAAGGATTTTGTGGAAAAAAATGAATGGTGAAGAGAAGGCATAGTTTAAACTGTGATGCTGAACAGGGATAACAACAGTGATGAGCAGGATACATGAAATAGAGAATCAATTTTGCATTCAGCACCTGAGGATACTAGAGATCACTGAAGAGACTGAGTAATGTCTTAACACAGGTTTTATGGGTAATGGTTGATAGATTGGATAAATTTGAACAAGCTAGAGAATTTTCCCCCTGGTAATGTCTGAACTGTTTCTAAAATTGGAAAAAGTCCTGAAGTTGTATCAACTACCTTGTTTTATGAGAATTCATGACACTTGAAAATAGAATGCGAAATTTAGTTTAAAGAATTGTTGAGGGCTGGGGTTGTGGCTCAGCAGTAGAACGCTCGCCTAGCACGTGTGCGGCCCAGGTTCGATCCTCAGCACCACGTAAAAACGGATTGTGTACAACTAAAGCAAATAAACAAATATTAAAAAAAAAAAAAAAAAAAAAAAGAATTGTTGAGTCTTATGTGGAAGCAAAAACCTGAACAGTGTAAGATATAAGATAGAATCAAAACAAGTGTACACTTTGAGTATGTATTATACTATAAATTATATATATATATATTTGAATATAAGCTATTAATTAATCTTCCATAGTAGTAGCTTCATATAATTTGGGTTGCACTCACACCCCTTCCCCAAAGAGAAGTTAAATAAAACTCTAAAAAATATTTTGCCAAAAATTATTCACTGAATATTAAAGAGTGTTATGTTTTACTGTATCCCTCAAAAAACATGTGTTGGAATTTTAATTCCTAATGCAACATGATTGGGAGTTGGGAACTAATAAGAAGTAATTAGACCATGTGGGCTTAGCCCTCATAATGGATTTATTTAATTGTGGGATTGAATTTGTTCTCCTGGGAATGGATTTCTTTGAAACAATGAGATTGACACTGTTAGGCCCTTTCAATCCTCCTTTTTATACTTCTGCCATGGGATCACACTCTAAGAAAGGCCTAACCAGGTTCTGGCCTCTCAATTATGGATGTCCCAGGCCTCAGAACCATGAGTCAATTCCTGTTCCTTATAAATTGCCTCATCGGTGGTATTTTGCTATAGCAGCACAAAATAGACAAAGACAAGAAATATAATCTCTTGACAATGTTAATTTCAGATGTCCACATGTATTGGATATGAGGTATCTCCCCCCCCCCCAAAAAAAAAAAAAAAAAAAAAGCTCACAGAAGAGACAATGCAGGATATTCAGTGAATTGATTCAGTGAATTGATGAGATTATGAGAGCTGTAACCTTATCAGTGAATTAATCTATTTGGTGGATTAATAATTTGAATGGACTAGTGGGTGGTATCCATAGGCAGGTGGGCATTACTGGAGGATGAATGCCACTGGGGCATTCCCTTGGGGACTATATCTTATTCATGGCTCCATGCTGTTGCTCTCTCTGTGCTTCCTTCTCTCTGCTGCCAAGAACTGAGCTACTTTATTCCACCACAAACTTCTGCCTTGATGTTCTATGTCACCTCAAGCCCAGAGCATGGAGTCAGTTAACCATATATTGTGATATTGGAAACCATGAACTCAAAATAAACTTTTTTCCTCTAAATTGTTCTCATAAGGCATTTTTTTTTACAGCCACCAAAAGCTGAACAACACTGATGTTAATTTTTAACAAATATTAAAGTTGTAAAAACATTATACCTTGGTGTTTTATTGTGTTGAACTTTGGGGAATATTTAAAAATCCAAGTATTAATTTGTGTGGTTTTTAACTGTCTGCTATAAAATTTACTTCATGCAAACTTCTATTTGGAGAATGGTATTATTTCAATATAGGGATCACTTAGAAAATGAATACAAAAAATTTTGACTCACCAAAGTCATTTCTTCATAACAGGTGCATCTTTTATACAGTTTATTATAACTCACATTTAAAAATTGAGCCATAGTACATTGATAAAAAAATATTGCTAACTAGAATCTCAGGAGAAAACGAGTAAATTTTTGTAATGATGTAAAAATCATTTAGAAAGCAACATAAAATATTGATGTTAATATCTATAAAAAATAGGTAAAATTGAAAATAAAACTTATTCTTAACAATTTCTAATGGCATTATATGAAATATAGAGCAAAAAAATAGGGGAAATCCTCTGTAACATTTCACTCATTTTTAAAAGCCTGCTATAAGAAAATGTTAAGGGGATTTTTCACCTTAGAAGTGCGAAGTATAACAACTTTCTTTCAGTATATGATGGATACCTCCTGGGAAGAAAATAGTGATAATAATCAGCACAAAGACAATGACTCTTAGAATGTTAAATTGTCTCAAAACTTTTTTCTCTCTTTTTTTCACAATTTATTTGTTCATTTTAAATTGGCAAACCAAAAATTGACATATTTATCACATAGCACATTTTGTTTTTAAATATATTTACTTCAGGGGATAGCTACATTAATTTAAATTTGATGTGTATTACTTCATACATTTATCAGTTTTTTTTTTTTTATGAGAACACTTAAAATCCTTTCTTAGCAATTTTCAAGACTACAATATGTTGTTATTAACTCTACAGTCTATACAGTAGATTTCATCAGGCAGTCTTTTTTATGTTGCTGCTATTTTTGCATCACATTTCATGATTGTCACAAATCCATGAGGTAAGGACTATCACAAACACCAATTTACAGCTTAAAACAGGGTAATTTTATCTGTGCAAATAGGCAGTGGAGAATATAATTGAATAATTATGACAAAATATTTCATTGTACTTAGTATGACCTTTGATTTTTGAAACCTTTAGAGCATTTTCTTGAATAACTTTGTGTAGGTGAACAATACTAGGTAATATCATATAGATTCATATATACTAACATATGTAGATCAACATATAGTAATCAATCCATATATAGTTCTAAAGTACTCTTCCCACTGTGTAATGTTCATTTAGTCATTACTCCTAGCAATAAAAAATAATATTTACATTTCAGCTTGGACCTATCATGAGTTTATTTTGTTATCAATGCAGAACACCAAATTCTCTTTATCTTTTTTTCCTTTGTACCAGCGATTGAACCAAGAGACACTTTAACAATGAGCCACATCTGCAGCCCATTTTACAATATTTATTTAGAGACAGGTGTCTCACTAAGGTGCTGAGGCTGGCTTTGAACTTGTGATCCTCCTGCCTCAGCCTCCCCAGCTGCTAGGATTATAGGAGTGTGCCACCATAACTGGCTCTCCTTATTCTTTTTAAAGTTCTACATTATCTTTAGTTACATCCTTATGTATTACTTTACAATACTGTTTTAACTACTTATACCCTCAGATAATAATAATTACATACAATACACATTTGTATATATTTATGCACACACATACTTCTACAGTTGATTTAAATTGACATGTAGTTCTCAAATTAAAACATTGCAAAGGCATTTTGCAAATGTTATATATATTGAGAAGACACCTGTTACCAAATATTTTGTACTTCTAAGCAATTTTTCCTTGTTTTATTAAACACTACACCAGTAATGACTGGTGTAATAGCAGTAAACATTTAACATTAAATAATTATGAATCATTTTCATATGCTTTACTTTACAGACATATATTATTTCAATGATTAGAATATACATTTTTACTTTTCATTTTTTTTTTTATTTTTATTTTTTGGTACCCAGAGATTGAACCCAGGGTCTCTTAACCACTAAGCCACATCCCCAGCTCTTTTTATTTTATTTTTTTTCTTTTGAGACAGGGTCTCACTAAATGGCTGATCCTCCTGCCTTAGCTTCCTGAGTTGCTGGAATTACAGGCAGGACCATCATGCCCTGCTCGAATATACTTTTGGTAATATTTTAAGCAAAAGAAAAGTTGCAAACAAATTGTTTTGAGCACAATTGTTTTCTACTTGCATTTGTATGTGACAGAATATCTCTTAAACCTCTTGCTTTATTCCCAAAATAAGAATACACAGGCGACACTAGCAGCCTTTAGCTCTCACTTAAATTAAGAGATAGTGTGATATACTCCATTATATTCAAATTAATTTTAAATATCAAGGCCAGCTTTTAAAATGCTTTAATTTTCCCACAATTAGTATAGATATGTCTTCAGTAAAGTAACTATGAGCGTGTGATTATTTTACACTTGAAGTATGACTAGTTACAGAGAAATTCAGTTAAATGGTATAAATTTATAATGTTTTTAAATTATATTTTAAAGAATTATTTATAAAAATATAAAATATTTCATTTATTATTTTTATGTTGATTGCATATTAAAATATTTTTAAAAATTAATTATTTCAATTTATTCTGTTTCTATTTTACCTTTTTAAATGTGGTAACTAGAAAATTACAATTAGATCATGTCTTGAATTTTTATTTGTGAGTCACTGTTGATTTGGACCAATAGTTTCCATGTCACATTCATTTTGAAGTTTACCTAAAATTTAGAAATTGATTTCCAAAATTATATGGATAGTTGTGTGTTTCATTCATTAAGCTGTCAGACTATAGAAATTAAAAGACAGAAATTGAATAATTAAATTGTGAAACTCAGGAAACAACTGCACTATTTGGAGTAATATATTTGTATCCATTATTATGAAGCAATTATTAGTAAACATAATTAAATTTGTTGTTTTGTGCATATATATGTACTGAAAGAAATGAAACAGTAAGTGGAAAATTAATTTCAGGGCCTCAAATGTGGTGGTAGACAGGACTATGTAGTATAAAATCTCCTCCAAATATTCAGTTGCATTCATTTTTTATACAATGGATATTCAAACAAAAAAATTGAGGAAAAAACAAGGAGATATATCTAAAATGCTGTTATGAATTCAAAAGACTTAAAGGAAAATAAAAATTTTCCTTACTGTCATATACTTCTGCAATTTAATCTAGTTAATTTGATTTTAGAGGGCTTCAGATCATATCCTTCTCTTTATAAATGGAATTATAGAATGCTGATATTAGCAATTCATGATTTAAGATGATTTGAAATTACTAGAAAAATACGTATACCCTATGAATTTACAAATGAGCTCTTTGATAGTAACTGGTAGCCAGAGATGCTTCCTATTATTTTCTATATTATTATACATAACAATTATTTCATAAAATTATACTTCATACAATGAAAGGCTGCACAAATCTCTCCTTCTCTTCTTCACCTTTATCTTCTGTTTCTGTCTTCTTCCAGTTACTTTTTTCTGTCATGCTTATTCTGAAGGAAAAAGTAAGGAAGGAATTTCAGGGCACGTGTAATAAAGAAAATGATAGTTTTTTTTTTTTTTTTTGTTTTGTTTTGTTTTGTTTTGGTATTTTGCTTTATCCTTTGAAACGAATTTCAATTTTAAAGAACATCTTACCCATTTGATATCATTATTATATCTGCATATACCTAGGGAAGTTTATCATTTTATATTTGTATGGTTATCCTCCTTGGTAAAGTTTTTATGTTATGAGTTTATTTTATGTTTTTTTTTTTAAGAAAAAATTGCTTTTTGTTTTTCTTACTGGTTCAATTTTTAGCATGAAATAATGCTTTTCTAATTGTCATCTTTTCAGATTTTAAGTGATATAAGAATATAAATTTTTTATAAATACATATGTACTTTTATTTAGACCGTTTCATCTAAAGAAAGAAATCACCAAGGGTGCTTACACACTAAGCCAGATCCCCAGCCTTTTTTTAACTTTTATTTTGAGAGAGGGTCTCACTAGGTTGCTTACAGCTAGCTTCACTAAGTTGCTGAGGCTGGCTTCAAACATGCAGTCCTCCTGCTTCAGATTCTCAAGACATTGTGATTACAGTTTTGCACCACCTTTGACCCTTTCCTAAAAATTATTTTAATAAAATTATTATTTTGATAAGTTAATTTTTATTTTCCAAATAATTATTTTATAAATATATTCTTTCTTTTTTGTTCCTTTTTTAATGTTTTGTTGTTTTGTTTTGAAAGGTAAAGATGATATATTAATGTGAGGTATTTATTTCAGCTTCTTAGAATTCAATTATATTTAGTATCAATGTCTAGAATATACTTTACTTTTTCAATTTTATTTCTCCTTTGACATATAAATTATTTCTCTATTGAGAAATTCTACTTCTCTCATTCCCTTTTTTATTATATCTAATTTGTTGTTAAATTATGAATTAATTTATTGAATTTTATTTTTACTTGCTTTATTTTCTCTAATTTATATTTTTATCCTAACAATTGACTTTGCTTATTTTTATTATTCCCTGCTTTTTACACACATTTTTATTCTCTTTATTTTTAAAAACATTAATTACAGTTTTTTTTTTTTTTGTGTGTGTGTGTGTGTGTGTGTGTGATACCCTAGTCCTAGATTTTATTAGCTCTCCACTCTTTTAAACTATAATATTTCTTTGAATTTTATCTGATAGAATTCATTGACTGCAATCTCAATTTTCAGTTGAGTTTCTTCTTTCATTTTTCTTGCCAAGAAATAAGGAACACTGCAAGTACAGTTCTACCATAAAGCAAAATTATGTTGTGCTTTTTCCAGACACATAGTTTAAATTTGAATTGCAAACTCATTTCAAGAATGGCTTCTAGATATGAAAATATCTACCTTAGGATTTCATTATTTCTTGGAATATATCTAGGATCTCGTTCCTACATATTCTGTGGAGGTAATTACAATGAAAAATACGAAAGAAGAGTCAAAAGAAAAATCATAACACTTTTGAAAGTTATATTGCAAAATTCTGACAAACACAAGGAAGAACATTTTCAGTTTAATAGAAAAAAATAGATAGCCAGACAGATGCAGAATGCATAAAAAGAATGCTAAAGGTGAACTTCTGTTTTGTATATGGTAAACTCAGTTTTACCATTGTAGTTATTTACAAAACAAAAATAAAGTAGCAGAAATCCCTTAACCCTTAGGTAGAGTATATTATATCATTCTTAGGGATAAGGAAAATGTGCAGCAGATTTTATGTGAATTTTTTTCACCTTCAACTCTGCAAAACCAAGTGGAGTTGATCCTTTCAAAAAATTGAGAAATGCAATAGTAACTAATATCTTTGAAACCTCTGCTGTAGTGGTTATGATTTTTATCAAAAAGGATGCAGCTAAAATAATCTTGTAGTTTTAGTAAACTTGACGAGGATTCCAGGGAGACAGTGGATGATGACTTATATTGAAGGAGGCTGACTTGAATAGGCAGCAGGAAACATTTGCCTGTCCATCTGTTCTTAGTAATTCAACTCTATAGCACACTTCTGAAATAGACAACTTCAGCAGTGATAGAACACATGAGATTCCTAACCTAAAACAGTTGGGCTATAATCAGATGTAGATCTTGATTTGCATGTGTCTAACTTACATTCAGTTATTTTACTAGCTTGTAATAGCATAGTAACAAGATTGTTTAAATAGACTTAGTCCAGGAGCAATTCACAGACACCCGAAGGGAAGGTAAATAAATTTTGTTTTCTGGATTTTCTTAGCATTAAAAATGTTTTTGCCATGCATTCTTAAAAAAAAAAGAGTATATTAATAAATTTTTGATTTTATATCTTATTTAATTTAAAATAATGACTAACTCAAGTGGCTTTGCATGGGAGGATATTTCTCTAAAAATTGGCAGTTAACTTATTATAGTGGATTATAGTGTGGATTCACACAGATCTGTACTGTGAGAAGTTACTACTTCACCAAATTCCCAAAAGGAAATGGAAAACACATTGCAAATTTTAAGTCAAATATGAATACAACAACCCCTATTCTGTACTTTCTGTGTATCAGTGTATCTGTCATCTGCATCTACCTATTAATCTATCTCTACTTATGTTGTTTCTTATGTAAATCTACTATATGTATCATAGCTCTTACTTTTTCCTTTGTAGGTTTTTAATTCTTGGTAGTTTTGCATTTGATTTTTATCATTGTTACTGGGATAATTTTCAATATATTTTATAGACATTTGTCATAATTACTTAATATTATCTTTCTTTTACCCACTAAATAGAATCCAGGATTAGGAAATGGTTAGAACATTACATTCAAAATGCTTTCAGAATGAAAAGAAAATGTCATTTGATATCAATGTCCTTGTTAACTTCCTTTCCTACACCACCACCACACACTTTTTCTTTCTTTCTTTCTTTTTTTTCAATTTGGTTACCAGAGATTAACCAAGGGAAGTTTAAGTACTGAGCCATATCCCCACCACTAAATTGCTGACGCAGGCTTTGAACTTGTGCCCTCTGAGCTGCTGGGATTATAGGTGTGCACCTCCCCACCTGGCTCTTTCTTACCTTTTTCTCTTGGTCCATGCCAGTGAGCTAGCTTATCCATCCCGTCTTACTTACATAGAAATAGGAGAAATTTTATCTAAATTCAACATTTTTAGTATTCATCCCTCTTAATTTTGAGAATCTCTCCAGTACTGACCCAAGGTCTCATATATGCAGATATGGAACCTATTACTCTTATTTTTTTTTAAGCTCATGTAGAACACAGGCTGTTGACTTTTGTGCATCCTTACATTGCATAACTGTTTCTTCGACGAACTATGTGAAATTCCCATGCTCACTGCTTTAAGTTCCTTTTATTAATAAATATTATTATTAGTTTTGTTTATCTTATGTGGATTATTGTGCATTTTACTCATCCATTAATCCAATTATTTGCTACCTAAGATTTTCATTAAAATATTCAGAACTTCTTAACTAATCTCCTTTTCCCCCAGGTTTCCCAGTTGAATCTTTACAAAATAAATCAATTCATGTCAGTTTTCCACTCAAAACTCTCCAAGAACTTTCCAATTCAGAGTAAAGATTTTGTATCCTTTGCAAGGCCTCGAGGGTCTCACATTATCAGACTCCTCTTGACTTTTCTGAACTACATCTCAACAACTAAGCTGGGTCTTGGTGAACCAGCTTACCATGACTCCCAGAGATCTACTTTTCCTTGATGATTATCTGTAGGTTACACTGGTTCTTCATTCAACTTCCTTTGTGACTCTTTCATCTCACCAGATTCATGCTAGTAGAAATTGCATCTCAAGGTACAGCAGAGACTCAAGTGGTAACTGGTACCCAGCAAACCCTATTCCAAAGATTCATTATTTGGAGTAACAATGCAAAATTTGAATGCCATTAACTTTGTTTTGAACATAATTGCACTGCCTATTTGTAGATTAGAAAGTAAAGGTATGCTTCTCTATGCCTTAAATTCCAAAAATATTTTTCTATATACAATAAAATCCAAAGAAATATTTTTGAGTGTGTAAAAAAAGAAGTCACAATTGTCTTTCAGGAATCCATGTGTTTAGTTGAAATGACTTTCATTATAGCACTGATGTGATAATCTTCAAATTGTTATCAACACAGTTTTTCTAAAGTTCCATGCATTTTTAAGTTTTATTATAAGTGAATTACATATTGGCAGTAATTTCAAATGTTAAAATATTCCTCAAATATAAATTAAGCTTGTGGAAACTTTTAAAAATATTAATATATTTATTCTTAACTACTTTGTCAAATCAAGAATGTTCAGATAATAAATAAGCATAGGCTTCATTGAGGTGTCAAAATATTTATTAGCAATATATCTGTTATGTTTTTCTTATTCTAGTAGTGTTTGGTAAATTACCTACCCATGGACCTTCCCACCTATTTATATTAATAATGTTTTACTGGGACATGGCCAGACTCATTGTTTTATTTATTGTTTTTGGTTGCTTCTATACCAGAACAGTGGAGTTGAGTAATTATAACAGAGAAATGTGGCCAACAAAATTAAAAAAAAAATTACTATCTTATCTTTAAAACAGAAAGTTTGCCAACATCTGCACTAATGGAACATAAGGGTTAAATTGTGGGAGGAGATCTAAAATTCTGTAGCACCTTGACCTCACTGGAATGTTTAAGTCAATCACCACAAGACACATTTGCAAATATATCTCTGAGATCTCCATGTAAAAAAAATTCAGTCAAACACCTAAGCAATGTTTTAATGAACATGGGACGTATTTATGATCAAGAGTAGATCTAAATTCTATCCCAATATTGAAATAAACAAATGATTATTAATGAATTTGACAAAAATATAAGAAAGTCTCAATTTATATAGTCAGTATTTTTGTCACATTGAACCATTTACCAAGTAACACAAATATGCTACCTATATGTCCTTCCAATTCTAGTCTTAAAATTTTTTCAAAGTTTCTTAGCAGAGTACATTAAAGCACCAATTCATTATTTACCAGTGAATAGATCTATTGAGCATTATACTCATCTCTAGCATTAAGAATTTCTTCAGCAACCAGGCTTATCATAAAATAAAAAATAACAAAGTAGTGTGAAGACAAATTGTAATTTTGTTCACTTTTGTTTACACTGGTGTTAGGAGATTCAACACTAAAAAAAGTGATGTAAAACAAAACAAAACAAAAACTGGAATTACCACATAATTGGCTTTAGTAAAAGATGAGTTATCTAAACCAGAGGGGAAAATAGAAAGATTTGGGAAGCAGAGAGTATATTAAAATATTACCCTATATTTGACCTACCCAGACCTTTATAATAAATCACAGTAAAATTTAGTACCTTAAGCCAAGGCCTATCTTTTGTCAACTCCTTGATGGGAAATTGGTGGGAAAAATCTGTTTCTGTTCCATGTGACAGCTTGGGGTGGCTCAATGACAGATAGGGTATGGGTTATGTAACTTCTCAATAGCACATCTGATGGTTTGATGCTAATTCCTGAGTAGACACTCACTAAATGACCAAGTGGCCACTTGGCTTCCTCAGAGTATGGTGTTTGATTTCCAACAATAATATGCTGAGAGAATACCAGACAGAACAATACTGTCTTTTAGTCTCACGTATCATTTTTAACCACTTCTGCCATAATTCAAAAGGAAGGTACAGATATTCCATCATTTAATATTAGAATAACAAAATTATAAAAGGAAGACAGGGAAACAGAGGTACTGTTGTGTTAATTTGGGGAAATATTATCTACCATACAGAGAGGAAGTCATCATTTTAAACACCATTTGTTTCCAAATCTTGTTGACATATAGAAATTGAATATTCTCCATATTGTGGTTTACACATGAACCCAAAATATATGAGAAAAAAATTCATCCAAGAAAACTGAAAGTGTTGTAGTCATTAAATTGTTTTTACTTTGTAGCATTTGATTCAAAAAATGAATATAAAATAAAATTAATGGAACAACAGTTTAATTTGCTGATGTTCATCATATAGCAATGAATTGTTACAGAAGTGGGAGCAATTACTGAGTAACAATGGAGGGACTCAAAGAACATAGGTTCATTTGTATTTATGCAACTCACTCTTAGCAGAAGGATGGCTAAGCATAGGTATAACTTGGTACAATTTTTGTGGTAAATGCTTCCTTGGTCTTCACTTCTTGAGGAAAAATTGATGCCAAACATAGTGGCTGATTTATGTCCTATAAGAAAATCCCATTTTTATTACAATGGGTGCTTTTTAACTTCTCAGTCGTTATAAATGGTTTCTGAGACACTGGTTTTATGAGAGAGAGGTCACTAGAGATGTGCAGGCAAATGCTTACAGATTCACCATATTTTTGAATATAGAGGGAGACATGGAATCAATCAAAAGTCAAGGTCTATTTTTAATCAGCACTCTGCCTGTCCCAGATTTTCTACAAGTTACTAATATGATAAAGCTAATATTTTACTTACTCTACAAAAAATGAGATACTACAAATATAAATCAATTCACTCATTTATTAAAAATTCTAACTCAAATCTAGATTTAAAAAAAAAGCCTCAGGAAGATAAAAGAATGGACAAAAATGACAGGGTGAAGCATGAACTGAAGATGTCTGTAATTCATAATGACTCCATAAATAAAAAGATGAAAAGCATGAAGAATGAGTTTCTGTCACGAATGTATTGCATGTGCAATTTTAGACATAGTATAATTGATTTTATTTCTAGAGTATGGAATTCAGTGAAGAGGTCAAGGCAATAGCACATGCAGAGAACTCAAAGCACTGTAGTCATGACCCTATAATAACTTCATAATCACCTGCTCTTCAATTCCACTGAGAAAATATCTGTTTTATTACATATATTCAGAAAAAAAGGCGAGGAATTAAAATGAATACAACTTAGACATGCAAAATTGATATTGATTGCAATATATTCTCTTTATTCAGAGGATACTTTCTATAGTTGTGTTCTGATCAAGTCCTGAAGTGTGTCTGAGACTCTTAGGAATAGTTTTGTCTGTAGTCTCTCAGGGAGGAAAAACAATACTTTTCCATGGAAACAAATGAAATTGTGACATTTAAAAACTAAATGAATTTTTAGAAGAGCAGTATCACATTGTTGAGTGTCTGATATGTAAAATTTACAGTATGAAGGAATGAAAGAAAAGTAGAAGTTTACAAGTACAGAACTAATGTTTGCTATGTCTCAGTAGCCTATTTTGTCAATTAAAGTGGTTATTCTGTATATTATTGTCCACATCCATGTATGATCCACATATATAAAGAAGGGAGGACTTTGTTATGATACATTAAAAGCTGAATAATAAGCTTTATTATTGAACATGGTGTATTTTTATGAAAACAGAGAGTTTTACGTATTGTCAAATGTATCATCCTTCTGGGAACACTAAAAGGATATTACTAGTTATTAACATAAACAAAAATCAAATATATATTGAAGTATAAAAAGTCAAAATAACATAAAAATGCCCCAAGACTGAAGTTGTAAAATAATACAACTTGAATGTCATGCGTATCCTTGAACAAACATTTACAGATAAATTATGAGTACAGTGAAATGGAAATCTTGACATAATATTAACTCCATTTGTGCTGGAGACTATATGTCCTAAAATATTTCTTCCATTATTTTTCAATGTCATACTCCTATCTGTTATAACTAAAAGGATAGCCATGTATTTGCTGCAAGTTTTGTTTATCTAGGTATACGAATTGCTAATTTTGATAGATAAAGAACTACAGAAACAGAGAAACAGATTCAGTTGTGCAAATACTCAGACTTCTCATTAGGATGCCAAGTATAATAAACTGCATGTCTGCATTCTTTGATATGTTTCTGAGTAGAAGATGGTTTAAAAAAATTGACTGTCACTAAATATTTCAATTTATCTCTATGGATTTCCATGAAATAAAATCATGTAATAAAGGCTGAAACTTCATCAGGCAGCATAATATGCTCCTGTCACCTCTTATTAACATGACAAGGTTTAAACCATAATTCATTTATGCAGGTTTGTTTCTCATTATTCACAGGTATTCTTTCACCCTTAAAATTTCTATCTCAGAAATGCTTTAGAAAATTTAGGACAGTAAGAAAAGCTCTGGCAATTACAGTAAAGACATATTTTGTATGCTACTGAATAATTTATAAGCAAAATATTTTATTCCTCTCAAATGCTGATCTTTTTGTGTATGTACATATGAATATACATCACAACAGAATATTTCTTCTATATTCACAATATATTCCTTCTTTAATTCTGTTTTATAACTTAGAAAAATTAATATTAAAAGTTCAAATTATTTAAAATATAAATTTAATATTGATTTTACATTCAATTTCAGATTTTCTCACGAATTTACATAATGATTACATTGTTTATCTATTTAGGAGTTAACAGATTTATTCCACAAAAATTCCAAAGAATCAGCTTGCCTACAAGAACACAAAAAATAAACCAGTTATTGTTTTTATTGAGTACATAAATTATGCAAATAATCTGAGGGGAGATTGATAGTTCGAACACAAACTTTTTACAAAAAAATAAAGGAAACCCTTTAAATGAAGCACAGAGAAGGATGACTAATCCCACCAAATATTACACGGTATTTTAAAGGTTCAAAGATGAAAAAGAAGCTGAGTGCAGGAATGCACACTTGCAATTCAAGCAATTTGGTAGAATAAGGAAATAGCCATAATGAATTTGCAAAACTCTGTCACAAAATAAAAGATAAAAAGGACTAAGGATGTGGCTCAATGGTAGAGCACCCTGGGTTAAATCTCCAGTAGTTCAAAAAATTGTGTGTGTTTGTGTGTGTGTGTGTGTGTGTGTGTGTGTGTGTGTGTGTATAACTGTATTACCTCACTATATTGTAGAACAATGAAATAGATTAGAATTTCCAGAAACAGATACATAGACTGGAATGCCAGGAAACTAATTCTATGACAAAAGTCATATTAATTTGGTTGTTCAATATCTTTGCAAATATATGATAAAGTCAGTTATTTCAAATTTAGTCTTTCTAGTTATTCTGTAGTAACATTTCCTTGTTTAATTTATGTTTCTTTAATGACTAAAATTTTTGTGTAAATTCATCATAAACCCTCAAACCCCTACATAATCACACATATTCTTTGATAAAGTAGCTGTTTTCTTTTTTTTTTTTTTTTAATTATGTGGTTTCTAATTATTGAGTTGTAATACTTTTTCTATTGTATACTCAATATACAAATGTTTTCTCCAAGTGTGTAGGTTGCCTTTTCTTTTTAGTGTCAGTATCTTTTGGTGAGGAAAATTTTTAATTTTAATGAAGTCCAATTTATCTTTTTTTATATTTACAGTCCTATGTAAATCTTTGCCAAATGCAAATTGGATTTTTTCCCAGAATTTCTCCAAAAATTTCAAAGTTTTACCAATCAGTTACACTTCAAAGATCCATTTGAAATTATTTTATATGGTGTGTAGAAAAATATAAATTTAGTCTTTTTTCAACACAAATACCCAATACTTTAAGAAAAAAGAAACAGGAAAAATACTATCTTTTCCAATACATTACTCTGATATCTTTGAAAAAAATTCATCTGGCTATATGTGCATTGTACTCTATTTTATTAATGTGTATGTTTAATCATGTTCTATTATAACATTGTTTTGATTACTATATACTAATGTTAAGATTTGAAATTATAATTTGAAAGTGCTTCAACTTTGTCATTTTGAAAATGTTTACCCCAATAAAAGTCACTTTCTTTATAAATCATAAAATTGAGAATGTCAACTTATACCCAACAACCTCAAGATTTCAGGAAAGATTATGTTGAATCCATAGAAAATATGCAGCCCACTGATATTTTAACAATATTAAATTCCTTCACACATAAACATAGTCTATATTTTCATTATTTTAGGTCTTTGCAATGTATTTGAACAATGATTTGTAAATTTTGTTACATAGGTTGTAACATATTTACATATATTTCTTAAATATTTTATATTTCTCATTATGATATATATATAATAAATACATTTATTTTAAGTACATGTACTTTGTTGACAATATCTGTGAACACATTTTGTAATTGCAATGATAATAATAATAACCATTTAACATGTGTCCCATTAAAGTTAAATTCACTTCTTAGTTAGAAAATTTTATAACATCTTTAGAATTTTCTATATAGATAATCATATTCTTCTAAATAGAAAGTTTTTCCCTATTTTATTAAATTTTATTTATACACGTGTACATGTATATAATTATGTATGTATATATTTAAAGAGTCTCATATTGCCCTGGCTGTACTTTGTGGCCCAAGTCATTCTCTTGCCCTAAACTCTGGAGTAGCTGAGACTATAAGCACAGAGCACCATGCCCAGCAGTCCCTGTCTTTTCAATCAACTTATCATTCTGTTAGTTTCTCTTATTTTTTTTTTTACTGGAAATATTCTGTACTAAAATTTTAAATAAAAGAGATGAATGCAGATATCCTTGCCTTGCTCTTAAACATTCAGGAAAACGCTCACTCTCTGGTATTAAATATGGTCTTGCCTTTTTTTTTTTTTCTTTTTTGCCCTTTACCAGGTAGAGGAAAATACCACCATTTTTCAGTATATATCAATACCTAAGTTTAATTTTGCTTCTAATTTTTCTTCATGTGTTGAAATGAAGTGTTTTCAATCTATGGGATGAATTGCTATGATTAATTTTTAATGTTAAATAGTATATTCCTTGATTGAACAACATTTATTTATAGCATTTTAATTTTTATAATTTACTTCATTAATTATCAGATATCCAATTCATGGGACTCAGTTCAAAATAAAAATTTGGCCCTTTGTTAAAAATCAAATAAGAAGGTTATTAAAATTGATGAATTATACAGTTTTCCCTTTTTTTCACTGTTTTATCCACATATTTCATGATGTTTTTTGTTGGCATTTAATATTGTTCTATAAAAATATAAATTAAGATTCTAAATTATTAATATGAATTTTGTCATTCATCTATATAATGCAAACCACATTTTAATGCAGTTATAAATGCACAGAGTTCCTATATGGAATCACCAAAATGTTACAGATCTTACTCTCTAGCTTATGCATGCATTTTATTTCTTTTTTTGTTGTTGTTTATTGATATTATACGTACTACTAGGAATTTCTTCTTTTGAATTACTAATAGGTACAGATGACCGAAAGGACAATAAAATCCAGGTTGCTCAATTTTCTCTTTATGTCTATGTCAATATTTTGAAATGTGTTTAGTCAGTACAGAATAGCCTGTATAAAAGTACAACCACTTGGGGGTATGTGTCCTCTTGCTAAATTAGTTGTAACTATTTATAGGATAAGCACTGAATCTCCATAGCCCCAAATATGCTTTTTCAGGCAGGTTCAGAGTAAGTACAAGAGAAGCTGCCATGAAAGGTTTACCTTGCATTCCTTTTCAATCTCACTGAACAACCATGTATGGTGAATTTACTGGAATCCTGTTTATTTGTGTCAGCAATACTATTGGAGAAAGGACAACAAGGAGGTAGGTTGTGGTTATTGCATGGGCCAAATATACTCACAAGCATGCTCCATGTTCACATCAAAGCTTTCTTACAAAACATAAGTTCAAAAAAATTATTAATAACTTCAAGATAGTGATATCAGAGGATTAAACCAGACCTGAGTATTCCATAAATTCTGCATTCTGTGCAAATAATCAAGACACACACACACACACACACACACACACACACACACATATATATATAAAGAATATGGCCATGCTATATATATGACATATAAAAGTTTTGCAAGTCTATATATTTTCATGAAGATGAAACAAACATTTTATATATTTTGTTTCTCTTACTAAACAATTCATAAACATCTTATTTTAGCTATATCTTTTCAATCATATTTTCCCCTCCCTCTACTCATATTCCTTCTATTTATCATCTGTTTTTATTATTCTAATTTTGTTATATATGTTTTCAGAGTACAATTCATTTCATATTGCCTATAAAGAGCACAATTTTTAAAGTTGCTGGTTTTATATAAAGTATTTTTACAACAATTGTGTCTTCATACATGAACTTAGGGTAATGATGGCTAACTCATTCTACCATTATTCCTATCCCCTTGCTCCCTCCCCCCCCCCCCCCCCTCTTTGATGTATTTAAAGTTCTTTCATTCCTCTCACCCCCACTCCCTTGCCTTTATAAGTTAGTATCTTCAAAACAAAGAGATCATTCGACCTTTGTTTTTTGGGGATTGGATAACTTCACTTAGCATTAATTTCTCCAACTCCGTCCATTTACCTGCAAATGCCATGATTTTATTCTCTTTTAGTGCTGAGTAGTGTTCCATTGTGTATATGTACCAAAGTTTCTCTATCCATTCATCTACTGATGGGCATCAGTGTTGGTTCTACAATTTAGCTATTGTGAATTGTGCTGCTATAAACATTGATGTGGCTATGTCCCTGTAGTAAGCTGTTTTTAAGACCTTTGGGAGTAGACCAAGGAGTGGGATAGCTAGGTCAAATGGTGGTTCCATTCCAAGTTTTCCTAGAAATCTCCACACTACTTTCCAGATTGACTTCACCAATTAGCATTTCCACCAGCAATGTAAGAGTGTACCTTTTCCCCCACATCCTCACCAGCATTTTTGTTGTTGTTTGTTTGTTTGTTTTTGATAGCTGCCATTCTGACTGGAGTAAGATAAAGTCTTAAGAGTTGTTTTGATTTGCATTTCTCTAATCGTTAGAGATGTTGAACATTTTTTCATATATTTGTTGATTGATTGTATATCCTCTTCTGAGAAGTGTCTATTTATTTCCTTGGCCCATTTATTGATTGGGTTATTTGTTTTTTGATGTTAAGGTTATTTGTTTTTTGAGAGCGTTATAAATCCTTGAGGTTAGTGTTCTATCTGATGTGCTTGTGGTAAAGATTTGCTCCCATTCTGTAGGTTCTCTATTCACCTCACTAATTGCTTCTTTTGTTGAGTGAAAGCTTTTTACTTTGAATCCATCCCATTTATTGATTCTTGGTTTTAACTTTTACGCTATAGGGGTCTTATTGAGGAATTTGGGGCCTAATCCAACATGATGGAGATTTGGGCCTACTTTTTTTTCTATTAGGTACAAGGTCTCCGGATAATTCCTAGGTCATTGATCCACTTTGAGTTAAGTTTTGTGCATGGTAAGAGAAAGAGATTTAATTTCATTTTATTACATGAGGATTTCCAGTGTTCCCAACACCATTTATTAAAGAGGCTGTCTTTTCTCCAGTGAACGTTTTGGCACCTTTGTCTAATATAAGATAATTGTAGGTGTGTGGGTTAGTCTCTGTGTCTTCTATTCTGTACCATTGGTCAACTGGTCTATTTTGGTGTCAATACTATGTTGTTTTTGTTACAATTGCTTTGTAATACAATTTAAGGTCTGGAATAGTAATGCCACCAGCTTAATTCTTCTTGCTAAGAATCGCTTTGACTGTTCTGGGTCTCTTATTTTTCCAGATGAATTTCATGATTGTTTTTTCTATTTCTGTGAGGAATGATATTGGGATTTTGATTGGTATTGCATTGAATCTGTATAGTGCTTTTGGGAGAATGGTCATTTTGACAATATTAATTTTACCTATCCATGAACAAGGTAGATCTTTCCATCTTCTAAGATCTTCATTAATTTCTTTCTTTAGCATGCTGTAGTTTTTATTGTAGAGGTCTTTCATTTCTTTTGTTAAGTTGATTCCCAAGTATTTTATTTATTTATTTTTTTTAGGCTATAGTAAATGGGGTGGATTTCCTGGTTTCTCTTTCTGAGGATTTGTAGCTGATGTACAGAAATGCCTTTGATTTATGGGTATTGATTTTATATCCAGCTACTTTGCTAAATTCATTTATTAGATCTAGAAGATTTCTGGTGGAATTTTTTGGATCTTCTATGTATAGAATCATATTGTCTGCAAATAGTGATAATTTGAGTTCTTCTTTTCCTATGTTAAATAGGAGTGGTGAAAAAGGGCATCCCTGTCTTGTTCCAGTTTTTAGAGGGAATGCTTTCAATTTTTCTCCATTTAGGATGTTGTTGGCCTGGGGCTTAGCATAGAAGGCATTTACGATGAGGTATGTTACTGTTATCCCTATTTTTCTATCATTTTGAACACGAAGGAATGTTGTATTTTGTGAAATGCTTACTCTGCATCTATTGAGATGATGATATGATTTTTATCTTTGAGCTTGTTGATGTGATGAATTAACAGTTATATCTTGTTGCTCTATGGTTACCTTAAGCAGTATGAAATGTCCATCTTTATCTCTTTTGATTAACTTTGCCTTGAAGTCTACATTATTTGATATGAGGATGGAGGCCCCTGCTTTCTTATGTAGACCATGGGAATGGTATATTTTATCCCATCCTTTCACCTTCAATCTGTGGGTGTCTTTTCCTATGAGAGGTATCTCTTGAAGGCAACATATTGTTAGGTCTTTTTTTTAATCAAATCTATTAGCCTATGTATTTTTTAAAATATTATTTATTTTGCTTTAGTTGTACACAATGCGTTTATTTGTACGTGGTGCTGAGGATCGAACCTGGGACGCGCACATGCTAGGCTAGGCGAGCGCTCTACCGATGAGCCACAATCCCAGCCCCTAGCCTAAGTCTTTTAATTGACGAGTTTAGGCCATTAACATTCAGGGTTATTATTGAGACATAATTTGTATTACCGGTCATTTTTATTTTATTTTTTTAATTATTTTTGGTATTTAGCTTGAATTGGTTTCTCCTTTGAAAGGTTTTTTCCTTTATTGTAGTTCTTCCCTTTGCAGATTTTCATTATTATTTTTCATTTCCTCTTCATGGAATATTTTACCAAGAATGTTCTATAGAGCAAGATATCTTGTAAATTCTTTTAGCTTTTTTTTTTAACATGGAAGATTTTTATTTCATCATCAAATCTAAAGCTTACTTTTGCTGGATATAAATTTCTTGGTTGGCAATCCTTATCTTTTAGTTCCAGGCTTTCCTGGCTTTGAGTGTCTGGGATGAAAAATCTGCTAAGATGCGAATTGGTTTTCCCTTATAGGTAATCTGACTTTTCTCTCTTGTAGCCTTTAAAATTCTATCTTTATTTTGTATGCTAGGCATTTTCATTACAATGTGCCTTGGTGTGGATTTGTTGTAATTTTGTACATTTGGCATCCTAGAGTCCTCTTATATTTGATTTTCAAATTCATTCTCCCTGCTTGGGAAATTTTATGATATTACTTTATTGAAGATATTGTGCATACCTTTGGTTTGAATCTATGGACCTTCCTCTATTCCAATAAATCCTAAATTTGGTCTTTTGATGGTATCCCATAATTGTTGGATATTCTGTTCATGGTTTCTTACTATCCTCACTATAAGGTCAACTTTATTTTCAAGATTACATATTTTGTCCTCATTGTCTGAGGTCCTATCTTCCAAGTGGTCCAATCTGTAGGTGATGCTTTCTATTGAATTTTTTAAATGGCTTACTGTTTCTTTAATTTCAAGGATTTCTGTTTTTTTTTTTTTTTTTTTTTTTTTTTTCCTCAAACTCTCTATCTCTTTTTTGAAGTAATCTTTTGCTACCTGGATTTGTTCTCTTATCTCTTTGTTGGTGTGATCAATGGTTGCCTGTATTTGATCTCTTATCTCTTTGTTGAAGAGATCAATTTTTGCCTGCATCTGCTCACTTAGGTCATTTTTAAAATCCCTTATTATTTTAATTATGTATGTCTGGAACTCCTTCTCTGACATTTCACCTACTGTGCTTTCTATGGCTTCTATTGTTGTAGTATCTTGGTTTGTTTTGGGCATTTTCCTCCCTTGTTTTTTCATGATGTCTATGTGTTTTCCTCTCTTCCAAGGTAAGCCTGAGGTATTACAGCTTCTACCCTTTTGTCTTTTAAGGTCCCTACAGGTTACCCAAAACCTCATGTTTTATGGAAAGATCAATATTAGGGCTTTCAATGTACCCAATGTGTATCTATATATTAGTTTCTATTTTTATATTTGCAGTTTTGTTGCTATAAACAGAAATGATGAGATCAGTTATCTTATACCATATAGTCTCTATGTTTATGTGGTGGTTTACATTATCTAATGGTAGAAGGGGGAACTTAGAGGTTGGTTTAGATGTTTACAAGGTAGAATGTGAGAAAATAGAGATATTAGATTATTTGACTAGTGAGAGTATAATCATTAGAATTTGGCTGTTAGTAGGAGAAGCAAGAGATAGGCATCCCATGTAAGATTCCCTGTTAGTTCACAACAGCATGATTGGTTGCACCTTCTGGTGCATACTGGTCCCCAGGGAGCTTAGTGATGTCTTACTCAGACCTTTTTGTTGTTCCTTGGTAGTAGCCTCGCTAACTCAGTTTTGTGGCAGTGGCAGCCTCAGGCCTATAATTATATTGGTGTTGGGTTGTGTAGCTAAGGAATCCCAGTGAGGTAAGTCTCTCTAGGCAGATGCAGGTTGCCTCTCCAATTTGCCCGTGTGGAGCAGGCTTCTCTCTCCAGATCTCCTCCTGGCCACAGTGTGGTGGAGCAGGTGGTTTGGCTTTCCTCTCCCCACTCTCCTCGTCCTGGATCTCCTCCCAGTCTAGTTATTTTGGTGGGAGTTGGGCAGGTGGGCAGCAGGGCCCTTTCTCAGGGTGGTGCCTGCTGCTCCTAGTCCTGGCGGTAGTGTGAGCTGACCATGGGGTGGGCAGGTGGCTGGGCTTTTCCTTCCTGGGTGGCTACTGCTCATTCTGGTTGCAGCTGGGCAGGTAGCAGTCCCCCAGGCAATGGGCGGGGCCCTTCCACTGGCCAGGCCATCTCTGGAACAGGGAACTGCTATTCCCAGACTCAGTGGAGGTGTGAGCTGGAGGTCGAGTGGGCTGGTGGCTGGCTATTTGTCATCTTTTTAAATTGGTGATTTATGCTTTAGGTATATATAATAGGTAGATTTCACTTGGCATTTCCCCCCTTTTCCAATCCACCTTCCTTTCCCCTAAAACTGCTTCCACAATTCCACTGATAGTCCCTCTATGTTAATGGGATCTATCCCTCTCCTTTCCCTTAATTTGTTCTAGCTTACACATATGAGAGAAGACATCCAACCCTTGAATTTATGAGTCTGGCTTATATCAGTTAACATAATGTTCTCCAGTTCCATCTATTTATCAGCAAGTGACATTATTTCATTCTTCTTTGTAGTTGAGAAAATCTTCATTTTGTGTGCATACCACATTTTATTTATTGATTCATCTGTTGATGAGCACTTACTCTTACTCTGGTTCCATATCTTGGTTATTGTGAATTGTGCTGCTATTCACTTGATGTGGCTGCATCTTTACACTATTCTGATTTTAGTTCCTTTGGATACATAATGATGAGTGGGATATCTGGGTCATAGTGTGGTTTTATTCCTTGTATAGATAAATAACTCATAAAACTTAACACCAAAACAAAGCAAAACATCAATACATGGGAAAAAGAACTCAATAGACATTTTTCAAAAGAAGAAATGAAAAAATGCTTAACATCTTTGGCAATCAGAAAAATACAAGTTAAATGTACACTGAAATATCATTTCAAGCCAGTTAGAATGGCTGAAATGTCAATAATAATATAGGCTGTGAGGATGTGGGGGGGAAAGGTAGACTCATACATAGTTGGTGGGACTGCAAATTCCCACTCTGGAAAGTAGAATGAGGATTCTACAAAAGACTAGAAATGGAGCTACCATATGACCCAGCTATACAACTCCTCAACATTTATCATGCATTTTTATTACTACAAACATTTTCAAATTCTAATTTAAAGGCTTCAGTTACACAATTTTTTGGTACTGTATCTATCATTGTTTATTGCATTCCTATTTTATAATAACAGCATTACCAGCTACAGTATTATATTTTTCTTGTATTCTAGTGACATGAAAGAATTAATGACATTCAGTAAAGCTTTCAGGAGGCAATGGTAAAAAAAAAATGTAATGGAAATACTGGGGTGGTGGTCACATAAATCTACCTATGATAAAACTGCATAGAAATATGTGTACTTATACACATATAAATAAATGCATGTAAACCTGTGAAATCAGCAAACAATCACAGGATCAATGTCAATTTCTTAGTTGTGATTTTGTACAAAATATGGGAGACTCTTTGGGGGGAAATGAATAAAAAAAGTATATAGGATCTCTTTGTATTATTATTTATTATATTATTATAATTATTAATATTATCATTATTAAATTTATAGTGTTTGTTATTGAGCACAGGGTCTTGTACAAGTGACTACCTCTGAGGTACCTGCACCCAACCCCTCTCTCTGTTATTTATTACATTGTATATGAATCAGCAACCCTAAATAAGAAATTCTTAAACTATAATTATTTTTTTTTTTTTATTTTTATACACACATATTTTTAACTTGCAAGTTCTTAGAAATTTTTAAAAAACAGAAATACTGAGGATGAACTTGAGAGAGCCATAAGCAATAGTGCTGCTGATGCTTTTAAGTAGTGATTTGGGGAAATTGTCTTATTAAATATATGGTTTCACATTGATTTCTCCAATTAATGGTATATTATTGAACATATCTATTCTCAAATATGTTGCACCTATACTCAAAACTTTCTATAAAAGTGAAATTCAAAAAATATCCTTTTTAATATATTAGAAAAGATAGAAATTTATCTTTTTTTTCTCAAATTTGATGTTCTCATTTTTTCATCTCTTTTACCACTCCCCAAAGGTATAGAAAAACTGATTTGAATACTGATTGTACATAACTTTCTTATAGCATAAAATATATTACCATTAATTTTCAAATATTACTTATGATGTTTATATCCTTTTTAAACCTACATTTGTAAATTAAATCTTTGGATTTTAAGAGTTAAACTAACATTCAGAGTGAAGACACAATTACAATAAAAGTTTTCAACTTATTTTGATGCCACATTAATTACAAATCAAGTTCCTGAAATTCAACAGAACTCAATAGCACTAAGTAATTATTAATCTCATGTCTAGCATGCAAAGATAAAGCAAGGTTACTTGCCTGAATCTTGCTATAATTATAGGTATAACTTAGGGTTTAAAACTTAAAAAAATAAATCAGACATATTGTACACTTTCTAGTTCTCAAGAGAGATCTTAAAACATCACTGAATCTCTAGCTCCAATAGAGTTGCAGAATTTTCTGGTCAGCATTCTCTAGACTATTGCTTAGTTAAGAGTGGCTCATATTATCTCACAGTAACCTTGATGTGGATGCCAGCCAAAACCAGAGTGATGAAAGAGGAGATAATTATCTAGAGAACTAAAGTATAATATGCACTTGTGAAAAAAGAAAAAAAAATGACTGGATAATTGCCTCAAATAGAGATGACATTGTGAGTCCAAGAAAGAAGATTCTAACGTATTGCTTTATAGCTTGTATATATTATGCACCATAAAGAAAATATATTATAATACTTGGTAATGAAAGAATGGTAATTTGGAGGAAGTCAGCTTTAGCCATTTTAATACAGATTTTTTTAAAAATTAGCCCTCATCTTTTGCAAGAACGAACTTTGCATACCAGACATATAAACAAGAATGAAGATTTTTACTCCTTAGTAAAATTCTAATCCAAGAATGCTACCTGTCTATATTCCTTTATTTCCATGATGAAAAAGGATAAATTTTTTTTTAGGTGAACTGTCCTCTGAATATATCGATGAGACTGGCATTTTAATTACTCCTCATTGTAGATATCTCTATTGATCTTTTTAGTTCAAACGCATATTTTTTCCATTTAAATTGTAAGTTATTTTTTAGGAAAATTCTTACAGATTCTATGAATATTTGGTTGCCATTATAGATAGCACAGAGTATATTTTCCAGAGTTTGATGCAATTGTATCTCAGATTACATATGCTTTTTTATGATGTACAATTGCCAATTTCCCCTCAATAAGTGGACTGTAATCCACTGCATTTGAATCTATGTTTCATTGTGATTGCTCTGACCAATAGACTATGGTGATGTTGATACTCTGTAATTCCCAAATCTTATTTATATAAATGACACACTATTCCATGTCTGCTGAGTACATGCTTACTTAAGAGTATGTAGCCATCCTGTAAGGGGTATTATAGTTTTATACCCACCCCTCCACCCCCCCACACACACATGGTCATCTCATGGTTTTACTTTTCATGTTTCTAATAAATAGTGATGTCCAGTATCTTTTCATATGCTTGCATTTCATCTGTATAATTTTGCTAAATGAATCTGGTTAAATATTGTTCCTATTTTTAATTTGATTATTTCCTTATTAAGTGCTAAGTGTTTTATGTATTCTAGATACTATTTCATTAACAGGCATGTGACTTGCAAAGATCTTTTCCAGTCTTAACTTGTTTCTTCATTCTGTTAGCAGTGTCTTTCAAGAGTAGAAATTCTCAGTTTTAATGAATTCCAATGTGTAAATTATGTGAACATTCATGGACTGTGCTTTCGGTATTGTAATTAAGAAGTCTTTCACTAACATAAGGTCACAGAGTTGTTTTTTTGTTGTTGTTGTTGTTGTTGTTGTTGTTTTGTTCCTTCAGGGGTCTTATAAGTTTCTGTTTTATATTTAGATTCGGAATCATCTCTAAAGAAAAGGAGGACAGTAAAATATCATGTGCCTGAATGCGCTTTCTCTGTTCCCAAAAAACTAGCCAAATTAAAGGAATAATGAGAGCAAGCCCAGGCCAGAATTTCCAAAAATATATTATCTTGAAGAACACTGATTTCTTTTATTCATACCAGGAACTAGTTTAAGTTAGTGTTATCTGTAGGAATCTGATTTCTCTTTTGTAATTCAGAAGAATTGCTCCCTGGCATGATGGCCATACAAGTAAACTAAGCAACTGAATGCTTATGGTTTCAGTGTTTCTGCACTCCAACATGTAAGACCCTTTTATCAGTGGTGACTGGCACATAACTGAGGGAACTGTGGAAAGGATATATGTCACTCATCCAGCCAGCCATCAATGAACCCAACACTCTAAGAAAGCGGAGGCACTGCTTGGTGAAAGGCCATGAAGGATGGAGGTGCCATCAATCTGTCACCACTGAACTCTTCTTACAGCAGTCACTGATTTCTTGATTTCTTGTAAGTTTTCCCGAGTAATTCTCATATCTCCCATGCTGCCTCTGGGCACTTGTGTTGACTTTCCTATAAGCCATCCCACCGTTATGGCACAAGTAGACAGTGGAGATGACAAGCTCATACTTCGTTGCGAGTAATTTATGTTTATGTTGGAATATATGAATTAAAGTTATACAAGTGCATATGTACACATTGTTGATACCATCCCATTTGTTATTATATACTTTTGCTAGTGATTGCCTTCATAACTTTGTTGATAATCAAATGAACAAGTAGATACATTTCTACACTGAATATCTGATCCATGAAATGTTGTGTTTAAGTTGTTGACCATAGAATACTATCTTAAATACTTCAGCCATGTAACTCCTTTAAGTTGGAGTTTCTATTTCTTTTTCAATATAGTTTAGTTGATTCAGCTGAGTTTTTATTTCTTAATTTTAGCTTAAAAATTTTAAGTTTCTACAAGTAGGATTGTATTTTTATTGTGGTTACAAAAAGTGGGATAAGTGCCTGGTATTTTAAAAAATGGAGTTTCAAACTCATTAACATAGGGATAAATCCCCCCATCTCTGGATAACTTTTAAAATCGGTTTCAGAACCACCTCCTTTGTATACCAAAGTCCATGAATGTTCAAGTACCCTATAAAAAATGTTATAGTACTTTTATGTAGTCTATGCACATCCTCTGGCATATTTTAAATCACCTTTGATCATACATAATACCTAATAAAATGTACATGCAATAAAATAGTTTTTATTCTACATTGTTAGCAGATAAAGATGGTTAAAAAGTCTGTACATGTTTAGTATTTTGGCTATTAAAAAAAAAGATTTCCAAGATTTCCATCTTCAGCTGTTTGAATTCACAGATGTGAAACCCATGGGTATAGAGGGCTGTCTATATCTCTCCTTTTATCTAGGTCTATATCTCTCCTTTTATCTAGGTCTTTATTTTTACAGGTAATGTTTAGCATTTTCCAGGAAACAATTTGTGTAATTAATTTGACAAATTGTTCCTTAAAGTATTTTCTCTTTTCGTGGTATGTTAATGTCATTGGTGAATGGCCATGAGGGATGGAGTTGCCATCAATCTGTCACCAATGAACTCTTCTTACAGCAGTCACTGATTTCTTGTAAGCTTTCCTGAGTAATTCACATCTCTCCCATGCTATGATTTTCATTTTTTAAATTTCATTTTTTCTTTTCTTTCATTTTTATAGTTGTATATAATCATTGGTTTATTTTGACAAAATCATACATGCCATGCATGATATTTGATTTACTTCTTACAGTCTCCCCTTTTCCCCACCTTTAACTCCTCTCCCACCTTCTCCTACTCTTATTCCTTAAAGCTTCATTTCACTCTTTCATTTGCTTATTTGTTTATTTTGATGGATGCTTTCTAGATATACATAAATATGGTATTCACTGCAGTATATTTGTACATATGCATTGCCTGAATTTTGTCATTTTCATTCTACATTTCCTGCCCTTTCTTGTCCCTCCTATCTCCCTCTCAATCTCCTTCTACTCCACTCATTTTCACTATAGCTTTGTGATATCCAGTCCCCATAACCATTATTCTTATTTTGCTCTAGTTTCTGGATATAAGAGAGAATATTTACCCTTGATTTCATGATTCTGGCTTATGTCACTTAATGACATATTATCCAGTTCCATCTATTTACCAGAAAATGTCATTAATTTCATCCTTCTTCATGGTTTATTAACACACACACACACACACACACACACACACACACACACACACACATATATATATATATATATATATATATATATATATCTCAGTTTCTTAATCCATTCAACTATTGATGGGCATCTGGGCTTGTTTCATAGCTTAGTTGGTTTGAATTATGCTGCTATAAACATTTGCGTGGCTGTGGACCTATAGTATGTAGATTTTAATTTCTTTGGATAAATACCAAGGAGAGGGATAGCTGGGTCATATGGTGGTTCCATCCCTAGTTTTTTTGAGAAAATTCAATACTTTGTCAGAGTCATTGTACTAATTTGCAGTCTCACAAACAATGTTACCTTTTCCCCCACACCCACATCAGCATTTATTATTATTTGTATTCTTGATCTTAGCCATTATGACTGGAGTGGAAAGGAAATCTTAGTAGACATTTGATTTGCATTTCCCGGATTGTTAGAGATATAGAACATTTTTTCATATATTTGTTGGCATTGTTTCTTCTTTTGAGAAATGCCTATTTAGTTCTTTTACCGATTTATTGATTAGGTTTTTTGCTTTATCTACATATATTTATTTGTTTCTTTGTTAATTTTATTCACATATATCAATTTTAGATATTAATGATGTTTAATGTTATATTTCCTGACTTTTCGTATGTATTCTTTCTTTGTGTCTTCTTTAAAATTTTTCTCTCTCACTTTTATATTACTAAATTTTTGTTGTGGAGTCCATGGAATATTTTTGGATTACAATCATGACATATAAAAATATTTAATTTTTCTTTTGCAACATGGTACTCTTTTCTAAAAAAAAACTGTATATGCACAGAAAAATCAAAGGCGGTAGAATCCCAACCCTGTACAGTTTCTTTATTGCTAACATTTTATGTTTATGTGATATGTATAACCATTAATGAACACATAAGGAAGCATTATCATATAAAGTCTACATTTTACTGAGGTAAACATAGTTTTCACTACTGCCATCTGATCTATGATACAATCCAGATCACCACATCACAGTAAATAGTCATGTCTCATGTATTCCTCTTGGAGCTAGAAGTTTCTCAGGCTGGGATGATATATGTATTGATTAAAGTACTAAGAGATAAGTCATTATTTTCACCTACATAAATTTTTAGTGCTTTTTCTTATTTGTGAAAATTCAGAACAGAACTACCATCAGTATTAGTTTGATTATGCTTGAAGAAGTATCATTAATAATTGTTGTAGTTCAGTTCTTTGGGTGATAAGTTTTTCAAAAGCTTTATATCTGAGAAGTATTTTATCTGTCTTAATTTTTGAATACTGTTTATTTTTTCTCTTACTGGAAAAATAACTCTAGGATGACAGATTTTTGCTTTCTTTCTAACATTTTAAAGGAGATAATACACTGGATTCTAAATTGCATTATCTCTGAGGAGAAATTTGATGATGTTTGTTTTTTCTTCTGTCTCATATTTCTCTTTTCTCTTCTTATTTTTCATCTTATTGGTCTCCTTAACATGCTTTTGAACAATTTGATAATGATGTGCCTTCATGTTATATTTCTACTTCTTGGAGGTCTTTGAGCTACTTGAGTTTTAGATTTTTATATTGTATCTAATTTATAAAGTTTGTTGCCATGGTTTTCTTGCAAAGTGTTTTTGCTGAACCTTCTTTTAACCCACCTCCTTCAGAAATTTTAATAGCAACACTTTATTCTATTTGAAAATCTCCCAAAGCTCATCTATGTTCTGTTGAAGTTTTTGTTTTCTTTTTCTTTGTGTATCTTATTTTGGGTAGTTTTATTGCTAGGTCATCAAGTTTACTAATTCTTACTACCATAATATCTAATGACATCAGTTTATTTTTCTTTGCAAACATTATAGTTTTAACCAGAAGATCTAATATTTTAAAACTTTTAAGTCTATAAGTAGGCTAGCAGTTATTCTAAAAATTTGAAAATAGTTAATTCAGATAAAATAACTGTCAAATTATCATTTTTCTTAAATATGTGATCCACTTTTTTTTTTTTCTGAATTTATCTTAAGATATTCATGATTCCTTTCACTATCAGTTAGATTTTCCTCATCTTTTGCATTCATGGTAAGTTTCAACTGGATATCTTACATTGGAAATTAGGTCTTATCATGGATGTTTTGTATAGTTAGAACTATTCCTTTATGCCCTCTGTTGCAAAATTTAATTACTTGAATAAATAATGTGTTCTTTTTGAGTGTTACTTTGTGACCTAGGATTGAGAGTAATGGTCATTTAAGTTTAATTCTACCTTCTACTATACTTCTGAGTACTCTAGCCAATATTCCATAATTTTTCAGTTTATCTAATATTTTTGAGGGGGAAAGTCATCGTTTCTGGCCCTGTGTGAGGTTGGGGGATAATTTTCTGTATTGCTTTTTGTGATTTCTTCTTATCCTCAGACAGTGTCTTTACATGTATATTGCAATTAAAATCAGCGGAAAACTGGATCTTTGAAAAGCTCTCTCTTTTCAGTTTCACTACCTGAATTCTCTGTCTCATAATCTGTAGCTACTTTTGCCTCCACGCATTTACAGTTCTGTCTCACCTCAGGGACACAGACAGACTCTATCTGGTTTACTTTTCCAAGCTTTGTAGCCTCTTTAGGCACTAAACTGGGGGAATCATTAATTACCCCATTATTATATATATGTATGTATATATATACATATATATATTCTATTTTTATTTTAGTAGTAATTATCCTTCATTCTCTGATTATAAGATATGGAGAAATATATATATATATATATATATATATATAGAGAGAGAGAGAGAGAGAGAGAGAGAGAGAGAGAGAATGAAGAATAAGGAAGGAGGAGGAGGAGGAGGAGGAGGAAAGGGAGGGAAGGGAATTTAAGTGAATAAGAGAAAAGGATAAACATAACTATAACCCTTTAATATGTGCTCACAAAGACTCAGAACAATTCTCCAAAAGGAAATCTAGGTATAATTATATAGAAGAAAATATTTTAAATAAGGTACCAGAAAGAAACATGGAAAAAAAAAAAAAAAAACACTCAACAAATGTTAACAAAATACTAACTTTTTATAGGTGCTGATTGGAAATATATAATAGAAACTGTATACTCATATGTAAGTACATTTAATGAGATAAAATTGCATGTTGTACATATCTTTATTTCATTACTAAATATATAGAAGAAAGTACAATATTTATTATTTTAAACTAGCTAACAATAATTTTGTTATTAGCTACTGCATTCTGCTACCTAGTGAAATGTTCTTTGGTATCTATTTATTTACAAATATTTTCCTATGATATTTTATTTTAAATTCAACAAAATGTATATTTTCATAGCTTTTCACCTATTTGCATTTCTATATCTTGGATAATATTAGTATAAAGCATAATAGTGCTTATTTTATACTAAATAGAACACTTTTTTCCATGGATTATTCTTGAGAATATGAAGAACTAAATGAATCATTCAATTGCCTCAGAGAAACAATTAAATTATAACTTTAATCTGCTGCCATTCTGAAATGCACCCATCATAACTTATCTAATATAGTATTATTTTTGCTATTCCAGGCTAATTACTTTCTATGCTTCTATAGTTTAAGAAGAAAAACATGTCTCAAGAGGTTGAGGCAAAAAAATTACAAGTTCAAAGTCAATCTTAGCATCTTAGAGAGACCCTAAGCAATTTTTGAGACTCTGTCTCAAAAATAAAAGGGTTGAAAATCTGGTGATGTACCTCATTGCTAAACCCTTTGGTTCAATTTAAGGTACCAAAAAAAAAAAAAAAAAAAAAAAAAAAGAAGAAGAAGAAGAAGAAAATGAAAATAATATTAATAATATTCAATATAATTAAAAATTTTAAAAATATTTTAGGAATAAACTAAAAATTGTTTTCATACTTATGTCATTATTTAATTCTAATGTAAATAAATACCTTTTTATTTTATTGATTCTTTTTAATTATACATAACATTAGTATTCATTTTGACAAAATGATAAAAGTATGGGATAAAATCTGTTCTAATTCAGTCCCCAGTGTCCCCTTTCCCCCTTCTCATTCCTCCCCTTATTCCTTTCCTTCTATTCTGCTTATTTTTCTGCTATAAATAGCCAGCTTTTTTTCAATTAATGTCTTGTATATCCACAAATTAGTGTCTGTATGTCCACAAGAGGCTAATTTGCTTAAATTTTAATGTCTCATTATAACACATTCTAATATTTTTCAAAAAGTCAAAACCGAAGAAATTCTTTGTTATCAATTTCAGTCTTGAATATGGATTGATTGGTACATAATTCTTTCTTAACTTTTTATATTGATTCATTTAACTGGTATTTATATGATTATACTTCAATTGACATTTATTCAATATATTTTATATAAATGACTATAAACTTTGGACAAAGTATTAATAATTCTTAGAGTAGCATATGCTATTTAAATCATACTAACATATTCCTGAAATATATAACACAAAAATATATTTTCAGTGGCAAATAACAATTAATTAAAAAAAAATTATCCCCTAATATTTTTTGTTGATTTTGTCAAAATATATCAAGTTACATGCAAATTTACGTCTATATATACATGTATATTCATATACATAGCCTACTAAATACATAAAATATGTTATTATACTTTGTATTTTTCCATAAAACCTCACCCCTGAAAATTCCTTCTGAATATTATATATGTCTAACTCATTATTGTATACACAGAACAATATTTCATTTGGGTATATCAAAAAAAACAAAACTCACATTCTAACAAAAAATTAAGTTGTCTTTGCCTTTTTCACTCAAAAAGAAGAAAATTATGCTTTGAATGTTTTCTGTAGATTCTATTGAGTATTTCTATAGGATAAATTCATACAAATTGCTGGATTAAATCCCATATATGTCTTAAACATGTATGACTAGTAAAGTAGTGATTTTTAGTTCATTTAAGAATGTTGTGCAGGCTTGGTGATGCACACCTATAATCCCAGCACACACCTGAAATCCCAGCAGCCCAGGAAGCTGAGCGAAGAGGATTGTGAGTTCAAAGCCAGCCTCAGCAATGGTGAGGTGCTAAGCAATACAGTGAGACCCTGTCTCTAAATAAAAATACAAAATAGGGCAGGGGTATGTGGCTCAGTGGTTGAGTGCCCCTGAGTTCAATCACTGATACCAAAACAAATGAAGAAAAAAACAAACGTTTGATTCTTCCAAGCTTTATATTTTTTGTGCTATAATGCTAGAAAATCATCTAGATTTCATTCACGGTCTACCAGATTCACTATACAGGAAATGAGAAATTAACAAATAAGATCCTTTCTTATTATAACCCTGTAGTAGTTTGATGTTTGTATAGCCTAACTTCAAACCCAGTGAAGACTGATGTGCAGGAGCTTTGATCCTAGAGACATGAATTTCTTTCGGGAACAAAGTTTGAAACTTGTAAACTGATAAATTACAAAAAATGAGTGGTGGACTACACCAGCAGAATGGGGGGGGGGGAGAGAGAGAGAGAGAGAGAGAGAGAGAGAGAGAGAGAGAGAAGGGGATGGAGTTGGGAACAGAGAGTGGGAAAGAGAGAGAGAGAGAAAGAGAGTGTTGAGAGAGAAAGAGAGAGCTTGTTGAAAAATGAAAGGAAAAGAGTGTGTTGAAAAGGAGGGAGAAAGAAAGAGAGAGAAAGAGGGAGGGAAGAAGAGAGAGAATTGAATTGGGTCTTGACTTTCAGGGTTTTTATCCCAAGCATGATTGAGGGTTTCCAATGCCCAAGTCAATCTTCTAAAATAATTGTGGCTGAATAAACTGTAAAGCTACCTAGTCATGAAAGCTTGCCTGGAGGAGCAAGGTTAATGCACAGAGAAATTCTCTGGGGATAAACTGCTGGAATAAGGGCTAAGGACAAATTGATAAATGGAATGGCCATCCAGATGAGACATATTCTGCCCTGAATACCTGCAAATGGTATGCCCCAAGGGGTTACATTAAATAAGAGCATTGAAAAGATCCACAGGTGACAAAGCAGGCTTCAAATTTCTTTCACCAAAATCATCCTGAAGTAACATTTTAAATATATGAATTGTTTAAATAACATATTTAAATATATGAATACATTTATTTTTATTTATACTTTTAAAATGAATTTCTCCTGGCTCCAAAACAAGAGGGATTTTGAAAACAACCATTGAGTTCAGGGGTTGTGAAATTGCAAAGATAAGAAATCAATTATAATGACTCTTTTCTATGCTACAGGCTTCTCACTATGAATTAAATGATATTTAAACCACTAAAAGATAATATTTGAAAAAAATTAAATAAAATTTTCTTTATGGTATCCATGCTTAATTTTAATGTAATTAGTGTATTAATATAGGTAACATGCATTTTGCTGTTATACTGTGAAAAGTAAAAAGCAGTTATGATATGCTATTTTGTTCTAAATATTTTACATACTCTCGTGGATGGTCCTGTCTAATATTTGCCTTCCCTGGCAGTTCAGATCCAACCACAGAACATTATGGAATAGAAAAAAACATTTCAGTCAAACTACAGAAAAATTTTAAGCCACATTTTTAGTACAAAGTTTCTCCAAGGGTTCAGTTAAAGCAGTTGCCAGACATATCTTGCAGCTCAGCTGGATGATTTTGCTTACTTTTGCTCCCTCACACAAGTGTTAAACTTACAAACGCTTAAAACATCAAACAAGTAGGGTGCTGTGGCACATGCTTGTAATCCCAGTTCCTCTGGGTGATGAGGCAGAGGATTGTGAGTTTGAAGCCTGCCTCAGCTACTTACCGAGACCCTAAATAACTCAGTGATAAATAAAATATAAAAAAAGGGCTGGGGATGTGGCACATTGGTTAAGTGTCCCCGGGTTCAAACCCTGGTACCAAAGAAAAAAACAAGAAAGACATGATGAAAACTAAAATTTGTCTCAGAGTCTGCAATGGAAAAACCTAACCATCTAACCTATAAAATACACAATAACTAATTTAATAATAAATCAACTTGCCATTGTGTAAACTATTAATATTTCCATTTCAAGGAAAGGAAAGTAGACATGCATTTATTTTCCAATAATTAAATGAATATATAAGTATGGTAACTGTTTCCAAAATGTTTGTAAACTAATATGTTAGGAAATTTTGAAAAGTACTCTAGTGAACATCCCTATGAGGGAAAATATTTTTCTGACTTATTAAACACTTGCATATGAATAAGGAACATTTTTGCAAGAACATATACTTTTAAAAGTTTCCTGCCTGCTCATTTTTGACAAAAAAGAAAACATGTCTGTCATATTTAAGCATTTAGTCTTGACAATTATTTAAAATTTTAGAATTTTCTACTGTTTATCTGATACATTTTCATAGTACCAAAGTTTTTCTTATCAAAATTAAAATTTAAATACCTTCCTTAATTCTTCTTGTTTTGACTTAACTAAATGTCATCTACTAGATTTAAGACCCAAAAATATACATCAGCTGTTTGAACCTGGATTGGCCCTGAAATCCATGTCAACACAAGAAAGTCTTATTTGTTGATCTGAAAAATTCAGCTGCAGTCTACTTGCTCTTTTGAATAGTGATTATCTTGCCATTAACTCTTGAATTCAGTATATTTCTACTGCATGATGGTATCATTGACAGATGTGTCTTCCAACTCACTTTAGTGTAGAAAGAGAAAGAAAAAAAATATAAATCAACCCAGAAGTCATACATTCTATTATTATTTTGTCATCATCTTCTCCTCCTCCACTTCCTCCTCCAACCCCTCCTCCACCTCCTCCACCATCTCCTCCTCCTCCTTCTTCTCCTCCTTCCCCTCCTCCTTCTCCTTCTCCTTCTTCTCTTTCTTCTCCTCCTTCTTATTTTTCTTCTTCTTCCGCTTCTCTTCTTCTTTTTTTTCTTCTGGGGGAGGGGATACAAAGAATGCGGTTCTAAGTTCAAGAGGCCAGGGAAGCATAGTCTTCTGTGGTGCTTCCCAGAAGTAGAAGAAATCAGGTATTGGTGTGTGGTGATTTGTCTGTAATTCTTAATCCAGACCAGCCCTATGATTTACATGGTGCTTCTTCTACTCTGGAAGAATAGAAGTCTCTTTTAATACTCCAATAGTCACATTCCAGCCAGTAAAAGAGTAGAATATGATTGCATCATTCTAAATTCTCCAGTTTTGGGTATTAGTAAATTTTGTATGTCTGTGTCGTAGAAAATCAACTTTAAGGAAGAAAAATTTAGTTTGGCTCATGCTTTCAAAAGTTTCAGTCAAATGTCAGTTAGTTCCTTTGTTTTTGGGTTTATGGTGAGACTGAATATCATGGTAGAAAGTGCACAGTGGAGCAAAGCTGGTCACCTGATGTTATCCAGGTAGTAAAAAGAGAAAGAGGAGGGGATGGTGTCCCAATATTTCTTCCAAGTTCATGCCCCAATGAATTAAGTTCCTGCTACTAGGCCCCATTTCCCAAAGGGTCCAACACCTTCCAGTAATGTCACAGGGTAACAATCAAACCTTTGGCCCCTGAAATTTTGGGTGACATTGCAGATCTAAACTGTCATTCTGAGTAAAGAATATACCATTTTTAACACATGGAACCAGAACATATACATTTTCCCCTTTTCCATTAACATGTTTTGTCAAAATAAATAATTATTAGCTCATGTCCAAAGAGTTAAAATGAAGTAAATTGTATTAAAGATCCTCTAGTGGATCTTTTGAAAATTATTTTCATACAACTATCTTCTAATAATCTTTTTAAAAGCTTCACAATTGAACAACAAAATCATATCTTGAATATTACAAGTTCTCAATAGCTGTTTGCTTAAGGATTGAATATATATTAGTGTGTTGTTGGGACTATGTCTGCCAAGGGGCAAGGTTTTGGCTGCTTACCACGCCCTAAAGGACCGGGGCTAAACCAAGGGGTGTGGCTATGACGTAGCGTGAGAGACTGAACCGCCTTGCTTGCTGATTGGTTAGTTCTAGGCCTATTTAAGTAAAATGTTTGTTCAATAAATCTGAGTTTTTCTGGCATCCCGCGTGCGATACAAAACTCCCTGGGTGTGGCGTGTTTCTGCTCATCAGGCAGAGGTAGGCACCTAGCGATTTCTGTCCTTAAGATCACCTCGCCGGGTGAGTTGCAGTTTTTCCTGCAGGCAGGAAAAACCCCCTTTTAGGGCCCAAAAAGGGAAGTGCAACTTAGAGCCCGGCTCCATTCATACCCCAGCAGCCCCTGGCAGTGTGTCTTGAAAACATAGTTAAAAGTGCAGAAGATGTGTTTCCTATTTCAGAGAACTATTAATATTCCAATGCTTTCAAAATTGCAATCATGTATCTCAACAATTAGATACAGTTACAATTTAGGGAACAAAAGACTGTAATTTACAAGACTGAAATACTGAATTAAATTGAATATTATAAACATGTACCAAGTGTAATCTAAGTACAAGACACAAAAATTATAAAACATTTAAAAGATATACTATCAATCTTTTTTTTCTTTAAAAAATATTTTCTTTAATAAAGTTACAAGAATACAAATGAAAACCTTCTAAACTGTCATGTAATATGAATTATTATACCTTTGATATGAGAAAGCATTAGAAAATTTAAATATCACTACATTAAGAATAAAATAAATGACTGTTTCTTTAAATATAACAATCTTTGCATATCAGACACAGAATAGTTTATTTCTAATGTCATTCTTAACTACTGAAATTTTATGATATCAATAAACCAAATGTCTAAATATATTGTAAAGACAGACAAAACTCAAACTTTCCTTATGGGTCAGAAGTTGCCTTGGGCATACATGTTATATACCAATAATTTTATTATTTATTCAGCTATAGATCATTTTTATTTGGCTTGAAATCTAGGCACTTCATCTTGCTCTGCTCTACTGCCCTCAGTTGAGGATCAAAAAATGTTTTTATCTGATTGTCTATATATAAAAGACATTGTCTGATGCTATTAGCTCTAATCACCTATAGAAAAAAACTTGGCCAGCAATCCATGACTTCCTGCTTCCCAGCCTGACTTTCCAACTGTTCCTTCTGTGAAGGTATATTTGCAGCATAGTGGGTAATTGATAGAAACCTTAAGATGAAAAGATTTGATGTTAATATAATAGAGGTTAAACCATTCTCAGACAGTGATATACCCCAACCACAGGAAGAAAGAGTAATGCAGAGACAGATTGATGTTATTGAAGTTAACTGGGTTGAGACAGATGATCAGGACAACAAAAACTGGGAGGAAGCTGAATCTAAGTACAAGAAAAGATTCTGATGATAAATATCTCAAAGTTTTCATGCTCTGTAACTACCCTCTACTCCACTAGAAAAATTGAACAAATGTTGAACATGTATAGGTTGATTTTGATTTTCAAAAACATATATTATAGACTGGCATCATTATTATGTTTGTTAAGTCAAAAACTGTATGCTTGGTGCATATTTATACTAAGGAAGAAATCTGAAAGGACAGCTGAAAATGTTAAGTACTTTCTCAAACACTCCAACATTTATATTTGTCTTCATATACTAATATTGACATTCTGTCACTAAGGAAAGTCAGCATAAGGAAGAGGGTTTATTACACTCTTGCAGCTTGCCTTCCATCCCTTTAGACTTCATTAACCCAGTGAGATCTAACTGGACCTACAAGTAGCCTGAAGGCTGTGGTTAAAACTTATGCAGACATACACCTTGCTGTGTCTCAATGAAAGAATGCCCCTGGAAATAAAATATAAGGAAGAAGACTAGTGAAAATTCAGGGAAACACTACATAAAGTGACTTTTCTAGAAGCAAAGGAAGAAGTGGGACAATGTCCCAGTGGAGATGACATAGAAGCATGCAATACAATTGGGTGCATGAAGAAATTCTGAAAAAGAAAAATCTAAATTTCAATTCTAGGCACTTGCACACCAAGATCTGAAATATCAAAGTATATGATTGCAAATTATAATTACCTCTCTAACAGTAAATTGAAAAAAAAATAAAAACTCAGTTTTTCTACCTAGCATTTATTGATACATATCACTACAATAACATCCACAGAGTAAGTCCTACTCAAATCAATAGCTGTTTAGTCATGTACTAATATGTGTGAACAGCCTGTGGAGGGCAAGAAGGAGATGCATATTTAAGGTGAGACATAGAGGATCAAGGTGAGGGAGGACAACAATGTTTATGGTGTTATAAATTCTGACTTGATTTGTTATTATGTATATAATAAAAAATACTCGAAAAATGATCAAATGTGTAGAAAATCATGAGAAAATATTAAATAAAATATTACATGCATAAGCCTTTGTCCAGTAAATTATTAATAATTATCTATGTGCTTTATATTGCTCATCTCTCTCTTCTCAGTCATTTTCTTCTTTCTCTCTCCCTCTTTGTTTCTACACACATACCATCTCTCACAGACAGAGACACATGATTTTAGATCCATTCAAGAAGTTGAATACATTGTGGACCTGTATCCTGGTGTACATAAATGTATCATTGCTAACAATTAAATCTGAAGTTACCAAACAGTATAATTACATTTCATGGAGTTTACTGCCTATAGCTCAACTTTTTCATTTGACCCAATAATGTTTGTTATAAGCAGCATCCATACATTATTGGACCAAATTCACGTATAGTATATAGAGATAAAAGGAGGCATGGTGTTTGGTGTAAAACATTCCAACATTTGAGTGTAGGAAGAGATCACTCTGCTATGTCACCACAATTTTCAATAGTCTAAATTTGGGGGGAAGCACATGTAGGAGATTTATATGTGTGTATGTGTGTGTGTGTGTGTGTGTGTGTGTGTGTGTAGGGCAGCATGGAAGACAGAATTTAATAAAGTTGAATGCAGTGAAATTCAACTGTTTTGTTTTCCCCATAATGTCTTTCTAGAATAATAAAAAAACATAGAGGATAAAAGATATGTATAATATAATTTTATATATATATGCATATATATGTATTCAATAATATATACATATTTAATAAAAATGAGGCAATTATTTGTATTTTAACTGTTCCTAGCATCAAGTTTCTCAACCAATGGATTCATGAAAATCTTTATGAAACATCTGCATATTAATCAATAATGCATTCATTTATTTTGCAGAAATTAATGCAACAATCAAAACCACTCTAAGATTTTATATCACTCCAGTCAGAATGACAGCTATCAAAAACACAAACAATAAATGTTGGAGAGGATGTGGGGAACAAAGCACAATCATACATTGCTGGTGGGACTGCAAAATGGTGCAACTGTTATGGAAAGCAGTATGGAGATTTCTTGGAAAGCTGGGAATGGAACCACCATATGACCCAGCCATCCCACTCCTGGGTCTATTCCCAAAGGACTTAAAAACAGCATATTACAGTTGAAACCACTTTTTACCGTGACGAGTTCTTGCTCCCCGAACGCTGAAGAATAACGCCGAAGAAGCACTCCGAGGCAAGCGTAGAGTGGAAAGTGGACAGCTTTATTGAAAGGATAGCAAAAGACTTCTCCCAGAAGGAGAAGGGGACCTGGAAACCAGGAATCCAAAGGGAGGAGAGGCTTTCTCCCTTTTATATCTGAAATCTTTCTTTTGTCCCTTTCATGTTCCCTATCTCTGTCCTTCCTGGGACAGGGAACAGGAATGTCAAAAGATGTGACACCAGAGGGCCCATGGTGGGTGTGAGATTTATGGGAAGGGTTTAGGGCTAGTTGATTAGCATCTAGCATCTCCGTTTACTGGAAGTTGTTTCATTATCATTCCATAAGATGAGTCCTAACTTTGAACATTAACCATCTTATCTCTCTTGGAGTTACTCTTTGTTTTTCCAGGACTCAGGCTGACTCCATTTTCCTTATGGACTCCATGTTCTTTATGAAACTCAATGTTAGACCCGATTTGCCTGACTACACTCACTACCTAGCTTTAAATCTGGCTTCATTCCCCCCTGTAATTTCAGGAACTCCTTACTGCTGTAAAGACATGGGACGATGACCGAATCTAACTTCTTCGAGCTGAGAGGGGGCGAAGTGGGGTGAGCAGTTTGGAGTCCCCGTTTAAAAATCGGGTCTATCAAGTGGTCCACGATAGAAGTCCAATTGAGAGTCAATAGGCTGAAGGGCCATTTGAGCGACTGGTGGTCTATAAGAGAAACAAGAATTTATGAGTACTGGAATGAGATTAATGCAACAATAAATGCCACAGCACAAGAATATACCAATGAGTATGATGAGGACAACAGAGACTAGCAATGTTTTCCACCATGAAGTACCAGAAAACCAGGAACTAAAATATTGTCCCCATGACATGGCTGGTGAAGACATGGCTTCTATCTGAGCATGCAAGTTTTTAAGAATTTTAGTCACATTGCCAGAACTGTCAGGGATGTAAACACAGCATTCAGTTTTAATAATGGCACAAGTACCGCCTTGGGCTGCAGTGAGGACATCTAAAGCCATACGGTTTTGTAGGATGGCCTTTCTCATAAGCGTTACTTCAGTGTTAAGGAGAGAAATACTTTCCTCAACCTCAAGAAGCACGGTCTGGGTGTTTCCACGTGCCACATTACATCCTCTAAACCAATATGTGGAATAAACAGTGAAGCTAGATGATCATACCAATGAAACACAGATCATCCCCATCAGTGTTTGAGATTGGGGAGGTTTGCTGGTTGTTCTATATTTGGGGTCCATCTCCCTTGCATCCAGGGATACCCAATAGTACATCTTCCTAACCAGCCTGGGGGAAGCCAGGGCCACAAGTTGGTACCACACATCCATTGTGTTCCATTGGGTGCTGGCCAAATAACTCTAGGTCTAGAAATCCAGTTTGTCCCAAACCAATCATTAGCTTGTAAAATCACAATTTGTTGGCATTGTGATTCTGGCGTCCATCCTAATTCTCGAGTAGCATTAGGCCATTTGTCATAGGTATGGTTTCGCTGCTCCCAACAGATTGGAGCTTCTTGGTTTAGATGCCCAATGGTGGGAGTAAGCCATAAGTTTCCATCCTAATTCTCGAGTAGCGTTAGGCCATTTGTCATAGGTATGGTTTCGCTGCTCCCAACAGATTGGTGCTTCTTGGTTTAGATGCCCAATGGTGAGAGTAAGCCATAAGTTTCCATCCCAAATCTGATAGTAACCATCTTTATGCCTGTGACATATTGATGGTGCCGATGGCAGAGGGTGAGAGCTGGATGGGCCTACATGGGACTTAATAGTGGTAGAAGTCTGAAGATTGGTCTGTTCTAAGGTGAAAATCTTTCCATGACTGGTTGTGATAAAGTTTCATTTATAGGCCATAAATTAACATTGGCACGGGAAGCAGTTTGTAAAGAAGGTCTTTCTTCCCTTTGTTCCTTTCCAAATAGGATCTAGGTTTGGGAGTTTGAGGGTATGGTCTTGATCATAACTAGGTCTCCAGGCTCATACAGAGGTGGAGAAGTAGCTGACTCTGATAGGGGATATTTACTAATTTCAGCTTGAAATTTAACCAACTTTGTGATATGAGCCACTAAATCTGCAGTTTCCTGATCTTTGACGATGTCATTCCTTAAAAATGGCCTCCCATATAAAAGCTCAAATGGGCTGAGCCCTAATTTCTTTGGGGTGTTCCTAATTCTGAGTAGTGCTAATGGAAGCACCTTAGGCCATGGGTAGTGGGTTTCCTGAGTGAGTTTTCTTAGATGCCTTTTTAAAATGTCATTAGTTTTCTCTACCTTTCCTGAGGACTGAGGTCTCCATGCACAATGGAGATGGTATTTAATTCCTAGGGCCTTGGATATTCCCTGAGTAACAGCTGCCTTGAAAGCTGCTCCATTATCACTTTGTAGATTGCGAGGCAGCCCAAATTGTGGGATTATTTCCTGTAATAAGGCCTTGACTACTTCTCCTGCCTGTTCAGTTCTGGAGGGATAGGCTTCTATCCATCCGGTAAAAGCATCTACCATCACCAGTAAATATTGGAATCCATTGCTCTTGGGCATGTGGGTAAAATCAAGTTGCCATTCTTCCCCAGGTAACTGCCCTGTCCTTTGTAATCCTGGGGGCTTCTTGGCAGAGTTAAGTGGGTTATTTCTTTGGCACATTTCACAGGCCTTGACTATTTGATGGATAGTCTTTGGAATATTTTTTTCTTCAAATATCTCTCGAGTTAATTTAAGATTATTTTCTTCTCCTAGGTGGAAAGATTGGTGTAGGGTGTATAAAATCTTCCATTGGGAACTAGCAGGTAAATAAAGCTTGCTGTCTTCTATTTGAATCCACCCTGAGGGTAAGAGGCTACCTCCTTTAGATAAGGCCTGGTGTGTTTCCTCCTGAGTATACTGAGGTCTTAAGTTTTGAAAGTAAATCTTGTCCCAATAAAGGAGTGGGGCACTCTGGAACTATCAGGAATGCATGAGAAAACATCATCCTGTCCCACTCACAACTCAGTGGGGGAGTGAACTTTCTAGTTATACACCTTCCAGACACTCCTTGCACTGTCATGGTTTTAGAGGAAAGGGGTCCAGAGTACGTCGTGAGAACAGAATAACTGGCACCAGTATCTAAGAGGAAGTTGACCTCTTGGCTCCCTACAGAGAAGCAAACCCGGGGTTCATGTGTGGTGATAGGAGTTACGGGAGCCAGAATCCACGCCGGGCCCCATCAGGCCTGTGTGGGAGAGTCTGGCCTCAAGGACCTACGCCCCTCAGGACAGTCACTCTTCCAGTGGTTGCCTTGACACTTAGGGCAGGGCTTCGGAGGTGGCCGCTTTGCTTGTGGGCACTCCCGCTTGAAATGTCCTTCTTCTCCACAATGGAAACAAGTCCCTTTTGTGGATTGGGGAGCATTTCTCACTCCTTTTCCACCCTGGGAGCTTACTCCTTTAAGAGCTAATACCAGCGTCTCAGTCTTTTTTCTGTCTCTGCGTTCTTTCACCCTTATTTCCTCCAGGTCTCTATTATAAAAGACAGAAGTAGCAAGTTGGAGGATATCACCTAAAGACTGATCAGGGCCATATGCCAATTTTTGTAACTTCCTCCGAATGTCTGGGGCCGACTGGGTGATAAATTTGTCCTTTAAAATTATGTGGCCCTCTGCGGATTCAGCATCCACAGTGGTGTGCTTTCTCATCGCCTCCCTGAGTTTCTCCATGAAGATAGCAGGACTTTCCTGTGGGCCCTGAATAATTTCTGACATCTTAAAATAGTTAATGGGCTTTTGCTTAACTCTTCTAAGTGCCTCAAGAATTAGCATTTGAAAGTGACTAAGTTTCCAAGCATCTTGTTCATCATTTGGGTCCCAATCAGGATCGTTCCTGGGAACTGCCTGTGCTTCTGATGGGTAATTGGGTTTGCTTCTAGTCTGTGCTGCCGGGGCATGAGCAAGGTGTAAGTCATCCCCAAATTGCTCGGCTGCTCTTAAGGCAGCTTCCTTCTCATTAGAAGTTAAAGTCTGGTTGAGTAACAGCATAATGTCTTTCCAGATAAGGTCAAACACCTGGCATATGTTTTGAAATACCTCAATATATTTATCTGGGTCTTCTGAGAATCTCCCTAAGTCAGTTTTTATCTGTCTTAAGTCTTGAAGGGAGAAGGGAGTATGTACTTTGACTGGTCCAAATTCTCCTCCTGGCATCTCCTGGAGGGGTCCATTGGGACAGATGGAGAGAGTCCAGGGTATGGGGGACAGGAGGGCTGCTGCTGGACATCAGCAGAGAATGAAGATTTGGGGTGTCCTCCTGATTCCTTCTCCTCGACAGGTGGTTTCTTAGGATACTCTCCCTTCATAGCAGAGATCATAGCTAAGTCTAATTTACACTGCTGACACAATTGGGGGTCTTCCCTTAGGGCAAAGAAAGCCTGAACATACGGCACCTCCCCCCATTTCCCTTCCTTTTTGCAAAATCTATCAAGCTGCAAAATCGTATTGAAATTGATACTTCCCTCTGGTGGCCAGGATTCTCCATCAGGGAGTTTGTATTGAGGACAGGCCTCACGGCAGAAGAAAATGAGGCGCTTTTTCTTGAGTGTCTGTGGGTCAAACTTATTCCAGTTTTTCAATATGCAGGTAAGTGGTGTACCCAGCATATTGGAGAGAGAAGCTCCCATCTGGAGTAAGAGAAAAAACAGGACTCAGGCACCCGCGCCAAAGAGAACTGTTCCTATTAGGGACGTCTCCCTATCTCTAGAGCTTCCTCACGGTCCAGAAAACCCGTCTCTCATCACCTGGCTTTGCCAAAGTCATTTCTGGCCTCCTTTGGCAAAGTGCTGGGGTCTCGGTCTGCCCTGTGCCAAAGACCCTAGGAGGATTCAGACTTAAGGGCATTACTGCTTTCCTCCTTGCCACTATAAAAACCCATAACATAAATTCGCCTATTTTCTTGTTAATCTACTTTGCTCTGTGCATTAAAGGGATCTCTTGCAAGGTGAAAGGGGAGACATCTACTGGTTGTAAAGTATACCACCTTTCCTATCGGAGGGACCCTGGAAAGGTTGAACTTTAGCCCCTGGCCACTTACAAAGAACACATCACATTTTAAACATCAGAATGAAATCAACCTATACATGCAAGATAAATATAAACATCTCCTACAAATCATCTTAAGTCTTTCTCACATTCCTACAGCCTGAATTGCTAGCATTATGATCGGCGATGCAAAGGGAACATCCAGGAGGGAGTGGATGCGGGGTGGGGGAATGTGTGCTGGCCCACACGGAGGCAATTTGTAATTGGGGCTTTCCCTCAGCGCCATTCGTCTACCGATCACCCAGATACCCCTAAGGGCTGTTGGGAGAGGGCTCAAGGGGAGGAACCTTAGGAATACGTCTGAGTGTGGCCCAGACCTGAATTCCGCAGTTGTTCCAACTCTCTCCTCCATCTCCACGCATCTGAGGTAAATTAGGACTTGGGACGCTGTGTACTCACGCCAAATGCTCTCTGGGCCTGGACAGAAAAGTAGGAAACGGCTTTGGCAGAGCCCAACATGCCTGTTCTGTCCAGAACAGGTGATTGGGAACTGTCTAGGCCGAGAAACCTCTCACCCGAGTCTTGAAGAGTGGCGGCTGCACTAACTGCATTTAAGTAGCCAACGGGTGCCCACTTTCCCATCAGAAAGAAAAAGAGACAGATGCACCTCGACTGATTTGGGGTGCATTAAGAAGAGCTTACCTCGTGTAGTTTATCTCGGTGGAACCTCCAATATGAAACCACTTTTTACCGTGACGAGTTCTTGCTCCCCGAACGCTGAAGAATAACGCCGAAGAAGCACTCCGAGGCAAGCGTAGAGTGGAAAGTGGACAGCTTTATTGAAAGGATAGCAAAAGACTTCCCCCAGAAGGAGAAGGGGACCCGGAAACCAGGAATCCAAAGGGAGGAGAGGCTTTCTCCCTTTTATATCTGAAATCTTTCTTTTGTCCCTTTCATGTTCCCTATCTCTGTCCTTCCTGGGACAGGGGACAGGAATGTCAAAAGATGTGACACCAGAGGGCCCATGGTGGGTGTGAGATTTACGGGAAGGGTTTAGGGCTAGTTGATTAGCATCTAGCATCTCCGTTTACTGGAAGTTGTTTCATTATCATTCCATAAGATGAGTCCTAACTTTGAACATTAACCATCTTATCTCTCTTGGAGTTACTCTTTGTTTTTCCAGGACTCAGGCTGACTCCATTTTCCTTATGGACTCCATGTTCTTTATGAAACTCGATGTTAGACCCGATTTGCCTGACTACACTCACTACCTAGCTTTAAATCTGGCTTCATTCCCCCCTGTAATTTCAGGAACTCCTTACTGCTGTAAAGACATGGGACGATGACCGAATCTAACTTCTTCGAGCTGAGAGGGGGCGAAGTGGGGTGAGCAGTTTGGAGTCCCCGTTTAAAAATCGGGTCTATCAAGTGGTCCACGATAGAAGTCCAATTGAGAGTCAATAGGCTGAAGGGCCATTTGAGCGACTGGTGGTCTATAAGAGAAACAAGAATTTATGAGTACTGGAATGAGATTAATGCAACAATAAATGCCACAGCACAAGAATATACCAATGAGTATGATGAGGACAACAGAGACTAGCAATGTTTTCCACCATGAAGTACCAGAAAACCAGGAACTAAAATATTGTCCCCATGACATGGCTGGTGAAGACATGGCTTCTATCTGAGCATGCAAGTTTTTAAGAATTTTAGTCACATTGCCAGAACTGTCAGGGATGTAAACACAGCATTCAGTTTTAATAATGGCACAAGTACCGCCTTGGGCTGCAGTGAGGACATCTAAAGCCATACGGTTTTGTAGGATGGCCTTTCTCATAAGCGTTACTTCAGTGTTAAGGAGAGAGATACTTTCCTCAACCTCAAGAAGCATGGTCTGGGTGTTTCCACGTGCCACATTACATCCTCTAAACCAATATGTGGAATAAACAGTGAAGCTAGATGATCATACCAATGAAACACAGATCATCCCCATCAGTGTTTGAGATTGGGGAGGTTTGCTGGTTGTTCTATATTTGGGGTCCATCTCCCTTGCATCCAGGGATACCCAATAGTACATCTTCCTAACCAGCCTGGGGGAAGCCAGGGCCACAAGTTGGTACCACACATCCATTGTGTTCCATTGGGTGCTGGCCAAATAACTCTAGGTCTAGAAATCCAGTTTGTCCCAAACCAATCATTAGCTTGTAAAATCACAATTTGTTGGCATTGTGATTCTGGCGTCCATCCTAATTCTCGAGTAGCATTAGGCCATTTGTCATAGGTATGGTTTCGCTGCTCCCAACAGATTGGGGCTTCTTGGTTTAGATGCCCAATTGGGAGTAAGCCATAAGTTTCCATCCTAATTCTCGAGTAGCGTTAGGCCATTTGTCATAGGTATGGTTTCGCTGCTCCCAAACAGATTGGTGCTTCTTGGTTTAGATGCCCAATGGTGAGAGTAAGCCATAAGTTTCCATCCCAAATCTGATAGTAACCATCTTTATGCCTGTGACATATTGATGGTGCCGATGGCAGAGGGTGAGAGCTGGATGGGCCTACATGGGACTTAATAGTGGTAGAAGTCTGAAGATTGGTCTGTTCTAAGGTGAAAATCTTTCCATGACTGGTTGTGATAAAGTTTCATTTATAGGCCATAAATTAACATTGGCACGGGAAGCAGTTTGTAAAGAAGGTCTTTCTTCCCTTTGTTCCTTTCCAAATAGGATCTAGGTTTGGGGAGTTTGAGGGTATGGTCTTGATCATAACTAGGTCTCCAGGCTCATACAGAGGTGGAGAAGTAGCTGACTCTGATAGGGGATATTTACTAATTTCAGCTTGAAATTTAACCAACTTTGTGATATGAGCCACTAAATCTGCAGTTTCCTGATCTTTGACGATGTCATTCCTTAAAAATGGCCTCCCATATAAAAGCTCAAATGGGCTGAGCCCTAATTTCTTTGGGGTGTTCCTAATTCTGAGTAGTGCTAATGGAAGCACCTTAGGCCATGGGTAGTGGGTTTCCTGAGTGAGTTTTCTTAGATGCCTTTTTAAAATGTCATTAGTTTTCTCTACCTTTCCTGAGGACTGAGGTCTCCATGCACAATGGAGATGGTATTTAATTCCTAGGGCCTTGGATATTCCCTGAGTAACAGCTGCCTTGAAAGCTGCTCCATTATCACTTTGTAGATTGCGAGGCAGCCCAAATTGTGGGATTATTTCCTGTAATAAGGCCTTGACTACTTCTCCTGCCTGTTCAGTTCTGGAGGGATAGGCTTCTATCCATCGGTAAAAGCATCTACCATCACCAGTAAATATTGGAATCCATTGCTCTTGGGCATGTGGGTAAAATCAAGTTGCCATTCTTCCCCAGGTAACTGCCCTGTCCTTTGTAATCCTGGGGGCTTCTTGGCAGAGTTAAGTGGGTTATTTCTTTGGCACATTTCACAGGCCTTGACTATTTGATGGATAGTCTTTGGAATATTTTTTTCTTCAAATATCTCTCGAGTTAATTTAAGATTATTTTCTTCTCCTAGGTGGAAAGATTGGTGTAGGGTGTATAAAATCTTCCATTGGGAACTAGCAGGTAAATAAAGCTTGCTGTCTTCTATTTGAATCCACCCTGAGGGTAAGAGGCTACCTCCTTTAGATAAGGCCTGGTGTGTTTCCTCCTGAGTATACTGAGGTCTTAAGTTTTGAAAGTAAATCTTGTCCCAATAAAGGAGTGGGGCACTCTGGAACTATCAGGAATGCATGAGAAAACATCATCCTGTCCCACTCACAACTCAGTGGGGGAGTGAACTTTCTAGTTATACACCTTCCAGACACTCCTTGCACTGTCATGGTTTTAGAGGAAAGGGGTCCAGAGTACGTCGTGAGAACAGAATAACTGGCACCAGTATCTAAGAGGAAGTTGACCTCTTGGCTCCCTACAGAGAAGCAAACCCGGGGTTCATGTGTGGTGATAGGAGTTACGGGAGCCAGAATCCACGCCGGGCCCCATCAGGCCTGTGTGGGAGAGTCTGGCCTCAAGGACCTACGCCCCTCAGGACAGTCACTCTTCCAGTGGTTGCCTTGACACTTAGGGCAGGGCTTCGGAGGTGGCCGCTTTGCTTGTGGGCACTCCCGCTTGAAATGTCCTTCTTCTCCACAATGGAAACAAGTCCCTTTTGTGGATTGGGGAGCATTTCTCACTCCTTTTCCACCCTGGGAGCTTACTCCTTTAAGAGCTAATACCAGCGTCTCAGTCTTTTTTCTGTCTCTGCGTTCTTTCACCCTTATTTCCTCCAGGTCTCTATTATAAAAGACAGAAGTAGCAAGTTGGAGGATATCACCTAAAGACTGATCAGGGCCATATGCCAATTTTTGTAACTTCCTCCGAATGTCTGGGGCCGACTGGGTGATAAATTTGTCCTTTAAAATTATGTGGCCCTCTGCGGATTCAGCATCCACAGTGGTGTGCTTTCTCATCGCCTCTCTGAGTTTCTCCATGAAGATAGCAGGACTTTCCTGTGGGCCCTGAATAATTTCTGACATCTTAAATAGTTAATGGGCTTTTGCTTAACTCTTCTAAGTGCCTCAAGAATTAGCATTTGAAAGTGACTAAGTTTCCAAGCATCTTGTTCATCATTTGGGTCCCAATCAGGATCGTTCCTGGGAACTGCCTGTGCTTCTGATGGGTAATTGGGTTTGCTTCTAGTCTGTGCTGCCGGGGCATGAGCAAGGTGTAAGTCATCCCCAAATTGCTCGGCTGCTCTTAAGGCAGCTTCCTTCTCATTAGAAGTTAAAGTCTGGTTGAGTAACAGCATAATGTCTTTCCAGATAAGGTCAAACACCTGGCATATGTTTTGAAATACCTCAATATATTTATCTGGGTCTTCTGAGAATCTCCCTAAGTCAGTTTTTATCTGTCTTAAGTCTTGAAGGGAGAAGGGAGTATGTACTTTGACTGGTCCAAATTCTCCTCCTGGCATCTCCTGGAGGGGTCCATTGGGACAGATGGAGAGAGTCCAGGGTATGGGGGACAGGAGGGCTGCTGCTGGACATCAGCAGAGAATGAAGATTTGGGGTGTCCTCCTGATTCCTTCTCCTCGACAGGTGGTTTCTTAGGATACTCTCCCTTCATAGCAGAGATCATAGCTAAGTCTAATTTACACTGCTGACACAATTGGGGGTCTTCCCTTAGGGCAAAGAAAGCCTGAACATACGGCACCTCCCCCCATTTCCCTTCCTTTTTGCAAAATCTATCAAGCTGCAAAATCGTATTGAAATTGATACTTCCCTCTGGTGGCCAGGATTCTCCATCAGGGAGTTTGTATTGAGGACAGGCCTCACGGCAGAAGAAAATGAGGCGCTTTTTCTTGAGTGTCTGTGGGTCAAACTTATTCCAGTTTTTCAATATGCAGGTAAGTGGTGTACCCAGCATATTGGAGAGAGAAGCTCCCATCTGAGTAAGAGAAAAAACAGGACTCAGGCACCCGCGCCAAAGAGAACTGTTCCTATTAGGGACGTCTCCCTATCTCTAGAGCTTCCTCACGGTCCAGAAAACCCGTCTCTCATCACCTGGCTTTGCCAAAGTCATTTCTGGCCTCCTTTGGCAAAGTGCTGGGGTCTCGGTCTGCCCTGTGCCAAAGACCCTAGGAGGATTCAGACTTAAGGGCATTACTGCTTTCCTCCTTGCCACTATAAAAACCCATAACATAAATTGGCCTATTTTCTTGTTAATCTACTTTGCTCTGTGCATTAAAGGGATCTCTTGCAAGGTGAAGGGGAGACATCTACTGGTTGTAAAGTATACCACCTTTCCTATCGGAGGGACCCTGGAAAGGTTGAACTTTAGCCCCTGGCCACTTACAAAGAACACATCACATTTTAAACATCAGAATGAAATCAACCTATACATGCAAGATAAATATAAACATCTCCTACAAATCATCTTAAGTCTTTCTCACATTCCTACAGCCTGAATTGCTAGCATTATGATCGGCGATGCAAAGGGAACATCCAGGAGGGAGTGGATGCGGGGTGGGGGAATGTGTGCTGGCCCACACGGAGGCAATTTGTAATTGGGGCTTTCCCTCAGCGCCATTCGTCTACCGATCACCCAGATACCCCTAAGGGCTGTTGGGAGAGGGCTCAAGGGGAGGAACCTTAGGAATACGTCTGAGTGTGGCCCAGACCTGAATTCCGCAGTTGTTCCAACTCTCTCCTCCATCTCCACGCATCTGAGGTAAATTAGGACTTGGGACGCTGTGTACTCACGCCAAATGCTCTCTGGGCCTGGACAGAAAAGTAGGAAACGGCTTTGGCAGAGCCCAACATGCCTGTTCTGTCCAGAACAGGTGATTGGGAACTGTCTAGGCCGAGAAACCTCTCACCCGAGTCTTGAAGAGTGGCGGCTGCACTAACTGCATTTAAGTAGCCAACGGGTGCCCACTTTCCCCTCAGAAAGAAAAAGAGACAGATGCACCTCGACTGATTTGGGGTGCATTAAGAAGAGCTTACCTCGTGTAGTTTATCTCGGTGGGACCTCCAATATGAAACCACTTTTTACTGTGACGAGTTCTTGCTCCCGAATGCTGAAGAATAACGCCGAAGAAGCACTCCGAGGCAAGCGTAGAGTGGAAAGTGGACAGCTTTATTGAAAGGATAGCAAAAGACTTCCCCCAGAAGGAGAAGGGGACCCGGAAACCAGGAATCCAAAGGGAGGAGAGGCTTTCTCCCTTTTATATCTGAAATCTTTCTTTTGTCCCTTTCATGTTCCCTATCTCTGTCCTTCCTGGGACAGGGGACAGGAATGTCAAAAGATGTGACACCAGAGGGCCCATGGTGGGTGTGAGATTTACGGGGAGGGTTTAGGGCTAGTTGATTAGCATCTAGCATCTCCGTTTACTGGAAGTTGTTTCATTATCATTCCATAAGATGAGTCCTAAACTTTGAACATTAACCATCTTATCTCTCTTGGAGTTACTCTGTGTTTTTCCAGGACTCAGGCTGACTCCATTTTCCTTATGGACTCCATGTTCTTTATGAAACTCGATGTTAGACCCGATTTGCCTGACTACACTCACTACCTAGCTTTAAATCTGGCTTCACAGTAACACAGCCACTTCAATGTTTATAGCAGCACAATTCATAATAGCTAGGTTGTGGAACCAACCTAGATGTCTCTCAGTAGATGATTAGATAAAGAAAATGTGGTATATATACAAAATGGAATTTTACTCATCAATAAAAGAAAATAAAGCAATGGCATGTGCAGGTAAATGGATGAAGTTGGAGAATACAATGCTAAGTGAAATTAGTCAATCTCAAAAATCCAAATACTGAATGTTTTCTCTGATATAAGGAGGCTAGTTCACAGTATTATTGGATGGGGGTACATAGGAGGATTAGAGGAACACTAGAATGGTCAAAGGGAAGGGAGGGGAAGGGAAGGAACAAGGAGGGAGGGAGGGGGAGAAAAGAAAAGAAAAGGTGGTTGAATGAGACAGGTATCATTTTCCTAAATGCATAATTGAAGACCTGAATAGTACAAATATACTTTGTATAAAAACAGTTGTATGTAAGAAGATGCTATATATGTGCACTATGAATTGTAATTATTATGAATAAAAAACAAATTATAAAAAAAAAACAGAAATAGCATACTGGAGAAATTTAGTATACTTTTTCTCTAGAAAAGGAAATCAAATGTAATTTTAACTTTGTTATTTAACTATTTGAATATATATTAAATATATTTAAATAAATACATTTAAATATATTTAACACTGTATGACTAGACTTTTAAAAATACACATTTGGAAGAATTATATGATGGCAATTGCAGGTAAATGGATGAAGTTGGAGAAATTAATGCTAAGTGAAGTTAGCTAATCCCCCAAAACCAAAGGTCAAATGATTCCTTTGCTATGATGATACTGAATTATAAAGGCAAGGGAGTGGGGATGAGAGAAATGAAAGAACTTTAAATAGAACAAAGAGGGAGGAGTGAAGGGAGGGGGCAAGGGGATAGGAATAATGGTAGAATGAGTTATCCATCATTACCCTAAATACATATATGGACACAATTGTTGTAAAAATTCTTTATATAAAATCAGCAACTTGAAAAAAATGTGCTCTTTTTATGTAATATGCAATGAAATGTACTCTGCAAACATGTATAACAAATTAGAATAATTAAAAAAATTAAAAATTAAAAAAAGAAATTAATGCAAGTTTATTGTATATATTGTGCTTTTATTGACAAGTTGGGGATATATTCATGAATCCATACAAAATATTCTTCTGAAAGAAATAGAAAATAAGAACAGAAAAGACAGAAACTATCATGAAAATCATTGTAGGTCTTAAAAAGAATTTTGGGATATTTCAAAAATAAATTCTATTCCATCCATATTCAATTATGTTTTCAATTTGTCATAAAACTATCATTTTATCTCTCAATTTATATACATTTTCAATATAAAATCTCAGAAAATGATGAAATGTATGCTTAAATATTGATATTTCCTTAAAGTTTCAATGAACAATACTACAATATTACAGGAATTTTACAAGCAAATAAACTACTCATTTTCACCTTTTTAGAAAATATCAGAATTCTTATTTTTAAGACTTTTTGGTATTAAGAAACCATAATTACCTCCTTTTTTAGTGATGAGCACAATAAGGAAAATTGCTTTGTGCAAATTTTATTTTGAATCTCTTCAAAATGTCATTCAACTAGCAAGCAATTTTTTACAAAATCAAAAATAAAGCATGTATAAAGCTTTGTAGAATGTCACACATGCCTATAAGGAGGAGAATAAAAAAGTTTTAATGAGCTGTTGAATTATAAATTAATTATAATGCTGCTGCAAAATTTTACTTTAATATCAATAATGGTTTATTTTATATGTCAACTTTACTGTGCTATAGGGTGCCCAGATATTTTATTATTCTGAAGGTATCTGTAAGAGTACTTCTGAATAAGATAAATATTTGAATTGTTAGAGTGAATAAAGCAGATTGCCCATTTCTCCAATATGGTGGGCTTTCTGTAATTAACTGGAGACATGAATAAAACTAAAGATAGAGTAAGAGAGAATCCACTCTCTATCTTTGAACTGAGCTATTGATCTTATATCCTCCTTCTGAGGCTTAGATATAGACTGAAATTTAGCACATTTAATTCCTAATTTTCAGGTCTTTGGACTCAAACTGAAACCATACTATCAATTCTACTGAGTTGATTTCTCAGCTTTCTAATTAGGTGAGCCAATTTGTTTATAAAAATCACTTAAAAAAAGCAAACATACAAATGTAACAAATCATACATATACACACATATGTATGAACACATCCTCATGGATCTGTTTCTCTGAAGAACTTTATTACAATGTCTAATAAAATGTGTGGCAGCCAAAATCGTTATTCCTAATACCAAGTCATCCTGAAATTCAAGTGTATAAAATACTATTAAATTTATTCTTAAATATTGCTGCAATTTCCATTTGCGTGTTTAGTAGTTAATATAAAAATTCAATTACATAAATGCTGTTAAAGTAAAATCATAAAGTAAGCAGAATAATTTTTCTTTAATGTTAAAATATCATCTTCCTATATCAAATCCATGTTTATGAGCATTATTTTTTTTGTGTGTAGCATCACCTTTTCAAATTATAATTTAGAATTAACATCTTTATCATGAAGCAGAAGAAACTAGGGTCAAATATTTTTTTCATGTTTATGTGTAAATTCATAAAACTTCATTGGAAATTCCCCTTAATTTTATAGCTAGATGTGATAACATGTAGAAGTGGAAGAGCTGAGTTTTACTTAGGAATACATTGTCCAGGTCATTTTTATTTTCACCACAGTAGATTTTCTAACCCTAAGCTACCTCTCTGCCTTAGCATGCTAATTTATAGGATTTTCTTCTGGTTGAAGAATGGTTTTACATATTATTTTTATAAAACTCTATTATTTCTACAACAATATTTGGGCCTACATTTCCACAATAGGAAAATCAAGGATACTCAATATATTTTTCTCATTTCTAAATATGCATTCAATAAATGAAATAAATGAAACAAAATAAAAACACTCGCAATTTTCGTGGACAGTAAGAAATATCTACCCTTAATAATATAAATTTATATATGTGTATACACCTACTATTTCTCTTTTTCTGAATGTACAAGTTCAACTTTCATCATTTCTAATGACTACTTAGTGTTTGAAGACAACCATTGTTTATTACTTCATTCAATGTTTATGTGCCTTATACTTTTCTAGGCAGTAGGAATCAACTCTGAACACAAGCGAACAATAACCGGGCATCCAGGGATTTATAATCCAGTTGAGTAAAAAAGGAAAAGAAGAAGAAAGAGAGAAAAGAGGAACTATATGTGTAATGTTAATTCAGATTAGGAAGAGTGAGATAACAGCAATGATTGGCATGGAACTTCTTTACAAAAAAAGGAATTTGTGAGCAGAAGATATCTGGGCAGAGTTTCTAAGAGGACTTTAGTGATGAGCCTGGAAGTGTTTAAATCTAGATTTCATCATCTTGGAGCACATTCCTCAGATTTTCGATACCTTCCCTGGAAATACTGATCATTCTTCCTATAATTGGAACTAGTGCATTTCTTTTTTCTGCAGCATGTCTTTCCTACTTTGCTTTTAGCTTTCTGGTTGGCAAGTTCTTCCTTCCGCAACAAGATGCTGGTATTTAAAATGTATTGGACAACATACTTTCTGTGTAGCTCAAATAGGATCTATAAATCATGATCATACATTTGATGATTCATGCTATCAATGGAAATACAGTGTTAAATCAGCTTAGACTTTCTTTCATTCATATGGACACAGATTTTATTTATGTCGGTCAGAATATAAGCAGTAGTCCAAACTCCTCATCCAACCTAAGGACTGCATATCCCACAGACTCTTAAATATGTGAGTAAAATAAATGGTGTTTTATTTTGAAAGTTGTTGATAAATGCAGGATGTATAAATCAAAGAAAGAGGAGCTCTTACTGAGAATTTAGCATTTTAACAAAACCTCAAGTGGACCATATAATTGAGCAATACAGATATTTGGGGGCAGGGATCCTCCAGTCTGATGAATGAAAAAGAATACTGTCCTTTAAGTAGGCTTTTGTCAATACTTCATATGGAAATATTAAGCATTATTCCACATATTGTAAAGCATTTTAAGGCTTTTCTTTTTCACTATGAGTAAAATGGCAATACAGTGGAGGATTTTGAAGAACGAACAGCATTATATGACTTCTACTTTAGCATTATCATTCTAGCTGTTGGGTTGGCAATAGATGAAAGGAAAAATCTGTATACCACAAGATGTTTTGGACATGTGTTTGAGATGTCTAAGAAACTAGCAGTATATATATTCTAATACACTAGCATTTAATTGACATAGTGTAGCAGTTAGATATATGATTTCAGAGTTAATGGAATTTATAGAAATACACATTTGTTTTAATTTTGCACATAAAAATATTAAAGATAAAAATGTGAAAATACTGGTAAGTCATTAAATGCAAATATAAAAGACTTAATCCTCCAAGGACTAAAACTATAATAGCAGTAGCCAAGCAGTTCAGGAGGAATTTTAAAGGAAACCAAGAAGTGACCAATAAGCTAGAAGAAAAAATAAAAACTTTGAGTGTATTTCTGTAGTGTATGTATTTCTATAAATATATATATATATATATGTATATATATATATATATATATATATAAATATATATATATATATACATGATTATGTATACACACACACACACACACACACACACAACACATATACATGAGAAACATTGGGGTGTGGGAAATATTCTTTTTCAAGAAATTTAGGGAAGAAAATATGGCATTAGCTGGAGGAGAAAGTAGCCTCAATAAAGGTTTTTATGAAGCTAAGAGGACTTTCTCCACTGTATGTTAATGGCAAAACTCTGGTAGTGATAAATAGAAATTCAAGTGTAAGATGTAGCATATATGCATTAGGGAAAGGTGGTGAATTTTGAGGACATTGCTCAGTGGTCTTATATATTAGAAGAATATAAAGGAGTTCTCATTATTTGTTTTGGGTGCCTAATCTGGCATGTAATCCAGAAGAAAGTTATTTATGACATTCTAGCCTAAATTAATATTGTCATTTGGATGCAAATAATTATATTTCTGTAGATTTTTTTTCCCTTATTATGTACTATTTATACATGGTCTTTGGGAACATTTTGCCTGTGATGGATGGCACTGTAAAGAATTTCAGTGTTGCCTAGACTTCATGGAAATACACATCCCAATATCACATTTTAGCACAGTATTTTCAAAGGCCATCAAACACATTCTAATAATTTGCCTTGTTAGATTTTATCCAAAATTTGTTTTTTTTCCAGGTGGGGCTTTTTTTTTGTTTTGTTTTGTTAGTTAATGATTTAATGATATTCAATGGACATTTTTTGTGCAGCATTTATAAAATTAAAAATTTAAGAACATGTAAAAATAACATTAAACTTTTTATTTCCTTCCAATTGCATTATCTTGATTTATTCAAGTATTCTAATTAATAATAGGTTACATAGATATCAATGAAAGGTCTTTCTACTGAAACCAATTTTTGATTTTTGCCTTTTCAAATTTAGTTCTTATTACTATTATATATTGTGGCTCTGAGGATCAACCCCAGGTCCTAGTTAGTGCAAGCTAGGCAAGTGTTCTACTCCTGAGCCACACCTCCACTGTATTGCCTTCAGTTTTCATGGCACCTCTTTTTTTGCACTTTACCTCCATTCTATAATTTTGTTTTGTTCTATTTATTAAGATTAAACTCTATAATCTCTATAAATATTAAAATCTAAATTATATATATGTATGAATATTTTTGTTACATTCATACAAAATTAATTGAAATGAATAATTTATACACACAAATATATATGTATATATATATATATTTATCACTATAGAATTCACACTTTAGAAAAAAATAAACTTAGTCTGTTTTAAATTCCTCAATCCTACAAGTACTTTTAAGAGGAAAAAGGAAAGAAAAAACATGGAGCATTCTTCTTTGTTATTATACTACCATTTGTTTTATTTTCCTATGGCAAGCCATATAGAAGTTCAAGAAAAAAAAAACAAATTTTCAAGTTCAAATAAAATTTTATATCTTGAGATAAAAACAAGAGACACAAGAAAATCACATAAATCTTCCTCAACAGAAGCCTTCCTGTTGTTTTTATTGTAGATGGTAATACTACGTGGTCCAAAGGTCCTATGAATTAATTACTTTCTAGACACATTTTTGGGAACCAAGTACCAGCTGTCTCTCTTACAGAAAGCCTTTAATGTTTGAAAAAAAGGAAACCAACTGTATTTTTACCTTCAGTTTTAGACTCCCAGGCATCTCTAAAAAAATATTTTTTTTCCATTCTTCGATTTTTAAAAACATGTTATACTAAGAAATGAAAGAATTGGTAGTGGCTCTGTTTTTCTCCTAAGTCACACACTTTCATATGCTTCCTATCATTTATTCTATCTCATGGCTAAAGTCAACAGCATGTTTCTGTTATTCTAAATTGAAATCTTGGTTTCAATTCTTATTCTTACATCAAATCCTTCGTTGATAAAATGACCAATATTTTCAGTTGCACTCCTGAACTTTTTTTTTTTTTAACTATTACATCATTTGGTTTTTGTTGCTATCAACATTTGTTCATTTTTATTTTCTGTTTTATTTGTAGTAATTAAAATGAAATATTATTTTACCTTGCGAGTTATAATCGATCTTTGGTTTGTAAAACCAATTCAAATGGTTTCTTTTGAATCATTCTGGGTCATTTTGAGATCAGTTTAATCTCCTTTTTAAAAATTATAAGTGTTTACCAATTGCCTTTCAAATTCCAATATCTTTTCCATAAAAATAGTACAATGACGTGATTAACACTGATTTAATGCAAACTCATACTAGGCATTGTTTTGTTGTAAATGCCTTTTTGAGATGAGAGTTGACAGTACAAATGATCTCCAGTGTGACTCAGAGTTGACTGGAGAAAACGTTAACAAGAAGGATACAATGAAATATTTTCCTTAGAAATAAAACCATGAAAATCCTAGCTATTAGGACACAGTGAAGAACATTTCTAATTCACATTCTCTAAGCTCAGGCTTATTGTGACACTACTTAGCTAAAAGCTTTAGCTGGGCATGATGTGGCACACCTGTAATCCCAGTGGCTCAGGAAACTGAGGCAGGAGTATTGCAAATTCAAAGCCAGTCTCCACAATTTAGCAAGGCCCTAAGCAATTTAGCAATCCCTTGTCTCAAAATAAAATACAAAACTGCCTGGAGATGTGTCTCAGTGGTTAAGCTCCCTGGGATCAATCCCTGGTAACCTCCAAAAATTTAAAAATAAAATTTAAAAAAGCTAACAACTTACTTCTTCAGTATGAAACAATAAACTTCACAATCCAATGTTAGTTTCTAAGTTTTGTCTTCCACTTTCTGGATATGAGCGTTCGCTTCAACAGTGCCCATGGGACAGAAGTGAGGGTGACCAGAAATCCCTAAATTTGCTATAAATATTATAATAAATAAATATAACATTAAATAAATAAATACATATTAAGTAAATATAACATGCTATAAATATTAAGGTTGTTACACAGAATTAGTTATTTTGGCTTTTGAATTCATTTGTCTTTAAGTTAGTATTATTGAAATTTCACCATTCATAAAACACTACAGAATTTTAAATCTGAAATATTCATTAGAGATCAGTTGTGTAACATGTTCTAAGTCCAGAGAAGCTAGAAATTTGAGTTCATTCTGCACAACAGGCTATTTATGTTTTCCTCAACTATGTGCAGCTTATCCTCAATTGTTTCCTCCCTATTCTCTCAGTTGCCTTACCCTTGTTATACAAGCATGCTTAATTTTGATTAAGAACAGCTAATCATATAATTCATCATCATCCAGATATCAGATGATTGCTTAAAAAAAGAAAACAAATAGAATCTAAAAATACATTCAAAAAACAATAAACAAGGACTGCACAGTCTTCCTTCAGTTCTTTCTGGACTTGGTTCCAGAATCAGTCTCAAGTACCAAAATCCAAGGATGCTCATGTGTTTTAGGTGAGAAGGAGCAGCATTTGAACAGAACCAAGGCATATCCTCTTGTGTGTTTTAAGTCATGTGTATAATACTTAAAATACTTAATATACATGTTTATGTAAATTGGTATTACATTATATTTTTCAGGGAGTAATGGAACTAAAACTATCTGTGTGTGTTCAGTGTAGATGACTTTTTGAAAACATTCTTCATTGGTATTTCCTTGAATCCATGATGCAGATGACTAATTTTGTATGTTTTATTCCATTGACTGAAAAAACAATCTCTTAAAAAACTCTTCAAATTAATACCTTAAATTAGAAAGTACAGAAAAAAAATAATAACACCATATCCAGCTGCAAAATGCAATTGCCAAACTGAATTAAAAATCCTTTCTAAGGGCAAATCATAAAATCTCCAACTGAAGCCAACTACTAAACCATACTATTGGTTCCAATGTTTCCCATTAAATGAAGATTAAAGCAAAATCTGAAGCTACTGTCATTCTATTTAATACTTCTCAAGCATTATTACACAAGTGAATAAGAAAGCAATATGAGCAAGGAGGTAGAAATGACATCTCCAAACACATTGTGATGGTTTTTCTGGAAGCCAAGAGAATCATGTTAATGGGATAATTTTATTTGATAACATTAATAATTCTCTTATAATTACTTTAATTATTACACAATTTAATAAAAATTAAAAAAAATTTATCTGTGTCTGATTTAATATCCAGTGGGGGTGAGGAATTGAGTTAAAGATATTTGTAGTCTGATGAGAATGCTGTAGGGAATAAAAAGAGACATATGACAAATTAGTAAGTACACATAAGTGGGAAGAATTTCAGTACAGTTAGAAAAATAAGAGCATCCAATAGAAATTACAACTTTTTGTATGTATAAAGAAGAGGCAAACATTGGAATGGAGATGGCATTGCTGGATTTACTGACATTACATGATGGGGAAATAAAACAGAGTCACACATTTCTCTTATTAAGTACATGTTGAAAGGGGGCATGTTTGATATTTGAGAATATAATGGATAAAATAACTAAAATGAACATAAACTAATTTTAAAAAGAAAAAGTCACATCATAAACCAAATAATTACTAGATATATTGAAATTTAATATTTCATATTCATTTTTATTGCTGCTGCAAATAATGCCAGGAACATAGTGACTTCAAACAAGACAAGTGCATTATCCTATCCTACCGGTCTAGCTTTCATACAGCTGAATGAGGAGGGCAGGTGTGTGTTTCTTCTGGAGGATCTAAGGGAAAATTAGTTTCCTTATCTTTTCCAGGTTCCAGGGATTGTTAACATTCACTGGCTTCTATATCTCCATCACTTTAATTTCAGCTTCTGTCCTCATATCTTCTCCAACGTTAAAACCCCTACCTCCTTCTGCCAAGGACCTTTCTGCATACTTTTGCCCCCTTCTGGATAATTCAGAATAATTTCTCATTCAATTGTCAAACACATATGAACCCACTTTTTACCCCTCTAAGTTAGCATATTTACAGGTTTGAGGCAATAAGATAGGAACATCTTTGAGGGGCTTATATTCTACCTACCACACATGCAAAAAATAAATAAGAAAACAAAATTAAGTTTCAAGTGTCAGATGACAGTATATGTACATATTTATATCTTTGCAACAGGTACAAGCATTATTTATAAGACTTCAAAATAAACCATATTCAAGTAATCTAAGATTTTGGGTAATATATATTCATTAACATGTGATTCCTAAGATCAAAAAGAATTCCCAACTAGAAGTAAAATGTCCTCAACCTATTAGAAAGTAACTTTTTTAAGAAAAAATAAATAATAGATACATTGAAATATTTTTGTTTGCTAAAAATTAAACCAATAATAAAATTACCATCAGATTTCAAACAGAAGACAACAGTACAAATGAATTGTTGAAGAAAATATAAATTAGTACATATACATATGTTCTATATACATATAGAACATAGTACATATATTCTAAACAAAACAAAAACATTCTATGAGTTTAAATGGAGAAAATTCCATTTTTATGTTTATATATTTGCCAAATTTAATTTTATATCTTGAATTGATATAACAAAACAATATTGTACTAGTAAAAGTACTACAATAGGAGAAATACAAAATAAAGAGAAATAGAGCCAGTAAAAGAAAAAAAAATTAAATAATCATGACATGAAAACATCACTTCACAGAAGACAACAAAATTGTTTACTATCTCAGAAATTAAAAGTAATCAACCTGCTTAATGAAGAACAATTCATTAAGAAAATTTATAATAATGATAGATATTTGGAATTATAGGAGAAAAAATAAAATTTATGAATTACAAATAATAAAATATGATCTAACAGCCATTGTGGGAAGAAGTAACTTAAAGTAAAATAAAAGGCCCACTTAGAAAACAAATATGCATTGTGAAAATGCTTAGAAAATTCCAGAAATGCTGACAGCAACAACCACAGTGGAAGTCAGTTGGCCAAAAAAGATCAGTGAATCTGTAATTTTATCAAGGAAATAAAAATATGATTTTTCTGTATGTTCCTTTTGTCAAAAGAAAAAATATATATGATTTGTCTACATATCCTTGACTACAAAAGAACTTTTCAGTGTTCTGCCTGTTTTATAATTGTTAGTGGAAATACAGGTAAAAACATGAACCATATTTTATATTGCAGGTTATTTTTTCCACAATGATCCAAATTCCATAATTTGACTTACATGTACCTATACCTCATTTGTCATATATGTAATATTTTTCACAAAACTAAACAAATATAGCTTTGCCAAAATGCTGATGAATGAATTTAATTTGTATAGAAAAAAAACTCTCTCTCTTATATATATTAGCTTTTTTATTTGTTTGTTATGAGATAAAGGAAATCTCTGCCCTACGCTCCTATATATGTTCAAATGCTTAACTGCTATAGGACCTAACTCAGCTTGAGCCTAAAGGGTTCAAGTATGTAAGAATTGGGACTGGCTTTATGCCCAAATGTATGCAATAATCATGCCTAATATATATTATATACATTATAATATTATTATTTATATTATTATTATATATATAATATATAATATAATATATAACCCATGCTATAATCATGGCTAATCATGAAAGACACTTTTCAATTACCTTCTGTCAAATTTTATCTTTCCAAATGTAACCTTATTTAGAATTAACTTCCCTTTATGTGCCTAATGTATACTCCTCAGTCTATACACACTAATTCAATTATGGCATGTGTTCTTTTGGCATTTTAATTGATTTTTATCTTATTTTCTAAATTTGCCCTAAAACTATGATTTTTCAATTAATTTTATCTACTTTCCATACCAAAAGAGTAAATTGATTACATTTCAAAAATCTTTATACATTTATACATTTTCTATGCTTGCCTTCAAGAATATCATTCTAATTCCTATTGTATTTTTATTTGTATACTCATGTGTGTCTCTTGTTGTAGACCTATATCTAAGCTGCTCATTAAATAGGCTCATGTAGTGATACCTTAATTTCTCTTCAGGTGCCAGCCAGGGACATCTAAGTGACTAGGCACTATCAGTACACTTGCTTTCTGTCAGAATTTTGAATTCGGTGGAGTTTTGCAAGGGATTTGGCAGGGGGTAAGTTAAATTATACACATGATCAGTGAATACAGAAACCCTATTTTAGTAGATACATTGATCCTATTTGGTAAACTGACTTATATCATGGATTTGCTACTGGTATCTTTGGAATTTTCTTGTTACTAAAAAATCCTAACTAGGCCTTTCATTTGCTTTCAACTACATCGTCCCATGTTTTTTTTTTTTTTTTTTTTTTTTCTATTTTTAAGATTTGAGATCAAATCTTATCATTTTTGATTCATAATTGTAACATAAATAAATTGCTAACAAATAGTGGGTTATACCCACAGAACTACAAGGAAATATGGGGTATTTAGATATTATTAATGACTCTGATAAGATAGAAGTTTGTAAACAACCTTACTATAATGGCACAGTGGAAAAATTAGCCTACCAGGATACCCAGTGCTGAACCCTACATTAAGGGAAAACACAGTGTAAATATTTGGGAATATGGAAATTTTTGATGAAAAGATCATGCTTTTTATGCTCATTTACCCTAACTGTGATTTTCAAGATGGTCCAGAAGAGATTCTCATTACCAATATTCTGATATATACTTTCACCGTGAAGAAGTTTCACCTTCAGAAGAAATCATTACAGGCACATTTCTATCTAAGGGAGAAGCCTGTATGAGTTGCACTAATTAAAATGGACTCATGGTGATAATCTGAGGCCAATGTGTGTCGAATGGAATGCATGAACGAAATACATTAGATTATATCATTCTGTTGATAAATTTGTCATTTCTTCATTTCTTTCTATGTGGCCCCATGCCTATATGGTCTCTCCCATCTGTCATTTTCTCTGGGAGGACTGTAAGGGTTTGGCCAGTAAAATACTAGCAATAGTAGTATTTGCCAATTCCAAGTAAATTTTTAAATTACCACTTGTGGTTATAGCTCATTTCTCCCGATCACACAGTGGCGTGTTTCCCAAATGTGCTGATACCTTCAGTTGTATCTCAGAATGAAGAAAACAGGTGAATCCCAAATAGAGTAAACATGTAATAAGAGAAACAAAAAATGAAAATTTGCTGTGTATATCTTTTGTATTTTGGATTTGTATGTTAATGAAGAATAGTGAAATTGGATGGGTTCAGAAAGGAATATGTATATTTGAAGATATAGTATGCAATAATACCGCAAACAATATTATCAGGTATATTTTCTCCAGTTTTATCCAAAAGGATCTCTGGATAGTCTACTTAAATAAGCTCACAGAAAAATAAAAAATAAAAATTTCCAGATTTGTACACTATTTTTTAAATGACAAACTCCTGGAATCCCACAATAGCATTGCAGCCTGATAATGTAAAAGGGGACTTAATGAATTCAGGTGACTAATGGTATTTTGGTCTCAATCAGACTCACTCTTCGATGATTATTTACAAAATTTCTGAGTGTAAACCTAGAATATCTTTTGTCAGAAACTATTGGGATTGGAATTCCCTTGCTGTCTTTCCCAGTCCAGACCCAGGAGTAAGGAACTTAGGAAGATAATTATTTTAAGAAGTGATTGAAATACTGCATTGCGATAATAGGGATTTTTCAAGGGAGAAGGTAAAGGAATATCTTTCAAATAAAACTGTAGTATGGGCAAGGAAAGTGGAAAAGGGAGTGGCTTCCAGAGGGCAATCAAGTGCTACTGGCACTGAGAAAGGGACCAGCTTTATGGAATGGAGGACAAGTCATGGGTTATCATTAATGCTCTGGCTGCATGTGAAGATTCAGAAATATCATGGGATGTTTTTAGCAACATGATTAGACATCTATTCTGTAGTTATCATTTGGTTTGAGAGTTCAGAAAGGGTTGGCAGGAGGCAAGGAAGGAATTGATTAGATACACTGTATTTTCAATTCTACTTTCCAGACAATTGCAATAGCATACGTGAGAAATAATGTGGGAAGAGGAGCAGATAGAGGGTTATTAAGTGATATTCAAGATAAACAAGAGGGACATGGTGATAGATTGTTAAGACGGGTAAAGTAGTTAAAAACAAAGTCTCAGGTTGCTTCATAGAAACCTAAAATGATGCTTATCCCACACATGTATGTACACATGTGTGTACACATGCACATACACAAACAGACACACACACACAACCTCTGCCACTTGCTCCTAAATACTTCCTTTTTTATCTTGAGAGCAATTGTATTACTCTATTTTTTCTGCATTTTATGTCATTCTTATATTTCTTATATTGGTGTCACCCCAATCCCACAGGTTGAAATTAGTTATTGTCTACCTTAGATATGTTTCAGTTTTAAACATTTTACTGAATTTATGCACATATAAAAAAATCCTAAGGGTACAACTTGATGAGTTTTCACAAAGAGAGCACAGCCAAGTAACCAGCAGCCAGGAAAAGACAAAGAACACAAACTGAAACGCAGCAGCTTCCTTGGCTACCTTTCATTAACATGCTTCAGCCTCAAAAGTAATCACTATTCCAACTCCTGTTAACCTTAGATATGTAACTGTTTTCAAAAATCTGTGTATTTTTCAAAACAACAAAAAAAGTACATTCTGGGTTTTAAAATGTTTTCCACATTTGTTTTATATTATTTATATAGATTTAAAATTTCATGTAGGTAATTTACATCTTTCCGTCATACAACATTTCAGTTCATGCTGCTGTAGGCAGAGGGCTATTAGTTCCTTGAAAATAGTAACTGCAAAAAAGCAGAGTGAATGTAGAATACAAAACAAACTAAAGGCATGTGCATGTAAAGAAAAGAAAATTTCAGCTAGGTTATTTCTGTTTCCATAATATTTGTATTCTTAATTATTTTTTTGTGAAATTCCAATTTGTATTTAGTAACAATGCTAATATATCATGGCAGTCATAGTGATACCCACTTTATTTTTAGTGACCATTACAAATAATTTATTATAATATCAAAGAATAATTTTAATATTTATTGATTTGCCGGTAGCTATTATAAGTTCCTTAATGAGTGATATAAATTTAAAATTTCATAATGAGAGGCTGGCTGCAGAGCCCCACACACCCTTAAAGAAAGAATTCAAAATTCTCTTAAAAGGCTTGGTATGAGAACAATTAAGCCTATTTCTCTAGGGTTTAAGAAAATCCAACTTGGTAGATATAATGGTTAATTTGAATTTTCAACTTTATTGGATTAAGAGGTGCCTAAGGTTAAGAAGCTTCTGGGTGTGCCAATGAGGGTGTGTCTAGGAATGATTGTCTTGTGGGATAGTGAACTGAAGTGAAGGTTTGGATGGAATAAAAGTTGGAAGAACAAAGAAGCAGATGCAGATGCAAGGTAGACTCTTCTTGAAATGGTTCTTGATTGCTGCTGCCTGATGATATCAAACTTTAGCTTCTTCATTACTCTAAAGAGGACTCTGCCAGTGATTTTCTAAGGAGTTTCCAGAAGCCTTCAGTCTCAGACTGGGCTAGTATGTTGATCCCTCTTGTTCTGAGGCTTTAGCATCTTGGTCTGCACAGCTATTGGTTCCTCCAGCTCTCTAGCCTGCAGATAGATGGCCCTTATGGACTATCCAGCTTCTGGTTGTGAAAGCCAACCTAATAAACCCTCTGGAGAACCTTGACTAATCTAAGAGATTTATATATTCTATTTCTGGAAGTTGGAGGAAATAAAGTCTCTAAAGTATTTTATTTAATCTATTTTCCCTGAATATTTACAACTCATATGTTAAACCCAATCCTAATATCCATTATGCTAATTACTTATATACTTGTTTAACCCAGTATAAAATATTTTATCCAATACACTAAATAGAAAACTAATGATTAAAACTGTTGAATGAAATATGACTAACAAAATGATATTTGATAGCTTAACCTGTATTTTGGAAGTTTCTGCGTGATAACATTTCTGAAATGTTTCTGCTTGATATAATTTACTATCTTACAACACTTAGAATCAAACTAAAGTAACTGATACATACATAACAAATACTTCACATTTATTATGTAAATGTGTATGATATAAATTCTCTTTGAAAGAAAATGACTATTGTTGAAGGGAACAACACATTCAAGATTGCATTATTAAAAGAACAAAGTATTATTTTAAAGTAATTATCTATTTTATTTAAAGAAAAATTACACTAGTTTAACAATAGTAGGATACTAATAAAACTTAGGAAACATTATATTTAAACTATTTTAAGAAATTAAATTTTTTGTTATCTGTTATACCCAGCAGTAAAATTTCATAAAGCCAATACACATTAGAGAAATGAGATTTCATTATAACTCTTTAAAACTGCAAAATATTCATCAATTGTGAAGAGATAATTGATGAATAGAATGTTATTATTAAATTGTATATTATAAATGTGAATATATTTGTATTGATTTTCACATGGAGTTTTTTGGCAAATTGTCATAGCCCATTCACACTTTGAAACAATATATTAAGAAGATCTTACTTTGGAAGAAAAATGTGAATATCCAAAATGATCACTCATTTATGATTTTGGAACAACCACTAAGGAATTTTGAGAAGGGAAAACAATGTTTGCATCACTTCTTATTCAGCTGAATCTTGTTCTTGGACTTTTCTGTAAAGAATCGTTGTGGTAGCAACGCATCTTAAAAGTCACCTGCTCACATGTTCTAAGGCCAATGAATGGCTGTGGCCACACCTTAGTATATGAGGCAACATACAGTTCTTACAAAGGAACTTCAAGAGTAAAAGAATGACTAACTTGATTCCACCCAAAGTATCTTGACAGCACTTCCCCATTTTTCTTTCCTGCTCCTCCAAACCTTGTTTACTTGCTATTCCTTTATAAAGAAGACATCTTCAGATCTTGTTCACATACAGTCCCTTTGTCCATAATGAGGCCACCACTGTTGTCTACAGATTATTCTTTTCCTTAAATGCCAATTATTTCATTACTCTTCTATCTTAGAATAAAGCTTTTTTTCCATTTTATCAGCACATATCATTACCTCTCTTCTACACTTAATCTTCATTGGAGGATTTTGCTTTTAGTCATGGGGAAAAGCAATCTAGAAATCAACCTTAATGACTATTCTCTGAGCACATGATGTCAATCAATTTTTCCAATTTCCACCTCTGAACTGATTCACAATCCATTAAATTTCTCTGCATTTCATTACCAGTTCCCAAATTCATATTGTATCATAACTCAATACACCTACCACAACAATATACAAAGGGTAGACTTTTTCTCTCATTGTATCTTCCTCAATTTACCTCACAAAGTGGCAGCTTAAATAGGAAAAGTGCCAATGTGACAGTGTCAGCCCTTGATAAAAACATTTCAGGACTTCCTAATTTTCTTCAAGGTAGAATCTGAGCTTTTCATCTTGCAGAACAATTAGGATTGGGTTCTAGAATTTCCCCTTCTCTGCTCCTTTCATCTCATTTCCTCATTTTCACGTGGGAATAATTCCAAATCACATGACATTCTTTAATACAGTTTATATCAAGCTCTTTCCTCAGCTTGTCCCCCATTCTCTTCTTTGACCCCATTTCTTTATGACATTTAAGAACACGCCTTACCCTCACTTACCATAAAATTGTGATTTTTATTCATACACTCCAATAGCACCTTGTTTCAAAGTGAATAAATAAATGTACTATGCCTGCATTTAAAAAATTCTCCATGAATTTCATACCAATCCAAATTTTTCATTTATGATGTTATATGAACTTGGACAAAGTAAAAGTCTCTGTGACTTGATTTCTTCCTCTGAGATAGGATGATGAGGATGGTAATTAAATTAAAGGACTATTTTAAATATTTGCTAAATAATGTTTCACTCAAAGAAAGTAGCCACTAAATGCTCCGTGCTCATTTTGTTGTGATTATTATGTCACATTGTCAATCTTTGAAAATCAAGAATTCATGGCATACACACACACACACACACACACACACACACACCATATATATACATATATATTTGAAATATATAAAAAAGATATACGTATATTTGAAACTTTGTTGACTTGAATAATGAAGAAATGATAAAATAGATTATTATTTTGAAAACATGTAAACTTTCTGATTATTATAGCAGTGTTTTACATGCACAATATTTATTAATATGTTATAAAAATAATATTATCTGAAGTTGAGATAATATCTGTATATTTTAATAGCAACTCCTGGAGATATTGGTTCAATTTAAAAAAAAAAAAGAAATACTAGAAAATGCAGGTAGTGAAAACTGAAAACTATTTCTTATAGACCCGCTTTGCTGTTTACTGTGGCTGATTTCTAGTCTATTGCAAACTTGAGGCATTTTCTTGTAAAGTGAACTCTGTAATCCAGAAAGAATTTGTCTTCCAGGCTTTGAAACATTTAAGGTTATCATCAAGGTGATGATGAGGAGGAGCAGTGAACACTCTTACAGGTCACTTGGCATTTCTTATTTACTCCTGAAAATGAATGATTTTCCATTTGCAGGTTTTTGCTGAGATCTGCAAATGGGAAAGCTATGGTGACTGTTTGACACGTTAGCCAATCTATAGTATTTTTTAAAAATATTTTTATTTGTAGATGGACACAATACCTTTATTTTTATTTATTTTTTATGTGCTGCTGAGGATCCAACCCAGGGCTTCAGAAGTGCTAGGCAAGCGAGCACTCTGCCACTGCACAACTCCAGCCCTGTATAGTATTTTTAAAAACTCATGCATAGTTTAATAATGTGTAATTATTATAGTTTAGGATTTTTAACATGAAATTATGCACTACCTTTGGTGAAAAAGACAATACGAGAATAACATTGAGAAGGAAGACTTTATTTGAAACTCATGCTTTCAGGGGTGTCAGGCCAATTCCAGAGCTCTGGACCAAAGATCAGACAGAATGTCAAGGTGGAAGGGCATAGTTTAGGAATGGAGTTCAGGACATGACAGTTGGTAAACAGAGAGCTCTGTTTACCTAGGACAAAATATATACCCCAAAGGAATGCCTCTAGTGACCCATCTCCTCCTCCCACACCCTACCCATCTATAGTTACTAATCAGTTAATCCATTCAAGTGGACTAATGCACTGATTAGGTTAAGTCTCTCATAATCAATCATTTCTCCTCTGCACATTCTTGCATTGTCTCATAAATGAGTTTTCAGGGAGACCTTATATCTAAACCATAACAGGTACTTAGGAAAGAGGACAAGACAACACTGAAGCAGTTAGAGTGGCTACATATTTCTAGTATACTATCCACATGATGAAGCAGCAACATAGGAGTTATGAGCCATTGTTGCAACCTATCCCTATCCCAACAGAAAGCACAGGAACCAATAAATTACCTTAAATCTTGAGAAAACATAAAATCTTAATTTTATAACATTATGATTGGATGTTTTACAAAAAACAATAGGATAGTGATATACATGTCACATCAATGAAAATACTCATAAGCCAAGAAATCTGAAACTCATACAGAATGCCAATGTAGAGAAAGGCAGAGCAGACAGATGTGTATCTTCTTGGTGTCTTGATTTTGCACGGGATACTTAAAACTTCAAGACTCTTCGAGGATGAAGACTATAACTCTTAGAGGAAATGTGAGAAAAAGCAAGATAGGTCAGAAAGGAGAGCTCAGAAGAAATACAGTACTTACCTGGCACAACTTTCCTTTCAAAGTTCTATATAAATTAGCCTTCTTTCTCTAATAGGGTACATGGTACTAATAAAGTGAGATCACTTTTTTGGTTCTCTCAAATAAATGTATTTGTACAAATCATCTTGCCCAGAATGTCATACTCTACAGTTATGCTATGAGTGTAGGCAAGGCAGGTGTTTGAGAAGATCTGGATTATACATCCAATTTCTGCTTATAATCATCATATAACTCTGCCAAAAGAAATAGGTTCCAAAAAAATCTTAGTGACTTGTAGATAGTAAAGTTCATAACAATTTGAGAGGCACCTTCTCTCAGGCATGGGAGATAAGTACTTTATTAAGAAATATTGTTTGATAAAGTCTTATAATAAAGTTCCTTTAAAAAGAAACAGAACAGATGTATAATATCTCAAATTTCAGTGTTCAAGTTAGTAAAGTTATAATAGGGCTTATTCCATGCTAATTTATTAATTTGGTAAAGCAAAATATTTTGTAATAAAATTCAGTAATTTCAAATTTTCTAAGTTTGTGAAAGAAATTACCAATTATAGCATGAAACAATGTAGAGAATTGGAAGCCTTTGTTTTCATAAACTATTATCTCTGTATTTTCCCATGTACAACTTTATAATCCAGTACCTCTTAAACACCTGCCTAAATATATAAGGAAATAATTGCTTGTAACACTGCCCCTAAAATATTTCTAACAGCATCACTTTTTAATCCATTGGATGTTCCATCTTTATCTAAAGACTTGAAATTAAGTATATCTTTGTTTTCATAACCCCACCTTGTTAGCACCTTCGTTAAATGTTTTCCTAAAATACATAATTTATCATGCTTCTTTTCCTTATTGTAACCAAAAGACCTGACAGGAACAGCTTAGAAGAGGAAAAGGTTATTTTGGTTCACAGTTTCAGAGGTTAGTAAAATCCATGGCTCTGGGTTTGAGGTGAAGCAGAACATCACAGCAGAAGTGCATAGTGGAGAAAAGTAGCACAGGGTATAGCAACTAGAAAGCACAGAGAAAGCTCAATCACTAAGAAAAAAATAAAATCTCCGATGACACTACCCCCAGTGACCTACTTCCTTCAGCTATACCCTATTTGTCTACAGATACCATCCAGTTAGTCCATTAAAGTACATTAATCCACTAAGTAGGTAAAAACTCATAATCTTACCATTTCACCTCTGAACATTCTTGCACTGTCACACATATAATAACTCCAAACCATACACATGCTAGTCTATAAGTAAAATAAATTTAAATGTATTAGTGATTTGCCATCTAAGGATACTCTGTATGTTGACTTGGAGAAGAGTTTACTTGCATAATAAGATCACTGTTCACCTTTCTTGCTTTATGGTCCCATGTTTTCTTCTGTGGGTTTCTGGTCAATATGAATATGCCACTTAATTTATTTCCTGTATTATGTCCTTTGCAGATTTTTTTTTTTTTACCCAAACTTTTCACTACCAGAGAGGATTTCATCATTCAGGATACACTTATCTTTTTATGTTATGATAATATATCCATTTTCTTTAGTTGGTGGTGGTTTCTTACAAGCATATAAACTGCTAGAAAACAAAAGTTGGTTGTTTAATCTTTACATATGCCTAGAATAAGGCTCGATTGATATTTTCTAAATAGCTATCAGATAGATATAAGAATCTCAGTGCAGATCCATAGCTTTAGTGATTACAAGTTTCATAGAATTCTACTATATAGGAGAATAGAAAGAATATTAATTGCCATCTAGGTAAAAAAAAAATAGCAGTTTATGTTTTAAAAGTTATTTTTGATAAGATACATGTTTCCTTTTTACCCCCTCTGTGACACAAAGTTTTAATCAAGATAAATACAGGATATGATACAATGTAAAACTATAGTTCTTCTAGTTTCATAGGGTCAGAAATTTGTTAGCATCTGTGCCATGAGAAGAGGGAATAGTGTTACTGATCAGAAAATCAACTACATAACTAACCATGACAGAATAAGTTTGCATACAAGTCCTAGTATGGTAGTGAGATAGTGGTGTAGACAGGAGGGCAATAGAGAGATTGAAATTATTAAATTGGGCAGTTATAATTAAAAAATAATAAGTGTATAGCTTATAAACATTTAGGAAGACAGAAAAGTAATTTTCAAATTCAAACATTTTTGTTTATACTAATCATATAGTTTTTTCTAATTTTTTTCAATTCTGGAGTTAATTATTTCTTGAATACCAGAGTTTTATTACATAAACAAAAATGGAAATTCTAAATAATGATCAAATCCTTTTTATACTGATAACTGACATGTTAAGTTTTTTATCTGTAGTTGCCAATGCAAGTTAACTGTATTTATATAATATTTATAGTTAATTACTGTTTTCATGATATATCCAGTATACTTCTAACAACATATGTTCAAAAATATGTCTTTTTGAAGATTTTAAATGTCATTTAGGCAAAGGATATATCTACCTTTTGGAATGTTACAAGAGGTACATTATATACACCTAATTTATTTATGACTGAATAATTACTATATTCACTCATGAGGATAATGAAAAGCTTAAATATAATACAGAATCACCTTTCAAATACTTATAATTTGAAGTAAGTCATAAAAGTATCACAAATAGAATGTGAATTGTTAGGAAAAACCAGTGCTTTAAGTAAGGTATAAAAATGATAAAGGGGAACATAAAAACAGAAAAAGTCAGTTCTTCTTTTAGGATACTTAAATAGGGTAAACTGGTGGCTTCAAAGAGCAAACTTAAATGAGCAAAGTGTGCAACACTTTTCCAAGATAGAAATAATGTCACAACTGAAGGATCAAACATATGCTCCATGATTCATAATTGGGTGAATGTTTAAACACTGGAATGCATTTAGAAGTTGATGCTATAAAAGCATCTTAATAGTTGATGTCAATTAAAAATTGTAATTAATAGCAAGCCAAATGATATATATTTATTTCCTTCATTTTCAGAAAACTGAAACATTTTATTTTTATGTTTCTTAATTTTTAAAATTTTTTGGTACTAGAAATTGAACCCAGGGGCAGTTTACCTCTAAGCTGAGTCCTCAGCACAAATGTACCAGTTCTTTTTACTTTTTATTTTTGAGACAGGGTCTCAGTGGCTTAGGGCCTTGCTAACTTGCTGAGGCTGGCCTTAAACTTGTAATCCTCCTGCTTTAGCCTAAGTGACCTGCATTAAAGGAGTATAACACCATCCCTGGATTTATATTCATTTTTAATGTGATGAAAATTTGGGAGTGGCATAGAAATATCTATTAGAGCAATATATACATGAATGATAAATAATAATTAAATAGAAATTTATCTATTTCACTTAAAAATCATATATTTTAATTAATACATTTAATTTTTTTACATTCTATTGTGTGATGTTCAAACAGAAGCAATATAAAATTAGCATATACTAAGAAAATGGTTGATAACCAATGCTAAATATTTTCATTTTCAGTATTAAAATCTAGCTAAATTCCACTTTTGGACAGCACAGTTAAGAAAGGTTAAAACAGAATTTTAATTGCACTTCAACAATATTACCACAGTATATGTATACAATAATTTTAACAATTTTTACTAATTATGTGATTATGTAATTTAAGTCACTCCTGATGGATTTCTCCTAGACTGTTTTTTTATTATTACTTATCTCTCCCTTTTTAAAATTTGTCTTTTTTATTTTTATTTTTTTATTTTTAGAGACACTTGAGTCAGACATTTAAAGGATTAAATGACTAAATTCTGAACAATGATGAAACTGGCATCTAAGATATAGTGCAGCTGCGAGTTATTAACATTCTTCAGATTCCATAATTTCTTATGTGAGTTCATGATTGATTATACACCTACATAACACATTTTTAAATATAGCTTTCAATGCCTTATATAACACAACATGAAATGATGAACTCTCTGAAGTAAATGCCATGTTACACAAAGGCAAGTTCCAAATCCAAGGTACCTCAAAATGTTGTTTTATGATCTTGTCCCTTTTCATGGCACACTGCTTAACATGAGTAGGCTAATTCCCGAAGGGAAGAGCTCATATGTGTTTAAAGAATAGCTTCAAAAGGATTTTTTTTTTTTTTTTTTTTTTTTTTTTTGTCAGAATGTGTTGTGGTATTTTTTATAAAGCCCTCTCCTTTTTCATGAAAGATATCATGGTGTTGAAAGAGTTAACTTTGACTTCTACTTGCTGTTCAGTTCTTTATTCATATGGCCACCAGGTATTGCTATTTCAATAATTTAGATCCAGACTAACTCTGTACATTTATCTTTTCTTAAAAAGAGTAACACAAACTTTTTTCTATAAGTACTTAATTTCTAGTTAATAAGCTTTAGGAGTCTTTTTGTGATTAAAAAATAAATTTCTCTTACTTTTAAAGTAGATATAAATCCCTTAGAGCAAAAAGTCTTTCATGAGCTAACATTTAGCCTTGCCTCCCTCTTTTCCCTGCTTCTAGGTTTTATAAACAACTGCTATAAAAGAAAAACAATAGTGCTTTGGTTTCCCAGACAGAGAAAGTTGACTTTTATCAGACAGTCTAAATAGTGTACAGAGAAAACAGTTTCAGGGAATCCGTGAGAGATAAATTTTCACCCAAACTAATTAGATTAATAATGATGAAATTATAATATGCCTAGGCAGTCACGTACAGGGCCTTGAAAAGGTGCAAGTGACCTCAAAACCTTGAAATATATATATAATAAGAAATTTAATATGTCTAAAAATTAAGTCATGTCTGTAATGAAATCACCAAAGAAAGTCTAAACAATCTGTACTGCCAAAAATTGTGCTTAAAACCTACAACAAAGTGAAAGTAAAGAGAGAAGCTTCCACAGCCTGACTCATGTGTTGGTGTGTTATTTTCCCCATCACTGCTTCTCTGCCTTCGTACTTTGCTGAGCGCTCACATTGTACCCCCTGGCTGGGGCTGGCCCCCAGCAAGAATGTTAAAATTTAAAAGCAGTATTAACACATCATTTTATTCAAGAAAAGCATATAAGGTATTCAATATGATCCTCAAGAAATGTTTTACACATACAACCACAAAGAAGAATTATGAGTCCAAAATGTGATTGTTTGTTTAGGAACTAGATTGTAGAGTCATTAAAATTCAAGTCATAAGATAACATTCATTTATTTTTCATGTATATTGGTCAAGGAAGGTTGGTCAAAGACTTTATTCAGATCCTATTAAAGGACAATAGGGAGATGATCTAGACAATTTTCTCATTACTGAACTCATCTCATGTTTATTAATTGCTTGCATTGCTATTTAGTTTTTATAAACAGACTTAACAAAAGTTATTTGTCCTGTAAATTTGAAAATAAGTACAATGAATATTTTAATAATACTTAGTAGGGAAATCCTTCAGGGATCATAGTTGTAATTATGTTAAAAGGCCACTTAAAACTTCAATTAATGAAAAACAACATGGATTTTTGCATTGTAGAATTTTTAACTCATGTTCAGTAGTTAATCAGACTTCCTGGGTAAAAGTAACTAGGTTTTTAAACTACGTAACCCTTGTTTATTGTTGAATAATCATAAGTATTTACATATTTACATATATAATAATAAATTAAGGGAGCTGGGGATATATATCAGTTGGTAGAATACTTGCCTTGCATGCACAAGGCCATGGGTTCAATCCCTAGCACTACACACACAAAAATTAATATAACAATTTTCTCAATGCTTAAAATAATGATAGAATTCTTAAATACACCCACAAAATTGAATCATTCTTAACATGACTTCTCATTTGTATTGGAATAATTCAATAACTATTGCCACATTTCATAATAACATTGAGGCTTACTGCTTGCTTCATTTATACTTTGTTATGTTATATTTGGCTTTGGTTTCACTGTAGTATCCCCAAAAGCTATAACAATTATTGGCAATATGTAGAAGTTGATTATATATATATATATATATATATATATGTATGTATATATATATGTATAATATATATATAATTTTTGTTTTGTTTTGTTTTGTTTGTTTTGTTTTTGGTAGTTCTGGAAATAGAACCCAGAGGTGCTCTGCTGTTGAGACTATGTCTGCCAAGGGGCAAGGTTTGACTGCTTACCACGCCCTAAAGGACCGGGGCTAAACCAAGGGGTGTGGCTATGACGTAGCGTGAGAGACTGAACCGCCTTGCTTGCTGATTGGTTAGTTCTAGGCCTATTTAAGTCAATGCTTGTTCAATAAATCTGAGTTCTTCTGGCATCCAGCGTGCGATAAAAAACTCCCTGGGTGTGGCGTGTTTATGCTCATCAGGCAGAGGTAGGCAGATTGCTATTTTTGCCCTTAAGCTCATTCTCGCCGAGTAAGTTATATTTTCCTGCAGGCAGGAAAAACTTCCTTTTAGGGCCCAAAAGGAAGATAGCTTAGAACTCGGCCCCATTCATAACTCAGCATCCCCGGCAGGTTGGCGCCCAACTCGGGGCGGGAACAAAGAAAAAAAAAAAAAATTATCGGTGGGCTTAATAAGGTTAGAGACGCAACGTCTCTTTCGCTGGCAAAAATACCCTTTAGTATGGGGCAAATATTAACATTCAGGAAATCACAAGACCCAGCCCTCGAGGCATGGTGCGGTATTTTAAGAAAGCAAGGTCTCCAAATATCTGATAGCCAATTGGAGGTAATTTGGAATTCGTTAAAACGGGCGGCTCCCTGGCTCCCAAAGTCTGATTTTGATTCTTGGGAGACTTGGGACGAAATAAAACAAATTTTAAGGAACCGAGAAATTGAGTACGGGGAATCCCCGCCTCCGGGAGTTTATCCAGCTTTATCCGCCCTAAAAGCGTACTTGCTTTTACAAGAAAAACAAACATCTAATTTTTCCCGGTCCGAAAAATTAAACAGCCCCTCCCGGTCTGCAAATTTAAAGAAATCTCACTCCAGGGAATTAGAAATTACAGCCCCTCCTTTAGAGATCTCTAGCAAATTCCCTGAGAACAAAGGCCACCGGCCACGTGGCTCGAAACTTTATGAGAGGGATCCGCCATTTCATGAGTCAGCTCCTATGGAGCCTTCGGCGCCATTACTATACCAAGAGGCGCCAGTGCCCTCTAGTGGGCTTTCACCTGTAATGGCATTTCCAGTTAATTTAAATCCGAGGGAAGACAAGCCAAATATATGGTATCCCTGGGAAACTCAAGAATTAAAATAATTTAAAAAGACTGTAGCAGAAGATGGTGTAAACTCACCATGGGCAGAATGTATATTACAAAATCTTGCTCATCGTGCCTGTACCACTAGAGATTGGAAAGATTTAACAAAAGCTGTGCTCCCAGGACCATTATACCTTAAATGGTGTGCATATTTTTCTGATGAATGCCATATGCAGGCTGAGAGGAATCAAACAACAGATCCTCCCATACCAATAACCTTTGGGATTCTGTCAGGAACTAGTGATCAGTATGCCACAGGAATTCAACAAGCAGCATTATCAGCTCCGTACCGAGAACAGGTGCGAGCTCTAGGGCTGGCAGCATGGAAAAAGCTAGAGGAAGGCCCCACAGAGCTTCCTATAGCTGGAATCACTCAAAAAGCTAATGAGGATTTAGCCACATTTATTGAGAGAGTGGAAAAAAGCCTTCAAAGGAAATTTTGACCTGGTACGATGAGGGACCAATTCGCCAAAATGTGTGGGAAGGAATGACCGCAGATCACAAACTGGCCTGTGCTGGGTTAAAAGATAGGTCCTTGGGAAGATGGATTATTGCCACCAAAGATGTGGGTTCAACAACTCACCAATCTCAGATATTGAGCACTGCTCTCAATGCCCACACTGAGGTATTAGCAACAGTTTTAAATGGAAAAGGAGCCTGTTTTAAGTGTGGACGGCAAGGCCATTTTAAAAGAGACTGCCCTAATGGCCATGGTAGGCCTCCAGAATGCTCCCCTGGCTAGACTCAAAGTCCAGCTGCCCCTAGAACACTCTGTCCTAGATGTAAAAGAGGATATCATTGGAAAAAAGATTGCAGGTCTAAATTTGATATTCAGGGGAAACCTTTAAACTCCTAAGGGGGCAGCCTCCAGCCCCGTTACATCAAGGAGGTTCCCCTGCTCCCAGTCCCCCTGAGGTCCATTGGACAGTTCCTATTGTTCCAGGGATTAGACCAAAGATGGATATTTATATATCAGGAAAGAAATTTCGTTGCCTAATTGATACTGGGGCAGATCGTACTATACTAAGGAAAGAAGGGATTCCACCCCAATGGGAACTAATCCCAGGGCCTCAGTTACTTGGAGTAGGTGGAAACACTCATTCAGAAGAGACCAGAAATTGGCTTAAATGGAGAGATACAGATGGAAACCAAGGGGAAGTTCGTCCCCTTGTGGCCCTTGGATTAACCTCTAATTTATTAGGTCAAGACATCCTAGGAGAAGCTGAGGCTTACATTACTACAACCCATAGAGAGCTTAAAAATGATATGGGGAGAAAAACTTCCAATCATCAAATAGGGTTTCACCCCCAATCCTAAGGGCCACTGCTCCCCAAGTTCCTGCCATTCAATGGCGAGATGGCCCCCCAATCTGGGTCGAGCAGTGGCCCCTTCCTACTGAAAAACTAAACCATTTGAGGGCAATTGTCCAAGAACAGTTAGCCCTAGGACACATTAGACCTTCTCTTAGCCCATGGAACAGTCCTGTTTTTGTTATACAAAAGGCCACAGGGAAATGGAGGATGTTACAAGACCTCCGAAAAATTAATGATAGGATGTTCCTTGTTGGCACACCTTTGCATGGCCTTCCCTGGATCCCTTCTATCTCAAGATATTTAACCTTAATTGTTATTGATATTAAAGATTGTTATTTTTCAATACCTCTTCATCCAGATGATTATGAAAAATTTGCATTCTCTGTCCCATCAACCAATTGTCATAAGCCAGATGAAAGATATGAATGGATTGTTCTCCCTCAAGGTATGGCTAATAGCCCAGCTTTTTGTCAATATTATGTTTCATGTCTTCTGTCACCATTAATGAAAAAATCACAGCTCACCTTATATGTCTATATGGATGACGTCATCCTGGGAGCTGCTGATGTCCAACAACTAAACTCTGCTTACTTAACCCTTCGAGAGCTCTTAAAAAAGGAGGATTGCACATATCCAATGATAAAATACAGACTATTCCTCCCTTTAAAATATTGGGGACAAAATTAGCCTAGACTCGGTTTGTCCTCTCAAACCCCAACTTCTCATTCAAAAATCTTATTCCTTGACAGAGTTACAAAAGCTATTAAGAGAGCTAAACTGGTTAAGACCTTGGCTTCATATCTCTACTGAGGATTTATTACCTCTCTTTGAGTTGCTACGGGGAAAATCCCCCTCTGATGTGATTTTACTAGAAGAAAGTCATCTGTCAATATTACAAAAAGTCCAAGATGCCCTCAATTCAGCCCAATTGGCTTGATACCAACCAAAGCAACCTCTATATTTATGGATTTTTCTCAGGTGCTAAGCTCCTGACAGCTGTACTAACCCAGATGGGAAATCCATTAGAATGGATACATTCCTCTGTGGGAGGAGCACCTCGAGTTTATGCCCAATTAGATCAATTAGCAGATCTTGTAATAAAAGGAAGAGATGCATCATTGAGGCATTATGGAAAAGACCCAGATATTTTAACAATTCCTTACCGTTTGTCAGATTTTGAATGGATACATAGAAACAACCTTAGAGTCTCCTATGCATTAGAAGGATTTCTAGGAAAAGTTGACTGTCATTACGGGTCAAGCAAATGGACTTCTTCTTTCCCCAAACTGGAGTGGACTCCCCCTATCTTGTTCTCCAGCAAGCCACTCCCCAAGGCAATAAATGTCTTCACAGATGGAGGAAAAGAAGGGCCAACAGTTGTAGTTTTTCACCCACCCTCAGGACAAAGGACACAATACTTTGAAGCAGTTACTGGTTCTTCTCAATTTGAAGAATTATATGCTGTTGCATTAGCCTTGACCCATGTCCAAGAGCCTATAAATCTTTTCTCAGATAGTTTATATGTAATTAACCTATTACCTACTCTAAATACCTCATATATAAAGATAGATAATAATCCTATCACCCCTCTGATGATCCAGGTTCGATCCCTGTTAAAGGGGCGTAATGAACCTATGTTCCTCCAACATCTTACGGGACATCAAGGCTTATCTGGGCCCCTATCTGAGGGAAATCAGGCCGCTGACCGTTTGGCCACCACAGGTGTATTAAAGTTACAGTCCCAAATCAACAAGACCTTCAGTTAGCTCAAGGTCTTCACAACCTTACTCATTTAAATTAGAGAGGTCTACATAATAAATTTCCTCTAATTCCTATAAAAGATTTTAAAAAGATTATAAGGACATGTAAATCTTGTTTGCCCTTCTTACAGGTCCCACCTCTCCAGTCCCCTGGGGTAAATCCCAGAGGCCTAAGGCCCAATGCTATCTGGCAAACTGATGTAACCCATTATGTGCCATTTGGAAAATTAAAATATATATTTATGTCCATAGATACTTATTCACATGCTTGTTGGGCCATGGCACACTCTGGATAAAGGGCTAAATATGCTGAAAGTCACTTTTTACAATGCTTTGCTATTCTTGGATTGCCAAAACAAGTTAAAACTGATAATGGACCCTGTTTTGTAAGCAAATCATTACAAAAGTTCTTCCAAACTTAGCATATTAAGCATACCACAGGGATCCCATATAACCCAAAAGGACAAGCCATAATAGAAAGACATAATAAAAACTTAAAAGACCAATTAATAAAACAAAATGGGAGAAGCAACCCCCATGACCAGTTGAAAACAGCTATGCTTACTTTAAATATTTTAAATTTTTCCAAACAGCAGCCTCTATCTGCGTTTCAAAGACACTGGTCTAACCAAACGCCTTATATAAAAGTTGAGGTCCGATGGAAAGACCCATTAACTGGAGTCTGGAGAGGTCCTGATCCATTAATAAGTGCTGGCAGAGGTTTTGGATGTGTCTTCCCAATGGGAGAACAGAACCCTATATGGGTGCCTGCCAGAGATCTCAAATACTGCCAATCTGACCAAAATGACTACCCAGGAGCACAAGCTCTTGAGGAGTGATCCTTTCTTTTTTCCACAGAAATGAAAAAACCGTGACAAAGCTCCTGTCCTGCTGTGATTAAACTTCTCATCACATCCATTTCAAAATTCATCAAAGACACTATCCTGGACTCCTTCTTTGTCAGCATCTCAACCCTCTGCGATGAGAGAAGAAGGACTGTGCCATTCCTGTGACAATTATCTGGACTTTATGCTAGACGACTTCCTTTGGACTCTGAGAGAAGAGCACTATATCTTAGGGCAATTATCTAGACTTTGTGCTGGACGGCTTCCTTTGGACTCTAAGAGAAGAGTCCCATTCCTGTGACAGTCATCTGGACTTTATGCCAAAAGGCTTCCTTTAAACTGAACGAAATAGATGGACTTTTTTGACTCTTTTTGGTGAAATCCCTACTAAATGGGTGGACTTTCTCTTTTTGGTGAAATCCCTAATTGTCATTGTCTTTGTGTGCACTTTTAGCCCTATAGAACTAGCCAGATACAGCTGGGTAGTCTACTGTCACGCTGAGCTATAGCCCTATAGGCTTGGCCATGGTCCTTAACAGGATGTAGAGGTATGCCATCCAGTCAAGCCTTCCCAAAGGTGACTGTCATGTTCCGTGTGCTCCCCTTGGCCACCTGCTGGCCCTAGGTATGTCCACCTAAAGTGCTAGAGTGATGGCCAATAACAGGTAAGATTTTTCCCAGAGAGGAGAAATCGACCTAGACGGGCACACTCTCTATGAGTTGGACACCCTACAAGATGGGACATCCCATTTAAAATAAATGGAGAGACCCATTTTTTAAATAAACAAAAAAAAAGGGGAATTGTTGGGACTATGTCTGCCAAGGGGCAAGGTTTGACTGCTTACCACGCCCTAAAGGACCGGGGCTAAACCAAGGGGTGTGGCTATGACGTAGCGTGAGAGACTGAACCGCCTTGCTTGCTGATTGGTTAGTTTTAGGCCTATTTAAGTCAATGCTTGTTCAATAAATCTGAGTTCTTCTGGCATCCAGCGTGCGATAAAAAACTCCCTGGGTGTGGCGTGTTTCTGCTCATCAGGCAGAGGTAGGCAGATTGCTATTTTTGCCCTTAAGCTCATTCTCGCCGAGTAAGTTATATTTTCCTGCAGGCAGGAAAAACTTCCTTTTAGGGCCCAAAAGGAAGATAGCTTAGAACTCGGCCCCATTCATAACTCAGCAACCCGGCACTCTGCCACAGAACTACCTCCTCAGCCCTTTTGATTTTTTTTTTTTTTTTTTTTTTAATTTTGAGACAGGATCTTTCTAAATTGCAGTAGCTGAACTCAAACTTGCAATCCTCCTCCTTAGCTTCCTCAGATGTTAGGATTACAGGTTTGGGCCACTGTGCCCTGCTACAGTAGGCTCTTATACTGTCTTTCTGCTTTTCTTTTTGTTCCTACTGAGTACTGAGTGCTTTTTTACTAGTATGTAAAGAGTTCCTGTAAACACATTCATGCTCATCCCTTGGTCAGACTTCACAAGGAATTGTCATGCTTCTCGGGGCCAAAGACCTTATATTTTGATACTGGTTTCTCTTTTAACTTCACCATTGTATAACTTTTGACAATGACTCACTCTGCCCAGGACACAATGGTCTCTGTTTTTCTCTTGATCATGGCAAATTTGCATACTTTTGAAAAATGCTAGCTTAATTCACTTTTTCATATTTTTACCAGCATCATTCTCTCAAAACATACAAAGTTTTGTTTAAATGTAACTTTACCAAAGACTTATGGACCAACTTAAATCAAATTTTATTATATTGCATTCACTTCCTCTTCCTATTTACTTTTTCTTTAGAAAAATTATCTCAGGAAAAAGATGGCAGACAGCAGAGAAGCACTCTTGGGAGACCGTCACTAAAAGAGGCTTACCACAAAGATTGAACGCGTTCCGAGCAACACTCCCATAACTGGAAGGGTGCTGAGACATCCGCGTACATCTAGATGGTGAAATACAACAAACTCCAGACCACCGACCCACAGAGTCCAGTGCCAGCGGCCCACAAACCGAACGAGCATTAGTGGCACAGCTGCCGTGGTAGCATTGCAGTACAGGAAGTGCAAACCACGGCCTTGAACAGCGCAGAATAAAAAGAAAGCCAGACACGAGCAGCGGCCTCACAGACTTCTTTCCCGTAGATTGCCGAATGGGACCTGCACGCCGTAGAGTGACACACAGGTTCGGGGTACTGCTGTTGGGACCGGGGAAGGCACAGCCATTTTGGAGGAGGGCTGCGGCTGACTGCAGACATCCAAGGATCGGTCCAGGGCCCGGAGAACAGCACACACCTGGGTGAGATGCGCGCAGGCAGCCCTCAGGGAAGGGCCTGCCTGAGGCCAGCGCAGCAACCACAAGAGCTATAACTGGGGGCAGGCATGGGGGAATGCATGCCTTTTGGATGAACCCTTTCTTGGTGCTATTCACGTACTGACACCCCCCTACCCCCCAGCCATTATTCCTTGTGCCAATCTGCCGCTGGCCAAAGCTGCAGACTAGATTCCACTGTGACTGTCTGGGCATGGTCCAGGACAACTGGCTTAAACTGGAAGGGCTTCCCAGGGTCCTGTTTATTTGAGACTTGTTCCTGGGTTCAACACTGTTTTGTTTGTTTGTTTGTTTGTTTGTTTTTGTTTGTATTTGTTTTTGTTTTTGTTCTGTTTGATAGTGTGATTATTTGTGTGTCTGTGTTCCTCTTTCTTTTCTTCCCTTCTCACTTTAGTCCTTTCTGCCCTCATCTTATCTATTTACACCCTGTCATTATGTACTCAGAGGTGAAAACAAGGTATATGCAGAAATTGGAACATCTAGGCCTGGGGCTATTGAAATATACAGAAAAGTGGTGCTATATATAGTTTACTCTCTATTTTTCTTGACTCCATTTCTCTCTCCTCTCTCTTATGCTAATTCTTACTTCTTTGTTATCTCCCATTGTTCCTTTTTAGTTTTTTCTTTTCCATCTTTCTTTATTTTTCTTCTCTCAAAGGCTGAATAAGTTTAATTTATATATAAATCATCTTTTCTTTTCTCTCCTGTCTGCTGATATTAAACCACTTGCATAGAATTCTATTTTTATACTTCCTAAGAAAGAACATCTCAGTAACCTCACTTGCTTCTTCCTAAACATATTATCTCTGTGTCCAATACTGAAACTGTAAACCCCAATGCAAGCATACAGAGTAAATTGGAAATAATATCTGAGTTAACTAAATCTGTACATTGCGATCAAACTGGGATTTGCTGTAAAGAAAGTGTTAGAGCTTAAATTGTAAGGTATTTATAAGGGGACCTGACAGCATTTGTACCACAGGAGAAACAAAAGGATATAAGGTGAAATCGAAATAGGCAAGATCCCACAGTGCTAGGAGAATAGACTGGAAGCCATAACACCAGCATTATGAAGAAGCAAGGAACGGAGAAGAAAGTGGCTGAAAACCAACCAACATGCCCCCTCAGCAGTTATTCCATGGCAAGCACAGTTGGTCTAAAATGCCAGAGACGGAATTTAGAAATTACATATTCCAAATGTTTATGGATCTTAAGAATGGACAACCAAAAAATGAGATGAGAGAGCAAATAGAGGCGGTAAACGAGGCGGTATTTTGACAAAGAACTCCAAAAACAAATACAAGAAGCGAAAGATTACTTCAATAGGGAGATAGATATTCTAAAGAAAAACCAAACAGAAATTCTGGAAATGAAAGAAGAAATAAACCAAACTAAATGCTCAATTGAAAGCATCACCAACAGATTAGATCATCTGGAAGAAAGGACCTCAGATAATGAAGACAAAATATATATCCTGGAGAAAAATCTAGAGGACATGGCAAAAGAAGTAAGAAAACAAGAACAAAGCATTCAGGAATTATGGGACAGTATAAAAAGACCAAACTTAAGAGTGATTGGTGTTGAAGAAAGTGCAGAGTTTCAAACCAAAGGAATGAGTAATTTATTCAATGAAATAATAGCAGAAAATTTTCCAAAAATGAGGAACGAATGGCAAAACCAAGTTCAATAGGCTTACCGAACACAAAACATACAAAACCACAACAGATCCACACCAAGGCACATTACAATGAAATTGCCTAATATACTAGGCAAGGAGAGAATACTAAAAGCCACAAGAGAAAGGAAGGAGATTACATATAGGGGGAAACCAATCAGACTATGCTCAGATTTTTCAACCCAGACCTTAAAAGCTAGAAGATCCTGGAATAGCATATTTCAAGCTCTGAAACAAAAGGGATGTCAACCAAGAATCTTATATCCAGCAAAATTGAGCTTTAGATTAGAAGATGAAATAAAAACCTTCCACAACAAACAAAAGTTAAAAGATTTCACAACTCAAAAGCCAGCACTTCTGAACATCTTGGGCAAAATTTTCCACGAAGAAGAAGAGAAAACAACAATGAAAACCAACAAAGGGAGATAGTAAACTAAAGGAATTACCAACCAGAAGAGAATCCAAATCAAGCTAAATACCATAATACATTTAAAAATGGATGGAAAATAAGAATCACATCTCAATAATAACCCTGAATGTTAATGGCCTAAACTCACCATTCAAAAGACAGAGATTGTCAGATTGGATTAAAAGACACAACCCAACAATGCTGTCTACAAGAAACACACCTCATAGAAAAAGACATCAAGCGATTGAAGGTGAAAAGCTGGGAAAAGGCTTATCACACACATGGGCTGTGGAAGCAGGTAGGGGTTTCCATTCTCATAGCAAATAAGGTAGACTTCAAGCCATAGCTAATCAAAAGGGATAAAGATGGATATTTCTTACTACTTAAGGGAACCATTCATCAACAAGATATAAAAATTATAAATCTATATGCCCCAAATAATGGAGCACCTACATTCATCAAACAAACCCTTCTCAAGTTCAAGAGTAAAGTAGACCACAACACAGTTATTCTAGGGGACTTCAACACACCTCTCTCACCAATGGATAGATCATTCAAACAAAAGATAAACAAAGAAACATTAGGCCTTGTTAAAAGAATTAATAACGTATTCCTAACGGACATATATAGAATATTTCATCCCTCAGTAAGCGAATACACTTTCTTCTCAGCAGCACATGGCTCCTTCTCCAAAAGTGACCATATATTATGTCACAAGGCAACTCTCAGCAAATATAAAAAAATAGAAATACTACCTTGCATTCTATCAGACCATAATGGGATGAAATTGGAAATCAATGATGATACAAGAAAAAAAAAAAAAAAAAATACTCCAACAGCTGGAAGCTAAACAACATGGTACTAAATGAACAAGGGGTTGAAGAATACATCAAGGAGGAGATTAAAAAAATTCCTAGAAGTAAATGAGAACACAGATACATCGTGTAGTAATCTCTGGGACACTATGAAGGCAGTAGTAAGAGGAAAATTCATTGCACTGAATTCCTTCATTAAAAGGTAAAAAAAAAAAAAAAAAAAAAAAAAAAAAAACCGAACAAATAAAGGACTTAACATCACACCTCAAAGCACTAGAAAAAGAGGAACAGATCAACACTAAAAGCAGTAGAAGAGAGGAAATAAATAAAATCAGAGCTGAAATTAATGAAATTGAGACTAAAGAAACAATTCAAAGAATTGACAAAATCAAAAGTTGGTTATTTGAAAAAATAAATAAAATTGACAGACACCCTAGCAATGCTAACAAAAAGAAAAAGAGAAAAAACTCAAATTACTAGCGTCTGTGATAAAAAAGGAAATATCACAACAAAAACCTCAGATATACAGGAGATAATTAGAAATTACTTCAAAATATTGTACTCTAATAAAATAGAAAATACTGAAAGCATAGAAAGATTTCGAGAGTCGTATGAATTGCCCAAACTGGAACAGGAGGCTATACACAATTTAAATAAATCAATTTCAAGTGAAGAAATAGAAGACGCTATCAAAAAACTACCAACAAGAAAAAGTCCAGGTCCTGATGGGTTTACAGCCGAGTTCTACAAGGCCTTCAAAAAGAACTAATACCGATGCTCTTCAAACTATTTCAAGAAATAGAAAAAGAGGGTGCTCTTCCAGACACTTTCTATGAGGCCAATATCACATTAATTCCAAAGCCAGGCAAAGACACAGCCAAAAAAGAAAACTTCAGGCCAATATCTTTAATGAACATAGATGCAAAAATCCTCAACAAAATTCTGGCAAATCAGATTCAAAAACATATCAAAAAGATAGTGCACCACAATCAAGAGGGGTTTATCTCAGGGATGCAAGGCTGTTCAACATTCGGAAATCAATAAACATAATACATCACATCAATAGACTTAAAGATAAAAACCATATGATCATCTCAATAGACGCAGAAAAAGCATTTGACAAAATACAACACTCCTTTATGTTCAAGCTCTAGAAAAATTAGGAATAACAGGAACATATCTCAACATTATAAAAGCTATCTATGCAAAACCTCAAGCTAACATTATCTTAAATGGAGAAAAAAAAGCATTCCCTCTAAAAACTGGAACAATACAGGGATGCCCCCTTTTACCACTGCTATTTAACATAGTACTTGAAACTCTGGCCAGAGCAATTAGACAGATGAAAGAAATTAAAGGGATCCAGATAGGAAAAGAAGAGCTCAAATTAGCACTGTTTGCTGATGACATGATAATATACGTAGAAGACCCAAAAAAAACTCTACCAGAAAACTTTTACAACTAGTAAATGAATTTGGCAAAGTAGCAGGATACAAAATCAATACCCGTAAGTCAAAGACATTTTTGTACATCAGTGACAAAGCCTCTGAAAGGGAAATGATGAAAATTACCCCATTTACAATAGCATTAAAAAAATAAAAGAAAATACCTGGCAATCAACTTAACAAAAGAGGTGAAGGACCTCTATAACGAAAACTATAGAACACTGAAGAAAGAAATCATAGAAGACCTGAGGAGATGGAAAGACCTACCTTGTTATTGGATAGGTAGAATTAATATTGTCAAAATGTCCATACTACCAAAAGCATTATACAGATTTAATGCAATTCCAATCAAAATCCCAAAGACATTTCTCAAAGAAATAGAAAAAGCAGTCATGAAATTTATCTGTAAAAATAGGAGACCCAGAATAGTTAAAGCAATCCTGAGCAGGAAAAGTGAAGCAGGCGGCATTACCATACCAGACTTTAAATCATACTATAGAGCAATAGTAACAAAAACAGCATGGTATTAGCACCAAAACAGACTAGTAGACCAATGGTACAGAATTGAGGACACAGAGATTAATACATATAATTTCAGCTATCTTACATTAGACAAAGGCGCCAAAAATGTACAGTGGAGAAAGGATAGCCTCTTCAACAAATGGTGCTGGGAAAACTGGAAAGCCATATGCAACAAAATGAAATTAAACCTGTATCTCTCACCATGCACAAAATTCAATTCAAAGTGGATCAAAGACTTAGGAATTAGACCAGAGACAATACGCCTAATAGAAGAAAAAGTAAGCTACAATTTCCAACATGTCGGATTAGGCTCCAAGTTCCTTAACAAGAATCCTGTAGCACAAGAATTAATACCAAGAATTAATGAAACCGGGCGTGGTGGTGCATGCCTATAATCCCAGCACTTTGGGAGGCTGAGGCAGGAGGATTGCGAGTCAAAGCCAGCCTCAGCAATGGCGAGGCACTTAGCAACTCAGTAAGACCCTGTCTCTAAATAAAATACAAAAAAAAAAAAGGGCTGGGGATGTGACCCAGTGGTCAAGTGTCCCTGAGTTCTATCCCTGGTACCACAAAAAAAAAAAAAAAAAAAAAAAAAAAAAGAATTAAGAATTAATGAATAGGATAGATTTAAGCTAAAAAGCTTCTTCTCAGCAAAAGAAACAATCAGTGAGGTGAATAGAGAGCCAACTAACTGGGAACAAATATTTAATACATGCACATCGGATAGAGCACTAATTTCTAGAATATATACAGAACTCAAAAACCTTGACACCAAAAAGCAAATAATCCATTCGATAAATGGGCTAAGGAATTGTAAAGACACTTCTCAGAAGAAAATACACAATTAATCAACAAATACATGAAAAAATGCTCAACATTGCTGGCAATTAGAGAAATGCAAATCAAAATTACTCTTAAGATTTCATTTCACTGCAGTCAGAATGGCAGCTATCAAGAACACAAACAACAATAAATTTTGGAGAGGATGTGGGGAAAAAGGCACACTCATACATTGCTGGTGGGACTGCAATATGGTACAACCATTATGGAAAACAGTATGAAAATTTCTTGGGAAAATGGGAATGGAACCACCCTATGACCCAGCCATCCCACTCCTGGGTCTATTCCCAAAGGACATAAAAACAGCATATTAGGGCTGGGTTTGTGGCTCAGTGGTAGAGCGCTCACCTTGCAGGTGTTTGGCCTGGGTTCAATCCTCAGCACCACATACAAATAAACGCATTGTGCACAATTAAAGCAAATAAATAAATATTTAAAAAAAAAACAGCATATTACAGTGACACAGCTACCTCAACGTTTATAGCAGCACAATTCACAATAGCTAGGTTGTGGAACCAACCTAGATGTCCCTCAATAGATGAATGGATAAAGAAAATATGGTATATATACAAAATGGAATTTTACTTAGCAATAAGAGAGAATAAAATAATGACATTCGCAGGTAAATGGATGAAGTTGGAGAATATAATGCTAAGTGAAACCAGTCAATCTCAAAAATCCAAATACCAAATGTTTCCTCTGATATAAGGAAGCCAGGTCACAGTATTATTAGATGGGGGTACATAGGAGGATTAGAGGAACACTATAATGGTCAAAGGGAAAGGAGGGGAAGGGAGGGAGCAAGGGGGGAAGGGGGAAAAAGAAAGTGGTTGAATAAGATGAATATAATTATTCTAAATGCATGATTGAAGACTTGAATGCTACGAATATACTTTGTATACAAACTGTTTCGTGTATAAAGATGCTATATATGTATAGTATGAACTGTAATATATACTACTATAAATAAAAATTTAAAAAAAGAAAAGAAAAAAATTATCTTTCAGTGATATATCATATTATTTTATCATCACTAGGAATGTAAATACCATGACAACATTGATACTTACTTTATTTATACTTTGTTTTGTTATGTTATATTTGGCGTTGGTTTCACTGTAGTATTAAGAAGAGCTATAACAGTTATTGGTAATGTGTAGAAGTTGAATAAACACAAATTGAATGAACTAATGTGCATTAAGCTGTGATTAAGCCAAATAATTGGTTCATGAGTATTCATTATTTTATTTCCACTCTTGTCTTTATGGTATAAAAATTCATTTTTATAATGTAATGAATTAATGTAGAATTTTAAGAAAGTTATGAAGTATGCACAATAAGAAAATAATTAATAAAAACTATTTTAAGAATCTTTCATATCATGATATTAGATACATGCAGGTGTTAATAAAATAGATTACATGAGCATGTAAATGTTTATTGGGGAAATTAATGAATGGATGGATGGTAGTAGTGTGACGGACAATGTAAGAAAAGGAGTTTAAGAGTCTTCCACCAGGACGATGAATATTAGTAATATGAATGCTAAATTTTAGTAAAGTGAATAAGTGTTATGGTTCAGGTTAAGCAAGGTTACATGTGTATCTTTAGAACATTACGAATAGAAGCAAAATACATGTCAGTACTACTATTAAGGGATAGAAACTGCAACATATATTTTAATTTATACTTCTCTCTCTCTCTCTCTCTCTCTCACACACACACACACACACACACACAAACCTGAGGGTTTTTGGTTTTGTTGTATAAAAACACTGATGTTCAGCACATCTAAATGGAGCCAAGATTCTGAGAAAACTCTGTTTTTACCAAATATAGTCAATTTTCTACCAAACTTCAGTTCCTGATGAGAGTATAATTTTACATACTATTTAACCAAGAAGAATTATTAATATCTTGTTAAGTACAAATTAAATCTTTCTAACTAGTAGAATAATAAAATTATAGGATATTAGAAAGAAACATTCAAGTGTATTTTTATTATTCTTTAATTAAAAGAGAAACCAACTATAGTTATATAGATGTGAGAGTAACATATATGCCATGTTATGCATCAAACCTAGCCAACTCCTTTCATCTGTGACCAGACTCTATCAGAAGCAACAACTCTGTACCCAGACTTACTTTTTTACTTTAATACCCTCATTTATTGAAAAACACTTCTGGGAGTGTAACATAATGTGTTAAAGAATATATTTCTAACATTTAAATCTCATGTAAATGTAAAATGAGTAAGTTGTTTTTTGCTTACTCATTTTTTTTTATTTGCTCACCTGATTAATAAGGAACTAACTAGAAATAAGTCAAAAACACTTTCAATAGCCTGTGAGGAACCATGTCTTAATAGAAAATTTAATAAAGGAATGCTAAACAAATATTAGGGGTTAAGCTAATATTGGGTGTTAGATACAAAAATTGGTTAATATCTCACAGAGAGATAAATGAATCGAGTCTTTCTTCAAGACATGCAAAAATTTTTCCAGTCAATAGAGCGCCAATTAAAGATGTAAACCTTTATATAGCACAGAAGGAACACTCAGTAATCTCTTTTGTCAGTTTCCAAGTTTAGTGTATATTTTCTGACACTTTCAATCTTTAAAAAAAAACATAGCATGAATATATTTGAATATATCTCTTTTTGTTTTACATATGAAAAATGAAGCACAAAAATGTCTAATTCAGAAAGTCCATATAATAAAGAAGATGAAAATGTTAAAAATGAATGTTACCCGTTCTATTTTAATCTATTTTTTTTCAATTAGAACAAATTTGTTCTTAAACTATAATATTATGTTAGATAATTACTAAGCAAGATTATATTATGAGTATACAAATTATTTGTAGGTAGTTATATAATCAACATCTGTTTGGAGTGAGATACCTATATTTTAAAAATGTGAAGCCTACTTTATCTCCCTTACCTAGTAATATTGTAATTATTCTTTCTTTACATTAATAAAAAAGTTAAATCTTCCAACTCTTATTCTACTCTCCTGTGCTCATCTCTTTACTCTTTTTTTTTCTTTCACTGCAGATACCAGAGAAGACAGTTCCCCTACATCAATTAGAACAAATTTGTTCTTAAACTATAATATTATGTTAGATAATTACTAAGCAAGATTATATTATGAGTATACAAATTATTTGTAGGTAGTTATATAATCAACATCTGTTTGGAGTGAGATACCTATATTTTAAAAATGTGAAGCCTACTTTATCTCCCTTACCTAGTAATATTGTAATTATTCTTTCTTTACATTAATAAAAAAGTTAAATCTTCCAACTCTTATTCTACTCTCCTGTGCTCATCTCTTTACTCTTTTTTTTTCTTTCACTGCAGATACCAGAGAAGACAGTTCCCCTACATCAAACATAGTCAACTCCTTTCATCTGTGACCAGACTCTTACCAGAAGCAGCAACTCTGCACCCAGGTTCATTTATATGCTTTTATGCCCTCATTTATTGAAAAACAGAAAATGAAATTGCCATGCAAGTTTTGCTTACCTAGTTTATTGACAAGGAATCAGAAGTAATTAAAAACCAATTCAGAATTGTGGGAAGAAAGCAGAACAAATTTGAGAGTAAGAAGTGTGGTACTTGGAGAAGAGAACATCATGGAACATTTCTCTCATTAGAGAAGAAATAAGGAAAACAAAGGAGATAGTGAAAGATGAAAAGCTGACATACACAAAAACATCTCTCCCATTTTCTCTGGATCCAATGTTATTTCCTGCCTATTTCTGTTTTTTAAAAAAGTACAGAAAATAGGCAGACAATTATGAAAATATACTACCAGAAACCATGAAGGTTGTGATGTCTCTTTAGAAATTTATTGGAAATTTGAACTTATTCTTCAGTTCCATAGTTGTAATGAAGCTTTGTTCCCAGGATCCTCATATTCAGAGTGAGCAAAGCTGCAGGACACTTTGGCTTTGAACTTGGGATCCTCTTACCTAAGCCTCCCAAGCAGCTGGAATTATAGGCATACACCACCACCCCCCAGCAATATGGTCTTTTTTGTTGAATAGATATACTTATATCAGTATAATAACCATATCAAATTGTATGGTCACTATCACTATTTTAATTAGCAAATTAGAATACTACATTTAGTATTCTAAATGTTTAGTATTCTATTGTTGCTAGGAGAGATTATTGATAACCATCACTGGCACTGTGAAATTCTCTAATGACTCAATTTTTTTTTTTTTTTTACCTCAGGAATATGAAAACATTTATTGATAGAGAAACTTTTACACAAATATTTGTGGCTTTCTGCATAAAGCCCAAACTGGAAACTCAGATGTCCATGAATAGAAGAATATTCAAATTTTGGTATAACCATATAAACAAATAATAAACAGTAATGAAAAGAAATTAACCACTAATAGATGCAACAACATTGATAGATCTTAAAAATGTCCCAAGTAAAAGAATTCAGAGACAAAGAGTACATGGTTAACGATTCATTAATACATTCATGAACAAGAAGAAATATATATATAAACAATCAATGCTTTTCTGGCATCAGAAGTAGAGCTGGAAACTGACTGCAACTAGACAAAAACTTTAGAAGGGTAAAGAAAATGTATGTCTTTGTGGTGACAGTCATACAGCATATACATTTTGCAAAACTGAATTGTACTCAGAATGTGGAAGATTTATTATGTATAAATCAAACCTCAAAAAATATTATTATATTTCTTTAAAGACAATAAACTACCCATCAAAATGCTCTATTTTGAAGCTGGGCATGGTGGCGCACGCCTGTAATCCCAGCATTTTGGAGGCTGAGGCAGGAGGATCACAAGTTCAAAGCCAGCCTCAGCAATGGCAAGGCACTTAGCAACTCAGTGAGACCCTGTCTCTTAATAAAATACAAAAAAGGGCTGGGGATGTGGCCCAGTGGTCAAGTGCCCCTGAAGTCAATCCCCGGTACAAAAAAAAAAAAAAAAAAAAGCTCTATTTTGAGAAATACAGCTTTCAAGCAAACAGAATGGACATGTGAGTTGATGAGTTCTCTTAATTAACATTTCAATTTATTCAGTTAATGTCATCAATTAGGATACAACTGTATACAGTTTGGGTGAGGGGACTTTTTTCCTTAGAATATTTATATTTATATAGCACATTTAAAACATTAAATATTCATGTTATTGTTATAGATTTTAATTGTATATATTCTATTCCACCTTTGGGGAATCATGAATTATCCTGTTGCTCATTTGTGTACTTTCAACTGGTAGAAAAACAATTCGATGTATTTTCTTCTTTGTGAGCACCCATTTCATTGTTTTACAATTCTAATTAGCACATAGCACATAAAGAAGTTAATGCACATCTCATATGTACAGTAAATAATAGTAACAAAAACCGTCCTTCTTTGCACCATAAAGACTAAAACTGGTGTAAAAATTTTTCAAGCCCCTTTTATGCCCCTGTGAGTGCATTTCCTTCTTTTAAGCTTATTTATTTATTTTAATTCAGTATATATGATAGCAGAATGCATTTTGATTCATTGTACACAATTTCAGCACAACTTTTTATTTCTCTAGTTGAACATGATGCAGTGTTGTACCATATGTGCAATCATACATTTACCTAGGGTAATAATGTCCATTTCATTTCATGATATTTCCTGCCCCCTCCCCCCCTCCCATCCCTCACTGGAGAAAAAATAGCCTCTTGAACAAATGATGCTGGGAGAACTGGAAATACATATGCAGCAAAATGAAACTAAATGCCTATCTATCACAAAATTTAAAGTGGATCAAGGACCTAAGAATTAGACCAGAGAATGTGCCTAATAGAGGAAAAAATAGGCCCAAATCTTCATCATGATGGGTTAGGCCCTGAATTCCTTAAAAAGACTCCTAAAGCATAAGAAATAAAATTGAGAAATAACAAATGGGATTAATTAACACTAAAAAGCTACTTCTAAGCAAAAGAGACAATCAATGAGGTGAAGAGAGAGCCTACATTTTGGGAACAGATTTTTGCCAAACACATGTCAGATAGAGCACTAATCTCCAGGATTTATAAGAACTCAAAAAACTTAATACCAAAGAAACAAACAACCCTATCAATAAATGGGCTACGGAGCTGAACAGATCCTTCTCAGAATATATACAATCAATTAAAAAATATATGAAAAACATTCACCATCTCTACTAAGCAGAGAAATGCAAATCAAAACTACTCTGATGTCTCTTGAAATTTTGTGAGTATACAGTAAATTATTAAGGCCTTAGTTTTCAATATCCCATGTATCATATAGATTTAAATGCTATAAAACATAGCAAGACATTGTTAAACATGAGCTGTAATTGTTTAATTACATGAAGGTAATTGTCTAATTTATTTTGCAATCAAGTTTAGTGACTCAACATATATTTAATTTCAAGAAATTCAATGAAATATGTATTTGTAAAAGTAAACATTTTTTTTTTTCAAAATATATACACAGAAAGAAACATCACTGAAGAGAGTCATCTCATTTTATTCAGCCTATTTTGTCATGTTTAACAGATAACCAACCATTCAGTGATTTTGTACCTTTTTCTTGTCTCCCCTAGGATATTTGTGACAGTAATGGAACTCCATGGAAAACAATATTGATATTCAATCCTGAATTACTGTGGAAGGATAAAAACTTTATAATTTTTAATGATTTTATAATCAACTTAGACAAATAAGAATTTAGTGTGTAATAACATTTTGATAAATTTACAATAAAACCATATGAACTGAAAGTAATATGTCCTAATGCGATATGTTATTAAGTTAATGTACGAAAAACAGTTCTTCACAAAGAATTGGTTTGATATTAATGACAATTGCTTATTTTTCCTAAAACTTCTTTGCTTACAAGTCATTTAAAATACTAATGAAATGTCCTTATTTAAAACAGAAAAGAGAATATGTTTGTGACAACTGTACTTATTCTTTCAAATTACAGGATTATTAATTGGTGTGTTTGGGGAGGGAGAGATACTTCTCTTTTCTGTTATAATATATCATCTATGAGGAGAGAGATGACTTTTCTTCACTACTTGTTCTCCCAATCAGACAGAGTAACTAGAATATCATAGAAAGGCAGTCATTAATATTTCACTAAATAAATGGATAAGTATTGTCTACAAGTGCAACTAGGAAAAAGATAAAAATAAGTTTGGATCATTACTTATTTTAGGATAATGGAACATATACATTCTTATATGTGTGTTAGTGCATACATAATATAGATAAACATCTAATTATATATTTCACATTTAATTTCCCTTACATAATAAACTTTTTTCATGATTTTTAAATGTGTTTTAATAATGTTCTTTGCAAATAAATAGTCTTAACAGTAATTATTAATATTATAATCTTTGTGTATTTCTTTGTGAAGATAGATTTTATTTGAAAAATTTAATTGTAAACTCAAACCCAAATGTATTAGTTTTTAAAACAAAATTTGGCAATACTTTCTACTAACATAAATGAAAGATGCTAAATTGTTAATTTACCTTACTTTCTGATTCCCTCTTTTGGAAGCTAATTTTTTTATAGAACATTAATGAATTTTCAGGATTCTGAATATTAAGATTATTCCCTGAATAAGACAACCCTTCAGAAATTAGGAATTTGATAAGAGCATGTCTCAGTTTTTTATCTCTTTGTTTCTTCCTCTGTCCCAAAATCTGTCTGTCCCAATTTTTTATTTGACTTGCTCTGCACATGGTGTATTTTCAGATGACAATTAGTACATTTAATTGTAGTTCTGATATTAATATTTAGGTTTAACTTGAATAATCTCATTTTGTTTATTAGTGATAATTGTACTTTGCTTCTGTTCCAATTGATTTGTCCTTTTGAAGAGGAGCTCTGTTGCTCAAATTTCAGCAGACAAAATGATATTTTCTGAAAACAGTTGTCATACATAGTATATCAGTGTACATTCTTACAGGCAAATATTTTGACTGCATATTTTGAAATACATAGAATAGAAAACATTAAAGAACTAATTAATTTAAGAATGAAATCTATTTACTGTGTCATAAAAAATCTATTGCATTTACCATGACCTGAATTTTGTGAGGAAATTCAGAGCAATACAGTTTGACGCTAGAGTTTTTTGCAAGTAGACCAATATATGTCAGTTTCATTGTAAAATCATCATAATACAGTACAGTTCTTTAACCAAAGTTGATCCTCTATGAATACTTGATAATTTAATGACATTAATTATTTTCCCATCAATTAATCATTTGGAAAAATGCTTTAGGGTACTGCCACAGTCATACAGAGAGATGAAGAGCAGCAGGATATGACTGGGGAAAAGAAGCCAAACTCAAAAATCTGTTCAGAGTAAGATAATTCTGGGGGATTAAACTTGTGGGTATATGTAAAAAATAATTATAAGGAACAAAATATGGCTAAAAGTATTAAGTATTAAATTTTATTCAGACAAAAATTCAGTCTAGAAAAATTTTAGGGAAGGGTCAGTAGCTACCAAATCTACCCATATTCTTCTGTTTTAGTCTATCTATAGATGTCATTAGAATAAAGACATTTTAAATAATCACTGATATGATTTAGGCAAGGAAAAATTATTCTTCAAAAGATAAGGTAATTTCAATAAATCATTAGCCAACTTACAAATTTATAACTGTCAAATTGTACATTTGATCCCATCTTTAGGTGAAAAAAAATCATATAAAATATTGATTATACCAAAGTCAGTTCAATTACAGAGTCCAACAAATCATTATTCAATACATTGATATTTTTTGTATGTGAATTTTTTTCATGGGTCCACATAAAGAGAACAGTAAAGCTTATAGTAACAATATCATTAAACATTTCCAAAATTCTTTTATTAGAGATTCACCTTTTAGAGATTTTCTGTATTGATGCAGAGCAATTAAATAACTGTTAAATGCATCTCAGTAAAGGCATATCCATTAGGCATTAAAAAAAAAAAAAAACAACTTATGTTAGTAGGCTTCTATGACAGTCTTAATTCTTAATTCCATGGTATCTTAATTCGTTAAAGAGAAGAAAACAAGGTAAATGTTATAAATATATTATGTATTCTATACTGTTATATATAAATATATTATATATACTATACTATTATACCATATATTACATAGTATGCATACTATATAATGTACATAAACTATATATTATATATATATACATATATATGTACACACACTATAAATTCATATATATGTATTCGAGTTTATGAGGTTCAATGTATTTCTGATAGTATATAAGTGATATATATATATATATATACATATATATATACATATGATATATATATATATATATGAAGTTCAAGGTACTGACTATCAGACAATGGAAGAAAGTAATGTCTGAAAGAATAGATGAAGTGAGCCCTACACCTTCCCAAATGTACTGCCCATTGTGTACTGCCACACCACACAGCTGGTTGAGGAATGCATTTGGAGCTTGACAGATTCCTCAAATGAGATTCTGCAGGTAGATGAGAGTTCAAGGAGCAAGTGCATTTAGGTCTGCAAGGCAGAGAACAAGAGAAGAGAGATACACAAAGAGAAATTTAGAGATCTATAGAGGGAATCTCTCAAGTTTTTTAACTGTGTGCATGTTAATGTAGGTATGTGAGAAAACTATTCTAATCTGTGCAAAGAACCACCCATATGGGTTATAGAAGACAGAGAACAACTGATAATTCCTGGCCATTAGTAGAATATTCAGAAGGATTCTGCCTCAGTAGAGGTGAATAATTTGTTCTGAACTGCAGTCTCCTCTGGCACTATTTAACAACCCTCAAAGGCAACACTCAAAAGAATCAACTTTCAAAATACTTAAATATATTGTATAACACAATTCAGTACTACTAATAGGAATGCAAAAATATCCTCCACCTACAATATATTTTTCTAATGAAATATTACCAGGCATGGAAAGGAAACTATCTCATATGAGAAATGAAGCAAAAATGAGAGACATACACAAACTGAAAAGTTTTAATCTTTAAAAGTTAAAAAACAATCTTATTAGATATATTTTTAAAGCTGTATGAAAGACTGAATATATCCATGTAGATATTAAAGATATATAAAACACATCAAATTTTTAAAACTGAAAAGTGTAACATTTGTGATAAAAATATATTAGTTGAGATAAACAATAGATTAGACACAGCAGAAGAAAACATGGGTTATCATAAATATGTAATAAGAGACACAAATTCAAAATTAGTCACTGAACAAAGGAAAATAATAAAAACACAATCCATCGAGAGAATTTAAGGGAGTACATAATATGAACAACACAGAAATCAAATAATCAAGTTAAAAATGAAACTACAATTATATGTAGTTTCCTGATTCTAATACTATGATAATTAATTCCACAAAACCATAAATAATAACAATAGACAAGAAGTGAGCAGGGCCACATTGTCAAATGGCATCATATATAGGCATAATTGGAATCTCATAAGGAAAATTAAAAGGGTAGACATAAGAGCAAAAATCAATCTCTAAACCACCAACCTCTGGATCCTGTTAACATACAATTTTTATTAACAAAACCTAGTAGATCTCAATAATCACCTTATTCAATTAACAAGATTGTATAGATGTCATATAGTAAATAAGTTTGAAAAGTTGGCACAGAGGAATGTTTTGATTCATTGAACTGTTCCATATGTTAAATATTTTCAGAGACCCTATTTCAAAAGTAAGTTACAAATGTGATCACTTTTAAATCACTTTTGAGTGTAAAAATATGGAAAAAAATTTGAATGGAAATACAAAGATTAAACCATTTAGCATCTGATTGTTTATCAGAAACTTTGATTTTCCATATAAACACTTCTATTTTTTTCAATACTAATAATAATTTCATTAGTCTTTATTATAATTTTTTTAATGTAATTCCAGATATATGGTCTCATTTATATCTTCACCATTGAACAAACTGTAGTAATTGTCTTGTGCAAAATGCAATTCATCGTACTGCCAGTAAAATAAAATAATAAGGCAATATGAATGTTTGGACTCTCAATTTATATATTATCATACAGTTCATGTATCATCATGGTGATATACCATGGAGTATATAACTTCAAAGGTGCTTTTGGCTCAACTTTGGCTTTTCTAATTCATGTTTTAATTAATGCCACACTGTCTCTTAGAACATTTTTGTTACTGTGAATATTTGCTAAAAGTAGCATAGGCTCTCACAAGCTGTTATGAAATGTTCAAAGTGGAGGTCAGTAGGTCTACTTGGTATTATCTCTAAACTCCAATGTTTACTTTCAAGAATGTATAAAAAGTAACTTGCTATTGTCCATTCTAATTATGGTTGTATTCAGTTCTAGAGATTTTGAATTCAGGCTAGAAAATCACTAATTGCCTGCAACCACAAGGTCAACAAGTTGCTGGGTGAAACCTCACTCTACTCATGCATTGTTCTCTTGTTCTTGTTAGCTTTGTTATGATGATTACTAAAAACTTCTATCAGGTAACTCATATACTTTAATTTCTTTATGTTCAGCTTTTGGAGAGGTATTTTCTTCCTTTGATAATATCATCTTTCCCTTTTCTTCTTGTTTTTTTTTTTTTTTTTTTCCCCATATGTCTTATAACTTTGCCTTTGGAGCCAAGTGTGTGGAAAACAGCCATTTCATCAGTCTTTATACATGAATTTCAAAAGACCTTCAGCAATCAGTTGGGGCAGTGTTTTAGTCACCATTTTTATCACTGAGACTAAAATACCTGACAAGAACAACTTAAAGGAATAAAAGTGTATATGGTTTCGGTACATGACTGGCTAACTCCCTTGCTCTGGGCCTGAGGTAAGGCAGAATATCATGGCAGAAAGATAATGGTGGAGGAAAGATGCTCTGCTTATGGTAGCCAGGGAGGAGAGGACCAGGAGAACAAGCAAGGGACCAGGGACAAAAATGTGTAAATACCAAAGGTATGCCTCCAGTGATTTACTTTCTCCAGTCACACCCCAGCTGCCTTCAATTACCACCCTGTAATCCATTCAGATTATTAATCTATCAAGTGAATCAATCCACTGATTAAGTTACACCTCTCATTAACATTTCACTTGTGAACATTACTGTGTTTCTATCATGAGCATTGAAAGAACACCTCATATAGAGATAACCAGTAGAGATCCCGGTGCCCTAAGGAACCCTTTATGTGGGGTATGCCTGAACTTGTGTATATAAATTTCATGCTAGATAAAATTTTCTACTTCCTATTCTTCAGGAATTCATAATCTCTTGTTCCTTCTGATGTCTGTGGCCCTATAGATTCTCTTGAGTTGCATTAAGCCTCTCTCAGCTCCCTCTTTTTTTTAAAATTTTTTTAATTTTTTTTTATTTTGTAGGTGCTCCCTCTGATTTTTATAATTCTCCTTGAGTTTTTTTAGCTCCCTCTTATTTTATTTTTTTTTTATTTGACACAGTACCTTCATTTTATTTATGTGGTGCTGAGGATCGAATCCAGGGCCTACACATGCGAGATGAGTGCTCTACCACTGAGCCAAGGCCAAGGCCCTTGCTCTCTCTTGTTTTTAGCAAACTCTAGGCTTCTAGAATATTAAGCATCCCATCAGAGTTCTGACTTATGTGAGGCAAAAACCTCAAGAATGAAACTTTGGGCAGCTTATTACATAGCTGAAATGTTGGACACACACTCTGTTTTTTTCATTGCCCCATATGAGAGGCCTTTTAGACATACTAGACTGCCTATTCCACCAGACACATCTGGAGTGATATGGCAAGCTTTTAGTTCTTTTTTGATTCTCAGTGGTTACCAGGTATGTACAGGATGCTTATTATGTCAGGGTTCCAAGTCAGGCCAAAGGTACACATATCTTTAGGTCAGCTCCCTAAAAACCCAGAGTGTTGAACACACTCTCCAACCCTTTATCTCTACAGGGAAAAGTTAGGAGTTGGGGTTTTATCTTGCTAGTATAATGGCAAGTGAGTTCCATATTAGTCCAAACAATTAAGTTTGTTCTTGGCCTGTTCCTCTTCCTTGCCAATTATCAGATTCAGGCAAGAGAAAAAACTAGTCCTTTAGATAACCCCTAAAAAGTATGAACATTAAATAGAGGTTTCGAGTTTTTTTCCCTCTGTAGGGAGAAGCAAGGAGCTAGAGTTTTTTCCCTCTTGTGTTAGAATGAATCAAGATGAGGAAATATGGTGAATGGTTTTCATTTATTTTTCTACAGACTACTGCCGCGAAGTTATATAAGGGGTTGGGGTCTTTAACCTCCCTGTACCCGGGATGGACCTCTTTTGTCCAGCAAAAGAGGCCAGAGAGGTCTTCCCCAACGAAGAGGCTAGATTGGGAGAGCGAAGGCCGCCGATATTCCCTCCCCCACCCTCAAAGGACACAGGAACATACTGGGGAGTCCAGTCAAAGGGTGCAGGAGCTCATTTATTGAAAGGGTACACAAAAATTTTATAGTGGGCCACAGCCAGTCAGTGACCAGCAGGGCGGTTCTGGTTCTCACAGCCACGCCCCCTGCTTAGCCTAGGTCAGGTAACAGGGCGTGGTAATGTGGCAAGCGGCCAGAAAAGCCAGAGCTTTTTCCATCCCCTTGGCAGACAGAGTCCGGAAAGTCCCAACAGACTACAGTGTAGTTGGATTTGCACTTATCAGAGGTACAGCATTCTTTTTTAATTGGCTTCTGGATTTCTCCAAAAATGAATTGATTTAGGCATTCTAGTTGAATAAGCATCTCCATGGTGGAAAGTCTGGGGCTTGCTCTAGTATCATTTGCTGAGCTGTATCCTTTACTATAAATTTCAGACCATTTTTTTTCCTCTAGAAATTATCACCCTACAAATTTATCGTAATGTTGTAGGAGCTATTCGTTGACAAGATATATGGCAACTTGGAAAGTTTTGATGTTTCTTATATTACTCCCCAATTACTGATGCTCCTTTACTTGTGATGGGGTTACAATCTGATAAATCTATCATAAATTGAAAACAACATGCACTTAAAATGCATTTACTACACCTAACCTGTGGATAGATTGTCATAATTTAGTGAGAGTATATTGAAGGATATAGGTTCCCATGGCTCATGAGGGATTGCAACTAATTTCTGCTTCCCAAAAGAACATAGTTGGATTTTGCTATCCTGGAGAAAAAACAACAACAAAAACAAAATTCACAATTTTATGTAAGGTTTCTACTAAATGTGAATCACTTTCATATCACCTTAAAGTTAAAAAAAAACTTAATAGAGCCATTGTAAATGAAGAGCCACCTGCATTATAATCCTCACATTATTTAGTTACCTGGATTAGACCAACAGATAGTTTGTCAGACAATTAGTACGTCCTGATGTTGTTCCTCCTTCATAGTTGTGATGATGATGGTAAGAAATAACACTGTAGCATGATATGACTATCTGTGTTATTCTACCAACTTCTTGATGCACTCTACTGTATAATGATAGTTGGCCTTTTACCCTTTACAAGAAGTTGCTAAGCACATGTATTTCTATAAATTTCCATATATATTTCAAAACATAGTTTCAAAAATATGAAAGCTTAAAGGCATAGAAAATATCTAGGTCCCCCAAAATACTAATTCTTATTGACTTTTCAAAAACTAAAATAATAGTTTCTTCACTGCATGATGTGGCAAAGGATAAATCATAGTATTTAGGAAAATTATCGTGGGGTATTTCTGAATAAACTTCGTTCCATGTTGTCTAACTCAGAACATTAGCCAAGACTGGCATCTTCATGGTGGGGTTTTGTTTTGTTTTGTTATTGTTTTTGTCTTTCATTTTCCAGGTAATGGTTGAGACCTGGACACCACAGGACCCCTGGTGAGGTTGCTGGAAACCCAGCCCCTCCCTCAGTCTGGTAAAACAGTGTCTGTCTTCTTTGTGTACATACCTTGTGTTAACAGGATGCCAAAATAGGCAAACTACTTTTGGATTTATATTTTTATAGCCTGCAGAGTAAGTACATTCATGTTCTTTCTACTTTGTTACACATAAGGGTGAGATAAGACCCCATATTCTATTCTCTGGAACTGTGAATATTTTTATTTTTTGGTAAAAGTGCCTTTCTGATATAATGAAGTTCCTGATCAGTGACTTTAAAGTAGGGAAATTATTCTGGTGGGCCTATTATAATTAAATATAATGAGCATTTGATAGCAGAAAGAATAAAAAACAACAGGATAAAACAAGAAGAGAAACTTCAGAGAGACATAAATTATGAGGAGATGATGTAATCAGGAATGTGGACAACCTATACAAGCACAAAATGGGTCTCAAATGAGGGCCACAAAGAAAATAGTACTATAACTGCAGGGATGGGTTTCTTCTGCCATAAATGGAAAAGCCTAGAAGTGTCTTATCCCCCAGAAACTCCAGGAAGTAACCCCAGGCTCGCTACTACTCTGATTGTACTAAGCTGAGCAGAGCCTCCCAGATATCTGCCCTACAGAAATGTAACAAGTGCAAGTTATATAAAGCCACTGAATTTGTTATAATTTATTTTGCATTAATAGAAAACAAATACAGTTTTTAAAGTGTGTTTATTTTTTTAAATGTATGTTTTGAAATAAAACTTTCTTTTATTTACTGGTAATTTAAAAAATACAGGTCACTACCGAGATCACTATTACGTTCCCTAGTCCCAAATTTAATTTGTCAGAAATTCTTGACTTGAAACAGCTGCAAATGTATTTAAATCAGAATATATATATATATATATATATATACACACATATACATATATATATATATACATACACATACATATATAAGTATGTATATATACATATATACATGTATATATGTAATATATACATATGTATTATATATTATATCATATATATGTATATAATTATATATATAATCTCCCCCCAGAGCCTTGGTTTACAGGATTTGTTCAACTGTCCTAATTTTCATGTGTTCCACCATACAGAAGTTATTCTGAGAAAGAGCTGACAGTTTGGGAGATCCTCATTTTTATCTGAATGTGGTTGTTCTATAGCTTCATTGGATTTTCTTGTCTTTTCCCTTTGCCTTTTGCAGACTCCTCTATATTTGGATATGGAGATGACTCGCTTCTTGCTTTTCTGCTTTGCTGCAGTTTAATTTTATTGTTGTTATTCTATAATTTAAAATATTCAACAGCAGAGTGGTAATAATTTGTATTTAATTATCGATCTGCAACTCAGTCATATATATGTATTTTTCTAGTTTCTTAATTTTAACCAGACATCTTTATTCACTATAGATGATATATTTTCTAGAATTTAGAGAAGTAAAATTATTAATATAGTTTTTAATGAAATATGATCATAGGATAGACATATTTTTGCACAACTGATGGCAATAAAATCAGCAAATAGTCATATTTCAATCTTATTTATTCCAAATGAAATATGTTACTTTAAAACTATGTTTGCATGTATAAAAATATGAGACCAGTAAGATTGTTGTATGACTATGTATAAATATGATTTTCATTTTGTGTTTGATGCTCTGTTATTTTTTGTTTCAGTTGTTACAAATAGCACAATATAGTAATGATATTTTATTTTTTACTGATGTATTTTAAATATTTTCTACATATATTTATATTCAAAGCTGTATTTTAGAACTACTTGTGACGTTCTTTTCCTAGAGGCCCAAATATAAGACATTTTATCTTTAATAGCAAATAGATCTGACAACATGTTTAGCTAGAAAGTCAAGAAGATTAATAATATCTGTTAAAGGAAAATTAAAAACATTCTTTTCCATCTAAAAAGAAAAGCCTAAATTACAGCAACAAATGCACTAATGCAGTTAATCCATTACATTTATAGATTCCATTATGTAAATTCATAGATTTTTATCTGACATCATTTGTTCAAAATAATACAATCTTAAAAGCCATAAATCGAAGCTTGCTAATGGACTCAGATACATTTATAAATTTTAAGCACTAAGGAGTAGAAATGCAAATACAACTGGGCCGCAAGTGACTCAAGTCATCCATCCATGAATGAAGAAAAAATTAAACAAAGCAATAAAACAACCTCAGTTGTAAATAAATATCATAACTTTTTCCCCCTACAGGAGCATGACTATCTAGTAGAATCTGACTTAATGTGAATGAGTAAGATGTTCAGTAATAGTTTTCAGTCAAATAAATCCCTAGCTTTCTTAGAATAGCTCCCAGGTGCTTTCTTACAATTTGGTTTTTCTGTGTATTTGTTTTGTTTTCCAGGTTTAATACTTAAGATAATTACAAAGTTGCAAAGGTGATTAAAGATAAAATATGAAAGAAACAGCCAGGCTCAGTTGTACATGCCTGGAACCCGGCTACTAGAAAGCTGAGGAAGGAGGATCATCAGAGCCCAGGAATTGGAGGCCACTCTGGGCAACATAGCTAAAAAATCTAACAAAGAGGAAAGAAAGAATGAAACTATCATTTGTTTCAATCAAACCTCACAGCTCAATAGCCAATGTTGGCTATTATTCTAGAAACAATCTTCACCTATCTAAATAGTTAAGATGTTCTCCAGATACTGAAGTCCTTAATCTAAGAACCATTTTATATCAAGGAGTGTTGATTTTAAAAATCAATAAGTTGGGCTGAGGAAATAGCTCAGTTGGTAAAGGGCTTGCCTTGCATGCATAAGGCCCTGAGTTCAAAGACCAAAAAAAAAAAAAAAAAAAAAAATAAGATTGCTTAATACTCAGAATAACAGACAATAATAATAAATGGAAATTGTGTGTTTATTTTTAATGAGCATATATTCTCATTTGAAATTTACATTATCATATTTTTTCAAGTTGTTTAGAGAAATAGTAGTTAGAAAAAGTAATCTCAAACAAGCATTTCTATTATATGACATTAATATTATATAATATTATATGATTTTTTTGTAAGGCATTAATGACATAGATGAGCATACTTGATTCAAAGAATACTTCACTAGTGAACTGTGTATGTGCACATGTATGACTGCTCTTGAAAAAAATTACATTATTATTGTTCTTATGGCATTGTAGATATGCTTTAGTAAGCATGAACTCATAATAAAAGTTTTGAATTTGATCATTTTAATAAAGAAAGCATATTTAGGAGCTGGGGTTGTGACTCAGTGGTAGAGTGCTCCTAGTATGTGTGAGGCACTGGGTTTGATCCTCAGCACCCTATAAAAATAAATAGACAAAATAAAGTTAAAAAAAGAAAACATATTTATATTGCAATAATGCAGAAATTTTCAGTGTGCATTCAGTGAGAACTCAAATGAGTTCATTTTCCTTGTAATCAGTGAAAAAAAAAAGAACAGATTTTATTATTTCATTTATAAAAAAAATCTGTCAATGGAAATTAGAAGTTTCAAATATCATGTAGATGATTGACAGGCTACAAGTCAAATACCTATAAAAGCTTCAGTATTCTCATTTGTTAAAAAGATGAATTAACCAAATGACTAGTGGTAGAAATACAAGTATTTTAAATGAATAAATAAATAAATAAATATGTAAAGATATATCTATTTTAACTGAAAATAAATTATTTTTAAATAAATAAAGGTACCACATTCAATACAATGAAAGTACAGGCCCACCTTTACAAAGATAGTTCTTTCCTGATGACATATGGTCACTACATGCCTTTTTGCCATTGAAGAGACAGAAAACAAAATGATATATATCAAAATTCTGAGTCCAATTCATAAGTACTCTTTCCTAGAAGTTACCATGGCAATGGATAAGTTAATCAGTCCCAGGAAGACTCTTCTTTGGGAGATATGGTATTTTCCCAGTCTGTAGCTTCCTAACTTCATAATCTTGAACAAACAATTTATCTTAACTTCCATCGTGTTATTAAAATTGATTCAGTAGGGGTCTGGAGTTGTGGCTCAGTTGTGGAGCTCTTGCCTAGCATGTGTGAGGCACTAGGTTCAATCCTCAGCACCACATAAAAATTAATAAATAAATAAAGGTATTTTGTTCATCTACAACAAAAAAAAAAACATATTTAAAAAAAAATTGAACCAATCATATTTTATACTTGTGCTGGTTTAAATTATCCAAAAAAGCAGGTGTTACCATAATGACAATATCCAAAAAGGCTAGAACAAATAGAAACAGAACTTCATAAAGCTAAGACAGTCATGAAAACAGATTTGAGTTCTGATGCTGAGAAAGGAAAACAGAAGAGAAAGGAGGATTAGATAGAAGGTCTAGAAGCTGATGGATGATGTAGGAAATCCCAGAAAGTCTGTTGATGAGGAAAAGACAGGTGGGTTAAGCCTCCAAGCAGTGGCTCTTCAATGGCATTCCTGTTCAGGGCAGTGCTAGGGGCAGCCTAAGTGAAGCAAGGACTTAGCACAGATTTAGAGAAGGATTTCAAGTATAGCATCTGGGGTCCAGGGTCAACTAGGCTCCCTGTAGTTGTGGGACTATGAGGTGCGTTCTTGCGTTCACCATTATCCTTTATGAAAACAACTCCACTGATAGCCATTAACTGTTTTCTGTTACTTAGAGAAGTGAGGTATTTTTCTTTACATAGTTAAACAATATACCCTTTACTTGCAGATGTTTGGGGCTTTGAAGATTAATACCAATCGGAATTGCTAAACCAGAATGTCGAAGCACAAACTGAGAGACATAAAGGATACAAGAAAAGTCTCCTTCTTGACTTTATGTGTATTTTTCCTAATCTGGCATACCTTCAAGAGCAAGATAGTCTTTCAGAGAAAATATAAAGAAAAAATGTGTTTCTGCTGCTCTTGACAAAACACATTCACCAATTACAGAAAATTTATTGCACTGAGGCACTTCTAATGGGATCCCCAAACCTCAATATACAACTGACTCAATTTACAGTAACAGATTCCTATACTGGTTGCATGAACAGAGTCAACATAGGCATGTAAGCAGAATTCTGTTTGTGAACACACTTCAAATAATTTTCAAATTCTGACAACATTAAAAATTTAAAATACTTAAATGAAACTAATATTATTGTTATGTGATATTATATAATAATTTTTAGCTTAGAGCATGATTTCAGTGCAGATTTCTCCCGCCATTTTCTTCAGGTTCTCTGTTGCAGCATTTGAATATTAAGACAATAAAGCAATTCAGCATTTCTCAGTATCTATTTATATTTAAGAATGACATTATATCTGTACCCTATAGTATTCAATCACTACAAATATGCCATGTTCAAATTTAGAGTATATTCAAAGAGAGGTACACTAAGGAATTGCTTGTGGTTGGGGCAGAAGGTCTCTTAGGACAAACCAGTATGAGAACTTAAAACTATATGACATCCTTGAGGCAAGTAGAACTGTTTATACTACAGAGTATAAGGATGTTTGAGGAGGTATAGACTTAAGCATTTTCTGTAAATTTCTATATACTGCCATCTGACTATAATTTTATTTGATTTTTAAGTATTTGTCATAATGGGAGTTATGAGGAACAATTTTTTTATGTTTGTTTGTTTAAGAGGCAATATGATAATAAATTGGACACAGTTAAGGAATCTTGTCAACAATATAAACTAAGCCTTAGTTTCCGCATCCATAAAGAAGATAGAAATACCTACCGCTTAATTTAATACATGAGCAATACATTTGTAATAAAGTGCAATATTTACTACGTATTTTGGTCAAAGTAAAATCTCAAAATCTTAAGCTCATATAACAGCCTTACAGGAGGAGGCTACGTTTTTCTCATAAATAGTGTGAAGCAGAAGAAAAGTTAGGTTTATTCACTTTATTGAGCCTTAATTCACTAGAGAAGGGTTAAGTTCTCTTCAGAAGAACTGCAATGCCTTAATGACTTTTAATCATGCAACTGAAATTTTGGAAAACTTGGGTGCCCCAACCCTCTCTGCCATGGCCATTAATTCAGAAACCCACAAGGAGTGATGGGGAATTAGAAAACACCAACAGACACTTGTAGAGAGAAAGCTGCAACCAAGTAGGACACTACCCTCAGATGGAGGAGCAGTGAGCCAGAGGCTAGATCAGTGTGTTTATTATATAGGTTTTATCATCAGAAGTATTTTCTGTGAGAAAGTATCTTCAAAGCATACAGGATTAAAGGTCAAAGACTAGCAGCCAATTGTAATTATCAACTTGTGCTCATAATTCTCTATCTCTGGCAGCTGGTGTCTGAACTCAGGGTCAAAGAATGATAGTCCCATGCCTGGCACAGAACCTCCTTTAAGCAGTGTATCACCCAAGCAACTTGGCAGTCTTGACCTGCACCTTTGAACAGGTTATTCCCAGCCCAGGCACGCAGCTTCTACCATGGGACAGTCAGAGACCACGATTCAAATCAATACCCCTGACAATAGGGCTTCTCCTGAATTGTTCAAAAACGTAATTATTTCCTTTTCTGATTCCTTCCTTCTTTCTTCCCTGCCTCCCTAGCTCCTTTCTGTCCCTTACTTACTTACAAAATAATCATTTATTGAAGTAAGAAAATAAGGCTAAATAATAGCTGATTGATTCTGTAAAGAGTTTGAAATAAAGTTTTAGAAATTCAGTTCAAATTCAATTGGTTTACTCCAGAGATACACATTTGCTTAAATGATGTTTGCAACCTTAAGAAATTATCATGCTGTAAAATGATGTTATGATTGTTTTTGTCCAGTAGAAACAATCATCCAAAGCTTGTGGTTGTGTCACTCTGTAGCAGATTAATTTATCTTTAGCTAACCTGACATTCTTATTTTTGTATTCTTTCTTTGATGAGTTCTTCAAATACCTATGATCATGAGCTATTGTCTTCCTGCTTGTGCCTTATTAATAGAGAAAAAAAAAACTGATCTGAAACAGAAACCCAAAATCAAATACTAAACACAAAAATAATAAAAACAGAAACAAAGTCTTGGAAAATTTTGCATTTACCTATCTTCTTTCCTACTTTTCCTTCCTTCCTTCCCTCCAGCCTCCTTTGTTCCCTTCCTCTCCACCTCCCCCCTTTCCCCTTCCTCCTTCCCTCACACTCACCTTCCCTCCTTCCTTGCTTCTTTACCTATGGTCTCTCTCTCAAATTCCTTTCCCTTTCTTAGCTTTCAGAATTATTTTTCTTACAATTTTCATTCCTTCTATCCTTTTCCACCCAAACAGTAATTTCTAATTGTATATGCACTAACAACATTTGTATTTATCTCATTATAATAGTACTATCATGCACAGTGCAGCACTCTATCCTATTGTTTTGTCTCTTGAATTAGAAACAAGTATAACAAATTATTCTACTGTACAATTATGAATATTGTTTATATTTACCTGGTAGAAGTAAATTATTGAGACTTTTGGGTAACCAGAGAAACAGAATTTGAAACTCTGCTTGGAGGAGGGAACAGCACTGTTGAAAGTTCAGGCCAAAAACTTTGGAAAGAGGGAGAATCTGAAATGCATGAGGTTGTCTGTTCTAGGTGTTAGATTAGATAAAATCATACTCCACCTGGCCTTTTGTGACAGCTTTACTTCATTTAACACGATATTTTCAATGTTCAACAGCACTATAATCTGGAAGTATTCTTTTATCATAGCCAAATGATAATTTTTTAGGTTGTTTCTACTATCTTCTTTTCCTGCCTGTAAAATGGCAACAATAATTCATGTTACCACATGTTGATAATTTTTTTTTGTTTGTTTCAATTATACATAACAGTAGAGTATAATTTTATATATTTATACAAACAAGGAGTATATCTCGTTCTAATTAGGATCCCAGTCTTGTGGTTGTGGAGATTGATAATTTATTATATTTATATGATTAGTTATATTCATCTATTAATCAGCCCATGTGTATTTGTATTATTTAAATTTCTTCATTATCATAAAAATATCTTTGTGAACATTCAGGTATAAGTTTTTGTGCCACATAGATTTTTACTTAATTCTCCTGGGTGTATTACTAAGAATGGAACTAAGTGGGTCGTATGGTAATTATGTGGTAAATCCTTTGAGAAACTACAAAACTGATTCCTAAAAAGCTGTACTATTATACATTGCTACATTTAGGAGTGAGTTTTCCATTCAATTCATCTCTCTTCATCCTTGAAATATGTATTATTATTTGCCTTTTTACATTTTGTCATTTGTTACCCATGAAGTAGAAAAATAATAAATACACTTCATTCTTGTTTTGATTTTCATTATTTGAAAGACTGACAATATTGATATTAATGTACTTATTATCAATTTGTCTATTTTTTCTGTATAATTGTCCATTTAAATCACTTACAATTTATTAGTTGTATCATCTTATTATTGCTAATTTTTAAACATTCTTTATTCAGGATATAGTTCCTCCTTCAAAACTATAATTTTCTAATGTTTTCTCCCATTCTGTAGTTTGTACTTTCAATTTTTTGAACACTTCCAAGGAGAAAAACTTCAAATTTTGAGGGGCCCAGTTTTTCAATTTATTTATTTATTTATCACTCATGAATTTGGTTTAGTATTAAGTAAATATTTGCTCTATCTATGATTATAGACATATCCTTCTGTGTTTTCTTATAAATGATTTATTTTAGAATGATACATTTAGGTCTATAATCTATTTTAGTTAATTTCTGGTGTGAAGTGGGGGCCTGCACACATTCCTTCCCTGATGGAAGTACAGCTGCCCCAATGGCATTTGTTCTGAAGACTGTTCTTTCCCCACTGATGTGAATGACCTTTGCTGAAAATGAATTTACCATGAATCTAAGTGTTCAATTCTGAACTCATCATTCTATTCAATTGACTAAAACATCAATATTTATGGTATTTTCAACAGTGTCATGAATACTGTGTATTTATATTAAATTTAGAAATCAGGAAGTATAAAAGTTCTTGAATTATTTGTTACTTTTAATCATATTGCCTATTCTGGATTCCTTGCATCTATATGAATTTTAAAATTTCTTTGCCAATTTCTACCAAAAAAGGGTAAACAATAATTAAAAATAAAAATAAAGATGGTAGAATAAGATGGATATCATTACCCTAAGGGCAGGTATGAAGACATGAATGGTGTGAATAGACTTTGTATGCAACCAGAGATATGCAAAAATGTGCTCAATAAGTGTAATATGAATTTTAATGCATTCTGCTGTCATATATAACAACTTATAATAAAAGAAAAGGAAATAAAAATAAAGGAAAGCCAGACTGATGGGATTTGCATATGCAATATGTCAAATATGAAGAAAATTTCAGAAGTATTGCAATTTTAACAATATTATCTTTCAATCCATGACATGGGAAGATTTTCCTTGTGTTCAGATCTTTAATATTGTTCAACAATGTTTGTAATTCAACATTTGAGTCTTCCATTTCTATACTTCTAAGTTTTCTGATGCTTTCCTAAATACACTTGTAGTCTTAGTTTGATTTTCAGATTGTTCATTTCTGGTGTATAGAAATACAATTGATTTTTTGTACATTGCTATTGTACAATGTAATCTTGCTGAGCTCATTTCTTAATCTGAATATCTTTAGTGGATTCTGAAGGGTATGGTATGTGAAAGATTATGCTATCAGCTAACATAGTTTGGGTTATTCCTATTCAGTCAGGATGCCTTTTATCTCCTTTTCTTATTTAAGGGCAGCAGATAAAATTTTCAATATAGGTTTTATAGAGGTTTGAAAGTGGATGTCAAATTTCTCATGTTTCAGATACTTTCTACACTGTGTATTAAGTAGTATGACAGTAGAGTTTTTTCATGGATACTAATTTCAGTTTCGAGTCTTTGCTTCTTCTCCTATTTGTTCTCATACTTCTATCATGAGAGAATGTGTGTGTTTTTTTATGCCTTTTCTTTACATCCTGTGACCTACATATGGTTTAGCTACTTTTCTGTAAATAAAGTACATTATAATGATTCATTTTGAGTGGTAAATAAACTTGGTCTTCCTGGAATAAAATTACTAGTAATAATATATTTCTTATATTATGGATTTGGATAGTTTAGGAAATATTTTTATGAGAATTTTAACTTCCAAGTTCATTAGATAGAGGTTTTTATAATTTCTTATCTTGTTAAGGCTGAAAAATATTCCATGGTATGTATATAATGCAGTCTGCTTATCCATTTATTCTATACTGGACATTTATGTTGTTTTCACTTTGGGGCTATTGTGAACTATGCTCATCAAATCATTTCAACTATTACTGTTTCTTTAATACATACTACATGTCTGCCACTTCTAATAACAGCTTGGTGTCTGTCAGACATTCTGCTTTATCTCTGAATTACATTGCTTATGTGAATCTTTCTGAATAAATTAGTCTATGTGTCTTCTTAGATTAACAGTTATTCTATTTTTGTTCCTTGCATATCCTTCTGTTAAGAATTAAGGAACACTGACACATGCTCTGAGCTGACCCATGAATTTCATTGGCTTCTGATAGATTTTCCAGAGACCAAGTAACCTGTCATGTTTATTTGCAAAAAATACTGTGTGATTCAAAACAAAACTAAGAATGACTGTTTTTCTTTTTCTTTCTCCATGGCTGTATTGGATATGACTTCATGTTTCTATTTCTGAATTAATTTTTTACTCACTGGGGTTGTGGCTCAGCAGTAGAGCGCTCGCCTGGCACGTGCGTGGCCCAGGTTCGATCCTCAGCACCACGTACAAATAAACCCATTGTGTACAGCTAAAGCAAATAAATAAATATTAATTTTTTTTTTTTTTTTTACTCAGTTGATGGTCTCTAATTTATCATTCTCTGGGTCAACATTTATATCTCTATTATTTTTTGTCCTCCTGAACTACTTTTTTCTTCAAAATTAAAAATAATAATAAAAGTAGTATAGTTAATTCATTAGTTTATCTTGTGATAATTATATTTCCTATTACCACTTGAAGATGATAAATAATATATTTATTTCATAAAACAACATTAACTGTTTTCAATCCCTAAATGATGATTGAAATACTCCTATCCTTGTTCTGTATAAGCTTTTTTTAAAAAAAATATTTATTTATTTGCTTTAGTTGTACACAATGGATTTATTTGTACGTGGTGCTGAGGATCGAACCCGAGCCGCGCACGTGCTAGGCCAGCGCTCTAACCGCTGAGCCACAATCCCAGCCCCTCTGTATAAGCTTTTAACCAAACTAAAAATATTTACTTTCTCCAAAGTAGTGACATATCCTCATTAGAAACCTCAAATGTATATATATATTAATTATGAAATAATTTAAGTATCATATTAATTTGCATTTTTTGTTCCTCTGTTAGATATTAATTTTTCTTAGGTAAAATCCAACAATAAATTTTTATGTTTATTTGTCTTTATTACATTTCTTCCACTCCATTTCACATCTTAAGCTTTTTTAAAAATAGTTATTTATTTGCTCTAGTTGTACACAATGCGTTCATTTGTACGTGGTGCTGAGGATTGGGGCCGCGCACGTGCTAGGCGAGCGCTCTACCGCTGAGCCACAATCCCATCCCCTCAGATCTTAAGCTTAATGGACTGAGACTAAAAAATTATCAAGACATTTTTTAAAAAAAATATTATTTATTTATTTGGGCTTAAAAGGCAGTTATCTATCATAAAAACAACTAAATAATTTTTCAAATTTTATTTGCTTATTAATTTATACTCAGTCAAATTTCAACAAGTATGAATGTTCAATTTTGTTTTATATGTTAATATGTATTTGTTGCAATAATCTACTGATACAAGATAAAACTCCATTATGTAATTAATGCTGTCCATGTTACATATGTTAGCTAGTTTGAATTTGTATTTGATGAATGGTTTTTGTTAAAAGGGATGTTTTGAATTGATGGATTATATTATAAACCTTATTTCTAGCTTAACACCTCATCTATAAACTTGAAGTTTCAGAAGATAAAATGTCTATTGATAAGTAATTCTGTCCTTGTGCCACAGTATATGTTTTATGTTATCTTACTTTTAGAAATGTTTTCAAACATGTAATGAGCTAATTAAAAGCTTCAAAAACATTATAAGAGGCAAATAATTCTTAGATAATGCATTTTTATTTTAATAAAAGTCCATTATTAATGGTAGCAAGGATGAGAAGATATTATAAATGCTTCATAAGTAATGAATATATATCCTTCAATATTTTAGAGAACATAAGCATTTGGCACAGAAGGCTCCTTCTCACTGCATTGTATTGCTTTTCCACAAAGAGGAAATATATAAAAGATATTGACAGGAATTTTGTGCTCCTTCAATTCACATGCCTTGAGCTTGAATTTAATTGGGGGCCAGTTATTGACAGTAAAAGAAATACTTCGCCTAGAAAACTCTATTTAATATCTAACATTTAAGAAAAATAAATATAAAGGAATAGTTAGCTGATTTCCACTTTAACAATTCTATGACTCTAGTCAAAGAATTAAGAGATTGCAAATTTAAAAATTTATAGACATATCATTAGCTAGAAGTAAACTTAAAAACCATATCTACTTAAATGTCTGTACATATTTTAGCAGAGATTATTCTATAATTTGCTACTGGAACAGTATATTCTGAGGAAAATGAGATGAGTAATCACAGTGTGAAAAGTTTGGGGTAGTCTAGTCTATTGGGAGACAATGTACACTGCATCTGATAGGAACACATTTAATACACCATGAATCAGTCAGACTTAGGCTGTTAGCTTTTTAGCTACAGATTTGAAGAAACATTGGTCCATGCCTTTAATTGAGACTGGAGTCCTCACTGTTTTTCACATAGTGACAGTGAAAAGGATTTGTGAGCTGAACTATTACCTTCAATTTCAAAGTTGGTTAAATTTAGCAATGGGCTCAATTCCTTTTCCATAGTGTTATTAAATAATCAAATTTCCTTGGGAAGCTGAGGCAGGGAGGTTGCAAGTTCAAAGCCAGTCTCAGCAACTTACTGAGGCCCTGTGTCAAAAAAAAAAAAAAAAAAAAAAAATTAAAAAGGCTGGGGATGTGGCTCAGTGGTTAAGAAAGTGGCCCTGGGTTCAATCTTTAATCCCTGGTTCAAATAAATAAATAAATAAATAAATTTCCAAAACATGCTTCTATCCTTATTGGCAGGTACAATATGATGGTTAGAAAGGGCCTGATGATCACTTGCAGGACGTGGGTCAAGTTGACCAGGAGTAATTAAAGAGGTATCCGTATGCATTTCTACTTATGTGAGATATTTCAAGTGGTCAAATTCAATCAACTGTGTGGTAGCAGAATGGCAATTTTTTCATGTGTGGATTTAATCAATGCATTTCTCTAACTTAAAACCAAACCTGACATCCCTATTTTTCTTCAAACACTGCTGATGCAGTTACATATTTTATGTATGTAGTTTCAAATCTTTAGTACAGAGATGTGTTTATATAATCAGTTTCTGACTTTCAAATATCCAGCATTTGATTAATATTAGAATATGAATAAATAATTAAAAACACAACTGTATTGTCCTCAGATGTCTGAACATGGCAAAAAATGAGTTGATTAAGTCCAATTATTCTGTGGGATCCACATAATGATATAAATTGCACACACATACACACACACACATGAATTCAGAGATTATTCTTCCAGGTTTCATTGTGAGGTATTAACTTTACGAATAAGGATGGGCATATTTTATCTGTGTATCACTCAAGTGTATGGCAGTGTTTGGTATAAAGAATTCTGAGCTTCAAGTTCTTTAATATGGGTTTTAATTATGGCTCATCCACAATAAACATTGATAAAAATTAAGAAATGCTGGCATTACATTCTAAGTATTAAATATGGAGATATTTGTTAATGTGCACAATCACAAAAAATAATGGGGAACTTAACAATTTGGGTATGGAATGTATATGTACCAGATACATGAAGTGTTATATTGCCTTTTATGGCCCAAGATATTAAGTTTTGTCAGTTTACTAATATGATATAAAGTTGATTATTTTAATGAACTGTATTTCATGATCTTGATTATGATATTTAATTTTATGCAAATAAAATTCATTCCATTGTGGGAAAATTTTACCATATAATATACTATAACTAATAACAATGATTTAATTTTACTTTGGTTTTTGGTAAAATAAACTTACATTAAAAGGGTTGGTATGTATGCCCATAAGTGAATCTTTTAAGAAACCTCTATTACTATTCAAATGTTCCCTGTTTTTTAATAGAGAAGAAATAGTTGATAGAATTCAGTTTGATATGCTACATTTCATAATTTTATTCACTCTTGAACAATTGGTATGACTAAACATATATCTTCTTATTAAAAATTTAGAAAAATAATTTACTTTCTTTATATCAAATGGACCAAAAACTTCATTTGCATTTATATTCAATGAAAGAAAGAAGAAGAAAGGAATCAGTGGATAAATGATTTTTCAAGAATAAAAATAATCAGTGCTTATTTAGAACACTCAGTAATATATTATTTTTCTAGAACAACAAGTTAAACTGTGAATTTGTTGGTAATACAATATGGATCATGTAGTATCTCCAATAGAAATGTTTTGCATAAAATCAAGAAAGACTTGTATATAGCAGAAGATTTTAAAGAACATAGCAAGAGGACTGAAGCATCATTCCTCTTATGTTTTTCAACTTGTAGTATATTATACAATTATATAAATTTTTGTCTTAATATAACTGCTAGAATCCATGCCTGTCTTAGAACAACTAACAATGATGAATAGGTGGTTTTCTATGAGTGCAGTGACATAAGTCTTGTATCTATACATGTCTTTCAAAACCATAAATCATAAAAATGAAAATAAAATATCACCTCCATTCAGCAACTATGCAAGATCTAGGTGTCAGAGTATCTAGTGTACTTCAGTTTATATATAAATGAAAGAAACTTCAGAATCTGCAATACCATAAGGGAGCAAAGAGACAAGGGAGAGGAGAATGCAGTGGAATTCTACTGGTACCAGGCAAAAAATTATAACCTTGAATAGAAATCTCATTCTGAGAGAAAAGAAATGAGAATGGAAGATATTTACCATAGGATAGCACTGGCTACCAAGAAATTGAAATAGCTTCTCAGTTGGTTATTTCCAGCATCAAAGGTGCCAGCCTTAGAAAAGCAGGGCTAGTACACAATAATTTGGAAAGGAGAGGAATATGTTGTTGACTTTATATAGAAGAAAAAAGAATAAAATAAGAGTAGTAATTAGCATTTTCTTATAAGGAGAGACTTACAGTTCTGAAACCATGTTGTTTTCAACAGAAGTATGTATTGAAATAAACAATGTATTTTACCAACAGTGGAGTTGATCTTATAATAAAAAACTCTGTAGACCAATGAAATATATCACAGCACAAAAATATTGTTACTGCGTCTCAGAGTTCAAAACATTTAATATATTGTGCTGAAAAATCAGGAGTCATACATAAAAGTATATAAAAGGCACTTAAAAAGACATACAAAGACAACATAGAAAGTGAAAAAGTTTTCACACTATAAAAATATTAAGTTAGCTAGGAAAAATATGAACAGTACTGCAAAATAAATTAACATTTTAAACTAGCATTTGCAGAAGTAATAAGACATAATGAATCAGTAAACTATAAAATATGATAGAATTAAAAATAAGAGGTAAGAAAATTGAATAAAGAATATTATCAAATCAAAACACAAGGAAGACAGAATTACAATATGCCCAAATGATAATGTATCATTATAAAACACTCAAGAGGATAACAACATACTGTGCAAGATTTCTATCACCTTAACTCTGACCATGTATCTTCCCCTAATTTTAACACAAACCTGATATGTAAATGCAGTTCACAAACAAAAACAATCTAGGGATTAGAAACAATATTGAAAATTCAGATTTATATTAATCTATCTGTGGCAAGGTTCATCATAGAACATAGAAATAGTGGTGTTGATGATTTTAGAACATATATATCCTTATAAAATTGATAGATTTTAAAGTCATAGCAGGGAAAATTGAAAGAAAATAAAAATAACCAAAAAATAAAAAAAAAAAAAATGGTGAACAGTAGTAGTTCCCTTGACAGAAACATACAAAACATGATAACACTGAAATAATATTTTTAAAAGCACAAAGGAAGGATGAGCAAAATTTTATAAGTTCAGCAAATTATCTTTCAACTACATAAGATACGAGAATAATTAAAAATTTTAAAAAGCAGTTTTAAGTCTTTTCTGAGAAAAATAACTACATGTTGAAATAGTGTTATTGAATGTTCTGCTGTAAAACTCTTTATTTGTAATTAGAAGAACTAATCAAAGGTGGGAATGAAATGAACTTATAATATTTAAATTTTATTAATTCTATAAAAGTGGAAACAAATTGATGGAACAAGAAAGGGGGAAATAAAATAAGATCATTGATGTTTGCAAAGGTCATGGGTGAGAGCCACATACACCATATGAGGCTAATAAAATAAGAAGCAGTAACCTAAATAATTAAACAGGGGACTAAGGTCATTATAAAGGTTAACAAGCATAAGGTAACCATTTGAGAAAAATTAGAACCTTTATAAATATGGAAATTACTACAAAAGAGCACTGAAAATACACAGTATAGAAAGAGATATATTTAATGTACATTTAAGATCTATGAAAATATAAAACTAAGCATATCAATCATAGAGTATTTGAAATCTTATGCTTTCTGAATTGCTCTCTAATCAAAATCTGTTTATTTGGCACAAGGACTTACCTAAAATGGATATTACTAAAGTCTAAAGGTATGGGCAAAAATATTCCAGACAAATATATTAGTAAAATTAGGCAAGTTTATCAAAATTAGTTTTGAAATACATGACTTTGAGGAAGATTTGGTCAAATATTATAATCTGCTTGCATAAATATGGGTAAAATGGAAACACCTAAAACCAGATTTGGTTAAGACAAATTGATGTTCTTATTTACTGTGTAAACCACTTTTAGAATTGAAATTTGGTATTAACAGAAATCAGACACATTGAATATTATTTCATTACATCATACTAGTTTGAATGATTAGTAATTTTCAATAGTTATATTAGAGTTCTTTGATTTTTAGCAAATAAGCATTGTATTTCCATAATAAAATCTGAAAGAATTAGGAACTTAAACATTTGAAAAAAAATTAATGCAACATAATTGCAGGCAGTTTGCTATTTGTTTTTCCAAACAGGGTGTTAAAAATGAGAAATAATGCTAATGTAAAAAGTGTAAAATGTGAACGTATTTTACATCCTCTGAGCATTTCACCAAACTCATAGTTGAATTAAGTTTCATGCTTTCTGAACTTAATGTTCCACGGTTTTCACTAATGACCAAATAGAGCATGTGCACTCAGAAAATGCCTTTCTTCAATAGATGAAGTTTGTGTAATACTCAGGAAAACTCAAGACAATTAGTATAATGGTAAGAGGAAGTGTGTGGCTATTAACATACAGTTCTTTCATCTAGAAAATTAGTTGATCAAATGTACACAGTGGAAACAGATATTTCACCACCATATGATGAACTCAGGCCAACAGAGTCACATCTGAATATTTACTACAGGAAGCTTTGAATATGTAATGTGAAAATATTTTGTTAATGTTTCCCTATTTCCACACAAGAGGCAGAAAAGGCTCACAATGGAACAACAACAATGACAACAACAAAAACCAGTAGAGATAAACCCAGCTTGTGTTACCTAGACCCTAAACAAAACAACAAGTTGGCTATTAGCCCTATTGGCTCTTATTTTTGTATAGTTCATTGCCCGATATAATAAAACAAAACAATATTAAACAACAACAACAACAAACATTTCAACGTTGTTCACAATTTAACAAAATTGGAGAGAATTTCTATACCTTCAACCAGTAATGTTTCACAGATGATTTCTCCCCTGATTCCACTGGTTGACTTAGAAGAGTTTTCAACAGATGGCTCGTGTATTAGTGTATTTCATGAAGAGTTCAGAGTGGTCTCTAGCAAGGATCCAAATAAATAACTAGAAATAAATTTCTTTATATGCTATCCATGTTTTATGATCAAATCTTGTTTTTAATTTACTCACCAGTATGGAAATAACATTATTTTGTGCATTTTATTGGATGAAATTCAATGTGTACTACAAAGTCAATTTGATCATGATGAATCTTGATGCTTCTATTGTTCCATATTAGATTGAAGACAGGGTTGTAAATGAGGGAATTCAAGCATGCTTCATTTGTATTCACTTAAAATAATGGTTATGTTTTCTTATCATATTTACTAAATAGTTTTTATTTATGATGTTTCCAATATATGTCATTACTGTAATAAACATATTGACTAGCATCCCAATATAATTAATGTACTTACTTAAACCATAAAAATTGAACAATTTATATACCTGCTATACACAATAAGATGGATATAAATGCCATTTAGAATTCTTTTATTTTCCCTAAGATTTAAAAACTAAAGAAATTAAAAAGAAATGGACACATATATAATGTTGGTAGAAAACCACAGCCATAAGATGGGTAATAATTAGTCATGTAATATGTAGAAGAGAGAGAAATCACTTTAGCACAGGTCTCTGGGGGTCAAAAATGTTTCATATCTATTGAATTATAATTGAACATGTTTAAGCAAAATACAGTGCAAGAAAACTGATGAAAGACAGAGGAGAAAAAATAATGCAGACCTGAACACATAAGTATGTCTAATAGTTTAATTGCTATATATTTGTAAATATCTTCTGCTTCTGTAAGGAATTAGATAAAACAAGAATCATTTTAAAAAGAAAGGACTCCTGTCCATTGTGACAACATGGATGAATCCAGTGAATGCCATGGTAAGTGAAATAAATCAGGCACAGAAAGACAGATGTTACATGATCTCACTTTTATGTGACATATGAAAAAGTCACCTCATAGAAGCAAAGTAGAATGATGGTTACCAGGGGCAGACTGGGAGGAGGAATATGAGTAGATATTTTTCAAAGCATACAAAATTGCAGTTAGTCAGGAAGATTAAATTCAGGAGATCTATCATAAAATATGGTGACTTAGGTGAATAACAATGTATTATACTTGAAAATTGCTAAGAGAGATGATTTGGTTTTATTACCACAAAAAGTAATAAATGTGTGATACAATGGATGTTAATTAGTGTGACTTAAGTTTTTTTTTAAATGTGTCTGTGTATCAAATATCGTGTTGTGCAACTTAAATACCTAAAATTTTTATTTGTCAATTAAAAGTAAAAAAGATAAAGGTAATAAAGTGTGAGTGAGATTAGTTTAAACAGAATATTAAGTATGAGAAAAATAAAATTGGGCTGTGGAATAAAAAAATTGACAAATTTAATGTCACTGATGTTGTGTGTTTGGAATGTGAAATATCATCAGACACTGTGGGAGAGCTATGAAAAAGAAATAACAGAGAAGAACTTTATGGATAGTAGGCAAAACTCAGTGAAAGCAGGATCTGCAGATTTGGTAGTGGAACATTGCCAAAGAATATTCTTGGTCATAGGTTATAATTGTCTTTATATCTCTTTTGGGCAATTAAAAGAAAAACACTTGCTGGTCTTCGTGTGAAAACAGAGACACAGCACAAACTCCATCACTTTTTCACATACAATCTCATCCAACACCAACTTTTACTGCTTTTTGTCAAGAAGGTTATCCCCAGAAGATTTGTCATATGTTTTATGAACTTTAAGGGAGACACACTAGGAAGGGGGGGAATGTCTTGCCTGAGTATCAGAACAGGACAAACAAAGGATTATTGCAAGTGGCACTATTCTTTGTTATTGTTGGTCACAACCTACAATCTATTGTTCTTTGGTGAATGTGCTTAAAATAAAATCAGCATCATCTGGGCTTGAGGGAATCTGGAAAATTAAATCTAGAAGAAATGCTACAATTTTTCAGCAAAAAATAAATGCATTAGTTGGAACTGGTGAACCTTAGAATACAAGGCACAATTAAAATTCATTTCAAATTCTTACATAACTATAAACATAAAAGTACATTTCACATCCATTTCAGAATAGGATCTTTCAGAAAGTTGCAGACTATTTAAGGATAAGGCTTTTTTTTTTTTTTTTTTTTTTTTCAGGAATATGGTGGTGAATTCCACATTAAAATTTTTACTTCTAGAAATGCCAATGTGTTGTAAGATATTACCAACTTTTAAGGATTTGACTGGGGATCTCATAAGAATGGTGGGATGTTTTTTAGGAATCTGTAATAACAAGATAGGAGGAAACCCATAAAGGACTGTCAGATGCTCAACAGCTTCATAAAGGAATAATCTAATTATTCCACACCACCAACATTTACCAAATGCTCCTTGCTTCCATCCACAAGGTTAATATGCCACAATGGCAAAACAATAAATATAAGAAAATAGATATTAGAAGAACAATAAAGGGTGATTTTTAAAATAAGAAACTCATTTAGATAAAAAAAAATATTGAGGTAAAAGTAGAAATTAAAATAAGCAGAAGGGTTAATATAAGAATCAATATAAATATTGACTTTTTATTTGTGATAAATATTATAGAATTTTGTATCAATATAGAATTTAAATTTATTTATTCATTTTCTTTATTTTTTGGGGGGGTGGATATCAGTGATTGAATTCAGGGGCCACTGAACCACATCTCCAGCCCTATTTTGTATTGCATTTAGAGTTAATGGCTCCACAAAGAAATACAGGTGAATGATAAGTAGAGAAAGTGCATTAAGATTCTTTAGGAATAGGTGAGACAGTTATTCTAATTTTGTTAACAAATAATTATACAAGAAAAGTCAAATTGACATCTAGAAATTTCCTCCCAAAAAGAAGAATGAAGGTTAGAATATTTACATGACCTTGGTATAAAAATATCTCAGTATATATGGATCCACTAAATTTTGAATATAGTGGATCCATATTACCACTGGCATAATTTTTAGTGAAAAGTAAAAGAAATCAGAGAAAATAAAATAATTTGACATGTAATATAAACCTAGAAACTTCACATACACAAAATATATATTAAGATATTATTATTCACACAGAGAATCACTGAGATAATGGAATAGATTTCTTCCTCTTGACCAAATGCCATAGACACTGGAATCAATATGATTTTGAAGTAACACGAAAATTTGTTACAAGAATCAGAGCCATAACCTGCAGAATGTTTTTGTACTAGCTTAAAATTGTGCTTGGATGAGAATGGTGGATAAATTTAATATTGAGCTGAAATTCCAATTGTTTAATTAAAACTTGTATTCATTTTATTGACTTAAGCAGATGGATATGATTTCACAAGATTGCCTGTTGATTTAAGTAAACCTGTATGTAGCACCGATTCCCTCCAAATGGCTTCAAAAGGTTCAAAATTTTCGTCCTATCTAAAGGAAATGATAGTATAAATTCAACGCCAGCTTTATTAATATGTATGACTCACAAAATTACTTCCAAACATATCAATGAAAAGTCTTAAATCTCTTAGTTATTGTGAAGAATAGATTGAAATATGAAATGTCAGATTCTTTGAAAAAAATTTTTTCCTATTCTCTCTTAGAGTCATAAATGTTTCGGTCAGTATTACAATTACAATAGTTTTCTGATCTTAGCAATTCTGGTAAGTAGCCAATACACATATGATGGTCTAGCACAATGTTTCCAATTTTCTGAACTTATGGCAAATATTATTTGTAGAATTGTTATAGTATTCCCTGTCAAGAAGCTAAATTTCTTTATGTCCGAAGGAGCCTAGAGGGTTTCAATTGCCTCAGGAATCCTCTCACAGAAGAAAAATCTGAGTGTGTCAGCATCACAGCACAACTTCAATCTATTTGGGGATTATTAGTGAGATTTTGAAATGAAAAATTTGAAACACAGGGAAATCCCATCTGCTTCACTTTTCTTGCTCAGGATTGCTTTGGCTATTTTGGGTCTCTTATTTTTCCAGATGAATTTCATGACTGCTTTTTCTATTTCTTTGAAGAATGTCATTGGGATTTTGATTGGAATTGCATTAAATCTGTATAATGCTTTTGGTAGTAAGGACATTTTGACAATATTAATTCTACCTATCCAAGAGCAAGGTAGGTCTTTCCATCTTCTGAGTTCTTCTATAATTTCTTTCTTTAGTGTTCTATAGTTTTCATTATAGAGGTCTTTCACCTCTTTCGTTAAGTTGATTCCCAGGTATTTTATTTTTTTTTTTTAATGTAAATGGGGTAGTTTTCATCATTTCCCTTTCAGAGGATTTGTCGCTGATGTACAAAAATGCCCTTGACTTATGGGTATTGATTTTGTATCCTGCAACTTTGCCAAATTCATTTACTAGTTGTAAAAGTTTTCTGTTAGAGTTTTTTGGGTCTTCTAGGTATATTATTATGTCATCAGCAAATAATGCTACTTTGAGCTCTTCTTCTCCTATCTGGATCCCTTTAATTTCTTTTGTCTGTCTAATTGCTCTGGCCAGAGTTTCCAGTACTATGTTAAATAGCAGTGGTGAAAGGGGGCATCCCTGTCTAGTTCCAGTTTTTAGAGGGAATGCTTTCAATTTTTCTCCATTTAGGATAATGTTAGCTCGGGGCCTTGCATAAATAGCTTTTATAATGTTGAGATATGTTCCTGATATTCCTAGTTTTTCCAGTGTTTTACCAGACTTTAAATTATACTATAGAGCAATAGTAACAAAAACAGGATGATATTGGCACCAAAACAGACTGGTGGACCAATGGTACAGAATTGAGGACACAGAGACTAATACATATAATTTCAGCTATCTCATATTAGACAAAGGTGCCAAAAAATGTACAGTGGAGAAAGGATAGCCTCTTCAACAAATGGTGCTCGGAAAACCGGAAATCCATATATAACAAAATCAAATTAAACCCTTATCTCTCACCATGCACAAAACTCAATTCAAAGTGAATCAAGGTCGTAGTAATTAGACCAGAAACAATATGCCCAATAGAAGAAAAAGTAAGCTCCAATTTCCAACATGTCGAATTAGGCCCCAAGTTCCTTAATAAGAATCCTGTAGCTCAAGAATTATTACCAAGAATTAATGAATGGGATAGATTCAAACTAAAAAGATTCTTCTCAGCAAAAGAAACAATCAGTGAGGTGAATAGAGAGCCAACTAATTGGGAACAAATATTTAATACATGCACATCAGATAGAGCACTAATTTCTAGAATATATAAATAACTCAAAAAACTTAAAACCAAAAAAACAAATAACCCAATCAACAAATGGGCCAAGGAATTGAAAAGACACTTCTCAGAAGAAGATACACAATTAATCAACAAATACATGAAAAAATGCTCAACATTGCTGGCAATTAGAGAAATGCAAATCAAAACTACTTTAAGATTTTATTTCACTCCAGTCAGAATGACAGCTATCAAGAACACAAACAACAATAAATGTTCGAGAGGATGTGGGGGAAAAGGCACACTCATACATTGCTGGTGGGACTGCAAAATGGTGCAACCATTATGGAAAGCAGTATGGAGATTTCTTGGAAAACTGATGATGGAACCACCCTATGACCCAGCCTTCCCACTCCTGGGTCTATTCCCAAAGGACTTAAAAACAGCATATTACAGTGACACAGCCACTTCAATGTTTATAGCAGCACAATTCACAATAGCTAGGTTGTGGAACCAACCTAGATGTCCCTCAGTAGATGAGTGGATAAAGAAAATGAGGTATATATACAAAATGGAATTTTACTCAGCAATAAAAGAGAATAAAATAATGGCATTTGCAGGTAAATGGATGAAGTTTGAGAATATAATGCTAAGTGAAATTAGTCAATATCAAAAATCCAAATACTGAATGTTTTCTCTGACATAAGGAGGCTAGTTCACAGTGTTGTTGGATGGGGGTACATAGGAGGATTAAAGGAACACTAGAATGGTCAAACAGAAGGGAAAAGAAGGGAGGGAACAAGCGGGGAGGGGGGACAATAAAAAAGAAAAGAAAAGGTGGTTGAATGAGATGGATATCATTATCCTAAATGCATGATTGAAGACCTGAATGGTTCAAATATACTTTGTATACAAACAGTTGTATGTAAAAAGATGCTATATATGTGCATTATGAATTGTAATACATACTACTATTGTAAATAAAAATAAATAAATTTATAAAAAGAAGAAGAAATTCCATCTGCAGAAGTTTGAAAGCCAGAAAAATCATAGCGAGTATCAGCATCAATGTGAGAAATATGGAAGAAATGATAATCCAATCTCAAAAATGAGTCAACTATGCAATTTCTGCCATCTGTAATTAGCCAGTCATGGGGATCTTTAAATGAAAGAAATAAGAAAACTCTTATATTTTGTTTGATTCACATGAGAATGAATCTCCAATGCAAGTTAAGTGCTAGAAACTGAGGTCACAAAGAGCCTTTAATCTATAATCTTAGCTCTAGGAAGGTTCACTTGAAGGACCCTAGTGTCCCCTAACTGTGTTCTGTGATGTTTCCCCTGAAATACTTTGAGGAATTTGCATATGTAAACTGGCAAAAATAGCTAAGCAAAAAGATAGGCAGCAAAATGATAATCCTAGACCCTTATGAAACTATATATTAGCTCCATGGAAATATCAATTACTTACATTTTAGAATAGTATGAATAATTTGTATATGTTGCCCTTAGATATAACAAGAATTTTATCTATAAAATTGCCATGATACATTAGACCAAAGACCCTGCACTTATTTGAAGAAAAGTAGATTCAAATCTTCCTCATGTCAGTCAACTTAGGAAACAAATTCCTCAACAAGACTCCTAAAGCACAGGGAGAAAAATCAAGAATCAATAAATGGTATAGTGTTAAATTAAAAAAGCTTCTTCAACAACAAAGGAAACAATCAAGAATCTGAATGTAGACCCTACAGAATGAGAGAAAATCTTATCACCTGAATCTTAGATAGAACACTCATCTCCAGGATATAAAAAAACCTCAGAAAACTTAGCACCAAACAAGCAAATATCCCAATCAAAATGAGCTAAGGAACTGAAAAGACACTTCACAGTAGAAGAAATAAAATCAGTCAACAAATATGTGAAAAAAGTTTTCAACATCTCTAAGCAATTAGAGAAATGCATGTTAAAACTACAATAATATTTTATCTCACTCCTTTCAGAATGGCAATTATCAAGAATACAAGTAACGATAAATCTTAGCTAGGATGTAGGGAAAAAGGTGCTTGTTGATGGGACAGCAAATTGGGGCAACCACTCTGAAAAGCAGTGTGGAGTTTCTTTAGCAAACTGGGAATGTAACCACCATTTGCCCAGCTATCCCACTTCTTGGTTTATACCCAAAGGACTTAAAATCAGCATACTATAGTGATGCAGCTTTATCAATGCTTATAGCAGCTCATTTCACAATAGTTAAGCTATGGAATCAACCTAGGTGCCCTTCAAAAGATGAATGGATAAAGAAAATGTGGTACATACACATAATGGAATATTACTCAGGCATAAAGAAGAATGAAATTATGGCATTTGCCAGCAAATTAATGGAAGTGTAAACTAGCATGCCAAGTGAAATAAGCCAATCCAGGCTGGGATTGTGGCTCAGTAGCAGAGCATTTGCCTTGTACATATGAGGCACTGGGTTCAATCCTCAGCACCATATAAAAAATAAATAAATAAAATAAAGGTATTGTGTCCATCTACAACTATATATATATATATATATATATATATATATATATATATATATATATAGAGAGAGAGAGAGAGAGAGAGAGAGAGAGAAAGAGAGAAAGCCAATCCTACAAAGCAAATAGTAGAATGTGCTCTCTGATATGAGGATGCTAACTCACAATTGGGAGGGGCAGAATAGAAGTTCAGTGGATTAGAAAAAGGAGAATGAAAGGAAGGGGGAATGGGAATAAGAAAGACAGTAGACTGAATTAGACATAACTTTCCTATGTTTATATATGAATACATGACCAGTATAACTCCACATCATGTATAACAGCAATAATGAGAAGTTATGTTCTATACATGTTTAATGTGTCAAAATACATTCTACTGTCATGTATAACTAAAGAGAACTAATTAAAAAAAAAATAAAAAGAAATCGCCCCTCAATCCTGAACTACCTTGTTTCTAGAACTCTAACAAATAAATCTCTGTTTTTTATAAGTTAAAAATAAGAAGCCGGGCGCGGTGGCGCACGCCTGTAATCCCAGCACTTTGGGAGGCTGAGGCAGGAGGATCGCGAGTTCAAAGCCAGCCTCAGCAATGGCGAGGCACTTAGCAACTCAGTGAGACCCTGTCTCTAATAAAATACAAAAAAGGGCTGGAGATGTGGCCCAGTGATCCAGTGCCGCTGAGTTCAATCCCCGGTACCAAAAAAAAAAAAAAAAAAAAAAAAAAAAAAGATTTCCATAATAGTGTTTTTTATTTTATGGTTCTTGATTTTTATATTTTCTTTTAAAAAAATTTATTAATAGATACAAAAATAGCATAATATGGTCTAAAATGTTTATTATCTTGTTTTTATATTTAGGTTTAATCTACTATATGTTTATTATATTCCTTGACAATTCTTAATCAGTCATATGCATGCTATCATGATTTTATTTTATCAAATTATATACAAACAGTTATGTTTAAGTTTTCACTAAACATTTTTTTTTAAATCAATAGTTCTGTTGGGGAAGGAATGACATATTTTCCTATCTGTGAACAGGAATTGTATCTCAGTATTTTAAGTTGCTTTTAATATCTCTCTCTCTATAAAATACCACACTATATTTGTTCAAAGAGTTTTGAAATCAACTCTGTTAGAAATATTCTTTGGTACCTTGAACTTTTTGTTGTATTTGTGTATGTGTTGCTGTTCTATTACTATTTTTTTCTTCATTCATTCCTCATTTATTTATTTCTTCACTTTTTGCAGTGCTGGAGATCTGTTCTTATTATATCTGCTTATTATGAAGATCTGTTATTATTATATCTGCTGAGCTCTGTTCTTATTATAGTCAATCACTCAACCACTGAACTATATCCAGTTCTATAGTTTTATTTAAATTATACTAATTTTATATAGCACATATGCTCAGATAAAATTTATTCTTTATTTAAAACTCACACAAATCTCTTATTAATTCTAAAAATTAATATTAATGTGCTTTATTTATTAATCATGCATGTGTATTATATCTCCAATATAGTGACATCATTAATTTAATTATGTAATGGTACACTCTTCTATTCCTTACATATGGTTTGTTATTTTATCTATGCATTTATATCTCTATATCCATCTAAACATTGTTTTCTTCATTCAATATCATTGGAGGTATTATTTTAGTAGTTACTTTTAAAGTTAATAGTTGATATTTTTAATATTAAGAAATTGAAATTGCTGCTTTTATACTACCAAATCAAAGATTTTTAAAATTATTAATTCCAATCACCTTAAATTAGGTAATTTTACACACTTAGCTAATATTTATTTTCTTGAAGTTCATAATTTTAAACATCATTGTCATCTTCTTTCCCTTCTCCACCTCTTATCAAAATTATAATTTTTAATTTTTTTCTTTGTATTGATACTTTTTAGTTATATATAACACTATTATTTATTTTGATAAATTATAAAAGCATGGAATATAATTTGTTATAATTCAGTCCCTAGTACTTCCTTTTCCCCTATCCTCCTCCCTCTCCCTTTTCCCTTCTCCTACTCTACTGATCTTTCGGCTATTATAGTCTTTTTTTTAAATTTTAATTAATATCTTGGAGATATACAAGTATGTGAAAGCTAATTCAAAATAAGAATGGGTACATTCAACAAATGATTCTGGGGAAACCAGAAATCCATCAGCAGCAATATGAAATTAAATCCCTATCTCTCACCATGCACAAAACTCAACTCAAAGTGGATCAAGGACCTAGAAATTAGACCAGAAGAATAGAGGGAAAGTAGGTTCAAATCTTCATCATGTTGGATTAGGTCCTTCCTGACTTCCTTAACAAGACTCCTAAAGTAGAAGAAATAAAATTAAGTATAAAAATTAATAAATGGGATGCATTCAAACTAAAAAGCTTCTTCTGAGTGAAGAAAACAATGTGAAGAGAGAGCCTAAAGAGTGGGAGAAAATCTTTTCCACATGCACATCAGATAGAACACTAATCTCTAGGATATGTAAAGAACTGAAAACAATTAACATGAAAAAAAGAAATAATAATAACCCAGTTGATAAATGAACTAAGGAGCTGAATAACTGAAAAAGACACTTTTCAATAGAGTATATACAATTGATCAACAAATATATGAAAAAAAAAATGTTCAGCATCTCTGGTAATTAGAGAAATGCAAATCAAAACTACTCTGAGATTTCATCTCACTCCAGTCAGAATGGCAGCTATCACGAATATAAACAACAATAAGTGTTAACGAGCAGGTGGGGGAAAAGGCACACTCATACATTGCTGGTGGGACTTCAATCTGGAAAGCAGTATGGAGATTCTTTAGAAAACGTGGAATGGAAAGACCATTTGACCCAGCTGTCCCACTCTTCAGTCTATATACATATGACTTAAAAATCAGCATACTACAGTGATGCAGCAACATCAGTGTTTGCAGCAGCTCAATTCACAATTGCTAAACTGTGTAACTAAACTAGATGCCTTTCAACAGATGAATGGATAAAGAAACTGTAGTAGTATATATACAATGGAATATTACTCAGCATTAAAAGAAAATAAAATTATGGTATATGCAGGTAAATGAATTGAATTTGAGAATATCATGCTAAGCAAAATAGCCAATCCCCAAAAACAAAAGACCAAATGTTTTCTCTGCTAAGTGGATGCTAATCCACAATGGGGAGTGAGGGGCATTAGAAAACTAGAGGAACTTTGGATAGGGCAAAGGGGAGTGTGGGGAGGGGTAGGGGCAGGGGATAGGAAAGATGGTGGAATGAGACAGACATCATTACCCTAGGCACATGTATGATTGCATGAATAGTGTGACTGTACCTCATGTTCAACCAGAGAAATGAAAATTGTGTTCCATCTATGCACAATGAATCAAAATTTATTCTATTGTTATATATAACTAATTAGAACAAATTTTAAAAATTGGATCAGTGGAGTAGTGAATGGGATTGAAGGGGATGGAGGAGGGATGGAATAAGGAAAGAGTGAAATGAATCTGATCTAACTTTCCTATGTATATATATATGAATACACCACAGTGAACCTCACCATCATATATATATATATATATATATATATATATATATATATATATCTCCACAAGATTATCACTTGTGTAGTAGCATTAATCAGTCGATGTCTACTTAAGCTTAAGTAGTTATAGAAGTACACTTACAGAAGTATATACTTTAGAATTATCTTTATTTATTATTATTTTATAAGCTTTATTTTATTTTAAATTAGCAATGTTCACATATTTATGGCATACATGTCTACGTTTTTAATAGTTATTTTTTGGTTGTATTTGGACATAAAACATTTATTTTATTTATTTATTTTTATGTGGTGTTGAGGATTGAACCCAGGGCCCTACACGTGTGCTAGGCGAGCACTCTACCACTGAGCCACAACCCCAGCCCACATGTGTATGCTTTTTAATGATCAAATTATCATATCAATCACCTCCAACACTTATTTCTTAGTGATGAAATATTCAACATCTTCTCTTCCATCTGTTTTGAAATCTACAACTACTTATTGTGAACTCTAGTCAAACTAATGTGCAATAGATCATAAAACTTGGCTTTAACTTAGTATTCATTGATCATTTGAATTACATGTTCTCTGATTTGCAATGTATTTTTGTACTGGCACCCCATCCTCCAAATATTCACCATAATTGATTTTAGGACTATCAGCAAAAGAGTCTCTTCAAAAGAGTTCAATATTGGTAAATGTCCTATTTTCCTGTTGTTCTAGTACTTGGCAACTGGCCTGGAAGAAATCAGCATTCCAGGTGCTGGATGCCCTTTTACTTGTTTTTCACAAACATTTATCCAGTATAGTACTTTGTAGACTGTGTTTGCAAATGCAAAATGTGATTTACAAAAAAAGAAAGATCCTTTAACAAGGCCTCTGGCCTTGAGCTCGAGCTTCACAGTGATGTCCACATTTCTAAGATAAGAGAAGTTACCAACTGGGCTTCATGGTAACCGCTGGCAGGGGGAGGAAAGAAAGGGGAGAAGAAACTCTCCCCTTCTCAGGTGTTATCCTTGAAGGATAAACTTACCCAAAACAGTGAAAGGAAAAGCTGCTCTTATGTGAACTTCTGCAGACTGTGCACTTATGAGCCCCTCCCCTTATATGCTGGGTATAAAGTTCTGATACTACCTGAACTCAGGGTTCAGGGGAGTAATTGATTAAAGTGCCCTCTGGACCTGGCTGCAGCCGAATAAAACTGTTTCCTGAAATCTTTGGTGCCTTGCCTCATCTGTCCCTACATTTTTATCCTCATTATTGAAATTAATTTTAAGATTAGAGGATCTATATAGGGAGCTATTTTCTTTCAGTTTAAGTTATTATTCCATATTCTTTACCTTAAATTATTGCTTTTGGAAAACCTCATATCAATATGTTGAGTTATTTTTGTAGTTAAATCTTTCTTTCTCTCCAATTTAATATAATAACATAGGGTTTGTTTGGCTGTAGTTTCATAATGGATTCCTATACAAAATATTTAATTTATTTTCTAGTGGATTTTTTTAGTTATGATTTCATATCTCTTATATGGTCTAGAAAATTATCAGAACATTTTATTGACTAACTTCCCTCTCTGTCCTTTTCAAACCATAGTCCTTCTCATTTTACTGTTCTTTCATATTTCAAATATTATTGCTTCTCTAAATTTTATTCTATTTAATGGTTTTAAAAATATATTTATTGTACAAAAGTTTTATTCTTTTATGACAAAGCTGTTGCTTTGTCTACTAATTATTTTTGTTTCTGGATCAATTTTAAATGTAGAGTCACATAGGTTTTATTCTTCCCATCATCATAATTTGTTTTATTTGCTTAGTTTGTCAATAAAATTGACTATTTCTTCACTTTTGTCCTGCATGGTTACTTTACATTCTGTTTTGACAATAAATGGTTTTGAGAATTCCGGGCACTCGCCATGTCCTGTTTATTGATTGCCTTGGTTTCCATACATAAAACTAGCTTTGTTTTGTGACTGATGAATTAGCATTAGATCCTATTTGAGTGAACTTATAATTTGAGAATATGTAAGTATCTGTATCAAGCATTATGTTCTTAATTCAGAGAAGTCTTCCACTTATTTATGACAACTACAAGAAACATTCATAACCAGCAAGAATTTAATTTTTTGGCATGGGAATACTTTATTCTACTAATAATGTAAATTCATGAATCGACAAATTAGTTCTTTCTTGATTGAAGATCTGCAGAGACATGTGAGAAGGACCCATGTGACATAGAAGGAAGTTTGCTACAAAAGTATGAAAAATATAATCTGAAGCTGTTTGCCTAGGCATGTCTGGGCACTTCTGGCATGCTGTCTTACCAAACAGTGCTAGGAAAATCAAGGTAGGTAACTCATCATGGAACTTTGTATTATGTTGTATTTTTCATTTATCATTATTATCACCTAGATCAAGCCAAGTGTTGGAAATACAGAAAGGCAGCAATTTTTGGGTCATGCCTTAATAGGTCTGGAATCAAGGTTATTTAGGCACCCCTGAATTGATACTGTGTCCTCTACCATCAAACTGAAGATTAGAATGTGTAGTCTGGGTTTGAAGGTGAAAGTCATGTGACATGTTCCTTGTTTCTCATGCAATGGTGCTTAACAGACTCCTAGTGAGGGGTATTGACATTTTCAATACAGACAATAAATACTAGGATGCATTACCAAAAGAAGGGGTTTTTATGAGGGGATAATGTGACTCAGGCCACTGTATGCTTAGTTTATAAATTGGATAGATTCCAGAAATGCTTCCAATTTGCTTAAGAGAAATGTGGAAGAGCTAATGCAGTCCTGCAAGCAAGATAATTTTTCTGTAGGAAAAATAAATAAATAAAAAGAATTTGACACAAGAAAAATATGGGGGCTGGGATTGTGGCTCAGTGGTAGAGTGCTTTCCTAGTATGTGTGAGGCCCTGGGTTTGATTCTCAGCACCACATATAAATAAAAAAATAAACATCAACTGACAACTGAAAACAAAATTTAAAAAAAGAAAAAGTATAGGATAGAAGACAAGAAGAAAGGGCACACAACTTTAGACAAATGCAGTATACTGGCAAAATATCCAGAAAGGAGTACAAAAGGGTCCCTCTGGAAAAATTATGGTAATAACTAGAGATAGAAAAAGAAAAACAAAACACTAGGAAAGATTATAGTGTTCACAGGGATCCAGTGTATTTTCACTGTTGAGTCTCTGTCCAGGTAATTTTAGCACTGATAAGGGGAAAAAAAAAAAAAAAAAAAAAAAAAAAAAAAAAAAAACTACAGCCACCATAATAAAGCCTAGCATCTCTGTGAGGTGACACAAACTCAGCAAAAAAGTGTATCCGAGGTTCATTTATGACTGCACATACAGTGTGAAACTACACTGTGTACAATCAGAGAAAAGAAAAGTTATGCTTCAATTGTGTACAATGAATCAAAATGCATTCTGCTGTCATATATGCCTAATTAAAATAAATCAATTAATAAAAATGAAGTGCTGGGAAAATGTAGAGGGAGGAGAATAATATTGAATGCAAGTTTTCAAAATTTATTGATTAAATTATGACTGGCAGAATTAGAAATTGGCCAGACTCTAGAGCATGCTTTTTAAATCACTAGTTTTGGTGGATCCCAGAGCTCACTGACATTATAAATCTAATGTGAAAAATGTAAATATTCTGCAAGTCATTAAATGATGAAAACCAAACTTGGAGAGATATGTGATGCTCTTTTTAAAACAAAGGATGTCCTTACTATTACAAATGGAAATTTGTCATGTGTACATGAAATAATGAAATACTATTTTTCAGAGAATGAATATGTTCCTGGAAGTTAAGAATAGCTACAGAGAGAGAGAGAGAGAGAGAGAGAGAGAGAGAGAGAGAGAGAGATCATATATGGGAAGACAAAATTTGAATGAGAAAATATTTTAAATAGTTTTTTTGTTCCCTCTCCCTTGGGATTCCTGATGATTAGGTGTTTAACTGAAGGGACTGGTTCTTTTCCTCATCAGAAACACCTAACTGAAACATTATCAGAGAGGTCATCAACTGCTCTTGAAATCAGATTTGAGACAGAATATGCTGTACAAGTATTTTTTTTTTCTTTTAATTTTCACTTTATGAATGCCATTCTGAAACATTCACAAGTGTGACATTCATAACCAAAGACAGAGAACAGTTGTGCAAAGCTATATTTTTCAAATTTTATTGTGCATTTCAAACTAAATAGTGTTATGATTGCTGAAGAATAAATAAAACTGCCTGAAAACTGATAGATAATGCAAGATTGATATGCTAATTTCTTAACATTCTTATATATTTGTGAAGTTTCCCTGAATTTTCCTTTGGAATATAATTTAATACTTTTTGTCAAAATTACTCTGATTTACATACTACTCTAAGCCAAGTATCCATTTTTTTATAAAATTCTATGAGTCAGGTGCATTATTATCTTTTTGTTTTTTTAGAGATGAAGAATCTAAATTTGTGAACCTAAAGAATTTATTTGAGAAGTCATATTTGTAACAGAAGAACAAAGCTATAACACAGTTTACCTGTATTGACCACTATTCTATAACCTTTAAAACTTTCCCTAAAAATAATTTCTGAAATATCAATGCATAGAAAAAGCCTCCTACAGTTTTTAAACACTATCCCAGCCATAACTATATATTACAAAATATTTTCTGTTGGGGACTTAAGAACACATCGGCCTAAAGAATAGAAAAACTTAACTCTCTGGTTGCCTCCGACTCCTTGATATGAAACTTGGCCTAATCAGAAGGCGTTCCCCTGACATGTTGTAAGAACTGAAACCACCCTAAGGATAGGCCAGGGGCTCTGCTAATGTGATTTGCCCATGCTCCTTATGTGTTCCTGCAATCTTTCTGCTGATTGGCTCATGTCCTCTATAAGACTGTCCAAACTTCCTCAATAAACTGAGTTCCTGCCTTGACCATTCTCCCTGACTGACCCATCTGTTTGTCCTCTGAAAGGAGGGCTGGGTGTGGGCCATCAGTTGGCCTTTACCTTTCCCAAGTTCGCCTCCGCTGGGGCGTGTTCCACCAGTCTTCTCCGCCAGCCGGAGAAGCCTATCCCAGGTTGGGGGGTGGGGGAGCTAAAGACCCCAGCAACTCAAAAAAAGACCCCAACATTTTCACTCAAAGGAAATCTAAATATTAATTTCACCCACAGAAGCATTGTGTTTATCAGCTTTTGGGGTCATGATGACAAAGAACATGAGAAAATCAACATAAATGCTGAGAGATTTCTTTTGACTTTTGGTTTCAGACATTTTAGTCCATGGTCTCTTGTCCCTGTTTCTTTAGACTTTTGGTGTGGCAGAACCCAGTGGAAAGGAGTGCAGTAGCCAGAAAGCAGAGAGAGACCAAAGAGACAGGGTCCCAATGTATGCTTCAAGGACACATCCCCAAGGATCTAATTCCTCCAACTGGAACTTTCCCCTTAAAGTTCTCACTACATCTCAGTAGCACCATTAGGTGCGGAACATTGTCCATGCTAGTGATAAGAAGAATAAAATACTTAAAAAAAAAAAAGTAAGGATATTAAGTATTGCAATCACTAAATAAAGTACGCTCGTTGTATGTGTATGTCTAGTTGAAATATGTTATTTAGATATATAACATGTTTCCTATTAGTTACATTTAAAACATTAAAATTTATAGAGAATGGGAAAATTTTGCCATCATATATACTAACTAGTTGAAAGATATTATATTATGCTCACAGGAAAATGAACTTGAATTTCTGATGGCCTAGGGATTAATAGCAACAGCCAAAGATATAGTGTTTACAATTCACTAGGTGTTTGTGGGAAATTAATTATTTCTATAATTTTTTTTAAGTTTTTGGTAAAAGGACAATTAATTTGTACAATAATATAAGTGATAAGTGTTAGCTGATGTTTCACGCACTGCCTCAATTTGTAAATACATGCCATTTACATGTATAAACAAATGTGTGCATGTTTTATGTGTGAACATAAACATTCCTGTGAATTTGTAAGACACATCATCTACTCCCAAATTAGTATTTTACTCAGAAGCCTCCAACATTTTTGTTTTTATGCAATTATATTATGACTTCATTTTCTTTGTTTCTGTATTCTTATATAATATCAATGATTATTTAATAGTACATTTGCAGTAAGACTGATGCTTATGTTTGGCTCATACTTTTTCCATGGCACTATAATCACAGATGGAGAAAACTACAAAATTTTATAGGATTTTTAATAGGAAAATTAATGCAAGTTACAAATAAGTGGCTATCGATCCACTCATCTCTATTTATGATAGAAAATGTTCACAAATCTGTTGACATTTCAAAATCGCAGATTCCAAGTGATTCTGAAGCTCAAAACCAAAACAGTGCATTATTTACATTCATAATTTGCTTGCTTTTGAAGAAAATGACATCTGTGCAACTTTTTCTTTCCAAAAGACGTTAATTTTGACATAAACTGAATTAGGAATATGAAAGCTAATGTGAAATATAACTCCTATCCTGAGATACGCAATACACTATATTTAAGATTATATATGTGTTTTTTCTAGTAGATTTACTGTTCATACATATAGATCAATGCTTTATACTAGAAGCATGTGTTAATTTCATACTCAGTTCCTTGCAATATTTTATAATTTTTAGCTTAAGATGGTATAATTCATTTTCTTTTTGTTGTTAATGCTGTGTAATTCTGTTTCAATATGTATAGAGGTTCATGTGTTCATCATCATAATCAGGGTACAGAAAAATTCCCTCACCCAAAATACTCCATCATGGTGCTCCATTTTAGGAAAGGCCTCCTATCATATCTATGTTCTGTCAACAGGTAATCTCTGTATAATTGGTAGTATTGGACTCATATATTTAACCTTTTGAGATTAATTTATTTACTTAGTATTATGCAACTTGTAGGTCTTTTTTTTTTCATTGACTATACTTATTTTTTTTAATTACTAAATAGTCTTCCATTCAATGTCTTGAAAGATATTTAGCTTATCTCTAATTTTTGGTGATTAGATAATAGTTCTGTAAGCATTCACATACACATTTTTGTGAGATATTATCTTTGTTTTTCTAGTTGGCATTGTTGGGTCCTAGGGTAAGTACATGTGGAATTTATAAGAAACTATACAATGATTTCCAAATTGTTTTTATCATCTTCTATGCTGGTCTAAATGTATGATTTCCATTTGTTCTATATCCTTGCTATAATTTGGAAATATTTTATTTTTTCACCTTTCCATTATATTTTAGCCATTCTAATAGGTATATGATAGTACCTCATTGTGGGTTTAAGTTGCTGTTCCCCCAAAACTAAAAAGTCTGTGTACCTTTCTGGTTAATTATTTATGTTTTATATTTGTACTTTATTATTCTTGTACTTACATCATGTATTAACCATTAATATTTTTATTGTTTTTTCATTTCCCATTAATGAATTTTGAGTTTTTCTATGTTCTGAATACAACTCCCTTGCTGAATAGGACAATTAAAAATGTCTTTACCAGCTTGAAGTTTGTCCTTTTATTTACCTTTTTTGTCATATGGTACATGTATATCAAGAAAGATGAGAAAATATGTAGATAATAAAGTTATAATCCATTTTGTTCTACATTTAAGTGTTTTATTCATGTAAACCCCAGTGCTGTATAATACTATTCCTGAAGAATTACTGTGCAAGTTAAAATTTTGCCTTTAGTTTAGAAGCTATGTGGCCAAAAGTAAATTGACTTAATGTCTTTTAACCTTAGCTAACAATGTACAAAAATAGACAAATAATAGTAATTCTGCAGTGAAAGTATAACACTAATGAAATAATTTATGAAAAGGCACTTAGCATAAAAAACCAGCCTATAATAATACATTTAGGATTTAAATATTAATTAGTAGTGAAATTTTAAAAAATCAGTAAGATAAACTTGATTGTTTCTAACTACACATCATATTTTAAAATATTTCTATGCTTCCAGGTCTTTGTTCTATATTTGCATATTTATTTCACTTTCCTAGATATCATATTCCAATATAAAATATTTTATTCTGTATCTCAGGTATTCATTAAATTTCAATCACAATATATCAAATGGATTCTACAGATACAACCTTATGTACAGCATCATTTTACATCTTAGCAATTTCAAATCCACTTCATTTTTTTCACAGTTCTTTTTACAGATTAAATTACCTAATATTATTTTTTAATCCCATTATTGCTACTACTCCTAACTTCTTCAATTCAAACAGGAATTCCCCCTACTCCTTATTTTTATACAGATGCTTCATATATGAGCAACATAAGTTTTATTCCATGAAATAATTCTTAGTTTTCTGAAGTGGGGGGAGGCACTCCCTTTCAGAGTTTCTCAATATTAAAAGGAAGATCAATGGATGTGAATAAAGATTCTTCCTCATATTCCTTGTTTTCTCTCCACTGAAGAATATATATATTTGGAAGTAACCAGTTAAAGACTAAGCCAAGGGCTGGGGTTGTGGCTCAGCGGTAGAGCGCTCACCTAGCACATGCGCGGCCCGGGTTAGATCCCCAACACCACATAAAAATAAAGGCATTGTGTACAACTAAAGCAAATAAGCAAATAAGTAAATATTAAAAAAAAAAAAAAAAGAATAAGCCAAATAAGTAGGAAGAGGCAGGGCCAATGACCAGACCAACACTCAAGCCTGACAAATTCTGAGCCACCCTATGTTGAGTTCTCACAGCAAACAATGCCTGTATATAGGTAAAAATGGGCAAACCTTTTACAACCATCTTAGTCTTTGGTTGGGAACTCTTTCATAAAATCATGGCTGTAGCTCATAAGCATAAGAAGATTCTGAAAGCCCTAAGCACTGAAGACATTGAGCTAATTCAAGTTTTGAGGTTGGAAAGAAAGACTGATCAGAATGCATTATTACAGGTGGCAATTCTGCTTCTCCATTTGTGCCAGAGCAACAAAAACAAAAACAAAAACAAAAAAAAAAAAAAAAAAAAAAAAAAAAAAAGAAAAAGAAAGAAGGTCTAATTTTTAGTCAGCTGTTTTACATAACATTAAGGGCATATGTTAATAACACTTTAAATAATTTATTTCCAGAGTTGTTATTATTAACTCATAGTTATTGATGATTTAGAATGTTATAAAAATAAACCATAGATAATACTGTGAAAGATTAATTTGCAAGAGTTTTGTTTGTATATTCTTAAAAAATTCTACAAAATCACAAAGCACTATTTAAGAATATTTCTAATATATAAATCCATGTATTTTCACTTTTTTTTCTTATGATTCTATGTGATCAAGGACAAATCTTTAACAAATATCAAATAAATCTATTTCTTTAAGAAACATGGACCAGAAACAAAGGAAATAAAAAGCCCTACACATTAAAATTTTTACAATTTAATAATAATCCAAGGTAAGTAATTTTTAACAATCTATTTGGAAAGGCATTTATTAATCATATATATATATGTGTGTGTATACATATACATATATGCTTTGAATATATATGCATACATGTATAGATTTCCATCATAAAATTAGGATTTACTTTTAAGTAAGTATCTTAAAAAACCATTAAATATCAATAAAGAATCATGTTGCTCTTTTTAAATTTTAAATTGATATTTTTGGAAATTCTCTTGAGTTTTAAGCCCAATAAACTCTTTTAAATATCTAATTTTAACAATGAATGAAAGACCCATGAAATATAAGTACTTATTTGTTAAAACAAATATTATTTGTGAGAAATAATCATAATAAAGTCCACAATACCATACAAGTTGGAAGACATTGGAAATATAGAAAATTAATGATAGAAAATCTCTATTGGTTCAATAGAGTCGAGAAAAGGGATCAGGAGAGGCAGGAGAGGAGAAAAATGAGAAGTCATGGGAAATGAAATGGAGCAAATTATGTTTTATGCATGTGAAAATGTGTCACGGTGAACAGCCTGTTACATATAGTTATCATCTTCTTTTTGCTACATTTTATTGTTTAATTGTTTCAGTGAAAAGATGATATGATTAAAATTCCATTTTCAATAGCATCAGAAATGGTTATTTTAACACAAAAAAGGGCAAATTTTGTACCTTTAAAACTGTTTCTATGTTTCTGAGAGAAATTAATGAAGATCCAAATAAATGGACAGCACTTATTTCATATGTATAATTTGAAAGAGTCAAATTTTTCAAGAGAGCAATTCTGCACAAATTGATCTTGTCAACACATTCCCTGTTATTAACCACAGACATTTTTTAAAATCTTGACAATTGTATTTAGCTGTAAATTTCTATAGATGCACATTTGAAACATAAAACCACTGTAATCAACATAGTAGAGTTCTGTGAAGTAATAGGGATATAGGTAAATCAAACAGAATTGGGGTACAAAATAGCATTTACATTAACGGATATCTGAATCAGTCACAATAGGGAAAGCATATTTTCAAAACTATGGTTGAGAAAATTGGACATCTGTACTAAAGAAAAAATAATGTAGACACTCCACACCATATTAAAACAACTTAAAAATATTCATAAATATAACTGTAAAACCTGAAAGAAAAAATGTCTGAAAGAATTAATTGGAAAAAATTTCATGACTATGATTATATGAAAATTTCTTAGACAAACCACCAAAAGCATGATGCTTATACATCAGTGACAAATCCTCAAAAAGAAAAACTAGGAAATCCATCCCATTTACTGTAGCCTCAAAAAAAAAAAAAAAAAAAAAATATATATATATATATATAATAATTGGGAAGCAACTTAACAAAATAAGTGAAAGAGCTCTACAAGGAAAACTACATCACACTAAAGAAAGAAATTAAAGAAGATCTTAGAAGATGGAAAGATCTACTTTGTTCATGGATAGGTAGAATTAATATTGTCAAAATGACTACTCTATCAAAAGCAATATACAATTTCAATGCAATCCCAATCAAAATCCCAATATCATTCCTCATAGAAATAGAAAAAGCAATTATGAAATTCATCTGGAAAAATAAGAGACCCAGAATAGTCAAAGCAATTCTTACAAGAAGAGTGAAGCTGGTGGCATTACTATTCCAGACCTCAAATTGTACTACAAAGCAACAGCATGGTATTGGCACTAAAATAGACCAGTAGACCAATGGTACAGAATAGAAGACACAGAGACTAACCCACACATGTATAATTATCTTATATTAGACAAAGGTGCCAAAAACATATATTGGAGAAAAGACAGCCTCTTCAACAAATGGTGTTGGGAAAACTGGAAATCCTCATGTAATAAAATGAAAGTAAACCTTTCTCTCTCTCCATGCACAAAACTCAAATCAAAGTGGATCAAGGACCTAGGAATTAAACCGGAGACCTTGCACCTAATAGAAGAAAAAGTAGGCCCAAATCTTCATCATGTTGGGTTAGGCCCCAACTTCCTTAATAATACCCCTAATAGTGCAAGAATTAAAACCAAGAATTAATAAATGGGATGGATTCAAACTAAAAATCTTCTTAGCAAGAAGTGAGGTGAACAGAGAACCTACAGAATGGGAGCAAATCTTTACCACAAGCACATCAGATAGAACATTAACCTCGAAGATAGAACCTTAACCTCGAAGATATATAAAGCTCTCTAAAAACTTAACACCAAAAAAAAAAAAAAAAAAAACAACCCAATCAATAAATGAGCTAAGGAACTAAACAGACACTTCTCAGAAGACGATATACAATCAATCAACAAATATATGAAAAAATGTTCAACATCTCTAGCAATTAGAGAAATGCAAATCAAAACTAATCTAAGATTTCATCTCACGCTAGTCAGAATGGCAGCTATCAAAAACACAAACAAAAATAAATGCTGGCGATGATGAGGGGGGAAAGGCACACTCATTCATTGCTGGTGGGACTGCAAATTTGTGCAGCCAATCTGGAAAGCAGTATGGAGATTCCTTGGAAAACTTGGAATGGAACCACCATTTCACCCAGCTATACCGCTCCTTGGTTTATAACCAAAGGATTTAAAAACAGCTTACTACAGGAACAGAGCACCATCAATGTTTATAGCAGCACAATTCACAATAGCTAGATTGTGGAAACAACCCAGATACCCATCAGTAGATGAATGGATAGGAAAAATTTGGTATATATACACAATGGAATACTACTCAGCACTAAAAGAGAATAAAATTATGGCATTTGCAGGTAAATGAATGGAGTTGGAGAAAATAATGCCAAGTGAAGTGAGCCAATCCCAAAAAACCAATGGTCGAATGATTCCATTACTATGATGATACTGACTTATAATGGTAAGGGAGGGGGGATGTGAGGAATGAAGGGACATTAAATAGAACAAAGGGTGGGAGGGGAGGAGAGGGGGCAAGGGGATAGGAATAATGACAGAACAAATTAGACATTAATACCCTAAGTACATGTATAAAAACACAAATGGTATGAAAATACTTTTTGTAAAACCAGTGACTTGAAAAATTGTGCTCTTTATATGTAATACGAAATGAATCACACTCTGCAAGCATGTATAACAAATTAGAATACACACACACACACACACACACACACACATGCAAAGAATGACTCTGGCTGGGGATGTGGCTCAGCAATAGAGCACTTGCCTAGCATGTGCGTGGCCTGGGTTCGATCCTCAGCACCACATAAAAATAAACGCATTGTGTACAACTAAAGCAAATAAATAAATATTAAAAAAAAAAAAGAATGACTCAAAGAAATCAATTTTTTTTTTTTTTAAATCAGATCAAACCAAGGAATGTAGCACCACTTCCTGGCCTTACCTATATGGTGATCCAAACAAAAGCTAGGAATAAATTCAAAGGTGATTGGGGAGAAATTTTGTTTCCTTAGTCCTGCAATACTTTGAGAATATTGAGATGATAACATTCTCAATCCCCCCCCAAAATATTGAAATATATTGAAATTAAAAATTCTCTGTACTTTAAAAGATGCCATTATGTAAATGAAAAGATATGACACAGATTGGGAGAAAATATTTACTATTCACATTTCTGGTAAAATAATTATATTTATAGTATATAAGGAGTGATTACAATGGTGGAATATTTAACCAAATCAATTAAAAATGGACAAAATGTTAAGACAGACATTTCACATTTAGATAGTTTTACCTAAGCAGACATTTAAACATAAATATAATTAATTATATTTTTAACATTAACTCTGTTTCCTAATCTATTTCATTCATATTTAATAAAGTGCATTTCCTAACTTTTTAAAAATAAAATGTCATGGATTTCAAGTTGCATATGAAGAACCTTCTTACAGTACATACCTACATGGCCATCTTATGTATATCTAATGAAACCAAATGTTAATTTGCATACTTTAATTGATTGCATAAATTATGGATACAGGGAAAATATATATTCATAATACATTACATCATTTTGCTTGTTTGTTTGTTTATTTTTATGTGGTGCTGAAGATTGAACCCAGTGCATCATACATGCAAGGCAAGCACTCTACCACTAATCCACAAACCCAGCCCCTACATTATATCATTTAATGAAAATGTTCAGTCTCTTTTTAGATAGTTCTGAGTACATATCTTCTAACTTTTTATTTTGATTTTATTATCATTTTAAGAGAATCTCAGGGTTTATAGGCATCTAAATAATTGTGTTTCACAAGTGAAAGTGTTAATGGTTTTCTAATTTACTTAGAAGTATATATCATGATTGTGAAGGCAGATGACAGGAAAATATTTAATAATATTATTCCAAAGTCTTGGTTTGCATTCTATGACGCAAATAAATATTTGGACTGAGAGTGACACCACTTTGATCACGTATCTGTGATCAAGGACATACTCTGTAACATTCTATGGAGCAACATGCAGATTACGCTAAAAGTAAGTCAATGAGACAATTATAGAAATTATGTTCCTAATGAAAAAAGAAAATGTTAAAAAATTCTATCATTTTAACAGCTGCTGCTGTTCCTCAGCGGCATAGGCTGCTTGACAAGTCAGGTCACCAGCATATGCGGTAATAAAAATGTTTCTGTATAATCACCTTTGGAAGTGTTGTAAAAGAAGAGTGCAAGAACTGAAATGTCTACTGAGGTTAACAAAGCAATATAAATTAATGAATCAAGTTAGATATAAGATTAACATTTGCAAGTGCAAAGAGGCAAGTTTATCTTTTTATATGTTTAGTTTTCATGGAGTCATGGATACAGTGAATGTGTTTCTTCCTTCTTAACTCTGTTGTAAGAAAAGCCACAAAGAAAAATTGTTGATTAATAATTACTGACCCAAGTACGGAATGTAAAATAATCAACAGAGAGAGGTGGACAGTAGTAAATTATTGAGAGCTGTGGTCTAGCTAACAAGTGGCCATTATTCTGCTCTGCAAGTGTTACAAAGGGGTGAACATGGACAAACTTGACAGATATTTTTAAAGTGACAGATATTTGACAGATATTTTTACCAATCTGTAAATTTATATGATAATTCATATTTGTAAACAATTAAATCACTCACAGGCACACATACACACTCATACATATGCAAACCTGTGCACCAATATTTTTCTAGCCAAATGGTACCTCAACTTAGATAGTATTGAATATACAAGTTGCCAGTTTACAAACTCTAGGCAGCCATAATCTTCAATTTCATAAATATATTAACTAAATTTTGCAATAAATTTCTCACCATATTATAAATTAGATGGTTCTGAGTTTAAAACAGTAAATATTAGGTGAGAAACTCAGAATCTAGAACTGAAACATAAATACTATCTTCATTTAAAATTTCAGTTTAGAACATTAATAATATGGAATGCTTATTAAAAGAAGATGTATGTCAACTATTCTTTTTTCTCATATGCCTGTAAGAGAAAAAAATAAACAAGCAGGTTTCCACTGAATATTTTGTTTTATGAATGAAGACTCAACTAGATATCATATTCACTCTATGCTTAATTCTTTTGTTACAAGATAAAACACCAAATTATTCTCTATGTCCCTAACTTTTTAACCTCAACTTTGTCAAGTATATATAGGGGGTATTAACTTTTGGAACCACACAAAACATCTGTTCCAGACCTAAGAATAAAGGAAAATGAGTCTCCATAGGCCATTCTTTGTGCTGAGTGAATGCCATAAAGAAGTCATACCCATTATTAAAAGATAAAGTAATGGTGTACTTCCTGAAATAAAACGTGTGTCCACAGGATGAAGAAATGTTGAATAACTGTTCATTTCACATAAGCAGCTCAACTTTGAGGATTTTATATATCATAATATCTTTAAAAATCACCATTTCAAAATTTCAATTGAACTCAGAGGATAGTTGATCATCAAGGTAATCTTTCCACTTATGAATGTTAGAAAAATTACTGTTTCTTAATTCTAGTAATAAAAGTCTATGTAATCTCATTGGACTCCAAAGAGGACAACTGTGTTTCAGTAATTCACAGATCCAGGTTTGTCAGACTTTCAAATTGAAATATTAACACACTTGGTCTGTATAGCTAAGTATCAACTTACACTGGCATTACAAGAGTATGGTATGTAATGGCCTATTTCTAAACTCATTGTTTTCGTCAGCTTTTTCACTTTTGTGAGCAAAGGACTTGATAAGAACAATTTTAGAGGAGAAAAGTTTATTTGAGAACTGTTCAGAGGTCTCAGTCTATAGACAGCTGGTTCCATTCCTTGTGGCTCAATGTGAGGCAGAACATGAGGGCAGAGGAGTGTGGTAAAAAACAAACAGACAAAAAAGAAACAGCTCAGGAAATTACATTAAGAACCTCATGGACAGAATATATATTCTCAAAGGCAGGCCCCCAGTGTCCCAACTCCTCTAATTACATCCAAGCTGCCTACAGTTACCAGTTACAGTTAATCCCTATTAGTGGATTAAGTACATGGATTAAATTATGATTTTCACAATCCAATAATTTCACCTCTAAACTCTCATGCATTGCTTACATATGAGCTTTTGGGGAACACAAAAATCCAATAACAGTTTTTAGGCCAAAAATCTTCATTGTATTTCCTTTTAAAGACTTTGCTACATGTAAATTAATCGAACAATATTCCCATATTAGTATACTTCAGACTGATTTGTAAAGACCCAGATAATTATGTGATTATTTAAAAATATTTTATTTTTAATTAATATGTATTAGTTTTACATATTACTGGGGTCCAGTGTGATATTTTCAGCCATGCATACAGCAGGCACTTATTGAATGCAGCCTCCATTTATCCAACATCTTAATCTCTAGTAATTGCTATTATACATGCGGTTCCACTTATTGCTGCTTGCTTTTCAGTTTCTACATATGAGAAAGAATATGTGGTAATTGTCTTCTGTTCCTGGCTTATTTCACTTAACATGATGTCCTCCAGTTCATTCCATTTTGCTACAAATGACAGGATTTAATACTTCTTAACGGCTTAATAGTATTCCATTGTGTTTACATACCCCATTTCCTCATGAATTCCTGAATTAATGGGCTCTGAGGCTACATATAAAGCTACTATTAATAATGGTATAATAGGGCTGGGATTGTGGCTCAGCGGTAGAGCGCTCGCCTAGCATGTGGGCAACCTGGGTTCGATCCTCAGCACCACGTACAAATAAAATGCATTGAATAAAATGCATTGTGTACAACTAAAAGCAAATAGATAAAAATGTTTAAAAAAAATAATGGCATAATAGACATGGGCTTGCAGGTATCAGAGGTATACTGATTTCATTTCCTTTGCATATGAACCCAGTGGTGGGACTGCTGAATCATATGCAAATTGTAATTTTAGTTTTTTGAGGAAGCTCCATAATGTTTTCTGTAATGACTATACTAATAATTTTTTATTGCCAACAAAAATGAATTATAAATGGCCAATAAATATATTTTTAAAAATTTAACACCCCTAGCAATCAGGGTTATATAAAACTGCATTGAAGTTTCATCTCACTGCAGTCAGAATAGCAATCTTTTTTAAAAAAAATATATACTTTTAAAAATTTTAATTATAGATGGACACAAAGCTTTATTTTATTTACTTCTCTTTATGTAGTGCTGAGGATAAAACCCAGTGCCTCACATGTGCAAAACAAGCTTGCTGCTATTGAGCCACAAACCCAGCCCCAGAATGGCAATCTTCAAGTATACAAATAATAACAAATTTTGGTGAGGATGTGGGAGGGAAAGTATGTACAGTCATATATTTTTTGTGGGACTGCAAATCACTGCAACCACTCTGGAAAGCAACTGGAAGATTCCTCAAGAACTAGGAATAGAACCAATATATGACTCAGTTTTCCTACTGTTCCATATTTATACTAAATAACTGAAATCATCATGCTCTAGTGACACACGGACATTAATGTTTATAGCAGCACAGTTCACAATAGCCAAGTTATGGATCCACTTCAGGTGCCTGTCAACAGACAATGGATAAAGAAAATGTGGTATATACACACATACAGAAAAATGAAATTATGGTATTTGCTGGTGAATAAATGGAAATGGAGAACATTATGCTAAGCATTATAACCCAGAATGTTTTCTTTTGTATGCAGAAGTTAGAGCAAAATAAGGGAGAACATATTGTGTGGGAGACCTCATGAAAATAAAAGGGAGATCAATGCAGTAGAGAAAGAGGATTGAGAGGAAGAGAGGACAGAACAGGCAAAGGAAGGAACCGTGGAACAAAATTGACCAAATTATGGTATGTATATATATGAATATACTACAGTGAACTACTCATTTGTATATAGCTACAAAGCATTGATTTATAAAAAACAACAACAACAAACAAACAAACAAACAAAAAACACATAAATATAAAGAAGTCCAATAGAATAGAGAATGGAGAAAAGGGGAAGGAAAAGGGGGAGGGAAAGAGGAAGTACTGGGGACTGAAATGGAGCCAATTATATTCAATGTATGTATAATTATGTCAAAATAAACTCCAGTATTATGTATAAACATAATGCATCAACAAAAATGTAGGAAAAGGAAAAGAAAAATACCTTTCAAAAATCTTATCCCCAGCCTGAAGGTATGAGCACTATGTTACCAGAGTTAGAGCAGGATAGTGACCAATGTCAGCTCATTCACCTCTAGGACAGGGCACATTCCTGAGTAGTGGTTTTTCTCCTAATGAATTTTCAAAGTTTAACTTACTTGTCTTTAAAAATAACTTCGTCCTCTCTGACCATTCTTAGTGGCTCTGTCATTCTTCCACATACTTGCTAAAAAAAAAAAAAAAAAAAAAAAAAAAAAAAAATGCATTCAATTTCTAATATCCTCTCAATGAACTCTTTTAATGAAACAAATGGGAGATAATTATATTTTAGTGTATTTTGTATTTTGAGATCTTTTACATTAAAAAAAGCTATACCTTAAACTTCAATCTGAAGAAATGGATTAAGAATAAGATATTTAAGTGTGTACAATACATGATATTATGATAAATAAAAAAAGTAAAACGTTTATAATAACAGTATATCATTGAGTTGAAAAAGTATGATTCTGCTTTGAAGTAGCTATCCTATCGGCAATTTCTTCATTAACCAAAATTTTTAAAATGTGGGATTTATTTAAATACTCAAAATATAGATCTTATGGCTTTGAAGTTTCAAAAAAAGTCTCTATTTTGTTGTTTCTTATGAGAAAAATACCCTTAGCAATAACCAAATAAAAATATCACTGAGAGCCATATTTTGATGCCAATAATGCAAATCATGAATGAATGTAACCAGATTGTCTTTGCAACTCAAAAGAGAAAACTCTTGGCTGGGAGCAATGCAATGTAAAATATAATCAAAGAAGCAAATTAATTAATTGCTTGGAGTTTCTTTTTGGGAAAGTAAGTTTGAAAATTGTGTTGAAGAGTGAATTTTTTAAAAGCAGAAACTTGGTGAATACATACCTACAAGTAGTATCAGTGATGAATCAAAAGAGGAGTCAGCTCAGAATGAAGCCACCTTAGGACATAGCTGTAAATCAGTGCACTTAAAAGTGATTAAAACATGTTTACAATAAGTAAGCAAAGACAGTTAATTTTTACATTTAGATAAAATAATGGATTTCATACCCTAAGTAATTTTTTCATTTTATATTTTTTGTTCACATTCATGACTTACAAAGGTTAGATTTTGTAGAGTGCTTCACGTTCAAATAAATACACAAAGATCAGAAAATCAGTGAATATTTTAGAGAAGGCTGAATGTACTTGAGGTAAAGAATGAGTGCTGTATAGATAGTTATAAACATTATGATCCAAAAACGTAGTAAATGTCATTCCAAACCTAGCTCCACTCCAATTCTTTGTTTTTCTATATTATTAATAAGTATCAAGTGAGAAAAGTTTAAAGACTGGTGCTTCACCTATTTGATTTTTCTGGGAAACACAAAAATTAAAATAACTCTAGAATATTTAACATAATGCAAAATTCAAATCACTTACTTATTTAAGTAAATCATAATATGTAACCTTTGAAGAGCATAAAAACATAAATCATATCCTGAGAATACAGTAAGCTGAGACTAATTTTAAATGCTTAGTTTTATGTAATATTCAGTAAATACATATAAATTATGTTTTATTACACTTTAAAAGTAACAGAACTCAGGCTTAGAGAAGATAAGTCAACCTAGCTATCACTGAGCAATATCCAGATATAATTTTGTCTGCTGACAAAAATGAAATCCTTTCTCTCTTACATTCAACTGACTTTTCTTGTGGAGTGTGTGTTATATCCCAGATTTACTGAGAAACTTTATTTGTGACTGGCTTTTCATTATTTGGCACAGAGTTGTGATGGTTATAAATGTGTGTGGGATTCTCAATGAGTTTAGAGAGACCTAAATAGCACTTGGCAATGGCCAATATTCTTGCTAACTTTTGAGGGTGACAAGAGAATCACATGTCCAGAAATATTTGTTATCTGTATACAGAAAAATAATGTCTTTAGCTCCATATATATTATACTAAAGACTATATATATTTTTGAGAGACTTCAACTACTTCCCAATAATGATGTTAGACACTTTAGCTCAGACTGTCAACTAACAAATTCATTTAGAGAAGTCTTCTACAAGTATGTTTTCAGATTCCAGCAAATAACTGCTAAGCAACATTGTTGAATTGTACTGTCTGCCTCTCTACATTTGAGGAAGCATGATGTGAACTTTCAGGGTTTTTTTTTTTTTTTTTTTTTTTTTTTTTAATGGTTAAAAAAGGCTTAGTCTATATATTTTTAAAGCAATTTCTAAACCAACTTCCCAACTGATACAGTATTGGCCAACTGAATTTTTATATCATGTGTGTATGTGTATTTAAGCATTACCATTATGTATGTATGTGTATTTATGTGTATTTTTGTTTAAGTAAGACACATGATAATATATAAGTATGTTTATGTGTGTGTTTTTATTTTCTAGTCCCTAATGCTAATGTGTAATCTTGAGTAATGAAATCTATCTCATGGGTTTCAGACAATCCAAACTGACTCAGAATTTGGGAGATAAAAGACAAATGAATATAATCTACAGAAACAAAGACAACTTCATTTGTTCTAAGCAGCCTGCATTTGCACAACAACTGGCAGGAAATGCATATTTCCAAAGTGGTTCACAGAAGAACCAACCTGGTTTCCTAAAAGGTAAGAAATTCACCAAAGGGAATTTTCTATTAAGGACTATAGAGAACTAATATTTATATTATTTTTAGGATTTCGTTTTCCAATGGGCTTAAATTTAGCTGCATAGCCCAGATAAAAATTATAGTTGAGGTTTTCCTATCACGCACCTGGTGTTAGATTTAAAGTGTTAGAATACTAGCTTTACAAATGGTCACCTTTAAAAGTGAAACTGATTGCCCAAAGTTTTCCATTTATTGTTCTCTTGCAAAGAAATATCTACTAGCAGATTTTAAAATATTTATTCATACAGTGCATGAATGATTGGGAATCACAAATATTCCTATTGCTTGTAATGTAAATATGTATGCAGATTCTTGTCATTCAAATGTTCCTTTTACTTTATCATATTTCACAGAACTTTATATCCAAAGGGTAAAGAGAATTTGCAATTTTTTCTTATTTAATGAATAAACATAAGGCCAATCCTCCCAGCACTTTGCAGCTTGCAGTAAGGCATCAGACTGGCAACAATGTAAAGACTCCAAATGCTTTTGTTGGTCTATTTGTTTTGCATCTGTCAGCCTGTATATGTTCTAGTTGCTGACACCTGCTTCTCCATTTCATTTTGCAAAAATCCACCTAATTTTTAAATGTGAGGAAAACAAAGTTTAATATTTGAAGAAAATATATTATGTGTAAAAAAAATAAAAACAAAATATCTTCTGGTATCACATCAAAAATTCAAAACTTAGTTCAAGAGAATCGTATAACAGGACATAGTAATTCAAGTCTACACAATAGTAATAATTCCTGTCTGCTGAACAAGTAAGAATTCATGTCATGTGAATTATAAGGAAATTTGTCTAATGTTTAACTGGTCATGAATATATGGCCAGGTGCTATAGTGCATGCCTGTAATCCCAGAAGCTGTGTAAACTGAGGCAGGAGGACTGGGAGTTCAAAGCTAACCTCAGTAACTTAGTTTAGCTTTGAGTAACTTAGCAAAACCCTGTCTGAAAATAAAAAAAAAATAAAAAAGGTGTCATGATGTGGCTGAATGGTTGAGAACCCCTGGGTTCAATTCCCAGTACTAATAAATAAATCCAAATATATGATTAATTTTATGACCACAAAGTATTTTGGGCGAAGGTGATTTTTGTTTTTTTATAACTGAGGGTTAAATTGTCAGGCATTTCTTTGCTGAACGTATGTATGTCTGTGTTGGAAAACATTATCCTATAACACTCTAAAATTGTAACAGTAAACATAAATCAGACAAAGATTTTTGCCTTCTTGAATTCACATTATTGAAAAAACAAATGCATAATAAGCCATAGGGTAAATAACCATGTCCTCACTTGTCTGTTGTGATAGCTCTAATGTATGCCCCTTGTCATGATTTTTTTTTTTTATTGGTACTTTTTTAGTTATCCATGAAAGTAGAATCCATTGTGATATAATTATACAAGCATGGAATATATTGTCTAATTAGGACCCCAGACTTGTGTATGTACATGATGTTAAGATTCACTGTGATATAGTCCTATATGTACATATGATGTATTCTCATTAGCAGACTTTGAATCTTTAAAGTGTGCTCTTTTGTCACCACAGCAATATTAATTATAAGTAAACTATACGAAATATTAGGTTTTAAATATGGGTAAGGTGGTTTCCCATGCATTTTTTTTTTTTTTTTTTTTTTTTTTACCATTTGTAAGGATAGGAAAATAGTTCAAGTTCTTAATTTCTATCTTATTGAATTAATTTTTGCTTTGGGATTCATAAAAAAAAAGTTTCATGCATTTGTAAATCTTCTCATTTATATTCTCCCCAGTTCCTTCTTTTGTCTTAAGTTTCTGTGCATTTTCCTTGTTGGTTGGGATTATCTGAAAGTTAGTTTTTCTCTAATTGTTATACTTGGTATATAATTTCCCCCACACAGCTCCTACAACTACTTTGCATTTGGTGTGTGCTGCTTCACCAAAATAAATATTAATCTAATGTTTCATTTTAATTTGGAATTAATTCATTTTCTTTATTTAAGAGTTTGTGATTTTAGATGTTTCTGGAAAAGTTTTAAATTCTCTTGAAAGCTGTGTATCGTACATTTTTTTCTAACTAACTGTGGAACGCTAAGTAGCATATGTTAAATTTTCTCATGTTATCTTCCCTGTCTCTTGGGATCCTGTTTATATTTGGCATTTCCTCATCTCCCTATGCTGTTCATTCCTCTAGATTTACTTTTATCATGACTAATCCTTGTAGATATCTCCAATCTGTTATTTAAACCATGCACAGAATCTTTAAGCATAATTGTTACCTTTTCATTTTCTATAAGGCATTCTTTATTTTCCTAAATCTAGTTGGTCCATTTCTCAGCTCTTATTTCTCTTCTATAATGTCACATAGTATTTTTTTAGACAAACTAAACACATTTATATTTTGTTATTTCTTTTCTTATGTTTGTATTGCCTTTTCCATTGTGAATAAATGTTCGTTTATTTATTTATTTTTTTTTTTGAGAACTGAGTTTAAAGGCATTTTCCTTCAGACAGGTGTATCTGGCATTTACCTAGTACCACTCTTAATTCTGAACTCATTCATGTCATCTACAATTTCCATTTTTTTTAGAGTTCAGATCCCAACTCATTTATGAATTTTCTAGGAACTTTTCCTATTTTCAAAAGTCTGTAAGCAACAGGAATTGCAGTCTAGTTCTGTATGATGGAGATTTAGGTTTATTCAATTTTTATTTATAGCATCCCTCTTCAAGGATTCAGCCTTTATTTGGGATCCTAAATTTGACCTTTTACCATGTGTGGACTCTGTTTTGTTTTGATCTCCTATGTAGTCAGATGATTAAAACCCAAGACAGCATCCAGTGATTATCAAATACCCTGAGGCAGCTCCCAACTTCAAAGCTGACTTTTCTCTTTGAATTCATGCTTTATCATCATTTTCAGGCTCACACATCTTCCTCATTTTCTTGCCTTTGGTGAAATACACTTGAAGTTTTCGTATTATTTTTTTCTAGAGGTTTTGGTTTGCAACACCGTGAAGTTTGGGCTCCTTGCTCACATAGCCAAGTTCCCATAAACATAAGTGCTTCTATTTATTTTTAGAACATTAATAATTGTTGAGATATGTCATCTGATACATTCTCTTGTATAATTCATTTTTTTCAAGTAGGTTTCTATATCCTTTATCCTACTCTATTACAACTGATTAAGCAATTAAAATTTTGAACACCCAACAATCTTAACAGAACTACTTAGAGCAAAATCACAAAATTTCTAAACCTATCACTTTGGTTTAGCACACATAGAGTGTCAGGAACTTATTTGTCTATTTCTGTATATTTTTCTTCCTTTTGGTGTTCTGATAGCAGAAATGTAAACAATAGTTTATGGATATTAGATAATTTTAACTTTGCTACCATAAGCCAGAATGTTTCTATATTGATTATTTAAAACAATATACTTAATTTTTAAACTTTTCCATTTCTCTGAAATTTGCCAAACTATGGGTGACAATGTCTAAGCATTTTCAAAAATGTTATGGCTTAATTTGTCTTTCTTCCTGCTTGAAATTTGATAATGAGCTGCTTTTCCCTGGGGCAATTTCGTTCCAAAATATTATAGCTGGCAGTTACAGGAACATGGAATTAAGGGACAGAAAAATTGATGAGCAAAGATCACAAACTAAGATATCTACATTGAAAGATAGAATAGGTGCAAATAAATAAAAAGCTAGAAATGTATTAATGGCATCCTGTAATATCAAAGTTATGTTTTAATATCAAACTGTACTGTTACCTCTTTCTTATGAAATTCTAAACCTACATGCAATATTATATCAATTTTGTAGATTGATAAAACTAATTGTCTAAGGTTACAAGTTGGTAACAAAGCTAAAATTTGGAAATGGAGAATATTTTCAGAACATAAAGACACAATCCATTTTTCTTGCCTTGAACCTACTTAGATGCTAATACTACTAAATAAATGAATAAAGTAGCACAATTTTGGCATCCAACTCATGAAAAAAAAAAAAAGTAATTTCTCCTAATTTCTAAAAAAAGGGCATTCTAGTAAGCCTCCTAATTGGGAAATAAGTAAATTTTGAGTTATAGTGTGGACTGTTATGTTCTTAGTAAAACTGAATCAAAACAAAACGTTCAATATAAAACTGAGATTAAGATCCTATTGTGTAATGAACACTGTTTTCAGAAGTTTAAGGTTTTAACCTTGAACTCATCTTTATCTGTTCTCTTCAACTTCCTTAATTTTCCTTTACAAATGAAATTAGTAAGGAAAGAAGTTTTCCATTCAATGCCCTTTCAAAAATTCTAAAATAAAAAGAAATAAAAAAAACTTCATCAGTTGATAAATATTCTCATATTTTACTTGAAGCAATGAAGTTAAAACTAAGGAGAAAAAATTGTCTTACACACATAGTATAGTGGATCATAATTACAAAATATCTAATACAATATAACCTCAATTCAAAAAGGAAAGGAGGGCATTATCCCAGTATTCTGTACCTTAGGGGACCCTAAGAATATTTCTAACCAGATTTATGTTCAGTCACTATTCCGTTCTTTGAGCAAAAGAGGATCAGATAAAATAATGCAAAAGATAATTACTTTGTAAAACAATAGATGTACATTTCTCAGATAGACAGTTATTAGATATATATAGTTAGATATAAGCATTAAACTGATAAAAGCAATTCTAAAATCCTACTTCAATATTAATTTCTTCAGTGCCTTCTTGAGTTTGTATATACTCATTTTTTTTTTTTTTTTTTTTTTTTTTTTTGTGCTGGGTATTGAACTAAGGGGCACTCGACCACTGGGCCACATCCCCGGCCCCTTTTTGTATTTTATTAGAGACAGGGTCTCACTGAGTTGCTAAGTGCCTCGCCATTGCTGAGGGTAACTTAAAACTCACGATCCTCCTGCCTCAGCCTCCCAAGTGCTGGGATTACAGGCACGCACCATCGCGCCTGGCTGTATACATTCTTATACAGTCTTCTCCAAATATTATTTTGTCTTCTTTCAGCTATTAAGTGCTAGCCAACAGGAGGTATAATGGATAAATAAGGAATGTGCTAAAATACACAAACTCTGCTCACTTGAGCTTCCAGTGTTGAAAGAAAACATCAATCAAGATAGCACATCATGTTTAGATTATAATTATTTGCTGTCACAAGAGCTAAGAAAAATAGATATATCATGTTACCAGGGCATGATGACTTTGGAAGGCCTCCCATAAAGGGAAAATCTGTGGAGAGAATGAAGAATAAACAGGTGTTAAATATATGAATAAGGTAAGAAAAAACTATAAAAAATGCTCAGGATCTGTTTGGCAATGATGGGGGAGAGGATCATGTTATTGGCATAGACCAGCAGAGAAAAGGGGGATTTTCCTTTCAGATGAAAGTAGGGTGATAAATAGGGAAGCAGAGTGTTCACCCTATGAATAATGAGATGCTAACAAATAGTTCATCACAGTGAAGTTCATGCAGATGTGTACCTTTAAAAAATATTTTTCTTTATATTGAGGCCGAGAGGATGATAAAGAAGAAATACATACATACATATATATATATACATATATATATATATATATATATATGTATGTATGTATATATATATATAACAGGTAAGGTACTGGCTCAGCCTAAAGATATACATGTTTCTGTACTTTTTTTTTTTTTTTTTTGGTCTAACAATAAAGAAGAGATGGTCTTTACTGTACTTTCCCATTCTAGTCTGAAGAGATAATGCAAATAGATGTCACTACCTGGAAAGTGAGAGAATGGCTCTGTCAACTCTGTCTGATCTTGTTCTATGGGGGAATATATATCCTACTCTCTACACAAATCAATGGAACACTGAGGTTAGTCCAAGGTGCACTTCCTAATGCATTTCCAAATCCCTGTAAGCAAACAGGATATGTCTGTTGAAAAACAATTAACAAGCAACATTAAGTAACTATATAAACTGCAAGCCAACTAGGATATGGGACCGTTGGCCCATATAATCATTTTTATATAAAATTATATGGGAAAATTATATGGGCTAAATATAGGGCTCTTTGAGAGTAGGTTCAGCCCTCATATAAGGCTCCCAATGAATGCTTATGAGAATATTTATCTATCTAATCAAAGAAAGATAAACCTGTGTTTTCCCATCTATAACAAAATTCTGTAGGCTCCCATACTTTTGCATGCATATAAGAGGATTTCAGATTAGTTTTTGAACTATTAACTAAAGTTCAAAGTATCATTTCTTACCCCTGTTTCTAAGAAGAACATTACATAACTTAAGGGTATTGAAAAATGGTTGTCTGTGTTTCTTGGGCCCCAAAGTAATAGACACATTATTTTTCGTAGATGTGAAAGTAGAAAAAAAGATAATTGTAGAACTTATTCAGGAAGAAGAAAATTAACTGAGAAATCTGAGAATATAAATCATTTTTTTTTATAAAATTATTCTATTGCCAATATATTTAATGACTACCAAACTATATTTTCCCAAAATATCTTTAGAATAAATATGGCATAATCTACAATATTCAACATAAACAGAAATTGCTATACATTGTATATTTTGACTCCTTTACATGCTCCTTTTAGTCATTTAGTATATAGATATTTATGCATATTCAATTGAAGCAATTAAAAGATAAAATTTTCTCCAAATTAAAAAGAAGAATTTTTGAGTATTTCATAAGAGTGTTAAGTAATTCTTGATTCTTTAAAGAAAATAAAGATTTTAAAATGTGATTTTTAAAAGTAAAATTAAATATTTATTGTGAATATCATGACTTAATTGTCCTTTCTCAATTGTAGCCATCATTAGTCACTAAATTTAACCAAAAATGTATTTATAAATTGAGCAGACTCTTTGAAATTATTTTTTACTAGTGTGGAAAAAAGAATGTATATGTGTGATGACTCCATTGTGTCCTGATTTGAGTGGCACCATTGGAAAGGAAAAAGAGCTGTTCGTTCTCTTTCTTCAACTTACACAAGGGATAAAATGGTCTTTTTCCTTAACATTTATTTTAAATGAGTATTAAAGACATTGGGGAGAATGGTTAAACTGACAAGAAAGTCAGAATCCTTAGGATCATTTAATGTCCTTACAGAATAATGTGTGCTTTTTGTTTGTTTCATCCTGAAATTTCTGACACCAAGAAGCAAATAAGATCTCCTAATGAATTTTATTTCAGGATTAAAAGCTACCACTAAGTAAAGAGGGTCTTTTGAACATGACACCAGGCACTCATTCAGACTACAAAATACACCAACACTTTTAAGAGCAATACTTAGTTTTTTCATTTGTAATGTCATTTCTGCCACAATTGTTCAAGTTTTGTAATCCCAATATCATCTAAATGGAGAGTTCACAAGTATAAATGAAGTCTGTTTCATGTTTTAGTTTATGTATAGTTGCTGTATACAGTGAGTATATAGAAATGAGCATGAGTTCAAAAGCCAATGAATGACCCTTTCCTTTACCATTATCCACTGGAGTATAATGTCCTGTCTCCCTAACCTGGCTGCTTTTCTTAGAAAGATAAGAAAATATTTAACATGAAAAGAGCCTTTATCAATTTGTCAGGCCAAACTATTAGTGTATGGTAGAAACTGGGAAATCATACAAATTGTACTTTAGTGGTTAAAACAATTTTAATGATTTTCACATAAAAATCTGGATCATCAAAATGATGGTGGCTAAATATATCCTTTCCGATGGACAATTTTAAGGTGATAAATTCCTCACCATATGTTTCTACTTGGGGCATTTCAGAGAAGTTAAAACTCATTATAATAGTCTTGTTAATAAGGATTTCTGTAATTGCTCAACTCTTATTTTAAATGACAATAATAATTAGAACATAAGGCTTTCTAAATATTATTTATAACATTTTATTATAACTACAAAACAGAGCTAATAAAAATATTTCTACAATTTCATAGCCATCATTTATGTACTTATTAATTTATCATCTATCTGCCATCTATGTATCTATCTAGATTTATTTTTAAAGCGACAGTTTTGGGAAATGATTGCAAAATTATATGATCTAAATTTGGGAATTATTAAAATGTAGCCATGAAACTAAATGACTTTTTCTAGTACACATGGAAACAGAATGTGGATCTAGATATCTGGCAACATTTTAAGGGCTACAACCACTCAATGCACCATTTAACTAAATTAATTTGCTTTTTAAGAGTATAATTCAAGGTTCTGTCCAAATCCTTGCACATCTAACATTGCATGTCCCCAAATGCATTGCTCTTCTCTCCATACCATCTGCACCTGTATGTATGGTGAAGTACAAAAGGAAAATGTAAGTGAGGTGGGTAAAGGATAGGCTGCAAAGGTAGAATAAAGCTCAACTTAGAGCCATTTGGCTGAGCTGCATACAGCTGGGGAGTGAAAGTGGCAGATGGGTTATGTTGACTTCCTGAAATAAAAAAATGAGAAGGCTTATATCTAACAAAAATTTGCATAGCTTCTAAGGAATGAAACTACAGACTTTGAAAAGATTACCAAAAAATAATAAAGTGGAAAAGTGGAATTTCTGAAATGTACAAGGATGATTGCATAAATTGTAAGAATTGTATAGACACAATTTCAGAAGCAACTTCACTTCCTTTTGTAAAAAAGGGAAAGTACTGATAAAGAGGATCAAGCACTATTTTTAGCTTATGAAGAACACCTTACAAATGAATTTTCTCAGCCAACTATAGACTATATAGACTTTTGAAATTATACTACTAGAATTGAATATTTAATCAAACAACTAATAAAAATTTGAGAGCAAGAGTATATGCAGATTTTTATGTTCAGATTTTTTATATTGAGCTATGGTGTTCTAAGAATGTAAGAATAATAAAAAGTTTGATTCTTGGAAAATTAAATTCACATGGATCATTTAATGACTTGTTAAAGACCTCTACAATCTCCTGGGATTTCTTTTTCTAACAGTGACTTGATCCAGGACACAAATTAAAAGTTGAGATAAGTTTTAACTTCTCCCTACATAGGAATATTCAGCCTTAAAATTTTGATGATAAATTTTTTTCTGAGTGCTATGTTAAGTTAAATTAAATACGTAATTGTATTAAGTATGGAAATACATACATACATACATACATATATGTAGATATAGATATAGATATATATATACAGATAGATATAGATATAGATATTTCTCTGATTCTACGAGGTACATTCAGGGACTACTGCATTCAGCCAAACTGCTGCAGAATTAAATCTATATAGTTAAAGGACACTATCTTTATTTAATGCAATGCTGAGTTAAAATTCTACCAACTCATTTAAAATATTTCAAGAATTATGATTTTAAGAATGGTGACATTTCTATACTATATCTTGGATTTACATGCAATGTAGCTTGTAAATGTTTTTTTTTAATTCTTCCGTGCTTTGTGTGTTTGCTTCATTTTGTGTCAACTTCTAATGTCTCTGAGAGGATCAGAGGGGCAAGGGTCAGATGCTAAATGGTTTCCTGCACTCATCATTTCCCCACTTACATCAATTTGGTATTGTTGGTTTTATCACAGTCATTTGAAAATCTATATAAATGAGTTTCCCTCTTTAACTGTCCTTTCATTTCTATGGCAAGAATAACTTTTCCCCATATCTAGAAGGAAATGCAGAGCTTATGTGACTGCTCGTGTAATAAAAAAATGTCAAAATACACATTTCTCAAATTAGTTTCATATTCCACAACCGCCCATCTCTGTTTTAATGGTCATTTGGCTGTCTGGGATCAGTATCTCATCCCATTTGAAACTGTTTAGTCCTTGGCAAAATTGCTCTGCTGTTCTTTCTCAAATGGTTCAAATGGGGCAATCATTGTCAAGGTGATCTTGAGTTTCTGAAATAGAAAAAAAAAAAAAAAAAGGAAAAAAAAGTTGTACTTTCTAAAGAGCTATAGAAAAGTAAAACACATTTAAAAGTGTCAGACATGGCTCCTCCATGATAGAAGAATAAAATGTTCCCTGAGTCCCTTACAAATTCTTCTTATTTCAATATTTAATAAGAAGCATAATCATCATTTTTTAAATTTTAAAATTGCATTTTTTTTTAAATTGAAATAAAGAAAGGAGATAAAAGGTTCATGCTAAATAGGCAATTGTCCACAAGGCTGAAAGCAGACTGAATTGTATTTTCTCTCAAAATTATTTTTCTTCACACCTTGTGGGTAGTTTTTATTTTATTGTGTCAGTATTTACTATACATTTATTAAATTATATTTATGATGGAAAGTATACAGGGATTCATTACAATATATGTAAAATTTATCCTCATCTTACATATTACACATATATTTTTTCTAGTCAGTTAAATTAAACAAAGTTAGAATTTAGATGAATAATGTAAAGAAAGAATACAAGAATAATTTTATAGTAGTATATTTTTTTTACATATCAAACCTAGATAGATAAATAGGTCCTGGAAGAGGATATATCTGAGAATGCAAAAGAAATAAGAATGGGCAATGAAACATGAGCAAAGATAAGGAAGAAAAGAACATAAAAAATCCCTTTATTAATTTGATAACTTTGCTGAGAGTTTTTCATGAGATTATATTGAAAGGAAATCATATTTTTTCCTTGAGTAAATTCTAACACATGGTAATGATTCAATAGAATTTGTTGACTCTCTCTTTAAAAAAAAAAGAAATCCCTGATTCCTATTTTGGGGGTTATCTTCATCTGATTATATACTCTCAAAATAGGTCTAATAACTTTCAAATTGCTGTCCTAAGAGTACCTCATTCTCAAAATAAGTAATTAATATTGGCTGTAATAAGTTATTTAGGGAAACATTTTTGTTAGCCAACATATGTAGAATTTCATATTGTGGAACTTGACTTTTAAGTATGAGTCTTGTATAAATAAGTCAAAATAAAGGTAATGTTTTACAGTTTTCATTTTAGGAACTCATTAAAGTCATATACATATTTTGAATAACATAAGTTTTCAACCTGAGATTATTTTTAAGGGTGAGAGGTCACTTACATAGGTGGAGGATATTTATTAACTTTACTAAAAATTGTACAACTTCCATAGGTCAGGTTTCTGCCAACTTGAGATATTAGATGGTCCTGAACATCCTGAAAAGGTACTAAAGATACTGTTTAACTAGCTTAGTAGTTACCGGATTTTTTAGGGTAAATTTATTTTGTTTTAATTTGAACATTAGCAATTTCATCCAATTCAGAATGAGTCAGTGATAGTATTAAATATTATAAAACTTTTGATTTAACTTTTTTTTCAGAACAAGTATTATTGTTACACTAGAGTGGAATATACCAGTTCAGTTGTGGAGAACACTGGTCTTGAGGTGGGAAGACCTTCAGTCTCCAATTCATTTGAGACACCTTGTGCATTAACGTACACATCACAAACAGGAAACTAATATATTAGGCTATTATTATTAAGAAAATGTGTAAAACAAGGTGGGTATATAAAATGAAATATTTTCTGATTCTTCATGCATTTCATTAGGACACAGTGAATATGGTGTCATTGAGACTTAATAGATAACTCCAAAGTGAGTGTTTAAAGCAATGGATGTGCAATTGCAGAGAAGTGTGAAAATGAAAGAAATCACAAAGTTTGGGAGTGATGTAATGTACACATGTTTTCTAAGGAGCGTGGTGGGCACATACTAGTAAGAGATTTGAGGATGGAAGATGTAGCTTAGATGTCAGAGCATTTACCTAGCATGTGCAAAGCCCTAGTTCAAACCTTGGCACCACTAAATTTTTTTAAAAAATAAAGATTTGATATCAGCCTTGATAAAGATTTTAGATATTAGTCACTGCAAGAAAACCACATAAAGGAGGAAAGGTTTACTTTTTAGCTCATGGTTTCAAAGGTTTCAGTCCAGGTTTGCTTGGTTCTAATTCTTTTGGATAAAACAATTTGTCGATTTGACAAATTCAAATTGTCAGGCAGAATAGAACATCATGGTAAGGAGCTTGGTAGAGCAAAGCTTCTCACCTCATTATGACTGGGAGGCATAGGATGTGAGGGAGAGAGAGATAGAGAGAGAGCCCAATAACTTAATAACTCATTCAAAGGCATGCCCACATTACTTAACTTCCTCACACTAGGACCCACCTCCTAAAGACCCCAATAAAGACCCCAATGCCTCCCAAGAATTCCACGGGATGAGGACCAATCTTCAACACATGGGCCTTTGTGGTAATTCAAGATTCAAACTACAGCACTTTTCAAGATTAAATTGAACCATTTTCAAAATTTTGAACAAAGAGATAACACAACTGAATATATATATATATATATATATATATATATATATATATATATATATATATAACTAAATGCATAATTTAATGAAGGTGCAAAGTGGGTATGATGTGGAAAGACTAGAGAATAAGCCAGGAAATGTAATAATGTGATCTTGAATTAAAATACTGACATGAATTTTCATAGGTATAGGCCAATACAATTAATACTTATAAGATAACATTGTCAGCATAATTTATTATATGGAAATAGAAAAAGACAATATGTAAGAAGTAATGTAACATTTTTTTTCCTCCTTTCTGACTATGTTCTTTCATGACCTCTTGATAAAGGGGTACATTACAGAGTCATTCACTAAGATGTTAACTGTAGTAAACAGACACATTTGGCTGGGAAAGATTTAAAACTTTAATTGCTCAGAAGTCATCCAAGTGGGAATGTCCAACAGGGCCAGGCATGAAGACCTGGAGATTATGAAATTTTGCTAAATGTGAATATAAAGCTTTTATTCATCATTGTTTTGATAATAGTTAAAGGAAAACAGTCCCGAGAGAAATGACTGTACCTAGTTATTTTCTAACTTTAATAAAATCTGAATTACAGTTTAGTCTGTGTACACTAATAGATGCTAGAAAATTGGAAATCAGAATTATTACTTAAGGGATGTCCTTCTTGCAGATTCAAGTATACTCTGAAAATATACTTTACATTTGTGAATAAAATTAAGAGAATAACTAGAACTTTAAGAGATATTTTTCTGTCAAATTTAAACAGAAAAAGCCTATAAACCCTGCAAAGTGATACATACATATATAAAATATATTTATGTTTATGTCTGCATGCTTATTTATAATGCACTAATTTAAACAATAATAAGGTGATAGAATTGAGATTGGTAGAGAAGAAAAAGTAGATAAGGAGAAAAATGAAAGGTCTAGGTAATGAGATGATAAAATTATGTTATGCATATGTTCAAATACTGCATAAGCAATCCATTCTTTGTGTATAATTATAGTGTATCAACTAAAAACAAATAAATTATAGTCAAGTATAAATATACATGTACATATATGTATAAATGCATATTTAGTAAATAAAAATTATTTTTTAAAATTCAAATTGTTTTTTCCAAACATTTTGCTTGCTCATAAGTTACTGTCAGGGAGTCACGTTTCATGTATGCTTTTATTGTTGGTATTTTTGTTGTTATTACTGCCATAAACCACTGAAATACAATTGTTTTGATACAATAAATTGCATCTATTTTTATTTATTCTTGTTTTGAGTTGCAAGAGTAACTAAATTCTAGGCTTTATATAAACAGATGATGATGTGTTAATGATTATTTTAAATTGTAAAAACCAATGTGTTGTTGATAATATTATGAAATTGTTCATACAATCACTAGGGAATGGTAGCACTTTAATGTAAAAGAAAGTTGAGATTATTTAGCATTTCCATAAAATAACTGTGCATTATAAATATTGTTTTATTATATAAAAGTGATAGAACAGGAAACCATACATTTTTATATCAAATTATGTCATATGTTTATCATATATTTTTCAACATTGATCAATATATGCTACTGGAAGCCAAATTCACATGATATTAGTTAGACATAATTTATGTCACCTTATATGTAAATGAATTCTACATAGTGTAACAAAAATCAGTAGCAATTATTTTCAATCTATAATCTCAAATTATAGGAGACATTCTCAAAAGAGTAATTATCATCCCATTGCTCCTATGATGGCTATCATACTATATATATTTTAAAATTTTATTTGTCTTATTTTTTCCCATCCTTCCTTATATCCTTCCCCCTTATTTATTTCTCTCCTTCTTCCATCTTAACTTTTCTGTCTCACTTCCAAATGTGAGAAATTTGTTACCTTTTCTGCACTTAACTCTGCATATTCTGCTCTATTAACTATCATTTTTAGTACCAATAACAGACTTTCAGTTGTAAATTATCACTATCAAAATTTTGTTGTTGTTGTTGTTTCTTTCTTTCTTGATGTTGTATCTTGTTATAGGATTCCATGTGAGCGTTTAACAAAGCATTGAGCTTTCTGGTTCAATATCTTCTTTATTTTCATTTCTTTAGATTTCGAGGTTTAGTTTTCTGATTGATACCATTAATTTTTTTCCAAACTGTTTTAACACTTTCATTCCAAAGGGCTTTCCCAAAAGGCTTAATTTGCTTTTACTGTGAGATTTATTTGTATCCAGTTAATAAATCTGATATTATATATTCTGTTCTATTGTCAAATGTTTACAATTTATCTTCAGGTACTTTTGACAGACTCTGTTAATAAATTATATTAAATATAATAAATTACATTCTGATATCCTAGTTTATATGCTTTATTTCTAATATAATTTATAACAGATTTATTATAACATAACAATTTTATTGTGATATAATCATTTTCTCTTTTAGCTTTTCAAAAGGATCACTCATTCTCTTTAAGGCACTTCTAAATAAAATCATAAGAAAATAAAATACTAGCACACTCTTACTAATATAAATAATATTATTGCTTTTACATATATAATACTTACATTATTTCATGAGGATAGGAGATAATTATGAATAATATGATATCATTTGCAGCATTATAAATAATTGATTGATTATTTTTGTTCATAGACTAAATGACTAAGCATTCCATGGAATTGAGTAAAACAAGATGTATTTTATATACTAAGGAACATTAAAAAATATGGAGAGATTTACCTTTGGAAATATACTGTAATTTATCCATAGGCACAGCCTGAATACAAACTAAGGCACATGATATATCTTCTATTTATTAAAGCTTAATTGCTTGGGACATGGACTCCAATATAGTGAATACTTCCTGGGTGACCTACATTCCTTCTTGTATACATGTAAGCTTTCTCCAATCTTTAATGTTATAAATGCTATTTTTATACATTTTAATATTTATTTTCCTCTATGCATTATAATTATGAATAATATTAGGATTCATTATGCCATTTTTGTATATACAGATAATGTTTTTCCCCAGTGCCTTCACTTTTCATCCCCTTTTCACTCCCCCTAATTTTTTTGCTCTACTCTAATTACCTCACTATTATTATAATTAAATTAATTAGTACACTATAATTATATATAAAACCAGATTTATTGTGATATAACCATACATGGACATAGCATAATTTGATACATTTCATTATCTGGTACTTACCCATGCACCACTCCTCTCTATTCCCTACCTATACTCTATTGGTCTCCCTTCTATAATTGTTATTTTTAATTTAATATTTGATATATTACTGTTGTGATATACTAGTTTATATGCATATTTCTAATAGCAATAGAAGGAAATCTATTTAATCACAAAACAACTATTCTATTTTATTTAGTCCTTTTCATAGATCTAGAAATATCATTGCGAAACATCAAATTTGCACAAAATTTTCAATTTCCTAATATAGTTAAATTTATTGAACATATCATCTGTGAACAGAGCTATGTGTCAGAAATAGAAATTTCTAGCAGATTATACATAAAAATCTATTATTGGACAAAATTGACCAGCAGTGTGACATACTCTTCCCACTTTCCTGACATATTAGCAGAAATAAGAAGAATTCAAATTAACATTGAAAATTTAAAAACACATTGTATTCTTCCTTTGCCCATACAAATGCCACAGATAGTACTTTATTCTTATCTTCTAAAAAATATAGAAACTATTTGAAGAAAAAAATAAATATTGATCAGTGATTCGACATGTAGCAGCTGTATATAGTTTACATAAATTATTTTATTCTAAGAAAAAATGTTAGTCACTTGTTACTCTAAATACTGATGTCCAGCCAAGTGCCTCTGCATAAGACAGATGACTAATTGGATTTCAATACTGAATGTGTCCATCATAATACTCCAATGCAAGCATATTTCAAATAAGCCTCATGTTAGTATCCACTATCTTTCCAACAACATACCCTCTGGGTGGCTAGGAAGAAGAAAACTTCCTGCATTTAGCTTTCCAATAAATTTTATTTCCATTCCTTGACAAAATACTGTACCAGTTGAATAATAACTGAATTTTATGGCCAATCACTTCTGAATAGGTATTAAAATGATCAGAGCAGGCCAACACATGACTTTTACTTTACCACATCCCTCTCAATGCCTTTGGCAATAGTCTCACTATGAATCAAGGTGAATGAAAACACCCTCTTTTGTGATCATTTCAGTTTTAGCAAGTATTTCAAAGAGCAGTGTTACTTAATGATGTCTGAATATTTTTGTTAAAATTTCATTAAAATCAAATGTCTGCTAAATGTAAGAGATAATCATATTTATTTTCCATTGCATGTTCTGCCAATGGTAATGATATAATTCATGAGACTAATAAGTGAATGGTTTACTTGTTTTCAGTTCAACAAGTTGAATGAACTTAATTTCACCTTGCCCAACAACAAGTTTGTAATATCAGAAGTAAACTCACAAGCTAGGTCATCTTCAGAAACATTCCTTTCTTTGACTATATATTTCTAACAATAAATAGCAAGAAGGAGTACATTAATAGCAATAAAAAATGGTGGCAGTATTCTACATTTCAATTTGTATGACTTGCTGGCCAGGGCTGTTACAAATGTTTTTCAATGGGTCTCACAATGGTCCTGATTATGACAAAAAAGAAATGCTAAGTCAATCAGAAAGGCTGATGAACATATAACTCCTGTCTAAATGATTAGTTCATGGACACCTAAAAATTAAAAAAGCAGGTTCAGGGTTGAGATTTTGAAAGGGAATCTCCATTATAGTGGTTGAAATTTTTTGTTGTTGTTCAAATTTTCTCTGAGTTCAGTTCATTTTAAAAGCCTTGCATTTTTTTAAAATCAAAGATGTGCTGTTTCAGAAAGAAAAGAAAAAAGACAAAAGAGTAAAACAGGGCACAGAATCACTAGGTAGAAGGTAACTTACTCAGCAGGACTGTTTCCATGAAGTGATTACATGAGTCTTTCTAATTGCATGACAACATGGAAATTTCTTAAGTGTATTAAAGAGTTTGGGATAAATATTAGCAACATTTTTTGTCAGCACAAAACTACAATTGGTCCTGAGTTCCTGAATGCTGCTTAGGAGAAATTTATAAAACATTATAAGGTATGTTGTAAAGAACAAGCAGAAAAACAACAATGACAACAAGACAATTAAAAGTAATAATCTCATGTTTCCAGGTGAAGAAGTATCAAAAAAGCACAATTGAATTACTTTTTTAAAAGAACCTTAATAGTGAAAAGAACAATATATAGGAAGAGAAACGCCAATAAAAGGGAGAGTATGACCTAAGTCTTTATTGCAACACCAATAAAAGGGACAGTATGATCTAACCCTTTATTGTCTTGATACACCCTTGCCAAAAAAACAAAAAAGGCTAATACCTCAGCATCATCAGTGAAGATCTGAAAAATACCTAATGGATAAAAATCAGAATAAGAGCACATTACCTCATGTTGCAAACTTAATTTAAAGCCAACACAATCATGTTTTCAAAAGTTTCATATTTAGAAGTTTAGTGAACCAACGTTTATTTCATTGACTACGTACAAAAACTCAAGAGAATAGTTTAAATGATTAAATGAGAATAAGCTTATTCATACAGTTCTTATTCTTATTCTTCCTGGAATTTCTCCAGGCAACTTATTCTCTAATATTAGCCCCAGATGTAAGAGACACTGTTTATTAATCTAATTACCTAAGTTCAAGAGGTAATTGAGTACCCTGCTATGACATCCTGAATGCAATCTTAAAGACATGGTAAATCTTTTAATCAGGATACAGACAAATATCCTTTCTAAGAGATAACACTACAATACACATTTCAGACCATATTTGACATGCCAATGTCAGAAGTTTTCTAAGATGCTCAAAAGCATTTTTCTATACCTGTTAAATTCAAGTTATGTAACTATGGACATTGCAACAGAAGCACTTTAACACAGTATAATATTAACTGATATTTAAGTCAATGACCACAAATTTTCATTCAGTCATATAATCAAATCTGGAAAGGGAAAGTATAGTTAGGGTTTATTCAATCTGCAATTTATTTTGGACTATGAACTAGATAATACAGGAAGTCAGGTTGCTAGTTGATTATTATACTCTTGAATCATAAATTCTACTAAAAAATTTAGAACTTATTGCCATATATCTCAGTTTAAAAATTACCAGGGATATTTAAATGTTTGTTTTCTGCTCAAATTTATGTATTAAATCCTAGTCACTAATGTGGTAGTAGTACTAGAAAGTGGAACCTTTGGCAAGTGATTAGATCATAAGGTCTCTCCTAATAATTAGTGCTCTTATTTTTTAAAAACTTGCAAGAGAGCTTTCTTTCCCCCTCAACCATGTGAACACACAACAAGAAGTTACTATCTATGAATCAGAAAATGGGGCCTCATTAGTCAACAAATCTAATGGGGCCTGGATTTTTGACTCCTAACTTCCAGAAATGTGATAAATAAATTTATGTTGTTTATAAGTAAAAAAAAAAAAAAAAAAAAAAAAAAAAGAGTTTAAGAGTATTTTTAATGAATTGTCAATACTTTTAAATAATGAGTAAAATGAAATCAAATTAATTATGACCCTTTCTCAGTGTTTATGATAAAAGTTGGATTCAAACATGTCACATGCAATTTTTAAATCAACTTATAGAAATGGTTCGATTATGCATCCTGAGATAACATATAATTATCTTGATATATCACTATCACACAGCCAATACATTTCAGTTCAATTATTAAAGAACCTTAAGGCAAAATGTTTAATCTAAAACTATTGCCTTTAACATTGTAGATGGTAAACAGAGTAGCCACATAGCACATAGCAATTCACAGTGAACTACTGGCATATGAGTCAGGTATTCTCAATATTACAAAAGGATTAGTAGACATTATCATAATTTGAAATGACATAATTCTAGCTCCAGGAATGATCTGCACATTCTTGAATTTGAATAATTCATTATTTTCATCATCAGTTTTCCAATGCCCAAGTCCCCATTTTAATGACATGAGAATGACATAAATCTCCCTATTTGTTTGTAAATCAAAATTATTATATCAACATTCCGTTCTTGCATGGCAATTATTTTTAGGACAGAATCCAGCCTGGGCCATATATTTATTTATTTATTTATTTATTTTTGGTTGTCAAACCAATGTGTTAAATCAATGGCATATCATTTGTCAGGTTAACAGGTGGTGTTGAAATGAGCACTCTAGCTTCCTTGTGTATCTTGGAGCTAGTAATGGTTATAAACATAAATAAATACAAAGCATCCATCTAGTGACAAACCCATTAGATTCTAATATATGAGGACCATGTTTGTGTATTTGAAAATGAGCTAGCCCCAAATATATCCTTTTGTATATGATTAACAGATCATGCAGTCAGAGAATGCTATTTTTCTGACTGCAATGGTTCATAAACAATGCCAACTAATATAGCAGGACATATAATAAAGAGAAGTCCAATAAATTTGCAATCTGAAATTGAGCATATAATATATTTCTCAGAATGTACACACAGAGTCGTAGTGTTTACAGTAGACAGACATGCTGATGTCTCTAGCTTTTGACTGACTCGTAAAGGAATTAAAGATGACACACTTTAAAATTAGGGAAGCAAAAAATGATCATGTTAGTCAAAATTTATTCATAAAAAATACATGAAGATAAATATAGGAGTCAATGAACAAGCTGTGACAAAACAGCCCATCCAAATAAGACAAGCTGAGTAGCATACAATGATAAAATGGAAAACTAATCTTAAGAAATAGTGACATTGTTGTCATGTCTTTTGTCAGTTTCTTAGCATAGAAAGATGAATGGATCAGCATCTTCCAAAAATTTTAAAGGCAGATTGTTCACTGTCATTAAAGCTTCAATATTAGCTAATTTTGCTGAAATATCTATCTTCTATAACATTTATTACCAAAGCTAGATATTTTGAAAAATGCAAAATTTATCAGAATTTTCATTCAGTGATGAATATTATCATTCTGATGATAAAGAGGGACCAGTTGGGTTTATGATCAATAGTGCTAGAATATTTGTACAACTAAGTGCAACATAAATTAGCTTTTTGAATATCTGTTACCACACTCTGCAATTCACTTTCATACAACTTTCTACAATATTTATAATTGCTAAGCATTCTACTTTCTATAAGCAACATAGTAAAACAATATAAGAACTTTCAGTGAGGACCAGGTATGGTGGCACATGAGTATAATCCTAGCTGCTCCACAGGCTGAGGCAGGAGAATTACAATTTCAAGGCCAGTCTCATCAACTGAGCAAGAACCTGTCTAAAAATAAAAAAAAAAAAAATTTAAAACAAGTGTTGAGAATATGGGGATATGGCTAAGTGGTTCAACACTGCTGGGATCAATCCCTGGTACAAGAAAAAAAAATTAGTGTGTGTCCAAATCCCCATGGAATACGTCTAAACCTATTGGAAGGAAGTATTTTTTTATGCTTCTTGTGGACAATTTTGTACTGTTCAAGAGACCACTGGCTTTTATGACACTTCAGGATTTCTCAACATGTGATTACTTCTCAAAATATAACAAAGAAAATCTATTTGGTGTGAATCCTGACATTATGAATAGTGAGTTACACAGTTCTGAAGCAAGATCCTCTAAATTTACTTTTATGTTTGTTTTCTTCTTGTTTAGTTATATGTTGTTAAGAATGTAATTTGTATTGATTGCTTTTAGTTATATATAACATTAGGATACATGTTGACATGATCACAAAAGCATGGAATGTTACATGTTTAGATATACAATTGTTTGTCTTCTTGGAATGAGAATGAATAGGACTATTGCTATTACTCTGGCATTAGCCATAAGATCAGAAATTGGAATTGATGTTATCACCACTGGACCTTGAAAGCAGCACAATTTGAAGTTTTAGTGTGAGTTTTAAGAAAAATTAAATTTGACCCATATGCTTAAGCTATTCTGATCTCTCAAATAAACAAGCCAATTGGTTTTGCAGGCAGTTGATCTGCATGAGCTAATACTCTGATGTAAAATAAAATACCACATGTATGACTTGATATTATGCTGTGTGTTTCTCAGAAGCAAAAATATGTTGTTGAGTTAGCAGAACAGCAACAGTTTACAGGTGGCAACAGTATACACAAAAGTTACTAAACTCTGCTCTCTGTTACTGAGCCCAAGGTCCTGAAGGTTAACATGAAAGAATAATCACCAACTAGTTGGTAGAGTACTGGGTAAGTAGTGTTCTCAATAAAGAGTCAACATGAAGGCAGAGAGATAGAAAGATGGATAAAGCATTCTAGAAACAGAACAAATTGAGTGTGTAAAAACATATTTTCATTAACAGGTTTTGAGAGTAGGCAGCTGGATACCTGAGTTAGATATGCATGTATTAATCGAATAATGTAAGGATGGTTTGCGGGAGAACAAGTGACTGACACACTGTAAGGCACATAAAAATCACATGACATTATTTTCAAATTTCAGATTCTGGTTATACAGATTAAAAGAGTCTTAAGACGTTCAATTTCTTACAAATCTCCCACGTGATGCTGATGTTGCTGGTCTGCCCACATAATTTTAGTAGCAAAATTACCAAGTACAAGACAGGCAGTATTCTACTGTGGATAAAGCAGGGGTGAGAGGTATTGGATTATTACTTTTTTTTTTTTTTTTTTATAGGATAGTGAGCAGGAAGATTAGGAATCAAGGACTGATAGGATTCTTCCAGGATGGACACTTGGATATATATTATATTACTCACACAAATCCATAAATTCAAATAATACATGAGTTGGTTAAGGGAAGAAATTATGTGGACTTTAAAAGCACTTTATTAATGTTCAAGAATATCTACTTGATTCATTGCAGCTTCCAAATAAATACTTCTTTGATTAGTTCATTAATGTGTGCCTTTTATCTAACCAGAAAATGTATTTGTTTATGGGTGGATTGCATTAAATCATAAGCTTAATAATAAGGCAATCACTGCATTTTTAAACAATTGCAACTTACTCATTATTTTGAATTAATATTATGCCACTTTCAGTGATTTTGTTTCATTTTTATATTTGTTATACCCACTTATCACACTTTTAATTATATCCTATTTAATTTAATGAAATTTGCCAGATATACTTTATTATTATTCAAGACAAAACAGCACACAAAATAAATTATACATGAAAATGGCATAGTGTATAATTTCATATTTCAAAAATATGTGGTTTTGTACTGTTATTGTGAAGCTCAATCTGTATGTAATAATTCTTTTTGTTATAAAAATTCTTTAATTTTTTTCCAAGTAGAATATCTAAGGAATATAATTACTTCCAATATTATTTAATTGAATATTCTCATAAGTTAAGTAAACTATATATTGAATCATCTCACAAATAATTATTAAATCAGTATATACCTGATCCCACATATTTCTTTTGTCCCATTTTTTTGTGAGGTATTGTTCAGATTTATTTAATTAGGCAAACATTTACTGCACAATTATTATTGCCAATGTATTACATACTGTGCTCTGGGGATGCAATGATTGAATTAAGCTTCATGGTGTTGTTAAACTGAAATAAGTTTCCCTAATCCTATTTTTGTACTTCAGTGATACAGTCTGGCCCTGAATATCCTTGGAACATAGTGAAGTATACTCCATTTTGATTAGTAAACAAATTGTAACCTCATGCAAGAGTCTCTTTTCATGAAGCTACTGAGTCTCAGCCAATGGAAGGTACGAAATCTCCAGTCAACCTGAGGTTTAAAGCCATACATGACCATATAAGGCCAACGCTGATTTGAGCTGTGGTGTCAGCTTTTCTACATTGTGACCAAAATATCTAACAAGAACAACTGAGAGGAAGAAAAATTTATTTTTGGCCCATGCTATCAGAGGACTCAGTCCAAGTCTGCTGACTCCATTGCTCTAAGCCTGAGGTGAGACAGAAAATAATGGTGGAAAGACATGGCAGAGGAAAGATGCTCAACTTGTGGAAGCCAGGAAGCAGAGAAAGGAGAAAGGAAGTGGCTGGAAAGCAGGCAACAGTTGCTGGCGAATGCCTTCAGTGACATACTTCCTCCAACTAGATTCAACCTCTTAATATCCCATTCAATTGTCAGTGATTTAATACACTTGATAGATATTGACTAGAGAGGTCAGAGCCTTCATGATCCAATAATTGTCAAAATTCCTACATTTGAACCTTGTTAATTTGGGGACCATGCTGTCTGCACATGAGCTTTTGGGGGTAATTCTTTATCCAAACTATAACAAGAGCAAATCAGGTTGTTTCTGTAGTCACATTTTTCCCCCAATGGCATAAATACAACCTGCACATGTATTAGAGCAGAATTCTGAATTAACTTTCATCTGAAAAAATGGCTAACTTCCAGAAACCTTTTTTTGCGTAAATAAACTGAGTTAAATTTAACTCATAGGTATCTAATGTGAGAAACAGCATTATTCAAGTTAGAATTATATGGGGACTTTAGATCTATAATTGCCACCAACATTTCATAGTATTCAATGTAAGCATTCATAAAAGCAGAAGAAAGGGTAAACCACATGCTGAGAATTAACTTATTCTTGTTTGGAGGTTTCAAGAAAAGATTTGTATTTTTGAGCTGGACTTTAAAAATTAAATATGATATATGTGGAAAATTATGGTGCTGAAAAAAAGAAAATATATAAACACTACTAAAAACATGTAAAAGTAATGCAGATAATATGTTGGACAAGAAGGCAGGTGGACCTGCAAGGGAAAGAGGTAGTCAGACCAGAAATATAAGCAGAAATGTCATGTGCATAGAGATGATATCCATTTATCTTCTGAAAAGATGATCATTAAATTCTGTTAGGGTTAATTATTTTAAATTATATGAAAATTTAGACCAGATATGAAGAATACCTGAGCAGAAAAACCCGTTAGGCTTCATAACAACCTTTTATTGTGTGTGTGTAGTGCTGGGGATTAAACCCAGGGCCTTGTGCATGCAAGGCAAGCACTCTACAAACTGAACTGTATTGCCTGCCCCATAAGTGACCTTAATATTGCTTTTTTTGGAGATAAAAGTGAAACTTAATTTATTTCTTATTAACACCTATTTTAAAGCAAAGAAAATATGAGCTCAACATGTTACAAGCAGCCAACATACTTAATAATTAAGAAATTAGGTATTTTCTAGTGATATAGATAAAATGTGACAAATTTACAATTGCAACTAATCAAATATTTTTGTTTTTTTTTTTGTGTTTTGTTTTTAGTTGTTTGTTTGTTTTTAAGTTCTACATTCACTCTATAAAAGCCTATTAATGTATTTCTTTAATAGAGCCCTGGTTGGAACCACTGATCTGAAGCAGGCTGCTTCATGAATTGCTGTTTACTCAAACTCTTAATTATTTAATGAGTTCTCAGTTTACTTTTTATCAATAATGAATTTACAGTGTGAGGTGGATTTGTATTGACCATTATTTTTAAATAACAACAACTATTCAAACATTATTCTGATATTTTCCATTTACTTTTAATATCTATACTATATGAAATTAAAAATATCAGAAATAGATGAGTTTGAAATAACTTTCATGTCAAATAAGGACAAGTCTTTTTCACTACCACAAACACATCTTATTATTACTGTTAATGTTATTGTTTATTATCATTAACTTGTAGCATTTATATATTATATCAGGAGATATAGAAATGCAAGATGATTCCATGTAATTAGTTACAGTGATGAATGTGAAAGGATGGTATTTTGGTGAGTTTGATTCTGGACATCCAAAATTCAGTGGTGTAATTGTATATCATTTGTTCTCAAAGATTCACGTGCTGAAATCTGGGTCCCAAGTTTAATGATATTAAAAGTGGTACCAAATAAGAGGTAAATATGTCTCTGGGTACATGTCCTCAGAAAAGGTTAATGATAAAGTGAATCATATTTCACAATAATAGATTTAAAAAATAAAAAGAAGAGCTACGTGATGTGATGATGTGATGCCCACCTGTGCTCCCAGTGGCTTGGGAGGCTGAGGCAGGAAGATTGTGAATTCAAAGCCAGCCTTAGCAACTTTGCAAGGCCCTAAGCAACTTGTGAAGACCCTGTCTATAAGTAAAATATAAAAAAGTTTGGGAATGTGACGTGAGTGCCCCTGGGTTCAATTCTAGGTACCAAGAAAAATAAATAAATTAAATTAAATTAAAAATAATAAAGAGTGTGAATGTTGACACAAGACTGTAATCCCAGAAATATGGGAAAACTAAGCAGGAAAATCATAAGTTTGAAGTCAACCTTGGCAATTCAATGAAGCCCTGCTCAAAATCTAAATAAACAAATTAATAAATAGGGTTACAGATGTTGCTCACTGGTAGAGTACCCCTGGGTTTAATACCCAAGACTATAAAAAAGAAAAATTGAGTTCTAAAGAGCACTCCCCATTCTCTGTTTTCCTTTCTCATTTTGTGATCCTTTTTTCACGTTTCTCTTTCTGCTACTCTGCCATGTTGTGACATAGTCAGGATATTTGGATCTTCCATCCATCAATAATCTTCCTTCTTTATGAAGTAACCAGTCTCTTATATTTTGTTATAGCTACAGAAAAAAGTATAGATACAGGCCAGGTGGTTAGTTTCTTTAGGGCAGAATCAATTGCAAATAATGTTGTGGTATCAGAGTCCATTTCTTTAAAAGAAGTGTGTAAGGTTTCACATTACCTACTATGTTTGGAATATAATTATAAGCACACTAGAAATGATCAAAGGGAGAATTTGAACAAGGTTATTATGTCATTCAGGAATAGTTTTTCAAAGAAACATCAAAACATGCCAAGGGCAAGAGCTCACTGAGAAGGTAAGATCTGAAAAACTAAGACACTTGAATGTGGTGTGGAGAAGGTAAAGAAATTTAGAAGACAATTGTAAATCAGAACAGTTTCTTAGAACAAGAATTATTGTATCCACTCTTTTATGCAGGTTTTTCAGTATAAATAGTAAATACTTGACTATATCTGATCTAGTGATTATCAGGCAAGATTTCACATTAAAATCATTCGGGATGTAACCATGTAATCCCCAATACCTATTGCAGAATCAAAATCTCAGAGGAGGTTGTTTTAAGTTTTAGAAACTCCACAGGTGATTCTCATGTACAAACAGATTAAAAACTATTGATCAAAAAAAGATGGTAGAATGATATGGTTATCATTACCCTAAATGCATGTTTGAAGACATGAATAGTATGAGTATACTTTGTATACAAACAGTGATATGTAAAAAGGTGCTATATATGTGTATTATGAATTATAATGCATGATACTGTTTATATATACAACAGCTTTGAATTTAAAAAAAAAACTATTGATACTATTGATCAATAAATTAAGAATGTTAGTCAAAAGCATAAATTCTCAGGAATTTTAATTAAGAAATGAGACTCCATAATGAATCTGATAAAATGCCTTTAATGATGAGTTTGATTATTCCATGGTTAAGTAAAAGTGTTAATGTTTTAGTTGAATATATATCATATATATACATATAACATATATATTATACATACCATGTGTATGTGTATTTAACTCCAATTAGTCTATTAACAAATAAAAATGATATAATGAAATATTTTTATAATATGAAGACAATTACAAATGAAGAAAAACAAATGTCCAATAACATTATCAAAAGTTGCTATATCTTAGTAATAATCAGGGTAATGAGATTTTAAAAGGATAATATTTCACTTTAATAGCTTTAATAAACTTCATAGTGTTTAGCTCTGTATTGGTAAAGGTAATAATATGAAAATAAAATATATTCATAACTGGAATGTAAAATGTTAAGAAAGAATAACCCAATTAAAAAGGGGGCAATAGAACCAAATAGGCATCTCTCAAAAGAAGTTACAAAAATGGCCAACAAGTATATTTTAAAAAATTATCTAGCATCACTAGTTGACATAAAAATGCAAATCAAAACCACAATGAGGGGCTGGGGTTGTGGCTCAGATGTGGAGAACTCACCTAGTATGTGTGCAGCCTGGGTTCTATCCTCAGCACCCCATAAGAATTAAGGCATTGTGTACAATTAAAACAAATAAATATTTATTTTTAAAAAAAACACAATCAGGTATGAACTCACTCCAGGAAGAAGGGCTATTTTCAAGAACACAGAAGACAGCAAGTTCTGGCAAGGGTGTGAAGCAAAGGAAACCCTTATACCCTGCTGACAGGAATGTAATTTACTGCAGCCACTATCAATAACAATATGAAGATTTCTCAAAAACCTGAAAATGGGATAATCATATGACCCAGCAATCCCACTTCTGGATATATATCCAAAGAAGAAGAAATCATTATGTCAAGGAAACATCTGTACTTCCATATTTATTGCAGCACTATTCACAATAGCAAAGAAATAGAAACAACTGGAGTGTCCACCAACTGATAAGTGGATAAAGAAAATGTGGTATGTATTTTTTCTGTGGAATATTTTTCAGTCATATAAAAATGAAATTATGTCACTTAAAACAACATGGATGAAACTGGGGATGATTATTCAGGCACAGAAATGAAGTCAGGCACAGAAATAGAGTCAGGCACATCAAGAATTGCATGATCACATTCATATGTGAAATCAAAAATACAAATTGATTTCATAGAAGTGAGAATTAGAATCGCCCTTACTGGTGGCTGGGAGAGTAGAGACAGGGGAGGGATGAGGAGAAGATGATCAACTGGTAGTGAACTACAGTTAAACAAGAGTAAGAAATTCTAGCATGCTATTGCCCAGTAAGGTAACTGTAGATAACAATAATACATTGTACATTTTGAAAAGTTAGTAGAAAGGATTTTGAATGCTTTCACCATGAAGAAGTAAAAAATATTTGAGACAAATATATTTAACTTGAACATGAAATGAATGCAAGTATCTAAACATCACATAGTTCCATGTTATTATGCATAATTTTTCTTTTATGAATCAGTTAAAAGATTAATTTATTCGAAGCCACTCTAAGCAACTTAGTGAGATCCTGTCTCAAAAGATAAATAAAATTAAAAAGGGCTGGAGATGTGGTTCAGTGGTGAAATGCCAAACCAAAAATTCCCGGTACCAAAAATAAATAAGTGAAAAGATTAATTTAATTTAAAAATATTTGGTGGAAAAAATTATGAATTTATATAAAATTTAAATACTAATATAGTAAAAGTGAATAATTTTACTTATAGTAAAATGCCCTATAGATGATATGATCCAAAATTCTGGGAAAAAAAAAACTAAATTCACATAAAATGAGTTATTAAATATTTTCACGTGTCATACAAATGAATTAAATGAATAGTAGCCACATGTATCAACATGGATAAATTTTATGCATATGTGAAATGTAGATAACATTGATAAATAATTTAAAGGGATGCTATGTATTAACATGATAAATATACAACATAATCTATGAAAGAGATACCGATCAGCCATTACAGTGTTTGATTTGTGAAGGAGCATAGCAATATGACTAAAAAAGACCCCAAAATAATTGAGTTATAAAGTTTTATTTATTGAAAATTTTAAACAAATATTGAAACACCTTAAGACTTGCTTGAACTGAAGTGTTTGCAGTTGTTTCTTTGTATGTTTTGAATTATATTATAAAGTGTACTTTACAAGAATGAGGACAGACCTTGGACAGCGTCTGTAGGAATGTAGTGATCATTGTCATTCCTGTTTTTGCAGCAGTACCCTGTGGATTGAACACAATGATTCTAGAGGGGAAAGTCCAGCAACATTGATGCTAAGAATAAAAAGAGTTGTTACCATCTGTTGGGATTTCCTATTCATCTTAAGTTTCTTAGACCTATGATAAAATGAAGTTAAATGGGGATTCTCACTAAAGTTCAAACTCCTCAGGGTAAAGATTTTTGTCTGTTTTGTTTACTTCCGAATCATCAGTAAGTTTCTGTGTTATAGTTGCCCTTCAAATATTTGCTGAATAAAGAAATCTTACAGTGAGAGCGTCTTATTTTAATACCAAGGACAAGGATTATTAAATAAATATTGTTTTGAACAGTATAGGAAAAGTTCACAAATAAAATAAGTACTTATGAAAAGTATACTTTAAAGCAAGATTTTGATGACCAAGAATTGAGTTTACATGTACTCCCAGTAGCTTAGTCATAGGAAACAGACCAGAAGATTAGGATTATAAGGAAATCTCTAGGTGCCAAAAGCTCCTCGAGGACATGTGACAATGAACTGATTTTTCTGGCTTGCATCTCAATGAACAAAAGGTAGAGCTGTAAGGAGATCGTCCTGCTTTCCCTTTACCCTATCAAGATAAATAAGGACAAGAAATATTTGAAACAAATCCACTATCAAATTTCCTGCAGTGTTTAAAATAATGTGTGGACAGTGAACTTTTCAGTGTTTTCTATTCACATGACATTCTAAACTGTAGAGGCAATTTCATGAGCACAATTCTAATGTCACCCACATTCAAAGACAAGAATATGAAGGTCCAAATAAGGTTTCTCTAGAGTTCTGAGCAATCCCTGAGAATCTCTTTTAAATACCAGCAATGATGAAAGTATTAAAAATAAGCTTAGTAAAAAACTTATAGGTTTGATAAATACATATATCTGTCATCGAAGAGACCTATTAAATTTAATTGAAATTGTACATTTAAAAATATTTATTTATTGACCAACAAATTGATTTATAGTGATGAGTGTTAAACTTGGAAAAAACTATTTTAAAATTAAATTCTACCTAAAATTGACATATATCCATATGCATTAAATATATAAGGAATCTTTAAAATGTATATCTACATATCAAAAAGTAGCACACAATTGTCCCTCAGTGTTAACAGTGTTGGTTTTAGGACTCCTTCCTTCTTGTACCCTATGCAAAATTAAAATCTGCACTGTCCCGGGCCCTTACATTAAATGTTGTAGTATATGCATGTGATCTATGCACATACTTCTATATATTTTAAGTAATCTCCAGATTAAACATAACATAATACACTTTAATTGCATTATGAATATTTGTCAGAGTGTATAATTTAGGGATTAATGAAAAGAAAAATATATGCACAATATGCAGACAATTTTTTATTTTGAAAATGTTATTCTGTGGTTGGATATATCTGGAGATGCAGAATCCACAGATATATAAAGTTGCCTATGCACATAAAAATATTTCTTATGCATAACATATTCCCGTATATAAAAATTAGTTTCTTAATTGCAATTTTTTAATACTATATCAATGATACTTCTCTGAATAATGCCATATTTTTTCTCGCTCAACATGGTCTTTTGAATCTTTTTTATTAATTCCTGTAAACCATTCAAAGTTGATTTTTATGATTAATTAATTTGAAAACGCTGACACTTTCAACTGAATCTTCTCTGTGGACTATGATTTTTTAGTTTAGAAAATAGTCTGACCCACTTCTACATTTATACAATAGGATTAATTTTCTTTCTATTTCTCTCACAGTCTCTCTTTTTTTCTTTAGTCTCCTAAGATATAGCAATGTTAATTTCTGCTTTATTGTGATTATTCTGGCTTGCATCTCAATGAACAAAAGGTAGAAATATAAGGAGTTTGTCCTGCTTTCCGTATACCTTATGTCCAACACCATGTGAATTTCAGACAAGTGTAAACCAAAAACTACAAGTATGTTGGAAGAAATCTCACCTGGAACTGCTGGGGGATAATAGAAGTTAAGTAGAGTAAAGGGGAATGAAGGGAAGGGGACAGGAACAAGAAAGATAGTGGAATGAATCTGACATGACTTTGCTATGTACATATATGAATACACCACAGGGAGTCTCAACATTGTATGTATCTACAAGTGTAGGGTCCTAATTAGGATAAGATATACTCTATGTTTGTATAAACAGCTTCTACTGTGATATATAACCAAAAAGAACAAATTAAAAAATCTTAAAAACAAAACAAAATAAAACATGAACAAAGACCCTGTAGTAATAAAGTATGGGGCTCATTTGGAAAAACAACAATTTCCAGTTTTTCTTTTCTGGGATTTGTTAAAGGATCTTGGTTTTATCTTAGAGACAGAATAAATACATTTCCAATTCTTGAGTGTTGGAAATGTGTGATTAAGCTTCAAACATTAATGTGGTTTCATAGAAGTTGAAAGCAGAATGGTAATTACCAGAGACTAGGAGAGGAGGTGGGGCATTTTTAGTCAGTAGGTACTAAGTTATAGTTAGTTAGGCATAAAAGGTTCTGGTGTACTGTGTATCTACAAAACTAGAAGAAAGAATTTTGAATGTTTCAATGTTTTAGTCATTAGGTAATTGTAAAGTAGACAGGTTTAGTAGACAGGTTTGTTTGCCCTGATTTAATTACACAATGTATACATGTACTGAAAAATAATATGATCCCCCAATTTCTATGATTTTATGTATGAATTAAAAATAAAAATAAATTTAAAGACTGGAAATATTAAAAAAATTAAAATAAAAAATGAACAAAAACCCAGCAACAATAAAATATGGGGGTCATTTAAAAGTAAAAATTCATGGATGGGTCAGTACAACTAATCATGAAGTCTGGTGAAACATGCCTGCATTTGACAGTCTGGGTTTCAGTGTGGGAATCACACTTAATTTTTTATATGTCTCAGTGTGCCTGTCCTTTCTTCTTTAGGAATGTGTTTTTCCTTTGCATGCATTCCTCCTTGGTCTCATATTTAAGTAGTTCTTAACCATATACTTGAAATCACTTATTTATTTCATCATTCTTTTTTGTTTCCCTCAAAAGGTCTAAAGTCCCTTTCCGAATCTGAAAAGGGTAAACACTCCAAAACTAAAAGTGTTTCCCATTTGGGATCAAAAATTAGCCTAACCCCAATAGCCTCCTGCAGATCTCAGCATGTTCTAATCTCTAGGATGAGACTCCTTGGATATACAATGTTGCTCAACATTATGGATTTGACTTTACTTAGGTTGTCTGGATTTGCCATCTTTGATATGTAATAATTCCAGCAAAACTCTGCCCATCTAAGAGAGGTATCCTTTATTCAATACTTACTGTCAGCCTAGTTTTTTCCATGTAATCAATGTTTTTTTTTTAATGTATTGTAGTAATACATAACATTAGGGTTCATTTTCACATAACCACAGAAGCATGAAATATAATGTGCTCCACTTCAGTCACCACTAATCCCCTTTCCCTCTCCTCCTTCTTCCATTCCTTTTCCATTCCTTTTCCTGTACTTTGCTTACAGTTTTGTTGTTGTTGTTGTTGTTGTTGTTGTTATTGTACTGGGAATTGAACTCAGAGGCACTTGACCACTGGGCCACATCCCTAGTCCTTTTTGTATATTTTGTTAGAGATGGGGTCTGACTGAGTTGATAAATGCCTCACCATTTCTGAGGCTGGCTTTGAACTCATGATCCTCCTGCCTCAGCCTCCCAAGTGCTGGGATTACAGGCATGCACTACCACACCTGGTTGCTTACAGTTTTTTTTTTTTTTTTTTTTTTTTTTTCCCCCTAATTAGTGCTTTATAGATATACATGAAGGTGAAATTTACTGCAGCATATTCATGTATGTAAGCAGGACAGTCTGGTCAATTTCTTTTTTCTAGACTGTAGTCTTCACTCAGCACTTTTACTTGGAATACAATTATATTGGTATGGAAAGTTTCCCCCTATGAAATTATGATCTACTTTGAACTTCCTTTTACATCATGCTTTTTTTGACTCATACATATTTTATAACCACATATTTTGAGACTTGTACCTTATTAGCCACTACTGGTTATTTTTTAAAAAGCAGCATCTTCATCTATTTTCAAATGGGAAACTCCTTCCAAACGTCCTTTGCTTGCATGGCTCATGGTGAGAATTTGCCATGAGAGAAAGTGTTACTAATTTAGGAAATGTAAAGGAGGCTGAAGGTATTATTCTTGCTTCTTGCAAGTCAGTTCAGAGGCTAGCTTTGACATTCACTTTGGGGCCACTTTCTGTTTTGGAGAGACTTTGTGTACTCTTCCCTAATTTTTCTTAGAAAAGCTTTGGTGCCGACTGGGGACCAGCCTCAGCAATGGCGAGGCACTTAGCAGCTCACTGAGACCCTGTCTTTAATAAAAAGGGCTGGGGATGTGGCCCAGCAGTCCAGTGGCCCTGAGTTCAATTCCCAGTACCAAAAAAAAAAAAAAAAAAAAAAAGGAAAAGAAAACAAAAGCTTTGGTGCAATTCTTCCCCAAACTCTTCTTTTCATGTTTTCATCTGCCCCACAACAATGTTCCAGCCTTTGCTCCCCCAACTTCTAGACATTCAAGAAAGCCCTAGCCTGTGGCCCTCATTCTTGCCATACTTTCAGCTGTTTTTTTTTTTTTTTTTTCCTAGATGGAACCCAGAATGACCACGTGTTAATTGCATCTCTAGAAGGTACTAGACTTGAATTTTCTGGATTTCAAGAATTATGATTGTTGGAAAAACATTGAATTTCTTTCCACAGTGTAATCAATGACTATCTGTGTATTTTCCTTCACCTAAAACCTAGGTACATAATTAATAGCCAACCAAGGAAGAAGTTTCAATGTTTGTGCTAAAATAATAAATTTTAAATATTGTCATGTATCAATATTTGCCCAACTATATATAAAAAATTGTAACAGGGAATTTACTAAAAATATTTGTCTTTTTACTTTATAATCTGTGAGTTGAATGTCAAACTTTATGGGATTACAAATGGGACAAAATATTGTATTCCCTCTAAATTGAGAATTTTTATTTCAAATATATTTACTGGGATTTTCTAATGGTCAAAACACTTCAACATGTGCTTGCCTAGCATGTATGAGGCACTGGGTTTGATTCTCAGCACCACATATAAATAAATAAAATAAAGATTAATTGACAACTTTTAAAAACATTTCAAAAAATATTGTGAATATAGAGCATATGACTGGATCAAACTTTTAGTAGAATAAGTTTATTGGATGAAAAACATGAGCAAATGATTATTATTTAAAAAGATAATTCTTAGGGGAATGGATTTTTTTCAGTTATTTCATTGAGTTTATGTCACGATAATACAATATGACTTAATCTGAGCACAGCAGTTCATTCTTCTTTGTTATTTCATTCTCTGCATTTGAATTCTTCTGAATGATGGTGAAGTGAGAAAGAGTATACTTTCCAACTTTAGAAGTATCAAAATGAAAATGATCCTATATATAAGATTGCAGTGCTCTAGGAATTTGCAATAGAGTTGTTGAAACAGTCAAAAATTAATCAGAAAAAAGTGGTTTTCTCTGTAATATATGGATAGTTGAATTATTCAGCACAAGTGTTGTAATATGTGCTCACAACACTAAACAAAACAATATGAGCCACAGTTTATTCTATTATTAGAAATGATCAAGCATTACCTTCACCGAATTTTAGTTTGCATTTCTGGTTGAGGTATATTAGTATTGACAAAATTTAGTTTGGGATAGAAATGAGCTAATAACGGTAACGTTAATTGGATCACTACATATTGTTGTGAATAAGGAAAATTACTTTGTTGCTTCTTGAGTTTAGAAGATTTGTGATTCAAATTATTCTAAAGAGTACATGTAAATATGTGATTTCTAGGGAATACACTTTTCCAATGGTTGTGAGTTTTTCAACTATCGTAGTTAGCTAATTATCTAATTAACTGGGAGAGACAGTCCAATTATAATTCTGAAGTTCACTGTGGATGCATAATTATTTTCGTAATCATTAACTTGCCTTAATCACCTTTAACACTAGTTTTGTAGGTCCTCAACTAATTAATTTTACTAGCTAATTACTGAATATAGAGAAATTTGACTTTCATTAAGTTCTGAAAATATCTATTGTTTTAAGGAAAGAATGTTAGAACCCCAAGGACATGACAGTAACCAATATTCACTGAAGGTCAACTTTTGTCAAAATCATAAATTCTAAACACAGATAGATGCATAGAAAATAGGCTGTCATTAGTCTCTAATAGAATCTTTGATTGTGTCTACACATAAACTTCTTCCATGTAAATTAAGTACTTTTGAAAAGTCAATTTTGCAGCTTTAACTGAAATGCTTTTTAAAAAGTTGACCCATTAAGGAAAAAAAAATGTTAATGGATAACAAAAACACTTAATTCTTTCTTTGGAAGTCAGTAAATTTTTAATCAAGTATATTTTTAATTTCTTTTATTTTTTAATTTAACTTCTTTCTCTAAATTTGTTATTATCTATCTTTTTCTGTTCTTATGCCAACACACAATATCTTTCACTTCAAAAACCAATCATAACTCTTTCACTTTGCAACATTATATTCACTTTGAAAAGTCAGACCCTGAAAGTCATTTACTTTGGCAAATCATGTTCATTATAAATTCTGGAACCAAGTTCAATAGATATTTGTTCCCTTTGGATTATTATTTGGATGTAATACACTGATTTGGTCCCCAAAGATGAAACAAAATATTTACATATTTATGAAAAATAAGTAGTCAAATATATCTAAAATTATGCACATGAATGCCCAATGGCACATACACTATAATTTATATTTATAACCTCAGAAATATTGCCATCTGTCTTGCAAACAGCAAGAGACCAGCCTAAACATATCTAATGTGGTTCATTTATGTTAAACTTTACCATCTGTACATTAAAATATAAAATAATACATATAAATTATCCAAACAATTGGGGAATTTAAAAATAATATTATTTCCTCTTTATCATATTTGCTTCAACCAGAAAAAAAAGGGGTAGTTTTTACAGAGGAGGATTTACGAAAATAAAATATAATGTCAAACAGCAAGAAGTCATAACAATTAACAATATGTAAAGTGAAATCCAAATAAATGCAACTGCCACTGTCTGATGCATAATCTTTATTTCATCCCCCACCACACCCTAGTAATGAAGGCAGCATTCATAACAAATATTAAACATTTTTTTTCAAGATCAAATGACTATAAATCTTCAGATGTGCCAGTTCTTAATTCCAAATCTTATACTTCCACTGTGTTGTAATATTGTTTCTCACTCTGAGTAAAAAATTCAGAGGTAACATTTAAAAACATTGTGGTTTCTTTAAAGGAGGACTTTCATTTTATTACAAAAACTAAACACAAGAAAAGTGACCTAAATAAGTAATAGAAAACATTTATAAGCCATATTCATTAATGTAAGCATGAGACACACAAAAATTGGGGCCATTAATATGAATTATGCAAAAGTTACATATTTTGAGTTATTCTTTCTCTTCTAGATACAGATTACCTCAATTCAGAAAAAAATATTTTGAAAAGTAGAAAATACATAGGAAATATCCACATACTTAGAATTATTATATAGTTGCCCTCATTATTAATTTGCATGGGGTAAAGTATATTCACAAATTGTGTAAAAAAAACCCCACATAACTAGTAAGATATATGTCTATGGTACAGAATTTCAAAAAGTTTGAAGGTTATACTGTATATTGTAAGATTATAAATACCCTTTTTTTCAACCAACCTCTTCCCTTCTCCAAAGGCAACCATCTACTTTTAGCACTTGATTACTATTATTGGAGAAATATCTAAGCATTTATTACTTTAAACTATTGTAGCACATATATCACTATATATAGTGACTTCCATTTAGAAGTATTTTTCATATAAATAATTTTCAGTGTCTAAAAAATGTTCCCTTGCATGAAAATTTTGTAATTAATTTATCCTTTCTCGATATATGACTGATATTTTTATTATAGGCTTTATCTCTTGTAATAAAGAAAAACTCACTAAATAATATTATCCATAGATGATATCACATATCTAAGTCTATGAAAGACTGCAGCAAACAATGTTGCAGATTGATTGTTCTACTGTTCTGACTTCTTACTGTTGCCATCAGTAAAATTCTCTTGATACTTCATCTTTTATACCTTTGCCCTTTGACATGTTACCTTTCAAATTAATATAAGTAAGGAGGTGGGGTTTATTTTCTCACCCTAATTCTGAACTCAGCCTTGTAACTATGGGCCAAGGAAATGTTGGTGGAAAGATACAAGCAAAAGCTTGAAAGACAATTTCAATATTTTTGAAAGACAATTTCAATATTTTTCTTGTTGTTTTTTTTGTTTGTTTGTTTTTTTTTTTTTTTTTTTTTTTTTTTTTTTTTTTTTGTATGACTGCATTCACCATGAGAACATGCCCACAGTAGCCTTTTGGAGAGGTGTGAGTGAAACCTGAGAGTGAGTTGGGTCACCTCAGCCAACAGCAGTCCAATAAATATCTGACGCAATAAAAACACTGGAGAGGAGATTAGGCCAGAAGAACTAGCTAGCTTAAATCACTGACATATAGATTTCAAAGCCAGAGAGAGAAAGAGAGAGAGAGAGAGAGAGAGAGAATGAATGAATGAATGAGAATATTTAAACTATGTCACAGGCCCAATGTAAAATTTGCAATTATTATTGTCCCTAAGTCAGGTGGGAAAGGATACTATAAAAATAGAATTATACAGCAAATTTCTTTATGCACATTCCAATTTAATTTAACTAACAAATGGTTAGTTCATCTTTTTGAGGGCAGTGATAGCTGCCATTTTAGATGATGTGGCCTGGAAAAGTTTTTAAGAGTACACATAATATGGACTAGCAGAAGAATGTAGTCAGTTGACTGGGACAGAGTAGTGAATTTCTACTCTGAACCAGCAGTTTTTGAATAGGGAAAGTGTTTAAAATTTCTGAGTTTACGTTTCTGCCTCTTTAACCCCCCTTCATGATTGCTTTGACAGCCAAAGGAATAGCACACACAAGTAATCAGTGCATGAGAACTATGATTTTAGATATTAAATTTTAGATTGGAAAATAATCTTTAAAGTCAAGTACACCTATGTTGAAGTTTGTGCTAAAAATTCTTCTGTATGAATTGTGGTGTTAATAACTGAATTCTTATTTAAACCTCTGAACTTGATTTTTCATTTTGACAGTAATGAGTGTTGGAAGATTTGGAGTGCCAAAGATATTTGTGTAGTAATGTAATTGATTAGGATTACTTTGTGTAGGCAGTGGTTTCATAATCTAAAAGCCATTTCCTAAAAGCCAACAGTAACTGAATCTCTGTAGAGGAAGTGATATTTCATTAAGTGGGTTAGCAAGATTTTTAGCATGCTTTTGATGTGAGATAAAATTTCATGTATAAAGGAAATTGTATTATAATTAATAAAGAATGAAGAAATGTGAAGTAACTTTAATAAAAGCAAATGAAACAATGAATTCAGATCTTCTAATGTAATAAAGCCAATTCAAATTAAGTAGATTTTGGTAGTTTCAGTCATGTTATAGCATTACTCCCCCCCCCCACGTCTTTTCTCTACATTTGCAAATTTTAACATTTGGATTAAATTAAAACATCCATCTAAATTTGTATTTCCTTTTGGTGCTAATTAATATCGCTATGTTCATTCTGGGCTATTTTCTGCCTCAAAAGATTCTCATAATATTTTATTATTATTATATATTCTATAGCTTTTCCTAATAAGTTTTCTACTTCATAAATATCTAAACTAGTTTATGGTATGTGTTTGAGACATATGCTTTAAAAAGCAAGAAAATCTTTGGAAATGAAATAGCTTGAAAAATGCAAATGGAAACAATTTCCCAAATAGAAGTTCCATTACATTTCTTTTTGTTTTTATTTCTTTACCCCCAACAAAAATATAGTCACTAGATAAGTAAGAAGATTGCTAAATATGCTGATATGGATCAGGAACCAATTTACTTTAGTGAATCAGAATTGGTACAGATAGAACTTGAAGATAATAAAAGATGTTATCGAAAGATCTTCCTCTGTGATTATTTAATATATCAAAACATGAGATGCAATTCAGGCATAAAGAATCAGTTAAGCTATGAGCAATCTGTTTCTTTAAAGTAACATTTTATTTTATAGGTCAATTCATTTAATGCAATAAGAAAGTTGATCATTGAGATGATTATTATAATATATGGTTATTACATTAAAAACTGGTAATGTTAATTTATGTTTGTAGAGTCAAAGACAGTGCTACGTGTATATAAGTGAAATTATTATCATTTATAGATTATAGTTATGTGATCAAATAATTAGATAAAAGAGATGATGCAACTGACCAGTGCCTGACCAGACTAACTTATTTATTAAGCTTCAAAATATGAGAAAATCTGTACATTTACAGTGATACAATTAGAAAAATCTCAGGAAATATTCACAATTAAAAATAAATATGTTATCTTTTTGTTATCTTAAAATAAGAAAACATTAGTAAATGATATATTAAGATCTATTTATTTTTAGAGCTGTGTGCATGTGTGGCCTTTCATTACTGTATTAAGTACCAGGCAGTGGCTGACCAAGCCCTTTATTTTACATTTCATGAGGGGACGTTGCACATTGTAACAAGAGAGGTTGTTGATCTATATCGGAAGAGTGATTATCACAGCATAGATGATCAAATATGCAGAATAGGGCTGCAGTGTAGCTCAGTGGCAGAGCTGCATATTTAACATGCAGGATGTCCTAGGTTCAGAGCTTTCATTTACACCCCCTAAATAAAAAGTAGGATAAAAGGAAAAACAGAAAGAATGTGAAAAGGAAAATCAGTCAAAGAAGAGTTAAATTGGATAGAAATAGAGACTATACAGAGAAAAGTATTACACATTGTGGAAATTATTAGTGCAATTTCCCACATATTTCCAACATTTTTCTCCAAAACAAGTGCTAGAATTTCATTTCATTTCCTCTTTGAAGTTTGATGCTTTGCTCTGGTTTGAATGTGTTTGAATGTGTTCCAGCAAATGTAATTCCAGATCCTACAGTTTTGAAGAAGTGATTATAATATTACTACTAGGGAAATATTTTATCATTGTGAGAGTTAACTTTTCACAAAAGTGAGTTCGTCTGCCTCTGTCTTTTCTCTCTGTCTCTGTATCCCTGTCTCTGTCTATCCTTGTGTGATGCCTTTGCCTCTGCCACAAGATGACACTTCATTAGGAACCTTGCCGGACTTTCTAGCCATCATAAGAAAAAAAATCTGTGTTCTTCATAAACTACCCAGTCTCAAATTTTCTGTTATAGCATTTGAAACAGACTAAGATATGATTTATATGACCTGTTTTTCCAAAGAAATGTAAGTGGAAGGTGCACATGAATTCTAGGGGGAAGCATTAAGACCAGAGAGTTGTTTACAGTGCTTTTCCTCAATTCTCTTGTGATGTGTAAGGATATAACCATGACAGACCTCTATGCTACCAAAATATACTGAACACATTGAACATACAGAATTCAAGGGAATAGTCTAACTTATTTAATAAGCTTCAAAATATGAGAAAATCTGCACATTTACAGTGATACAATTAGAAAAATCTCAGGAAATATTCACAGTTAAAAATAAATATTAGTTATCTTTTTGTTATCTTAAAATAAGAAAACATTAGTAAATGACATATTAAGATCTATTTATTTTTAGTAATTTTTAATTTATATCAATTTCACTTTACTATGTTGTCTATTCCAACACACTTATATAACTCAGAGATATAGAATTTGTTTTCACTTATATGTATTTATAATAATTGTTATAGTACTTTAAGTATCGGAATACCCTATTCGGGTAATCAAAAGTTTATGCTGAAAAAATTATAGTAAAGTTAGATCACAGATAGATGTGTGGAAAACATCACTCACTGTCTCAAGTGGGGAGGAAATGTTACCTGTGGAAGGGAAGTGTACTTCTTCGTACTATTTCAACACTAATGAACACGTTATTTAACATTTGTGTGAATAATTGAAAGATTACATTGCTACTACTTCTGTGAATGAAAATCAATACAAATTGTTGAGAAAATATAACTTATTTTACTTTCTAGAAGACAAATTTGTATGGGACGATTTGCTATATTTTAAAAATCAGAAACAGACCAGTGTGTACATTTTTTTCTACTGTTAATAGTTGAATTTTTACCTAAAGGGAACATGTTTTATAAATTTTTATATTATGCACAATGAAAAAGTAGATTACTTATGATTCATAGTATAGCAATCATCAAAAGAATATTAGAAACAAATACAGAAGGATCAAGGTTTGAAGAAATGCTATACAAAGTTACATTTGGTTTGAGGGAACACTTTAGTCTAAAAAATATGAAGAATTACTAAAACATAGGCAAGTCCTGATTTTTTTTCAAAAAGTATTCCTTCTACATATCCTTGTACAATTGGTGAATTCTAAGTAATAATAGGAAAGGAAATATCTTAAGCTTTGGGACATACAAGCTACTTAGAAAACAGAAGATTCAAATATATTAAATTTCTCATCACTAACACCAGGAGCTAGAAGATTGAATAAAGAGACTACTTTACTAAAAAATCATAGATCAAGTTAGTATTATTTTTTCACATATGTTTCACCTTCTCCAAAATGTAAATACATTTTAATAGATTTTCAAGAATTCAAAATCTATATCAAGGTGCAACACACCTGCAGAAAATGCATAAGAGAGGACAATTAACAGAATAGTAAGTTATAGAGAAAAGGTGTTGCCATGTTACTGGAGATAATGAAGATGAACTTGAGTGGTGAGCAATAAACCCCAAAATTACAGGTAGTTTGTGCTGTGTGTGTGTGTGTGTGTGTGTGTGTGTGTGTGTGCGAGAGAGAGAGAGAGAGAGAGAGAGAGAGAAATGAAGAAGTTTAAATTGATTAAGGAATAGAAATTCCAATGCCAAAGCAAATAAAATCCATTATTTAGAGGAAATTATATCGCAAGAGGACTCAAAATTATAATATAAATCTGAATAAATTAGCCATCTCAGCAAAACATAGGAATTAAGGCAGTTTGATACAAAAATGCTTTTAAATATAGCATAATGTGAATAAATTTAGTGGAATACAATTATCTTAGAAATCTTGCAACAAAAAGGTATTAAGGAATTGTTGAACACTGTGCTTGATGGGATTCAATGAAAACTTTTTTCCTCAATAGTTTGCACTTCTCCATTTGCAAACCTAGTTGCCCTGTGGAATCAACTTTCTCAACTGTAACTGTGAAGTTGCAAGATTTTATACACACACACACACACACACACACATATATATATACATATATATATATATGTATATATACATATATGTTTTTAGTTTGGGGTCTGATGACTGTTTTTATTAAATCTTCTGAGATTCCAAATTACAGCTATGTATCATATATAGTACAGAGGGTCACATAAAATTTGATTAAGCAGGCACCAATCCCTAAAGGAAGCTAGGAAAATATTCTGTCACCAACACTCGACAGAATCGTTTTGGATTCTTGTACCTTTGCACTGAGCATTTACTACATATGAATAACTGCATAAACCATAAATGAACATCATAATAAATCTTCACAAATGCAACACACTTGTGTAACCAGCACACTGTCAAGAAACAGAACATTGGCAGCACCCTCCAAATCACCCTGACTCTTCCACAACAATGTGTGCTCAGGAATGATGACTATATTTTGATTTCTGCCATATGTGGCTTTTACATGATTTACCTTCATATAAATGAAACTAAATGATATACAGTTTTTTTTTTAACTTCAGTTGGCTTAATAAACATTTGTGAGCTGTATCTATATATTTGCATATACTTACACTGCATTCATTTATTGCCTTGTAGTATTTTATGGTATTAATATATAACAATTACTTTATCTGTTTTGATTTGGAGAAATGTTCCATAACGTCCAACTGGAACTACTGTAAATAGCATTTCCATGATTTATTTCCATTCTAAAAAACATATGCATTATGGGAAGAATCATACATCTGTGATGATTCTTACCTACAAGAGTAGTAGAGGATATTCAAACAAAACTATGAATGATATTAACACAATTAGTAGATAAAGCATTATATGTCAAATATTAGCAAATAAGGAAAACATTTAAAATTTAAAAGTAAATTTAAATATATATATTTTATAATCACATCTTATTATATATTCCTAGATGCTTTAAGTAGACAAATTTCACACAAATTCAAGGATTTTAATGCAACTGTGAATATATTTTTATGCCTTGGCATATAATTATGACCCCTTCTTTCAAATTCATGTAAAATACAATCCTGGTGTTTAGTCGAATTTAAAATGCACAAAATTTAACTTTCTCTCATACCAATTTTCATCTTTTTACCATACAATATTGGTCACCAAAAAGCGTTGATAAATTCCATAAGGGTTTCTTGTAAGAGCTCTGACTACAACAGTAAACCTTTGATTTGTTTTGTTTTATTAAAACTTGTTTCTGGATGGCATTCAATTTATCCTCATGCACAGGAAGTGACAAAGATCACTACTGAGTTCAGACATAGAAAATGGCCAAAGTTGAAGCCCAGAAGTTAGAGACAGGGAAGAAAAGGAGTGGGCAACAATACAAATGGGATGGAGCTCTCATAAGGAAAAGAGGAAGGAGGAGGTTGAGTTTAAACTTGAAATTGAAGGAGTACTGGGAATTGACTTCTGCTTCTGGAGGAATGGAGGTCATAATTTTGAGCAGGGTGAATTAATGGTGTGCTGGAACAAAATGCTAATTACAGTATTTTAATTAGGAAGGGGAGTTAAAATAAGAAGGACAGTCAATGCACAGTGTCCAGGGACACTTAGGTCTTTTGTTATAAAGAGAGTAAAGATAACTTCCAGGGAAATACAGGGTCAAAAGCAAACAGTAGTATAATTGCAGCCTGCTCCTCGTGATTACCTGATGATATGAATGATCTAGAAGGGAGAGGAAAATAAATGGCCGAGGAGCAAAACAGGATGAGGAAATGGAATCTAGTTCAGTTAAGGAACACACGTTGATATTTATTTATTTAGGTACCAGGATTGAACCCAGGGGCTCAACCATTAAGCCACATCTCCAGCCCTTTTTTAAAATATTTTATTTAGAGACAGGGCCTCAATAAGTTGCTGAAGCTGGCTTTGAACTCTCAATCCTCCTGCCTCAGATTCCCCAAACACTGGGATTACAGGTGTGCACCATTGTGCCAGTCAGTTCATCCATTTTAACAGGAGAGAAAATAAACTGTGTGGGCTCAGTTGTACTCAGAGGGAAAGATTTGATGATGAAATATGAGAGTGTGAGTTTGTTCCCTGTGTTTATTTTCTTTGACAAATAAATAGGGAAGTAAGATTTGGAAAAAAAAAATTAAAGGAAGAAGATGTTGTTTATCAATAAAGAGATGAGAAATAGTAAAATAGGAACTCAGACAATAGGAAAACAAGTTTCTAGTTGTGGTCATAAATTGAAACTAAGAAAATCCACAATGATTGTGTCTCTCCCTTAGCAAAAATCAGCCAATGTGTCTAAAACCAATATTAAGTCTACCTTGAAGTGAAAAGTTTTTGTTTTTCACTAACAAAAATTACAAATAATATTAACACAATTCATAGAGTTTTTTTGTCAAATATTAGCAAATAAGAAACTTAAATTTAAAGTTTAAATTGAAACAATAATATATTTTATAATATTTATAAAAATTTATAAAAATATAAGTGAATTTTTTGTTTTTTTATCAACAAATTACATTAAGCTGGACAAGTAAAGCAATGTAATTGATAAAAGTACAGTGATAAATGATAAAATATTGTTAGTAAATATGAAAATAAATTACAGAGATAAAATATGACTTTGTCAATAATATTTTGTACTAGAAATGAAGTTATTATCAAAGGTATCTTATCTTCAACATGTTTTCTTTAAATCCAAAGGCAATAGATTAATCCCCATCAAAGTTTAAATTGTCCAGGTGCCCTGGTACATGCCTATAATCCCAGTGGCTCAGGAAGCTGAGGCAAGAAATGTAAGTTCAAGACCAGCCTCAGCAATTTAGAGAGAACCTGTCGCAAAATTAAAAAAAAATATATATAAAATAAAAAGTGCTGGTGATGTGCTGAGGCTATGTGGTTAAGTGCCCCTGGGTTCAAAATCTATTACCAAAAAAAAGTTTAAATTGGTCCAACACACAACTAGACAAAGCGAAGATTCCTATGAAGATAATATTGATTGCAAAATAATTTTTGATGGATATTTAAAATCACTAGTCCAGATGAATTCTGGAAAACATTTCACTAGATATTTAGGAACCTATATTTTCATAATTATATAAATTATTTCAAAGCTTACCTCTATAGATGAGGTCTTCGCAAATAAATTTTGTTTTAAAAGAGATGACTAGAAGAAAAATATCTTGTACTAAGATAATAAATTAAAATTATTGAAAAATGCCACTTTATCATAGATTCAAAAACTTTAAATCAGTCATAAGCTATTTGTGCTAGAATCATACCAAAATTTTATTCATTATCATCATAAAAATGTATAGAAACATGAAAAAAAATGAATGGAAGAATACAAAACGAGACTTAAATATATGATATTACTTTCCTGTTTGTGAGGACTGTGAGAAGAAGAGAATAAATTTTATCAATTAAAAACTGATCAGAAGCCAGGTATGGTGGCACACACCTGTAATCCCAGTGGCTCCAGAGGCTGAGACAGGAGGATCACAATTTCAAAGTCCACCTCAGCAAAAACAAGGCTCTAAGAAACTCAGTGAGACCCTGTCTCTAAATAAAATATGAAATAGGGATGGGGATGGGGCACAGTGGTCAAGTGCCCCTGAGTTCAATCCTTGGTACCAAATAAATAAATAAATAAATAAATAAATAAAACAAAAAACTTGATCAAAAAACCTGCCTAAATGATAAAATTCCACTTATTAAGCAATAATAAATTGCTTTCACATATATGTAGTGGAATGGCAAACATTTTTCCTTCTTTCCTCCCTTCTTCTTTTCTTCCTTCCTCCTCATTAAACTATTTTTAAAAAATGTGTATTGTTTAGGTTTTGAGGAAAATTTATTAAATTATGTGGTGTTTTACTGAGGTTTTTTTTTTTTTTTTTTTTTTTTTTTTTTCTGCTGTGACTAAAAGGACTTAACCAGAACTCTAGAGGAGGAAAAGTTTATTCTGGAGCTCATGGTTTCAGAGGTCTCAATCCACAGACAGCCAGCTCCATTCCTTGGGGCTCCAGGTGAGGCCAAACATAGTGGTGGAAGAGTTTGGTGGAGGGAAGCAGTTCACATGATGATTAGAAAGCAGAGAAGATATCTCCACTTTCCAGATACAAATATATACCCCAAAGCCACACCCCAATTTTCACCTTCTCTAGCCACACCCTACCACTTCAGGTAGCACTCAAGTAATCCCTATCAGGGGATTAATTCCCTGATTGGGTTAAGACTCTCACAACCCAATCATTTCTCCTCTGAATCTTCTTGCATTGCCTCAAAGGTGAGTTGTGGGGGACACCTGACATTCGAACCATAACACGTAGCATAACAGTAAACAGTGGAGAGTCTTCCTGCAGTAGAAGGTCACTTGTCAGTGGACCCGAATTCCACTCATGGTGAACTAGTAGATTGATGTAAACACATTTGGAAATGTGACATTCATCTTATACATCATTGAAGGCTCAATATGCATTAGTATATGCAAAATATGGAGGAGAAAATTGAAGTCAAAGAGGTTTAATTATTAACTCAATTCCTCTGTGGGAGTAAAGGGTAGTGCTATGGTCAAAACATAGCATTGCAGAGAGGCAATCCCAGCGCAGAACCCCAGCGGAGAAAGTCCCGGCCTGCAAGCTTCCCAGGTAGGCCCCCACCAGCAGACTTTCCCAGCCCATCATCTGCAGAGAGGTGATCCCAGTGCAGGACCCCAGCAGAAAAAGTCCAGGCCTGCAAGCTTTCCAGCTAGGCCATACAGAGGACTTTCCCAAACTGCCCACCACGGGGAAACAATCCCAGCACGGGACCCCAATGGAAAAAGTTCCAGCCTGCAAGCTTCCCAGGTAGGCCCCCGCCAGCAGACTTTCCCAGTCCCCAACCACAGAAAGGTGATCCCACAACAGGACAGCAGGAGAACATGCCCCGGTCTGCAAGTTTCCCAAGTTCTCGATAACTGCCTGGAGGTGAACCAGGACAACTGGCTCAAATCAGAAGGGAAAAAAAGAAGGACTTCACAGGGCACTCTTTGACTGAGATCTGTTCCTGAGATTTGTTCCTGGGTTCGACTTTGGTTTTCTTTTTGTTGTTGTTGTTGTTTGATTGTGGGTTTGGTTCTTCACTTTTATTCCTCTTTTCTTTCTTTCTTTTATTCCTTCTCACTTTTGTCTCCTTTCCTCTTCCCTCATCTTTCCTATTTACACCCTGCCATTGCATTCTCAACAGAGGTGAAAACAAGTTATACTCAGAAATTGGGATTTTGAGAACTGGGGCAACTAAATTATACAGAAAAGCAGTGTTATATATAATTTATTCTCTCTTTTTTTTTCTCACTTTCTCTTTCCTCTCTTTTACACTAATCCCTACTTCGTTGTCATCTCTCTCTATTTTTTCCTCTTTCTTCTTCTTTTTTGCTTTTCCATCTTTCTTTCTTTTCTTCTCTCAACAGTTGCATAAGTTTGTTGTATATATAAATCGCTCTTTCCACTAAATCATTCACTATCTTTCCTCTCTTGTCTGATGATATTAAACCACTTCCATAGAATTCTCTTTCCATGCTTCCTAAGAAAGATCAACCCAATACCCTCACTTCCTTCTTCCTAAACTTATCACCTCTGTGTCCAACACTTGAAACTATAAAACCCATCACAAACATACAGAGTAAATTGGAGACAATATCTGAGTTAACTAAATCTGTACATTGTGATCAAACTGGGATTATCTGAATAGTGAGTGTTTGGTTTTAAAGTGGAAAGTATTTATAAGGGGATCTGATAGCATTGTACTATAGGAGCATCATAAGAATTTAAGGTAAAAACGAAATAGTCAAGGTTCCACGGTGCTAGAAGAAAAATCACACAAGCAATATAAAGAAACAAGGGAAGAAATTGACTCAAACAAATCAACATATCCCCTTAGAAGATTCCATGGCAAGCACAGTTGGTCAAATGTCAGAGATGGAATTCAGATATTACATATTTCAAATGTTTATGGAACTTAAGGATGAACTCAAAAATGATATAAGGGAGCAAATACAAGTAGCAAAAGATCATTTTGACAAAGAACTCCAAAAACAAATACAGGAAGCAAAAGATTACTTCAATAGGGAGATAGAGTTTCTAAAGAGAAACCAAACAGAAATTCTGGAAATGAAAGGAGCAATAAACCAAACTAAATGTTAAATTGAAAGTATCACCAATAGATAAGACCACTTGGAAGAAAGGACCTCAGATAATGAAGACAAAATATATACCCTGGAGAAAAATGCAGATTATGAGCAAAAATTGTAAGAAATCAAGAAAAGAACATTCAGGAAATATGGGACAACATAAAAAGACCAAATTTAAGAGTAATTGGGGTGGAGGAAGGTGCAGAGTTCCAAGCCAAAGGAATGAGTAATGTATTTAATGAAATAATAGCAGAAAAATTTCCAAACTTGAGGAATGAATGGGAAAACCAAGTGCAAGAAGCTTACCAAACACCAAACATACAAAATCATAACAGATCCACACCGAGACACATTATAATAAAAATGCATAATATACTGACCAAGGAGAGGAATATTAAAAGCCACAAGAGCAAGGAAGCAGATTAATATACGGGGAAACCAATAAGACTATGGTTAGATTTTTCAACCCAGACTTTAAAAGCTAGAAGATCGTGGAATAGCATATTTCAAACTCTGCAAGAAAAGGGATGTCAACCAAGAATATTATACCAAGCAAAATTGAGCTTTAGATTTGAAGATGAAATAAAAACCTTCCACGACAAACAAAAGTTAAAAGATTTCACAAATTGAAAGCCAGCACTTCTGAACATACTGGGCAAAATATTCCACGAAGTAGAAAAGAATAATGACAATGAAAATCAACAAAGGGACATATTAAACTAAAGAAAATACCACCAAAAAGAGAAAGCAAATTGAGTTAAATGCCATAAACAAATAAAAATGGATGGGAATAAGAATCACATCTCAGTAATAACACTGAATGTTAATGGCCTAAACTCACCATTCAAAAGACACAGATTGTCAGACTGAATTACAAAAAAATGACCCAACAATTTGCTGTCTCCAAGAAACCCACCTCATAGAAAAAAAAATCAATAAAATGAAGGTGAAAGGATGGGAAAAGTCTTATCACTCACATGGCCTGCGGAAGCAAGCAGGGGTTTCCATTCTCATATAAAATAAGGTAGACTGCAAGCCAAAGCTAATCAAAAGACTGCAAGCCAAAGCTAATCAAAAGAGACAAAGATGGATATTTCTTACTCATTAAGGGAACCATTCTTCAACAAGATATAACAATTATAAATCTATATGCCCCAAATAATGGGGCACCTGCATTCATCAAACAAACTCTTCTCAAGTTCAAGAGTAAAATAGACCACAACACAATTATTCTAGGGGACTTCAACACACCTCTCTCACCAATGGATAGATCATCTAAACAAAAGTTAAATAAAGAAACTGTAAGTCTCATTAAAACAATTAATAACTTAGACCTAACGGACATATATAGAATATTTCATCCCTCAGTGAGTGAATACACTTTCTTCTCAGCAGCACATAGCTCCTTCTCCAAAATAGACCATATATTATGCCACAAGGCAAATTTCAGCAAATATAAAAAAGTAGAGATACTACCCTGCATTCTATCAGACCATAATGGGATAAAATTGGAAATCAATGACAAAACAAGAAACAAACAAACAAAAACTATTCTACCAACTGGAAGCTAAACAAAATGCTTCTGAATGAACAAGGGGTTGAAGAAGACATCAAGGAGGAGGATTAAAAAATTCCTAGAGGTAAATGAAAACACAGATACGTCGTATAGAAATCTCTGGGACACTATGAAGGTAGTAGTAAGAGGAAAATTCATTGTACTGAGTTCATTCCTTAAAAAAAAAAAAAAAAAATGACAACATCACACTTCAAAGCACTAGAAAAAGAGGAACAAATCAACACTAAGAGTAGTAGAAGACAGGAAATAATTAAAATCAGAGGTGAAATTAATGAAATTGAGACTAAAGAAACAATTCAAAGAATTGACAACACTAAAAGTTGGTTCTTTGAAAAAATAAATAAAATTGACAGACTCTTAGTGATGCTAACAAAAGAAGAAGAGAAAAAACTCAAATTATTAACATCCGTGATGAAAAAGGAAATATCACAACAAACACCTCAGATATACAGAAATTAATTAGAAGTTACTTTGAAAACTTGTACTCTAATAAAATAGAAAATACTGTATGCATTGACAGATTTCTAGATTCGTACGAATTGCCAAAACTAGAACAGGAGGCTATACACAATTTAAAGAGATAAATTTCAATCCAGGAAATTGAAGACACCATCAAAAAGCTACCATCAAGAAAAAGTCCAGGTCCTGATGGGTTCACAGCCGACTTCTACAAGACCTTCAAAGAAGAACTACTACCAATGCTCTTCAACTTATTTAAAGAAATAGAAAAAGAGGGAGCTCTCCCAGACTCTTTCTATGAGGCCAATATCACATTAATTCCAAAGCCAGGCAAAGACACATCAAAAAAGAAAATTTCAGGCCCATATCTTTAATGAACATAGATGCAAAAATCCTCAACAAAATTCTGGCAAATCAAATACAAAAACATATCAAAAAGATAGTGCACCACGATCAAGTGGGGTTTATCCCAGGGATGCAAGGTTGGTTCAACATTCGGAAATCAATAAACATAATACATCTCATCAATAGACTTAAAGATAAGAACCATATGATCATCTCAATAGATGCAGAAAAAGCATATGACAATATACAACACCCCTTTATGTTCAAAACACTAGAAAAACTAGGAATAACAAGAACATATCTCAACATCATAAAAGCTATTTATGCAAAGCCCCAAGCTAACATTATCTTAAATGGAGAAAAATTCAAAGCATTCCCTCTAAAAACTAGAACAAGACAGGGATGCCCCCTGTTACCACTGCTATTTAATATAGTACTTGAAACTCTGGCTAGAGCAATTAGACAGACGAAAGAAATTAAAGGGATACAGATAGAAAAAGAAGAGCTCAAATTAGCACTACTTGCTGATGACATGATAATCTACCTAGAAGACCCAAAAAACTCTACTAGAAAACTTCTACAACTAGTAAATGAATTCAGCAAAGTAGCAGGATATAAAATCAATACCCATAAGTCAAAGGCATTTTTGTACATAAGTGACAATACTCTGAAAAGAAAATGATGAAAACTACCCTATTTACAATAGCATAAAAAAAATACCTGGGAATCAACTTAACAAAAAAGGTGAAGGAACCTCTATAATGAAAACTATAGAACACCAAAAAAAGAAATTATGAAAGACCTCAGAAGATGGAAAGACCTACCTTGTTCTTGGATAGGTAGAATTAATACTGTCAAAATGTCCATACTACCAAAAGCATTATACAGATTTAATGCAATTCCAATCAAAACTCCAATGACATTCCTCAAAGAAATAGAAAAAGCAGTCATGAAATTCATCTGGAAAAGTAAGAGACCCAGAATAGCCAAAGCAATCCTGAGCAAGAAAAGTGAAGCAGGGGGCATCACCATACCAGACTTTAAATTATACTATAGAGCAATAGTAACAAAAACAGCATCATATTGGCACCAAAACAGACTGGTAGACCAATAGTACAGAATTGAGGACACAGAGAATAATACATATAATTTCATCTATCTTATATTAGACAAAGTCACCAAAAATGTACAGTGGAGAAAGGATAGCCTCTTCAACAAATGGTGCTAGGAAAACTGGAAATCCATATGCAAAAAATGAATTAAACCTTTATCTCTCACCATGCACAAAATTCAATTCAAAGTGGATCAAGGACCTAGGAATTAGACCAGAGACAATACGCCTAATAGAAGAAAAACTAAGCTCCAATTTCCAACATGTCGGATTAGGCCCCAAATTCCTTAATAAGAATCCTGTAGCGCAAGAATTAATATCAAGAATCAATGAATGGGATAGATTCAAACTAAAAAGTTTCTTCTCAGCAAAAGAAACAATCAGTGAGTTGAATAGAGAGCCAACTAATTGGGAACGAGGCAAATACCCTGTCTTAATATGGGGATGTGCACATCAGATAGAGCACCAATTTCTAGAGCACCAATTTCTAGAATATATAAAGAACTCAAAAAACTTAATTCCAAAAAAAAAACAAATAACCCAATCAACAAATGGGCTAAGGAATTGAAAAGACACTTCTCAGAAGAAGATACACAATTAATCAACAAATACATGAAAACATGCTCAACATAGCTGGCAATTAGAAGAAGGTAAATAAAAACTACTCTAAGATTTCATTTTACTCCAGTCAGAATGGCAGCCATTAAAAACACAAACAACAATAAATGTTGGAGAGGATGTGGGGAAAAAGGCACACTTATACATTGCTGGTGGGACTGCAAAATGGTGCAACCATTATGGAAGGCAGTATGGAGATTTTTTGGAAAACTGGAATGGAACCACCCTATGACCCAGCCATCCCACTCCTGGGTCTATTCCCAAAGGACTTAAAAACAGCATATTACAGTGACACAGCCACCTCAATGTTTATAGCAACATAATTCACAATAGCTAGATGGTGGAACCAACCTAGATGTTCCTCAGTTGATGAGTGGATAAAGAAAATGTGGTACATATACACAATGGAATTTTACTCAGCAATAAAAGAAAATAAAATAATGACATTTGCAGGTAAATGGATGAAGTTGGAGAATATAATGCTAAGTGAAGTTAGTCAATCTCAAAAATCTAAATATGAAATATTTTCTCTGATATAAGGAGGCTGAGTCACAGTGGTGTTAGGTCGGGGTACATGGGAGGATTAGAGGAACACTAGAAAGGTCAAAGGGGAGCAATGGGGGATGGAGGGAAAAAAGAAAAGGTGGTTGAATAAGATGGATGTCATTATCCTAAATGCATGATTGAAGATTTGAATGGTACGAATATCCATTGTATACAAACATTGCTTCGTAAACAGATGCTCTATATGCTTATTATGAATTATAATGCATACTACTATTATAAATACAACAACTTTGAATAAAAAATAAATAAATAACTGTATTAATGCTAAAAAAATGGTACTTTCCCCTTAAAATACATGAAATATTATTGTCATTATAAAAAAAAAATAGCTTTGTCAGATTCCAAATAAAAACGGTCCTTAGCTGCTTTGTGCTTCTACCTTCTAATGTTTAGATCTTCATTAAGGCATTTTTCTGATTTGAATGGTTCTGTGTTGTTGTAGCTCTGATAGATTATCTGCTACTATTTTACGCTCTTAATAATCCTTAATATACACCTTTGATTGTTTGGTATACATCAGATATTTTGCAATATAATATTAACAATATCAAAACTCAATGCCTATGTTTTGTAGACAAGGAAACTAAGGCAAAAATTCTTAAAATAGCACCTGAATTTACAAAGTGAGTAACTAATGGATATGGGGAAAAAGATTCCAGGGCACATTCTCTCACCGCTCTGTTTCATTTACCAAACCAGTGGTAACTAAAGGCCCTTGACTGAGACCAAAGTTTATTGGATATCACTGAAGTTTTGACATACATTCACACAATTAACAAATGACTACCTTATATATACCAATGGCATACAGTGTTCTGGCACTGAACATTAGCCTCAAACAAAACAAATAGTGATATAAGAAATTTTATGCATTAAGTTTTTCCCACTAGACAGTCCTGAGCCTGGAGGTATAAAATAGCTGACACTAAAAGTCACAGATTAAAAACAGAAAAACAAGCCAGGCGTGGTGGTGCACACCTATAATCCCAGCACTTTGGGAGGCTGAGGCAGGAGGATCTCAAGTTCAAAGCCAGCCTCAGCAGTGGCGAGGCACTTAGTAACTCAGTGAGACCCTGTCTCTAATAAAATACAAAAAAGGGCTGGGGATGTGGCCCAGTGGTTGAGTGCCCTGAGTTCAATCCCTGGTACCAAAAAAAAAAAAAAAAAAAAAAAAAAAAAAAACAAAAAAAACAAACCAGAAACAATTGTTACTAGGAAAACTGCTCAGAGTCAGGAAAATACTACATGATGATAAATTTGGAATATTATTTGCTAGACTCAACTAACTGGAGCTTATCAATCCAACAGGCCGTTTCTCATTGTAAGCAATCAATTCTGAAATGACAAAATAAAAATTTGACTGAGAAGGATTATACTTCTGTGAAAATTTGTGGCTTTGCCCCATGAACTTTGCCCTCATTCCTCACAGGAGCACTTCTCCTTTGTAGAGTCTACACCAGTAAATCTCCAAGTACTCCAAACGAATGACCTTTCATTTCCTCTTGGCTGTTGATCCAAATCTGAAGGTTTTATTTTTCTTTTCTGGGTACATAAAAAAGACAATGCATTTTTAGTAGAGGAGATAAAGCATAAGCAAATAAGTTTCGTACAGTGTTTACTAGTTGGCAACAATGTTACAAAAAAAGATAAAGTAAAGAAAAGAAGAGGTTAAAGTCTGTGCCTGGGAGATTGCTGTTTCCAGCAGCTCAGAATATTGAGATAGGAGGATCTCAAGTTCAAAGACAGCTTTAGCAACTTACTGAAGGCCAGAACAACTCAGCAAGACCCAATCTCAAAATCAAAAATAGAAAGGGCTGAGTGTGTGGCTCATTGGATAAGTACCTCTGGTTAAATTCCTAGTACCAAAATTTAAAATAAATAAATAAATAATTAATTTTTAAAAAAGCAATATGGAACAAACTTAGGTGTCTGTCTACAAATGAATGGATAAAGGAAAATGTGTTACATATACACAATGGAGTTTGCTCAGTAATAAAGAGGAATGAAATTACTTACTATGCAGGGAAATGGATTGGAAATCAGAGCATTATGCTAAATGAAATAAGCCAAACTCGGGAAATCAAGGATTGTATAATTTCTCTTATATGTGGAAGCTAGAGAGATAAAAAGCAAAAAGGTGTTACATGATAATATAAGGGAGACAGGCAGAATAGAGGAAGGGGTCGGGGATGGGAGGGCATATAATTTGTGTGATGTGCATACCCAAATATGCTACAATAAAACCTAATACTCTTGCAAAGATCTCAGCAATATATATGTTTGCTTTATAAAATTATAACTTTGCTGAATCCAAAATACACGTATTTTGGGGATCCATGGTCTAGAAAATGGGTTCAGGTTATGAGGTTTCATTACAGGAGTGATATCCTCTTAGAAGGATATCTGTCCTTGCCCCTCTCTCCTAATAATGACAGTCTAAAGATGAAGGAATTGAACCTTCCATTACAACTCTTGAAAATTAGAGGTTTCCTTTGACTGAAGCCTAACTAACTATATGATGAGATAGATTTTAACGTATTGCTTTTCAATGGAAAAGGGTCTTAAAAGACTTATATTTTAAGGATCAATTGTTCACACATCCTCACTAACATAATCAGTGTTATAAGCTGTTGTCATTATAACAGTGATTATAACAGAGGTTTATATTGGTCACATACACTTATGAAGAAAAAAATTATACATAAGATGTGTCTGGAAAACCCTACATTGCTTTCTATTTGTAACAATTAAAGAAAATACAGCTTACAGAAGAAACAGGAAGTATTATTTCACACATAAAAAAAGAATCTATGTGTCAGAATTCTATGTGATATATTGATTCTAATGTGCAAATTATTTTATGCATTAGAATTTAATTTTCCTTACTCTTTGTTTATAGGGATTAAGTACTGAAGGAGGATATGATAATCTCACTAATAATTCTGAGGAGGTTTTGGAACATTTGCGTTCTGAGAAAGAAATTCTTTTTATTTTTGCTTAAAGATTTTTCAGTAGAAGCAAACTTTTAGAAGAAAAACTAAATTGAACTGCAATTTAAGTAAAAGTCAAAACTACTCTTCCTACCCAAACTAAATTCCCTTACTTTTCTATTTGACTTGCTTTTAAAATCATATCTATCCAGAGGCTGGTCACAAGCCTTTTTCTTTATCCCCTTCATATCTTCCACCTTAGGTGCTTTATAAAAAATAAAGCTTTTGTAGCTAGATCTTTCTTCTTCTTCTTTTGGCTTTTGCTATAGTGGCTCTGAAAGTCTGGTTATCCTCTGTCTCAGACACTCTCAACCACATGAATCATTTTTCCTTCCTCCTCATGGGATATGTTAAATATGCCAATATCTTTTACTTTTAGCCACTCCAGTTTCCCTTTTATTTTCTTTTATCTTTACATCATTACACTTTCAGAGTTAAAACACACATGACACACACATACACACACAGGTGTGCACAAGCGTGCATACACACACACACACACACACACACCACACAATGCACACCAGTGGAAAAACATCCACAATTCTCAACAGAATCTTTGGAACAAAATATTTTTATAGTCCAGAATTTTAGTTTTTAATTTTCCCCTTGCCATGGAACAAAACACCGTTAACCGGTAACCACTCTGGAGGACTGACTTTGAGTTACTATTGTGTCCATGCATATTGGATTTATGTCCCATCTAATTTGTCACTACAACCTGTGAACACCAACTCCACTCCACATTGTTAGCTTAATCTTGTCTCTAGATTATTTCCAAGGAAAACTGCCATTCACCTACCGTAAAAATATATTTCTCCTTCTAAAATTATGTTTGTTCTTTAAAATCTCCAATAATCTTTCATGGATAATATAATAAATTGTAAACTCCTTAGCACCCCACTGTAATATTTTCATTGACTATTTGTTGTTGTTCTTGAATATAGTGACTATATCTCACTCTTTTTACTTAGAGTATGTATCTAAATGTGACTGGAATGTTATATATTTTCAAAGTTTCACATACTCAATTTATTTAAGTTACTATAAACTTAGGTTACAATTAAGTTTTATTATGTGGTTTGATTTATTGGACAAATTGCAGAAAATTCCTCCTATAAATTCTTCTACTTGTCAAACTGGGAACACTATACTATGTATAATAATATGTGTTGGTGTTAATTCATCAATGATAACAAATATTTTATACATTTTAAAGAGTAAACATTCCTCATTTATTCGGACACCTAATATATTGATTAAATACACAGTTGATAAGGTTAATTTCACCTCCGTTTGTAAAGAATGCAAAAATAATCTGTTCACCTGTTCTTTTTGTACTATATAGCTATTTACCTACAAATCTACTTCTCTGTTATCCATTGAATTTTGTCCTCCAATAAATATTTGTTGAAGTCCTAAACCCTATTATCTCAGAACATGAATGTAGCCTTATGGTGCAGTTTGGATATGAAATATCTTCTAAAAAGCTCATGTGTTAGAAACATAATATCCAATATAGCAGTGTTCAGCAAATAAATTATTAGATTATGAGAGTTGTAACCTCATTAGTGGGCTAATCCATTTAATGGATCAATAATTTGATAATTTGAACTAAGTGGGTGATAACTATACAGTAAGGTGTGACTGGAGGAAGTAGGTCTCTGGGTTTTTGCCCTTCAGAGGCATATTTTGTCCTTGACTATTCAAGGGTCTCTGCTTCCTGGGTGCCTTGAGTTGAGCAGCTTTTTGCTGTCATGCCCTTCCACCATTGTATTCTGCTTCACTTCATGTGCAGAGAAATTGTGTCTGCAGACCATGGGCCGAACCTCTGACACTGGGAGCCCCAATTAAACTTCTCCTTCTCTAAGTTGGTCACAGTGAAGAAAAATGCTAACATGTTTTGGGAATGATAGTCTACCAAGTTAGTTATACGTTTGGGTTTTATAGAACTTGTTTAACCCATTTTCATTCAACATATAGATATAGATGGATTTTCATTCTCATCCCTAAGCTCTTCCAATACTAGACTTCACTTTGCAGTTTGTGAGAGGCCTGAACTATCTGCTGATATTCTTCCCTACCTCAAGGAATTTTACTTTGGGGACTTACTTATTCTTTCTCACTACTGAGTTTTGATTGCATATCTGTTCTACAGTAATACACATTAGTCAAATTATTAGGCTCAAGGGTTGGAGGTCTCAGATCCTGTTCTCTCATGAATCTGAAATTTAAATTATTCCATCTGTCCATTCGTGATATGGTCTATATAATAAATTACTCAATAATATATTCCTGAAGGATGAGTGCCCACTCAAATGTCATTTAATAAGTATCTACATATTCATGAAAGTTAAGTATCCACATGGAGTGTACAAGTATACATTTCCATTGGCCGAAATATATTAGGTTCTGAAAAGCATACAATATGACATTAATTGAAATTATATATATATATATATATATGTATATATACACATATATATATATATATAATTGGATAATATTTGTAGTGGTAGCTATTTTAAAAATTTCATGCCATGTGGATGACATTCTCTCAAATCAAGTCATTCACTCTCCAATAAATTCTTAGACTACATTCACTTCACTTATTGTGACAACTCAGGGAAGATATTATAAATTAATGCTGACAGTATCGATTGAACAGACAATGTTGCTCTTGGAATATAAAAGTAGGTAGCATAAATCTACCTTGCTGAATAAATTTGCAATTGTTTGCTAAGATTATTTTTATGTCTCTCACTGGTAAGGTAGATGTTTGGCAATAGTGTAAAATGTCTTTCTTTCTCTTAGAGACCAGAAATACCACACCTAGATTAAAAATTATATCATTAAAAAGATTTAAAGGGTACCTTTTGAAGTAGAGAAGCTATGGGTACAAATATGATCTAATTAATTCCATGTGGTAATTAGGTAAATAAAAATATTGTTTGATAAAATTAAATACAGATTTCTCTTACTTTGGACATGCCCATTTGCTAAGAAATTGTAAGAGTGTTAAATGAAAATATAAAAATGGAATACATTAGTACATCTCTAAAATTATCACAACTTGATATCTCTAACATTTTTCCTTTATGCTAATCTATATTCTATTAATTATATACTAGCTTATCATCTGAACAATTTTTATTAAAATGGAATAATTATAAACATCAAAGGACAAATATTATAAAAACTCTGATATTCAAAGATATTTGATATATATTATTTGAACGTTTTTAATTCTTAATGTTGTCATTTTTTAAACCCCACTTAAGGCAATACCACACTGATAATATAAGTAAATAAGTAAAATAAAATGATATCATACAGCTGGGCACTGTGGTACATGCCTGTATTCACAGCAGTTTGGAAGGCTGAGGCAGGAGGATAGCAAGTTCAAAGCCAGCCTTAGCAACAACAAGGCACTAAGCAATTCAGTGAGACCCTGCCTCTAAATAAAATATTTTAAAAAGGGCTGGGGATTTGGCTCAGTGGTTGAGGGCCCCTGAGCTCAATCCCTGGTACCCCCTCAAAAATGATATGATACAAAATGAAATGGGGAGTTCCATATATTAAAGTTGTTTTCATACTAATGTTAACTATTTAGTATATAGACAATATCCCCTGTTTTTTGCTCTTTTTATAATCTGGCTTCTTTTCATATACAAACCACTTATCTACTTACCTTGCTACATTTATTATATTAGTATATAATCAAAACTTCCATATGTACATGGTTTATTAATCATTTAAATGAATCAATAATGAAGCTAGATTATTTTGAAAGATACAAAACATCATTTTAACAGTGTTGTCATGCTTTTTCTGTTATTTCATTATTTGGACAGATGATCACAGAATATGAAGCTGAAAACTTATGGAAAAAAAGTATAATATTCTTATATATCAGGAAGTTATGCAATAGTCTTTAAATGCATTTTATTGTGGTATTTGTCAATTTTTAATTATGACTTTTAATTACACTTCTTACTATAAAAGTGCTTAATTGGGCAGACCTGTATTATATTGATTTTATTAAAGTGGACCCCACAAGTTGCATAACTGTCAAGCTCTACAAATTTTGATAACTTTTTTTTAGACACTGTTCTACATGAACCTTGCAGAGGATTATGGCCTAGTCTTACATGGCATGGCTACAGCTAGAGTAAGAACTTTCACTTCACTTTTGCGTCTAATTTTGCATTCACTGTGTCTGCCCACAACTTCTTTGTTGAAATTTCCTTACAATTATATCATGCACAGGAAAGTTTTTTTTTTTTTTTCTTTTTTCTTTTTTTTTTTTTTTTTTTTTTTTTTTTTCATATAAGGATACTAAAGAGCTAGTGTGTTGCTTTACATATGACAGAGGTTTTGATCTTTGCTCCAAATCTTTGTTTATGGCAAGCAATCTATTCTTTATTAATTTCTAAATAAACCATTACTTCAAAGCATGTAAAATCTTCTGCATCCTGTCAAGAAGGTCAACATATTACTTTAAAATATATAATATCAAAAGATACATTTTTATCTATCTAGTGTATTTTCTACTTATTCATTTTAAACTTCTATGATAATTGAACTATGATAATTTTAAATTATAAATAATAATAGAGTATTTATCTTAGGGTATATTTGTTGTCAATATTGTAAAGATTTTAAGTATATTTTGAGGTTTTTTTTTTTTCCTACAGGCAAAATCTTGCATAAAATTTTCAATATTTGCTTGGTTTCTTAGCTGTCATTGAAACTATGTTACCATTTTCTGATACCTCAAAAGTTTATTGTTTGGAAAGTTTTTATTGTCATTTCTACTGTAGGCATCATAAATGTATATTTGACCACAATTAGTTTATGAAATTTAGCAATCTGCTTTATAAGAAACAGTCAATATTATCTAACCAGGTCTCCATATATCTGTTTAGAATACTAACAACTGAAGTCACTAAAACAAATGCAAGGATTCCTATGATTTTTCCACAAATCATTAGTATTTTATTTCTCAACATTTTATCTCAAAATATTGAATTTCACCTGAAAACTGACCCTGACTTCTGGGGGATATTTAGAGTATGATATCTATGGTGAGGTGTTTTCTTAAAGTGACTGGCGTTCAGTTCTGACCTGACATTCTAAATGTTAAGGCATGTGCATAGTTAGCTGGGAAAAGATAATCTCTTGTGAATTGACAAAAGTTTTGAAGGTTTCTTTCACTGTGACAATTTTTTTTTTCACTTTAAATAGTCTACAGGTTAGGTTAAACACTTCCATGAAAGTAGAGTCTATTACCTCAGAAAGTAGAGTCTATTACCTCAGACTATATTTTTAAGGTTTCAAGATTCTACCACAATCATCTTCACCTGAAATGTCTACAGCATACTTAATGGCTCAGTTTGAGCTAGATTTAGTATGTTTATATCAGAAGGGTTCTCCTTATCATTCTAATATGTACTGTCACGGTTTGGATATGAGGTGTCCCCAGAAAACTGGAATGATTGGGTTATGAGAGCCTTAACCCAACCTGTGTATTAATTCCCTGACAGGTATTAACTGAGTGGTAACTATAGGCTGGTAGGGTGTTGTGACTGTGGGAGGTGGCTTATTGGGGGGCGTGCCTTTGGAGTACATATTTAATGAGCTGAGCTTAGTCTCTCTCTGCTTCCTGATATGATTCCTGAACCGCTTCCCTCCACCACATTCTTCCACCATGATATTTTGCCTCACCTTGAGCCCCAAGGAATGGGACCCACTTTCTATTGACTTAAATGTCTGAAACCATGAGCCCCCAAATAAACTTTTCCTCTTTTTCCTGAATAAAACATGGACCCATGAAATGCTTCCTGAATCCTTGACTTTAAGTGCTAATTTGCTTACAGTGTTGTATGTTGTCATGACTTCAGCCCATTCTGCTTGTCAATGGAATCTAGAGATCCCTGTAGCAGTGCTTAGGAGAACTCAGAAGATATGATGGGCAAGTAAGGTGGCAGACAAAGGTAAAGCAAAATGTTGGAAATCTCTCCTGAATAGGTGAGGGTCTTGACTCTTGCCTGCCTCCAAATCATATTTTATTTATTCCTGCAGGCCCTTTCTTAAATCATCAAAAAGAAAATTCCCTCTCTTCTCCTGACTAGCTTAAACAGAAATGAAGAATCAACCTTCCAGAACTCCAAAGTTCTCCACCAGAGGTGATAGGCAGACAAAACCTACATCAAAAATTTTATCTTGGGCTGGGGTTATGGCTCAGCGGCAGAGCGCTCGCCTTGCACGTGCACGGCCCAGGTTCGATCCTCAGCACCACATAAACATAAATGCATTGCATTGTGTACAACTAAAGTAAATAAATAAATATTTTTTTAAAAAAAATTTATCTTATATTCTATGTCACATCATCCTTTACCTCCAATTTTTCCCTAGCATGCCTAAAACTATAGTTGAACTATATATTATTAAAATTTCATATATTATGGTTAGTATTACAGATTAAAAAATAATAAAAAACAAAATAGTGGTCAAAGCTCACCATTATTTTTTTGTTAACAAAGCAACACTTTGAAATCAGTGACAAAGTTTTACATACAAGAAGAGTATTGATGATATGGTTCTATCACATAATGTATACTTCAGAGGTTTCATAAGGTAATTCACAGAATTGCCCTTGCATGTATTCTACAAAAATAAAATTTAGATTATGATTCTCTGTGTTGCTATGGTTTATAGAAGAACAACCAGAAGGAGATGAACAACAGATAGATGATATGTAGAAAGATAGTTGATAGCTATATGATAGGTAGAAAAGCAGTTCATAGACAGATTTTGAGGAAGGGATTTGCTCACCAAATTATGCAGGCTAAGCCCCTAAATCTGCTGTCCATATGAAACATGGTGGTATAGTCCCAATCCAAACCAGAAGACCTGAGTACAAGATGAACCAAAGAAAAGCACCAATCTGTCTGAAAGTTCAATAACAGGGAGGGGCAAGGAATCCTGTAAGTCCATGTCTGATCCCAAAGTCCCATAAACCAGGAAAAGTTATGTTCAAGGAAGGAGACAATGAATGTTCCAGTTCCAGAAACAAAAAAGTGAACTGGCCCTTTTTTTGTTTTGTTTTGTTTCATGCTGTAAACTAACTGGATGATGCCAACCTGCATGGACAAGTGTGAGCTTATTCAATCTACTGATTAGAGTACTAATCTATTTTTTTCAAAATTCTTGCAAACACAGAGATAAAGTTTTACCTGCTACCTGAGCATTCTTTATCCCATTCAAATTGATAAATAATATTAACCTTCACATTATCTATGTGTTCTTCCTTTATTATTAGTCGTGGTCAATTAAATGTTTAAGTTCATGCTCCTTGATACTGATGTTAAGTCAATTTTTTTTTTTTGCGCCAAATACTTCTAAAAGTTCACATTTTAGTATTGGTTCCATGAGACAACTGGTTGTGGTTAGAAAATTGTCTCTCTGTGTATGTATATATACATACAAATGTGTATGTGTATATGTACGCATATACATAATGTATATTATATGTAATATATATAATTAGGTGATAATTTCTGTAGGATAAAAACATATCTCAAAAACAGAGGGAAAAGTAACTACTGATACAATAAACTGAGCTAAATTGTGATATATATTATATGAATATAAATTTATAAATATAAAAGTATCATAAATATATATAAATTATAGAGATGGGTAACAATATTCAAGTAAGCTAATAATTAAATTATCATTATAATTATGCTTTCTGGTGAATTTGTGAAAATGAAGTTTAAATAAATATATAAAATAAATCTGAATAGATGGTACCTATGATACTGGTAAGATGATACTTTTTGAATTTATGTTTGGTTTATAGTTGTTTATCAAGCTCTAGAAAACAAAGCTTATGAATACACCAGATCATTTATTCACATAAATTAAATGCTGTTCTATTTAATGTTCCTTTCTTAAATCTGGAAATCAAAGTCAGGATATTTTGCATGTGAAGCAAGTGCTCTACCATTAAGCTACATTCCCTGTCATTTCTATTTAGAAAACCTCTATTTCTGAAATCTATACAAGTTTTATATTCAATGGTATATTATTCAAGTTATTAGAATTCCAATATGCTGAAGATTCAAAAGAAACTATTTATTTTTAAAATGGTTTATTTCCAGTTAATATGTTCTGACAATCAATTAGGCATAAGAAACTTGATTCAGAAATAATTATTATTTCACATAAGATAAAGAAATGCCATGACTTTTGTTGTAGTCTCCAAGGAGAAGTAGATCAACAAAACTAAATTCTTCAAATCCAAGTGCACTAAAATCACTTATTTGAACTATTTCAATTATTTTTCCTAAGGCTTGTTACAACTCTATAAAGTGTTTGTTATACAGGATTAAATATAGCTTCTAATAAAAGTAATAATAACTACTTATTTCAAAGTCTAATGATACATTTTTTAACATGAGTGAAATTTGCATGGAATGATTCAAAAAAAGCAAGTTCTTGTGTAAGCTAAAGAATGGAGTTGAGTATTACTATGATCATATGCATGTCTTTTAGGTGTTTTTGCTGAGCTACATTGATATGAGTAAAAAGTGAAAATAATTAAAAATTATTACATTTAATATCATCAAATGCTCTATTCATTTGGTAGTAGTATATAATTTTAAACTTTCTAGTCCTTGCTTCTCTCATCTCTTGTACAGATTTTTTAAAACTGTTGAAGTTAGAATTTCAATATATTTTGGATACCTGCAAAAGAGTGTATTTTTTTGTGAATTTTCAGGATCAGTAAAATAGTATGTTTATTTTACATGAGCAGTGATAGTTGAACAAGAATGAGAACATACTTGTCAAGACTGAATTATACACTGTAAATTGTTAAGTAGTAAAATTAAGGCTAGATCTATTTTAGCACAATAAAAATAGTAATATTTTACTATGAAAATAAAGTTTGAAAAAGTGATATTTGGTGTCAGATTAACCAGTTTTAAATTCTCATTTCAAAATCAACTTTTTAAATGAACTTAGTTATTACTTAATCTTTTTGACTTCTTTTTTCTTCAATTCTGAAGTGGCTTGAGTTGAGCCTCTTAGAGGGCAGTTGTAAGAATTAGATGATATAAAAGCTATGAGTTCATAGTAAAGACTTCATAAATGACACAACTCAAATTCTGAAATGTATAGCACACATTTCTGTAATACAGAATTTGTTAATAACTTCTACAATTTCATCATAAACTCTCAATTGTATTTGTTTCCAAGCAATTAACTATTTAATTATTTTGATAATTAGAATCAGTGTTAGAGGTCATTGTTGCTCCAAAGGATCACTTCATCCTCTCAGAAACTTGGGGCATGTCATAGAAAGTTGCCTGAATAAATATCAGTTTGTCATTTTGTTGTTTTTATAGGTTAAAAAAGCCTATAGACTGCCATTGACATGACGCTATCAGTAGGTCATAGTCTTAGGTACTGCACCAATGAAATGATGACTAGGAAAGAGAAACTTGAGTTACATAGTAACATTCAGTTGTATCCATGCAGATATGTGTTCTGTGGTCCACTCATGATCACCTAACAAACCACTGTGTGCCTTTATTGCTCTGAGCAACTACTTGAAGCTCATCAAAATAATATTTTTACTACATTCATATTTCCCAATTTCAACATTTATCTCTTGAAGAATTTCCTGCCAAAAAAAAAAAAAATGTCTAAAACAAATTCTGTTGCTCTTATATTTGACCAGTTATCAAAATTGGTTATACAATATGAAAGCTAAATTCATTTTAGGTGTGAATGCTCAAAATACTCTGCACATTATTGTATTTGGGTCATGATCTCCATTTTAATAATGGAAGAAATGCATCAACTGATCAATAATTCAAAACAAAAAGACATGCAACATCTGAAAATGTGCCCATAAGAAAAACTCAAGACAATGATTTATAAAATACTATAAGTAAATAACTGAAAGTTCACTGGAGAAGAGGAAAGGGAACAGGGAGAGGGAAGAAGGAAGGGAAAGGGGAAGTACCGGGGACTGAATTAGATCAAATTATACTCCATGCTTTCATAATTATGTCAAAATAAATCCTATTGTTATGTATAACTAAAAAGAATCAATAAAAAAGAAAAACTGCAAAAAATTTAGTTATTAACTCCTTTGTGAAGTATAAATTGTTACCATTTATATGATTTTTTCCATGATTGTTAGAACAAATGGTAAAATATAGATTAATTGTATACTGATCTTCAGATTTAAATAATGATTACAATGGACTTTATTGTTAATATTTTTCAATATTATTGCAATTTTCATGTAAAAATTGCTGTTTAAATTTTGAACTTTTTAAATTTATACAATTCCCTAAAATTAAAAAAAAAAGATTTAAAGTTTATGCTTAATCAAATGTGTTTTTAAAATAATAAATAACTACATAATTGTATGCATTTATGTACATATATTTGGATATGCATGTATCTATATAGAGAATCCCAATATTTATGACAATTGTGTCCTATAAATTTGCTGCAAACACTGAACTTGTACATATGAAACCACTACTCCTATGGAAAATAATGGTTTGGGGTTTGTAACATTATGTCAGTCAGTCAATATATAACTTTATTTTTATGTGTGCTTCTGTTCAAAAACACCTTAATTAATATGAGTTGGTGGCACATTAATGTTGCACTCAAGTCAATAACACTATAACTAATGTCCTTATTAAGCTTACCTAGCACACATATTTCTTTTGTGAAGCATATCACAGCCCCCTTGTGCTTTGGAACATTAGACAACACTTAAGAACTATGGTTTTTTGGCTATTTCACAGTGAATTTACTCCCCAAATCATCAATTTAAAAAAGCAAAAAAAAAACTAAAACTAAAACAAACAAAAAGCATAGTGTTAATTCACTGATGGAAAAGACCCCTGTTTGTGGTTTGAGATTTGAAATAAGAACAAAGCATTACCTTAAGTGGGAAGTTCCACGTGTCTGTTGTGACTCAAAATTTTTACCACTGTAAGCATGTCTGCAGGTGAATGTCCTTTTCAATGCCCCAAACTTTGATCTCCTGGCTCCAAATAAATTTTGAAGAGTATAAATTTGCAAATATGAAATTGGAGAATAATAAGAATAGACTGTCACTTGCACACAGTGCATTGACTCTGATACATATGTTAATGTCAAGAATTTCGGTACCTTGACAGATTTTAACAAGCAATATTACAATACGTTTTAAAGAAATGAGGACAGTACACTTTAGAAATGCTATTTTTATTTTTAAATAAGTTTTAAGTTTTAATTTTTTTTTAGTTGTATATGAACACAATACCTTTATTTTATTTATTTATTTTTATGTGGTGTTGAAAATCAAACCCAGTGCCTCACACATGCAAGTAAAGTGCTCTACCACTGAGCCACAACCCCAGCCCCAGAAATGCTATTATTCTTTGCTACAACAAATGTAAGTGCAATAAAAATTTTTGGGGAAACAGAGATTATTCTAAGATCACTAAATCTCCAGATAGTAAGAAACCAAAAAAAAATTATTTTATTTTAAAATTTATTTTGTAATTGTAATGTTTTATTCTGAAAATTTATTAGAAAGGCTTTTAATACAAATAAATTTTCAGACTATTGGAACATTTTAAATAGTTGAGGAAATTTATTTTAAACAGCTGTATCATTTCCCCACAGAGGAAAGCTAATCATGTAGTCTAACAACAGAACTGAAATCTAGTCAGATGCAATTAAAAGGAGCGGAATCTTGAATATCAAGTATAAGGATGTTTTCCCAGACTATTTATTCTTTTTAGGAATAAAATGATATATAATTCAGAGCCTGATATAATTGCTAAGAAAATTAATAAGCATTGATTAGGATAGTTCAACCAATTTCCAGTGTCTCGCTTTGTCTTTTCATTAACACATTTAACTGAGTAGCGGAAAAAGATATTTCTAATAAACAACAGTTCAGTAATTTCAAAACACTTGCCTCATGAAAACATGTCTAATTTACAACTTAATAAGAAGTATTGTTAGAACGTTTCACGGCAAGAATGATAATTATCTTAAAGCATGTTACTCAAACACATGTGGAAATATGAGATAATTATTGATATGCTCCCATTTCAAATATGAAGATACTTTGTGAAAATAATTTAACTGATACTAATATTATTTTTGGAGTCAGAATATATAGATATACAAATAAGAATCTGTTGGTGGCCCTAAGTAATAACCAAGCAAACTAAATTTTAATATACTGAACAACAGATTAATATAGGTCAGGGGAAAAAATCAGTAATGTGCACTTGCTCTTAGTTTTAATGTCACTTTTAGAGGGATAATATTAATGTTATAGCATGTATATTTGATAATCAGATATTTGTAGATATTAGAAACAAAGGACTATAACTTAAAGGGAAATAATGAAAGATTTTTAGAACCCAATGCAATGATACTCAAACCTTATTACTCATTACATATTAGAATGAACTTTTAGATGTTAGATGTTAGAGTGAACTTTACTGCAATTCTAACTTTACCCTCAAGTGAAAGTGTCATAACTTTTTATTCAAATAGAATTACAAAATTCATAGCTGTTACTAGTTTAAAAAATTTATTATGAATTTTATATACAAAAAAAGAATGTTTGTCTTTCCACAACATATCTTTAATAATTTTTTGAAGTCACAAATGGTGTGAATATACTTTGCATACAACCAGAGATATGTAAAAATGTGTTCTATATGTGTAATATGAAATGTAATGCATTCTGCTATCATTTATAACAACTTAGAATAAAAAATAAATAATAAAAAGAAGAATCCATATACCAAGCTGTCAGATAACTGATTTCATGGGATGGTCACAGAAAAATCAACAAATTTCACAGTTTTAGATAAATTAATGAGAACAACTGCAAAAATACAAATAATGTCAAATGCCTTTCAGATGTTTCTAATGAACAAAATGGAAAAACTAAAAGTTTATCTAAGTGTACAACTTGACATTTCTTTTTTGTTTCCCAAGGTCATACAAAATTATAGCTCAGATTTCTGAATGTTAACTCTTTAGCGATAAACTAAATTCTTAAAATGCTACTTTTCTGTTAATAATAGATTATTCTTGAAGAGTTCGTATATTTATATTTCTAAAAATGGAACATGTGAGTTGCTTTCGATTTTTCAGTACCATTCAATTTAAACTTTCTTTTGCATTATGCCTGTAATTATATTCTTTAAAACACAGAAAAATAAACAAAAAAAACCCAAAAGCAATAAAAGCATTCCTTAATATTATGAAATTAGTACCCTGGCTTTATTAGTAACAGTGTGAACATATATACACATTTATTCAACTCAGGAATCAATAATCTAACAATACAATTGTATTAAATCCAGCAATAGAAATGAAAGAAATTACTGATGCATGCTATATGACATGGATAAAACTTGAAAACATGTTAAGTTAAAAAAGTAAATGGGCAAAACCTACTTATATTATGACATATATACATATATATATATATATATACATACAGAGTCACATATATGGATATATATATTCAATTTATGCTGGCAGAAAGTAGACTAATGTTCACATAAGGTAGGGAGACAAGGGTGTATGAGAGAGAAGAGAGAGCTAACTGTTGTTGGGTATGAGAATTGCTTGGGAGGGACATTGATGATAGATAATGTTCTAAATTTATTGGCAATGTTTACACAAGTCTGTGAAATGGACCAAAAAGCATTGAATTATCTACTTTGAATAAGTAATTTTTATATATGGGAATTATATCTCAATGAAGCTCCTTTCTAAGGAAAAATAGAACATAGATGTAGAATTATATACAGTCTTTCAATAATGGCAAAATAAAGTTTCTAATAAATAAAAGTAGAGAAGAATGAAATTGTAACCATCTGATTACTACTCAAGATAATAACCAGAATTAATAATATATAGATGTTATATTTTTACATTATTATCAAGTGTATTTCTTTATGATTTTTAATTTCAATATAATGGAAATTTCTTCTACTTTTATGATCATATTTTATTCTATTTTTATTATGTATTTATTCTGAGTTGTTATATATGACATAAGAATGTATTACATTTCACATTATACTTATAGAGCACGTTTTTACATATCTCTGGTAGTATACAAAGTATATTCACACCATTGGTGCCTTCATACATGCACTTAGGGTAATGATATCCATCTCATTCTACCATCCTTTTTTTTTTTTTTTTTTAACCTTTTGCTCCCTCCCTTCCCCTCCCTCCCCATTGGTCATTCTAGTGTTCCTCTAATCTCCTATGCTTCCCATCCCAACCCCATTGTGATTTGGCCTCCTTATATCAACTTATATCAGAGAAAACATTCGTCATTTAGATTTTTGGGATTGGCTAAATTAAACTCCTATCTCTTATGTTTGATTCTTTATCATGCACAGTGCACTAAGTAGTGCTCTCCAGAGATGAAATAGAACACATAGATATGTGTGTTTATTATTAAATATAAAAAATACATATGTATAATTATACATAGATATACATATGTACAATAGGAATTAGTATAATAATATGACTGCATGATCATGGAGGCCAAGAAATCCCACAGTTAATCATCTGCAAGTTGGAGAGACAAGAACCTCAGTGGTGTTATTTAATGCAAGTCTAAGAACTGAGGACAAGACAAGCAATGGAATGTTAAAGTTCCAAGCCCTGGTAAGAGTCCAAAGATTCAGAAACCAGAAGCTTGATGCCTGATGACAGAAGATGGATGTTTCAGCTCAGAGAGAGAGAGAGAGAGAGAGAGAGAGAGAGAGAGTTATTTTTGCCTTCCTCTACATTTTTGTTCTGTTCAGGCCATCAATGGATTGGCTGATTGACATATACAATGGTAAGGAAGACCTTCTTTACTCAGTTTGATTGACATACTAGTCTCTTTCAAAAATACTTCATAGGGTGGGGATAGAGCTCATTTGGTAGCGTGCTTTTCTTGCATGCACAAAGCCATGGGTTCAATCCCTACCACACACAAACATACACACACAAAAAAAGAAAACAAAAACAAAACAAACAAACAAAAAAAACTTCATAGATGTAGATAGATGTAGTCAGTAATAATGTTTTACCAGCTATCTAGGCCTCTTTTACCCTCACAAGTCAAATGGTCAAATGTAACAATCAGATGCAAACATACACACAGAGGACACTGGTATTACTTTGCTTTGTATAGGCTCCAAGAAATTGGTGCATCAGTAAGTGATAAATTGATGCATACAAACTTTATTTACTCTAATATATTGAGCAAACTAAGATGAAAATATTTCTGGAAACTTTTTCAAGGAATCTGATTGAACATTTAAACTATCTTATTAATTGGTTTCTGCATATCCAGGTTATAAAACCAGATTCAAAAATATTTTTTCTCCAGATTCCAGTCAACTACACTTAATTAAAGGGAATTAATCTCCTCTTGATCTTTCACAGAATTTTGAAGTCATCTGCACTACCAGGATATATTCATCTTTACAAATTTTGAGGCTAGATTTCTGTAACTTAGACACTGGAAAAATGCCTCAGTAAGTTTCTGCAGGCATTGAGTCACATAAAGGAAAACACTTACTTATCAACAGTCAGCTTATCATAACCCACTGAGCTTTACTCTCCTTATGGACTTTCAAGTTAGACCATGTTTGCAAAATTCTTTTCAACAATTACTCCCTGGTAGAAACAGAGCTTACTTCTAGCTTATTCAAGTAACTTCGCAGGAAAAGTACAAAGAACCAGTAAGATGATTTTTTCTAACCAGAAATAATGAAAATCACTAAAAATATGACACCATAAACAACATTTTATTTTTAGTGTAAAAGTGCTTCTAAGTTAAATTGATGATAGATTTAACATTCATTGCCTTTCATACTTGCATATTATGAAATTTGTCTCAAGATGACCTCTGTACTTTGGTTGTCTGTTATTTTTTTACCTAAAGTTAGGGCTGCTACCTCAAAAATCCACCAGCACCAAACTCATATTTAAACATATTCAATTATTTTAAATATAGATTCAATTTGCATATCTGTTAGTAATAGGTTAGGTGAACTCTGAGACTGTAGAAGATCCTTAGCCAACAACGCCTCATCACTTAGATATGTAAGTCCCATCTATAATCCTTCTCTTCTTTGGAAATTCCTTTTCATCTGGACTTTCTTGATGATGGTCCATGCCCTTGACACTGAAAAATCTCACTCTGAATATGAGGTTCCCCTACCCATGAAAACTTGTCAAAGTGCTATCCAAATAAAGTTCACTGTGTTTTACTGACACCTTGTGATCATTTGTTTCTTTATCAATATCAGCATCCCCAGAATTATTTCATGTGTCCTCAGAAAATAGAGCATGAAGATAGACCAAACGATATTTTTCAAATGCACAAATATCCATCATTAATCTGTTCAGATCTATGTAATTAATTTGGTTACATTGGACCTTAGTTTGTATGTTTGCTTATGTAAGGTCATCTGTTTCTGTACTTAATCTAATTCTAGTATTATTAACTAAAGTAATTTTGGTGCCAACTGCCTACTGTTTAAAATATCAATATATCTGGTATATTCCCTGACACTCAAAGAATATTCTTATTTTTCAAAGACACACATTCATTCTGCAGCTTATAGCAGAACCTTCAGGAAAATATTCAAGGGAATAAGAAATCTTCAAGAGAATAAAAAAGGAGGATGATACAACTAAATAGTATATGTATATTATATTACAACAACCAAAAAAGAAAAACTGGGTACTAATATAGCTAACTTTTACTGTACTGTGAACTTTCTGTCTCCATATATTGAGTAGCATTTGCTTTACATAACTAGGTGAACTGGTGTTCATAACATGAATATTTCAATTGTTATATACTCTACATATTTCTAAGAGAATTTGTATCTATATATTTTTCTTTCATGAATATATATAATTTATATAGGAGTACATACAATATATATAATTTTCTCTCGGGAATATGTATATGTTAATATGCATATATATATTCCTTATATATAATTTTATATAGTTTTTGCTGAGAAATCTACTATTACTCTTATATATTAAAATTTTTATGTAACTTGGTGAATTTCTCTTACAGCGCTCAAAATCCAGTCTTTATTCTGAATTCCTGGCATTTTAATTACAATATTGAATAGAGAAGTAATTTTCTGATCATGTCTATAAGCAATTCTAAATGCCTCTGGTACATGTGTGTCTGTCGTATTCCCAAGTTTAGAGAATTTTTTTCTATTATTTCACTGAGAATAAGTTTTCTATGTCATTATCCTGAATTTCCAGTCCTTCATGATATGAGAGTCTTAAATTTGGTATTTTAAAGTTGTTCCAGATTTCATGTTCATTCTGCTCATAGTTTTTATTTTTTTCTATATTACTGTCTAGAAGTTCTAGTTCATCCACCTTAACTTTAAACCTTGTTACATTTCTTCGGCTTGATTTAGTTTATTAGTGAGAACGTCCACTGCATCTCTTAGTTGTTATTTTAATTTCCAGGATTTTTGTTTGTTTCTTTCTTTTTCAGGATCTATCTTTTTACTGAAATATTTTCCTGTATGCTAAATTTTATTCCTTAGTTCCTTCCTTGGTTATTCTGTTAAGCCATTGGTCATCATATAAATCTAATTTTTTAATGTTATTTGGCATTTCTTCTACTTCAATATCTATAGATTCAGTGGTTGGGGAGTTAAGAAATTTTCAACTTGCTGTATTACCATGTCTCTCATGTTTCATGGGTCTCTACATTGAGATTAGTGCATACGGTGGCATCAATTACCACTTCCACTTACATAAGGGTCTTTTCAATGAGTTTCTTTTTCTTTATGACATGTTGTAGTTGGGGGATATATCTCAGCAATGAAGCACCCACTAAACACATTAAAAGTGCTATCTGATCCCTATCACTGCTCCTAGTGGAGAGAATAACCACCAGTGACAATGAGAATTTGAATGCAAATCTAATACTAATATATAATAAAGACCTAGTAAAAATATTCTTACAGGCGTGGTGATGTACAATTATAATTCCAGTGGTTTGAGAGTCTGAGGGAGGAGGATCACTATTTTCAGATCAGTTTCAGCAACGTAGCAAGAACTTGTCTCAAAATGAAAAAAACATAAAGACTCAGAATGTATCTCAGTGGTAAAATACTGCTGCCTGGGTTAAATCCTCAAAACAAAGTAACTAAATAAATAAAGTGAAAATATTCTTACAGCTACACTAACCAAAAACTAAAAAAAAAAAAAAAAAAAAAAAAAAAAAAAAAAAAAAGGAAAATAATAATATAAAATAGGATTAAAATTAGGCAATAAAAATGTGAAATTAGTTTTAAACTACATAGAACATAAAAGTGGAAAAATAAAATGATAAGAAAAGAAATAGGAGAAGGGAAGAGAGACCAAAGAGGAAGAGAAAGAAAGACAAATTGGCAGGTAAAGCAAAATAATTAAAAAAGGAGAAGAAAAGATAGACTATATCTAGTTTAATTAATTAAGAAAAATATATCAAATTGTCCAAAACTCTATGAACAATAGGGGAATCAAAATAAACCTACTCAAAAAACAACGTAAGCAAAATAAAAATTAGTGTAAAAATACTATAAATCCTTCTTTGTCCAGATATTTTAGATAGAGAGATTTCTTTAAAGACTTTCAGTTTTGGAATCCTTTAGGCATTGGAAGTATAGTAAATGTTCAAGTCTCTGGCAGTATGTCTTCTGAATGTCTCTAGGTATGAAGCCTGTGACTAAATCAAACAGCTTTTGTGAGACACCATGTAATTATTTTTCCCACATATAGATTAGCAGTCTTCTTCAAGAAAATGCAGATAATTCATGCCCGAAAGCCTATTTCACAGTCTTCACACTGCCCAGCTTTGGCATGGTCAAAGTAACCCTGAGATACTACACTGTGGGTCCAGTTACCTGGACCACCAATATCAAAAGTAAATTCTTGAACTGGGTTTGTGACTTAGTGGTGTGTTTGCCTAGAACAAGTGAGGCACCAGGTTTGATTCTCAGCACCACATAAAAAATAAAATAAAGGTCCATTGACAAAACAAAATTAAAAAAAAAAAAAGTTAATGCTCTTCAACTTTTTCTGCTTTTCAGACGAGCAGAATGACAGAATGCATGTCCCTAACCCTAGAGATATCAATTTATCTGCTACACAGCCTCTTTTTTTGGACCCATACTAAATCTGTGGTTGGATTCCTACTCTCCCTATAAAACAGGAAAAAAATAAAGTGGAAAGAACAGGGCCACTGCCACAGCATCGGTGGAGTCTCAATGCTTCTGTACATGGGAGGGTTGACTGAACCCACAAGAATCTGTTCTGGGGTGGTGGCTATGGACTCTAAGCCCTCCACTTAACCCAGCAACAGGGTCCCTGCCTCTAGACCCCTCCTGAGTCCACGTACCAGCTGAACTCCCTCTTAGTCACTAACTTCAGACTCACAACTCTATTTGTAAAGCCTCTCCACTTCTCTCTACCCAGTAGACTGGACAAGTAGCACAGTGTGCCTCCTGTCACCCAGAGATGGCAGATGGTTGTGTCACAATCTCTCTTCTAGACCCAGACTGAAGTGGAGTTAACTTTAAGTCTTGTACATTGAAAAGTTGCTAAAGTTCCTGATCTTCCTTGCAATATACCTAGAAAATGAAGCCCCCTGAAAATAGCTTCCCAACTAAGCACTCACTGAGCACCACCTCTCTCGCACTAAATCCAAATCTGCTTTCTGCTTGGACTACATTTTCACCTGATAGAGAATTCTCAGAAGTCCTGACATCACTGCTGTTCTCTTATTCATCCTGCTGAAGGGGAGCTTCCCTACCCCAAGGTGCTGGTACACACCTAGCATTTCTGTAGTCTCTTTGAAAAAATTCTTTTGTTCTTTTAAAAACCAGTATTTCTTGGATTCTCCTAGTAACTGCTTCTCTTATATTACACTGCTATTCTCTCTCATGGCCACATTACCTCATTATGAAACCATACACCTATTTATTTGATTCAATATCCGGGAGCAGCCAGTGCATGCTGATGCCTCCAGTCCACCATTTGCCTTCCTTCACAGCTACAGTTTTAAATGTAACTAAAGATGATGAAATCATGTTTTAGTTGACCCACAATGAAACCTAATTAACATTCACTTCTTCTGCAACAATTAGAATTTTATTGTGTTCATACAATTGTACAATTAAATAATGTTAAATATTGTGTATTAGATATTTCAATTTATCTAATTCATAAACTATTATTAGAATTTTGGAAGTCAAGCATAATCAGACTTCTTAATAAACAAAGGAAATACTAAGAAAAATATATGCTTCAATAATTCCCATATTAAGTCAGAGAAGGGCATTTGTATGTGTATTTATAGAGTTCTGTGCAGCAACAAACATATTTATATTAAAATTTGTATTAAGATTATTTTTTAAAAAATTGTATATTTAAATTGCAAAACATAGCCAGGCATGATGGTGCATACCTACAATTCCAGCAACTCAAGAGGCTGTGGCTGGAGTATTGCAAATTTGGGTCCAGCCTCCGCAACTTAGTGAGAATCTGGTGGTCTGGTGTCATGGCTCAGTGGTATAGTTCCCAAGTACCACAATTATACACACACACACACACACATACACACACATACACATGCATTTAAAATTAAATAAAGTGGTGCTAGGTCGGGGTACATAGTAGGATTAGAGGAACACCAGAATGGTCAAAGGGGAGAGAGGGGAAGGAAGGGAGCAAGGGGGGATGTAGGGGAAAAAAGAAAAGGTGGTTGAATAAGATAGGATCTCTTTATCCTAAATACATGATTGAAGACTTGAAATGTATGAATATACTTTGTATACAAACAGTGCTATGTAAAAAGATGCTTTATATGTGTACTATGAATTGTGATCCATACTACTATTATAAATACAAGTCAGAATAAAAAAAAAAAGGTCCATCGACAACTAAGAAAAAAAATAAAGACATAAAATTAAATTAAGATACATTAAAATGCAAAGTGTTAAGTTTCTAGAAATTCTGTAAATACTTGGCTTATCTAACACTTAGTTTTCATTATAAACAAATCAGAAAAAAGTTTATCTTGGGAAATTTTAATGAATTGGTTTAATTAAATTCTTCAAAAGTAAAAGCAAAAAACCAAATAACCAAAAATAAAAACTCCAAATGATACATGTGTATATTATTTTTTAACCTTACTACTGGCTAAAGTATGAACTGAAACAAAAACTTCATGGCCCAGATCCAAATGGGAAATTCAAAATATTTTCTTCTCACAAGTGTACCAGCAGATCATAAAAAAGAAAAGCTTAATTAATCACTTTTCTGTTGTATCTCCAAAGAGATATGATACCACCATATCAGCGACTCATGAGGCTGAGACAGGAGAATCATGAATTCAAAGCCACCTCAGCAACCATGAGGCACTAAGCAACTCAGTGAGACACTGTCTCTAACTAAAGTACAAAATAAGACTGGGGAAGTGCCTCAGTGGTCAAGTTCCCCTGAGTTAAATCCCTGGTACCTAAAAAAAAAAAAAAAAAAAAAAAAAAAAAAAAAAATGCTAATTCTCAAACTTTCTACTTACTATCAGAGGGGAAAAAATTATTTGCTATACATAAACAGACTGGAATCACACTCAGCCAGAAACAAGAAACCAGGAGTCAGTGAAGGTAAAAGTCTATTGGTGTCTGGAGTTCACTCAGAGGGCCAGGAAAAAAAAGAAAAAAGAAATAGATTGAGTAGACAGATGACAGAGGTAGACATACAGACATAGATAGGTGATAGATGAGAAAGAGGAGGACACTTGCTTAAAGAGCCTCTGGTGTAATTTTCAGTTAAGCAGTTTGCTTGACTTTGACAACTGTGTCCACTTGGATATAATCTCTAAAATGCCAAATAATCTCTAAACAGATAATCTCTAAAATGCCAAACTATCATTTTTTGAAATGTTAAAAACATTACTTTGTACCCACTAAATTGTCAAATTAATAATACTTGGCTACACTAATTATTAACAAAAGTGGTCTCATCTGAAGTTGAAAGACAGCTCCAGGCAAATACTCCTGTAGAAGTACTTGCACATAAGTTTATGGCGGCTCTCAAGCCAGTTTCTGGGCTTCCCCAGTCTTCTCTGATATTTATCATCAGCATATGAACCCTTACTGTGTAACTTCCTTACTTTACTTATTTTTTCAGGGTTCACACAAAAGACTTCATTTTGATCCTGCTGTCTTGAGTTACCAAAATGCCTGATCACATTTTGAGTTCCACTTAAAAGGATCATTTTCATTTTATTTTTTTAGTAAGTGGATCAAGGACCTAGTAATTAGGTCCTAATTACTAGGTCCTTGATCCACTTATTAAAGACCAGAGACCCTGTGCCTAATAAAAGAAAAAGTAGGCCCAAATCTTCATCATATCAGATTAGGTACTGACTTCGCAAAGGAAGCAATCATTAATGTGAAGAGAGAGCCCATAGAGTGGGAGGACATCTTTACTACATGCACATCAGATAGAGCACTATTTTCCAGGATATATAATAAACTCAAAAAACTTAACATGAAAAAAATAAATAACCCAATCAATAAATGGGCTAAGAAACTGAACAGACACTTCTCAGAAGATATATAATCGATCAACAAACATATCAACTTCCATAGTAATTACAGAAATGCAAATCTAACCTACTCTAAGATTTTATCTCACACCAGTCAGAATAGCAATTATCAAGAATACAAGCAATAGTAACTATTGGCAAGGATGTGGAGAAAAAGGCACACTCATATATTGCTGGTGGGACTATAAATCAGTGCAACTAATCTGGACCGCACTATGGAGATTACTTAGAAAACTTGGAATGGAAATGACATTTGACCCAGCTATACCACTCGTAGGTCTATACCCAAAGGACTTAAAATCAGCATACTATAGTGACACAGCCACATCAATGTTCATAGCAGCTCAATTCACAATAGCTAAACTGTGGAACCAACCTAGAAGCCCTTCAATAGATGAATGGTCAAAAAAACTGTGGTATACACAATGGAATATTACTCAGCATTAAAAAAGAATAAAACCGTGATATTTGCAGGTAAATGGATGGAGCTGAAGAATATCATGCTATGCAAAGTAAGCCATTCTCAAAAAAACCAAAGGCCAAATGTTCTCTCTGATAAGTTGATGCTGATCCATACTGAGGTTTGGAGGACAGAAGAACTTTGATTGAGTAAAGGGGAGAGAGTGGATGGGATGGGCATGGGGGAAGGAAATATGGTAGAACGAGATGGACATTATTACCCTAGGTATAATGTATGACTGCACATATGGTGCAACTCTACATCATGCACAACCAGAGAAATGAAAAGTTGTGCTCCATTTGAGTACAATGGATCAAAATTCATTCTACTGTCATGTGATGTTGGGGACTTAAGAACACATTGGCCTAAAGAATAGAAAAACTTAACTCTCTGGTTGCCTCCCACTCCCTGATACTAAACGTGGCCTATATCAGGAGGCGTTCCCTTGATGTAAGATGAGAACTGAAACCACCCCAAGGATAGGCCAATGGCTCCACCAATGGCGTCAGCCCATGCTCCTTATGTGTCCCTATGATCTTTCTGCTGATTGGCCCATGTCCTCCATAAGACTGTCCAAACTTCCTCGATAAACCGAGTTCATGCCTTGACCATTCTCCCTGACCCGTCAGTTTGTCTTCCGAAAGGAGGGCTGGGTGCGGGCAGTCAGTTGGCCTTTACCTTTCCCGAGTTCACCTCCACTGGGGCGTGTTCCCCCAGTCTTCTCAGCCGGCCTGAGGAGCCTATCCTGGGTTGGGGGGTAGCTAAAATCCCCAGCAACTCAAAAAAGACCCCAACAATGTATAACTAATCAGAAAAAACTTTTTTAATAAAAGTAAAAAGATTTTTCATATTACCTTTATTCTCTTTATTTATTTATTTGTATGTGGTGCTGAAGATCAAACCCAGGGCCTCACACATGCTACGCAAGCACTCTACCACTGAACTACAACCCCAGACCCATTTTTATGCTTTTTGTTTTTTTTTTTTTCTATTTGAAGTTATTGTATATATAACAGTAGCATGCATTACAATTCATAATACACATATAGAGCATCTTTTTACATAACACTGTTTGAATGCAAAGTATATTCATACTATTCATGTCTTCCATCATGTATTTAGAATAATGATATTATCTTATTCTGCCACCATCCTTTTCTTCCCCCCCTTTATACCCCCTGACTCCCTCCCTTACCCTCGCTCCCCTTTAACCATTCTAGTGTTCCTCTAATCTATGTTTCCCTACACAACCCCACTGTGAATCAGCCTCCTTATATCAGAGAAAACATTCGGCATTCGGATTTTTGAGATTGGCTAACTTCACTTAGCATTATATTCTCCAACTTCATACATTTACCTGCAAATGCCATTATTTTATTTTCTTTTATTGCTGAGTAATATTCCATTGTGTATATGTACCACATTTTCTTTATCCACTCATCTACTGAGGGGCATCTAGGTTGGTTCCACAACCTAGCTATTGTGAATTTTGCTGCCATAAACATTGATGTGGCTGTGTCACTGTAATATGCTGCTTTTAAGTCCTTTGGGAATAGACCCAGGAGGGGATGGCTGGGTCATAAGGTGGTTCCATACCCAGTTTTCCAAGGAATTTCCAAACTGCTTTTCATAATGGCTGCACCATTTTGCAGTCCCACCAGCAATGTATGAGTGTGCCTTTTTCCCCACATCCTCTCCAACACATATTGTTGTTTGTGTCCTTAATAGCTGCCATTCTGACTGAAGTGAAATGAAATCTTAGAGAGTAGTTTTGATTTTCATTTTTCTAATTGCCAGCAATGTTGAACATTTTTTCATGTATTTGTTGATTGATTGTGTATCTTCTTATGAGAAGTGTCTTTTCAGTTCCTTGGCCCATTTATAGATTGGGTTATTTGGTTTTTTTGATATTAAGATTTTTGAGTTCTTTCTTTTTAATTTTATTTTTATAATTTTTAATATGTACAATTCATATTGCATGTATATAGCATCTTTTTACATACAACTGTTTGTATACAAAGTATATTTGTACAATTCAGATCTTCAATCATGCATTTAGGAAAATGATATCCGTCTCATTCAACCACCTTTTTTTTTCTTTTCTCCCCCTCCGTCCCCCCTTGCTCCCTCCCTTACCCTCCCTTCCATCTGACCATTCTAGTGTTCCTCTAATCCTCCTATGTACCCCCATCCAACAATACTATGAACTAGCCTCGTTATATCAGAGGAAACATTTGGTACTTGGATTTTTGAGACTGACTAACTTCACTTAGCATTATGTCTTCCAACTTCATCCATTTGCCTGCAAATGCCATTATTTTATTTTCTTTTATTGCTGAGTAAAATTCCATTGTGCGCATATACCACATTTTCTTAATCCACTCATTTACTGAGGGACATCTAGGTTGGTTCCACAACCTAGCTATTGTGAATTGCACAGCTACAAACATTGAGATAGCTGTGTCACTGTAATATGCTGTTTTTAAGTCCTTTGGGAATAGACCCAGAAGTAGGATGGCTGGGTCATAGGGTGGTTCCATTCCCAGTTTTCCAAAAAATCTCCATACTGCTTTCCATAACGGTTGCACCATTTTGCAGTCCCACCAGCAATGTATGAGTGTGCCTTTTTCCCCACATCCTCTCCAACATTTATTGTTGCTTGTGTTCTTGATAGCTGCCATTATGACTGGAGTGAAATGAAATCTTAGAGCAGTTTTGATTTACATTTCTCTAATTGCCAGCGATGTTGAACATTTTTTCATGTATTTGTTGATTAATCGTGTATCTTCTTCTGAGAGGTGTCTTCTCGATTCCTTAAACATTTATTGATTGGGTTATTTGTTTTTTTGGTGTAAAGTTTTTTGAGTTCTTTATATATTCTAGAAATTAGTGCTCTATCTGATGTGCATGTATTAAATATTTGTTCCCAATTAGTTGGCTCTCTATTCACCTCACTGATTGTTTCTTTTGCTGAAAAGAAGCTTTTTAGTTTAAATCTATCCCATTCATTAATTCTTGGTAGTAATTCTTGCGCTACAGGATTCTTATTAAGGAACTTGGGACCTAATCTGACATGTTGTTAATTGGAGCTTACTTTTTCTTCTATTAGGTGTATTGTCTCTGGTCTAATTCCTAGGTCCTTGATACACTTTGAATTGAGTTTTGTGCATGGTGAGAGATAAGGGTTTAATTTCACTTTTTTGCATATGGATTTCCAGTTTTCCCAGCACCATTTATTGAAGAGGCTATCCTTTCTCCACTGTACATTTTTGGCACCTTTGTCTAATAAGAGATAGTCTCTGTGTCCTCAATTCTGTACCATTGGTCCACCAGTCTGTTTTGGTGACAATACCATGCTGTTTTTGTTACTATTGCTCTATAGTATAATTTAAAGTCCAGTATGGTGATGCCCCCTGCTTCACTTTTCTTGCTCAGGATTACTTTGGCTATTCTGGGTCTCTTATTTTTCCAGATGAATTTCATAACTGCTATTTCTATTTCTTTGAAGAATGACATTGGGATTTTGATTGGAATTGCATTAAATATGTATAATGCTTTTGGAAGTATGCACATTTTGACAATATTAATTCTACTTATCCAAGAGCAAGGTAGGTCTTTCCATTTTCTGAGTTCTTCTACGATTTCTTTCTTTAGTGCTCTATAGTTTTCATTATAGAGGTCTTTCACCTCATTCATTAGGTTGATTCCCAGTTTTTTTTTTTTTTTTTTTTTTTTTTTTTTTGATGCTATTGTAAATGGGGTAGTTTTCATCATTTCCCTTTCAGAGTCTTTGTCGCTGATGTACAAAAATGCATTTGTCTTATGTGTATTGATTTTGTATCCTGCAAATTTGCCAAATTCATTTACTAGTTGTAAAAATTTTCTGGTAGAGTTTTTTGGGTCTTCTAGGTAGATTGTCATGTCATCAGCAAATAGTGCTAATTTGAGCTCTTCTTTTCCTATCTGGATCCCTTTAATTTCTTTCATCTGTCTAATTGCTCTGGCCAGAGTTTCCAGTACTATGTTAAATAGGAGTGGTGAAAGGGGGCATCCCTGTCTTGTTCCAGTTTTTAGAGGAAATGCTTTCAATTTTTCTCCATTTAAGATAATGTTAGCTTGGCGCCTTGAATAAATAGCTTTTATAATGTTGAGATATGCTCCTGATATTCCTAGTTTTTCCAGTGTTTTGAACATAAAGGGGTGTTGTATTTTGTCAAATGCTTTTTCTGCATCTATTGAGATGATCATATGATTTTTATCTTTTTAAGTCTTTTGATGTGATGTATTATGTTTATTGATTTCTGAATGTTGAACCAGCCTTGCATCCCTGGGATAAACCCCACATGATTGTGGTGCACACTCTTTTTGATATGTTTTTGTATCCAATTTGCCAGGATTTTGTTGAGGATTTTTGCATCTATGTTCATTAAAGATATGGGCCTGAAGTTTTCTTTTTTGATGTGTCTTTGCCTGGCTTTGGAATTAATGTGATATTGGCCTCATAGAAAGAGTCTGGGAGAGCTCCCTCTTTTTCTATTTCTTGAAATAATTTGAGGAGCATCAGTATTAGTTCTTTTTGAAGGTCTTGTAGAACTCGGCTGTAAACACATCAGGACCTGGACTTTTTCTTGTTGGTAGTTTTTTGATAGTGTCTTCTATTTCTTCGCTTGTAATCTACCTGTTTAAGTTGTGCATAGCCTCCATTTCCAGTTTAGTCAAATCATACAACTCTAGAAATCTGTCAATGTTTTCAATATTTTCTGTTTTATTAGAATACAAGTTTTCAAAGTAATTTCTAATTATCTTCTGTATATCTGAGGTGTTTGTTGTGATATTCCCTTTTTCATCACGAATGTTAGTAATTTGAGTTTTTTCTCTTCTTTTTTTGTTAACATCGCTATGGGACTGTCAATTTTGTTTATTTTTTCAAAGAACCAACTTTTAGTTTTGTCAATTCTTTGGTTTCCTTAGTCTCAATTTCATTAATTTCTGCTCTGATTTTAATTATTTCCTGTCTTCTACTGCTCTTGGTGTTGGTCTCTTCTTATTTTTCTAGTGTTTTGAGGTGTGATGTTAAGTCATTTATTTGTTGCTTTTTTTTCCTCTTAAGGAATGAACTCAATGCAATGAATTTTCCTCTTACTACTGCCTTCATAGTGTCCCAGAGATTTCTATATGATGTATCTTTGTTCTCATTTACCTCTAGGAATTTTTTAATCTCCTCTTTGATGTCTTCTTCAACCCCTTGTTCATTCAGTAGCATGTTGTTTAGCTTCCAGTTGTTGGAGTAGTTTTTCTTAATCCTTGTTTTGTTGTTGATATCCAATTTCATCCCTTTATGGTCTGATAGAATGCAGGGTAGTATCTCTATTTTTTTATATTTGCTGAGAGTTTCCTTATGACATAATATATGGTCTATTTTGGAGAAGGAGCCATGTCCTGCTGAGAAAAAAGTGTATTCATTTACTGAGGGATGAAATATTCTATATATGTCCATTAGGTCTAAATTATTAATTGTTTTAAGGAGGCTTAAATTTTCTTTGTTTAGCTTTTGTTTGGATGATCTATCCATTGGTGAGAGAAGTGTGTTGAAGTCCCCTAGAATAACTGTGTTGTGGTTTATTTTACTCTTGAACTTGAGAAGCGTTTGTTTGATGAATGTAGGTGCCCCATTATTTGGGGCATATAGATTTATGATTGTTATATCTTGTTGATGAATGGTTCTCTTAAGTAGTAAGAAATATCCATCTTTGTCCCTCTTGATTAGTTTTGTTTTGAAGTCTACTTTATTTTATATGAGAATGGAAACCCCTGCTTGTTTCTGCAGGCCATGTGAGTTCCCTGCCTTTCACTTTCAGTCTGTTGATGTCTTTTTCTATGAGGTGTGTTTCTTGGAGACAGCAAATTGTTGGGTTGTTTCTTTTAATACATTCTGATAATCTGTGTCTTTTGATTGGTGAGTTTAGGCTATTAACATTCAGGGTTATTATTGAGATGTGATTTTTATTCTCACCCATTTTTATTTGTATTATGGTCTTTAGCTTGATTTTGTTTCTCTTCTGGTTGGTATTTCCCTTAGTTTAATATCTCCCTTTGTTGATATTCATTGTTATCTTTCTCTTCTTCTTCATGAATAATGTTGCCCAGGATGTTCAGAAGTGCTGGCGTTCGAGTTGTGAAATCTTTTAACTTTTGCTTGTCGTGGAAGGTTTTTATTTCATCTACGAATCTAAAGCTCAATTTTGCTGGATATAAGATTCTTGGTTGACATCTCTTTTCTTTCAGAGCTTGAAATATGCTATTCCAGGATCTTCTTGCTTTTAAGGTCTGGGTTGAAAAATCTGAACATAGTCTGATTGGTTTCCCCCTATATGTAATCTGCTTCCTTTCTCTTGTGGCTTTTAGTATTCTCTCCTTGCTCAGTATATTAGGCATTTTCATTATAATGTGTCTTGGTGTGGGTCTGTTGTGATTTCGTTTGTTTGGTGTTCAGTAAGCCTCTTGAACTTGGTTTTCCCATTCATTCCTCAAGTTTGGAAAATTTTCTATAATTATTTCGTTAAATAAATTACTCATTCCTTTGACTTGAAACTCTGCCCCTTCCTCTATGCCAATCATTCTTAAGTTTGGTCTTTTTATGTTGTCCCATAATTCTTGGATGTTATGGTCTCGATTTCTAACGAGTTTTGCTGTATAGTCTAAATTCTTCTCTAGGATGTATATTTTGTCTTCATTGTCTGAGGTTCTTTCTTCCAAGTGGTCTACTCTGTTGGAGATGCTTTCAATTGAACTTTTATTTTGGTTTATTTCTTCTTTCATTTCTGGAATTTCTGTTTGGTTTCTCTTTAGAGCCTCTAATTCCCTATCGAAGTAATCTTTTACTTCCTGTATTTGTTTTTGGAGTTCTTTGTCAAAATGATCTTTTGCCACCTGTACTTGCTCCCTCATCTCTTTTTTGAGTTCATTCTTAAGTTCCATAAACATTTGGAATATGTACTTTCTAAATTCCATCTCTAGCATTTGACGAACTGTGCTTGCCATGGAATCTACTGATGAGGTATCTTGATTTGTTTGTGTCACTTTCTTCCCTTGTTTTTTCATGTTGCTTGTGTGTCTTTTCTTCCTGCACTGTGGGACCTTGACTATTTTGATTTTACCTTAACGCCTTATGTTTTTCCTGTAGTACAATGCTATCAGATCCCCTTATAATTCCTTTACACTTTAAAATCTAACCCTTTCTATTCAGAAAATCCAAGTTTGATCATAATGTACAGATTTGGTTAACCCAGATATTGTTTCCAATTTACTCTGTACGTTTCTGATGGGGTTTTATAGCTTCAATTATTGGACACAGAGGTGTTATGTTTAGGAAGAAGGAAGTGTCTTGAATTGTTCTTTCTTGGAAAGTATGAAAAGAGAGTTCTATGGAAGTGGTTTAGTGGAAGTGTTTTAGTATCAGTAGAGGAGAGAGGAAAGAGAATGGAGTAGACAATTAGGTGGAAAGACCAATTTTTATATAAACCTAACCTAACCAATTTATATATAAACCAGCTGTTGAGAGAAGAAATAAAGTAAGATGAAAAAGAAAAAAAAATGATCACAGATTAGGAACTGGTGTAAGAGAGAGGAGAGAGAGAGTCAAGAAAATAGAGAGTGAACTATATATAACACCGCTTTGCTATCCAGTTCAATTGTGCCCGTTCTAGAACTCCCAAGTTCTGAATATAACTTGTTTTTGCCTCTGTTTAGTATGCACTGGCAAGGTGTAAATAGGAAAGATGAAGGAAGAAGACAAGATGCAAAAGTGAGAAGGAAGAAAAGAAGGAAAGAAAAGAGGAGCAGAAGCAAACAAACAAACACCTGTCAATCAATGCAAAAAAAAAAAAAAGCAAAACAAAACAAAGCCAAAAAAAGAAAGAAAGAAAAAAAAAAAAACAGAAAACCAACAAAATAAGCAAACCAACAACAACAAAAAAAAGTCAAACCCCAAGTCTCAAACAAAACGGGCCCTGGGAAGCCCCCCTCTTTTTTCCTTTCCAGTTTAAGCCAACCGCATCCGATCGCGTCTAGACAGCGATCCTGCCAGTGGCATCAAGGCTGCACCTTTGGCCAGTGGCAGAATGGCCCAGCGGAAGAGCAGCTCATGGATGTTGTGTGTCAGCAGAAGTATGGCACCGGGAAAGAGACCCTCCAGAAGGCACCCTTTCCCCACGCCCACCCACAGTTGTAGCTTCTTGGGGCCACTGTGCTGGCCTCAGACACGCCCTCCCCTGCTGGTTACCGGAGCCTCACCCAGGTGTGCATTGTTTTCAGAGCATTGGCGGCTCCCTGGATGTCTGCAGCTGTCCTTCCTTTCTGTCTTTTCACCTTTGTCTGGGTCAGCCACTGTACTCCTCAAAGATGGAGGTGCTCTCCTCCTGCTCAACAGCAGCTCCGCAGACCCTTGTGTCACTCCAGAGCGTGCGGGATTGGCTTGGCAAGCTGTGCAAAAGAGCTCTAGGAGAAAGCTGTGCGAAAGAGCTCTAGACACCACCCGCGCCTCTAGGCTTCTTTCTATCCCTCCTCGCGGATGGGTCTCAAAACTACTGTGTGGATCATCCCCTTGCTGAGATGATATCGGGCAGCTGCGCCTGCAGTGCAGTCAGAGCTGCTTCAGACTGGACCGCTCTGATTCTGTCCCTGCTCGTCGGGGTCCAGAGAAATTTGTATTTCACGGTCTAGAGGTGCACGAATATCTCCGCTCCCTTTCAGTTGCAAGAGAATTGCTAGTAACGTGCTCAAACTTCCCACTAAGAGTCTTTTAGTAGCTGTGTATAGAGAGCACCTCCCTCCTGTCGGCCATCTTCCCAGGATCTCTTGAGTTCTTTATATATTCTAGAGATTAGTGCTCTCTCTGATGTGCATGTGGTAAAGATTTTTCCCAATTAGTTGGTTCACTTCACCTTACTGATTGTTTCTTTTGCTGAGAAAAAGCTTTTTAGTTTGAATGTATCCCATTTATTGATTCTTGATATTAATTCTTGTGCTACAGGAATCTTATTAAGGAACTTGGGGACTAATCTGACAGGTTGGAGATTAGAGCTTATCAGACATTTTATTTTTCCACCCTGATACTAGTCCATTTGTCTTTGGCTATACTTTCTTTTTGTATTTTCAAGACAGATTAGGTGGCCCTCGTCATCCCCAAATCAGCCTTTTATCATCCTAATGTTAAGGTCATCTGAGGGTGCTTAGGGCCTTGTAAAGATACTTTTGTCTCCTTCAGTTTTTCCTTCTACAATTTGTACCTTCTGCTGGGACACATCAGGCTGTCATAACTACATGGCTTACTTCGAAAGCTTTGGGGACATTTCCCTCCCCAGTAACATTTTTTGATGAATGCACACTGATTGGCTCCTAGTCACTAAAATCCTTGCAATCTCCACGATCAGGCTGAGTAACTTGCCAAAGTTACAGGGTTCTTTTAGCAAGGTACTTTCATCCTTTGTGTTGTGGTTGACATTGGAGGGTAAAGGCCAAATATTTGCCTTTAGTGTTAGCTTCCAAGTAGCAGTTGTTGAACATCTGGAAGACCTACTCCATCAGGCCTGGAGTCCATTGTTAAGTGAAGTCTGACCTGGCATGATAGTTTCTAAAAAATACCAGGCCAGAATATTGTGCTAGGAGCTGTACTTTGCAGAATTTTGGGGGTGGGGATGGGCTACAGTTATAAAGTTTTTTTTAAAAAGGCAATGAAAAAATAATAAGAACAAAACAAATCCAGTTTCTACAGTAGTTTTAGTCCAAGGAACATAATAAAAATTGCAGAAGAGATAAAGTAGGTAAGTATAAAGCAAAAGATTTGTAATTTTGCAATTTTGGTATAAGATTTATCCAAAATGTCTCACAAAAAAATGTTTTAACTTAGACATGCTGGTTAAGAAAAATAATAGGACCTTAAGCATATAGAACTCAAAAAAGAATCAACAACAACAACAACAACACAAAAAAAAATAAAAGCAAAAGGAAATAAATATCAATGAGAGCAATAACAAGTACAGAAATTAGGAGAAATTCCTGCCAAAAATGAAGTCTACCCAAAGTTACTTTTACAGATTCTGTGGGGAGAATTTACTTTGGTGACTTTTAATTAAATATGCTCTATGTTGTTTGGCTTCATTTTGTGAGAGGTTTGTTTTGTGGCTGGAGTGAGAGTCAGTGAAATTAATTTCTAATAAAATGTTGGTTTCAGTCATCAAATTAATATTTAACTCATCATTATCACATAATCAAACTAAGAGACAACATAACATGTAAGACAAAAACATTAAAGCAGAGTGAGCAACCATATCAGATAAGATTCAAACCACTATCCCACCCATAAATTTGGGCAAGAACTGGCTAATCAAAGAAACTCTAGCCATAGAAGATGAAAAAATAATTTCTTCAGCTGGAAAGTCTACTATAGGCCTTTCCCCATAGATGCCAAAGAGGGGATGCCCTTCTAACCTATTTCTTTTATCAGGTAGGGGTAAGATGAAGAGACTCAGGATCCAAGAACTGGCTGCCCAGAGTGCAAGGGAGAAAATAAGAGGAAAGAATGTTCTTAGAAGACTCTACCAAGGGTAAGATTCCAGTGTATGAGTCAGAAGAGTGTACAAGGTAGAGAGACATGAAGAAAGGATGTGTACATAAATTAAACTTCTCAAGAGTACTGAAATTAAGATCATAGCCAGTAGATAAAGCTGAACAGGGGCTGGGGTTGTGGCTCAGTGGTAGAGCACTCACCTAGCACTTGTGCGGCCCGGGTTCGATCCTCAGCACCACGTAAACATAAATGCATTCCGTTGTGTACGACTAAAGCAAATAAATAAATAAATATTAAAAAAAAAAAGAAGAAGAAGCTGAACAGGGTCTATTCAGAGCATGAGGGAAGGAAGATACTTCATGGAAGGGACAAATATAGAGCCAGGAGGCTAGAGAGGAGATTAAATGGAAAGGATGATTCAGCAATACAGGAACCAGTTGCAAAGAACAGAGGAAATCTTATATTAGACAAAGGCACCAAAAATGTACGGTGGAGAAAGGATAGCCTCTTCAACAAATGGTGCTGGGAAAACTGGAAATCCATATGCAACAAAATAAAATTAAACCCTTATCTCTCACCATGCACAAAACTCAATTCAAAGTGGTTCAAGGACCTAGTAATTAGACCAGAGACAATACACCTAATAGAAGAAAAAGTAAGCTCCAATTTCCAACATGTCAGATTAGGCCCCAAGTTTCTTAATAAGACTCCTGTAGCACAAGAATTAGTATCAAAAATTAATAAATGGGACAGATTCAAACTAAAAAAGCTTCTTCTCAGCAAAGGAAACAATAAGTGAGGTTAATAGAGAACCAACAAATTGGGAACAAATTTTTAACACATGCACATCAGATACAGCACTAATCTCTAGAATATATAAAGAACTCAAAAATCTTAACACCAAAAAAACAAATAACCCAATCAATAAATGGGCTAAGGAATTGAAAAGACACTTCTCAGAAGAAGATACACAATTAATCAACAAATACATGAAAAAAAAAATGCTCAACATCGCTGGCAATTAGAGAAATGCAAATCAAAACTACTCTAAGATTTCATTTCACTCCAGTCAGAATGGCAGCTATCAAGAACACAAGCAACAATAAATGTTGGATAGGATGTGGAGAAAAAGGCACACTCATACATTTCTGGTGGGATTGCAAAATGGTGCAGTCATTATGGAAAGTAGTATGATATTCCTTGGAAAGCTGGAAATGGAACCACCTTATGACACAGCCATCCTACTCCTGGGTCTATTCCCAAAGGAAAAGCAGCATATTACAGTGACACAGCCACTTCAATGTTTATAGCAGCAAAATTCACAATAGCTAGGTTGTGGAACCAACCTAGATGCCCCTCAGTAGATGAGTGGATAAAGAAAATGTGGTATATACACAATGTAATTTTACTCAGCAATAAAAGAGAATAAAATAATGGCATTCACAGGTAAATGGATGAAGTTGGAGAATATAATGCTATGTGAAGTTTGTCAATCTCAAAAATCCAAATGCCAAATGTTTTCTGATATAAGGAGGATGGTTCACAGTGGTGTTAGGTTGGGGTACATAGGAGAATTAGAGGAACACTAGAAAGGTCAAAGAGGAGGGAGGGTAAGGGAGGGAGCAACAGGGTATGGAGGGGGGAAAAAAGAAGGTAGTAGAATAAGATGGATATCATTATCCTAAATGCATGATTGAAGACTTGAATAGTAGGAATACACTTTGTATACAAACAATGTTGTGTAAAAAGATGCTCTATATGTGTATTATGAATTGTAATACATGCTACTGTTATAAATACAACTTTGAATAAAAAGAAAGAAAGAAAGAAAAGAGACACAGAGCAGAGACTGGCTGATCAGTTAGGTTACAATAAAATCTCCCTTGAGCTCTGGAGGCAGAGTGTTGGAACAGAATCAAAGTAAACATTGAGGTTAAAATAGGATATGTAGATGAACATGATAATAGAACATATATATTACCAGGCCCAGATCTCAATGTCATCAAAAGTTCCAGATGTTTTATTGAGTGATTGATTGGGTACTAGGTCCCCATCAGGATCTTTAGGTCTGAAGCAAAAAATGTCTTTCATCCTTTCAGGAGTGAGGCCCTGTTTTAGTCAGTTGTTTTGTGGCTGTGACCAAAAGACTGACAAGAACTCTATAAAGGAGGAAAAGTTTCTTGAGGGCTCATGGTTTCAGAGGTTCACTCCATAGACAGCCAACTTCATAGCTCTTGGCAGAAGATGTGGCAGAATATCATGGTAGTAGAAGGGCATGGAGGAGGAAAACATTCAGAACATGGCACAAAAGCAAGCAGGCCAGGAGGGAGAGCTCTGCTCATCAGAGGCTAAATACAAACACCAAAGGCACATCCCAGTGTCCCACCTCCTCCAGCCACATTCTACCTGCCTACAACTGGCTTATCCATATTACTGGATTAATGCTCTGATTAGATTAAGGCTCTCATAATTGAACCATTTCACTTCTAAACTTTGTTTCATTGTCTTACACATGAGCTTTTGCAGGTCCATTCAGGGCACATCGTTTTTTGCTCCTTTATGTTTTTTTCTGGTCCTTGTTATGACATTGCCAACTGTGATGGTGTAATTGGATGGGTCATTTAGCATGCTGATGGGATTATTACGAAGCTAGAAGTTGTCTGATGGTTACTATGAAAGTCATCTTAGATCCCATTCATTGGGTTTTTCAACCGAAGAGGGATTTCTGGTCTTTGGGCACCCTCATTCTCAAAGATAAAGCATATTAAGGTTGGGTTGGGGTTCAACTTTGTCAAGAAGGCAATAAAAGATTAAGGTAGATAGAAATTCAGCTAATTCATGTAGGCTACAAACCCAACAGGGTAGACATTAAATCCTTAATATGCATGTTTGGCATTTGGAGGACATGGTAGTGGTATGTGAACTCTAAAAGGATTGGATAGCCTACCACTCTGGCCTTGTTGCTTGCTGCCTCATGGTCACTTTCTCAGGCTGGCTTTGGATGCTGCCCATATCTTTCCTGGACAAGTGCTTTATACTGCTAACATCCTGTATCTTCCTTTGGTCCCTATTGCATCCTTGGCTTCACTCTCATAACTTCACTATTATTGCCACATAGGGAGCTGCTTTTAGGGACGCTGACTACACAAAATACTGCCTAACATTCCAGTATTTCTTTTGAAATATTAATGGAGGCCTCTATTGTCATTGAACTGTTAAATTCTACATGCCTGCCAGCCCACTATCACATGGCTATCACATGGCTGATGTAAATTCTATTGCCAGCATGCTCTCTGAGTACTTTGCATCTCAACATGGGAAAATAAATACTGGAATAATTTCACAGATAGTCCTGGAAGGTCAGGACACCATGGAGAGCTCTTCTCAAAATACTCTGTCCTGGAACGTCTTTGAAACAAAGTGCATGTCCACATCTCCAAGCATGTGATGAGTGGGTTAGCTTTGAAGTTTCCTGAGATCACCTTCATACATCTTTTATGTTGTCTTGGTACATAGAATTTTTTTTTTTTTTTTTTTAATCAGCACCAAGTACTTCTGCAAAAATACCATCCTTGGATACATGTAAAAATAAACTCCTTTTCTGTACAAATGGCAAATTTTTCAAACATTTACACCCTGTTACTCCTGATTTTCAACGTAAATTTGACTAGAAGAAATCAGTAATGCACATGCTCCAGCCTAATGTTGTACTGCCATGAGGTCTCTTCCACCAAGTAACATAGTCTCTCTACTTTTAGAGGTCAACTTTCCACAGAGTAGGAGGTTACGGGCAAGTGCAGCCAAATATGTTGGCTTTGTTTCAATTTTAATAGGATCCTTATCTCCATCTGAAGCATTGTCTGCATTGTCCTTCCTATCTGTATCCCATTAAGATTCTGTTCTTCTGAGCCCCAACCCAAATCTCCTGTTGGGCTCTACCTATATTTTATTTTAGTAGTAATTTTTAGTAAGTAAATTCTATCTTATTCCTCCAAACACATCCTGTAAAACAATTCCAAGTGATTCTCCACACAATGAGGTAGAATCATTGTAACAGCTCTACTTCTTAGTACCAATTTTCTGTGTTTGTCAGAGTTTCATCACTAAAAGAAATATGTGAGATAATTCATTTAAAAAGAGAAAAGGTTTATTTGTGCTCATTGTTTTGGTAGTTTCAGTTCATGATGAGTTGATTTTATTCTTTTGGAACCAGAGGTGAATCATTGCATCATGGCAGGAGGATTTGAGAGAGCAAAAACTGCTCTCCTTAATGCCATGAAGCAAAAGAAAGTGAGGAAGGGATCAACTCTTCCTAATCTCCTTCCAAGCCATGTCCCAATGACATCAAAACCTCCCACTAGGCCCTACCTCTTCTCAACAGTGCCTACAGAGGCCAAAACTTTAACACAAGCACCCTTAGGGTACATTTAAACTATAGCAGCCATAGATAAACGCTAGAAAGTGGTATTTTTATTCCTGAGTAATAGAACACTTAAATTATAGCAGTCATAGATAAACACTAGAAAGTGGTATTTTTATTCCTGAGTAATAGAATCTAGCTTAAATAAAGAATCACTTTAAGTAAAGGGAGAATTTTATCTTCATATTTATTGGAGTAATTGAATACACTATTAGACATTTCTGTTATAGTTTATGAACAGAAAAAATCCCTGACTTGTGTGCAAAACTCTACTATATTTCCATCATTATCTTCTAAATTATCTTGAAAATAGCAGGGCATTTTGAGAGGTCTTATTGGTGTCTTTTATTTTAATATCTTTATGAACTATAAAAGTAAAACTCTTTTAGTTTCAGAGGTATTACAGGTTGTTTAATAATGTTATTTGATTTCCAATTCAATCAGGAGTCTTCAGCAATAGGTAAGTTTGAATATAATTTTGAATGCAATAAGTTTGTGTAATTTTTTTTTTTTTTTTTTTTTTTTTTTTTTTGTAACAAGGATTGACCCCAAGGGTGCTTAACCACGGAGTCACAGACCCATTCTTTTTTTGTTGTTTGTTTTGTTTTGTTTTGTTTTGAGACAGGGTTTTGCTAAATTGAAGAGCCTCACTAAATTGCCAAAGATGACTTGAACTCATCATGATCCTCCTGCCTCAACCTATCAAACCATTGGGATTACAGGTGTGTACTGCACCCAGTAGTTGGTGTTAACACATCTAAAGAAAAAAAAATCTGCTTACAAATTAATTTGTCTTTAGAAAGTATTGTTTAAATTTATATTTATTAAGATTAATTATATTTAAATTCTATTTGGTATTGAGAAACTGGACTAAATTCATAAAAGAATAAAAGCATAGTATAAATTTAGAAAATGCTTAGTAACAATAATGTTCTATAAAACAGACACACTTTACAATGGTTCAAGTTAAATTTTAACTCTATAACTTTACAAAAATGATGTACAATCAGTAGAAGCCATTCTTGGAATTTTGACACTTGTTCTCTTCCTGGGCTTCAACAATCCATTACAATACTTTGCAGTGCTCCCTATGTATATGCTAACATAAATATTCTGAGCACATTACGGGCTAGACTGAGCTATGATGTACAATGGGTTAGAAGTACTAAAAAAAATTTCAAATATTGATTGTTTCAATTTAATGACATATTTATTAGGACATTACTGCATCATAACTTAAGAAGCCTCTGAATACAAACAATGTATATTTGTTTTATACAATGTACATACAGGTAAAATAATACATATAGGATGAACTTTTATTAATTTTTAAATTTGTTCTAATTAGTTATACATGACAGTAGAATGCATTTATGTACTATGATATATCATACATAGATGAGATATAATTTCTCATTTTTCACAGTGTACATGTTGCAGAATCATATTGGTCATGTGGTCACATATATACAACGAACTATTAAAACTATGATTTAAAGTTGAATTTTAAGTTAGTCAAATTATATTGTTTAAAAGTAAATCAAGACCAACCGTATTATGGAGTAATCATTCCCAAATTTAAGTTCTTACTCTCTAATGCTCTTATGAGATTCACACACATAAACACATTAGACATGCTTAGATTTTACAGCTCACACCTAGTTTCTCTCTTCTTCAACAGAACAGCATAAGGATATTTTGAGCTAACTTTTTAACATGTCTAGTACTTTTTCCCTTTAGGAGTAGAGGGATGTGAATAAGCCTGCAGGTTCCAAGGGTTCTATTTCAATAAGTTCATATATGAAGATCCTACTACCATCTCATAGCTCCCTACATTAAGGTAGAAAAGTCAATGGCAGTTCCTCATTCACTGAGATTATCCTTCTCAAAGGATTTTGTAATTATCTTAAGAAATATAACTTATATTCAACATGGCAAGGATAGCAAACCATTAATTTCAACCCATGCCTCTGGACAAAAAAAGCCTCTTTATTGCTGGAGGTACAGTTACAAACATACCCAGCAAACTAAGAGCATTGTTCTGATCCAGGCAGCAGATGTCTGCACTCCTTTGAATGCATGTGGATTGAGATTAGAATGCCTGTAATTTCTTACATCAACACTGTTTTTCATAGCAAAAGATCCTGTGAGTTTTTTTTATTTTTTTATTTTTTATTTTATTTTTTTCTCAGCCCAGGAGAACAGCAGGAGTTTGCAATAACCTTGAGGAGTGATGATTTTTTTTCTTCTTTCTTTATTTAATTTCATTGGAAAACAAATTATGGAACCACAGTTAGAAGGCCAAAGACCAAGTGTGAAGAAATTTTAAAGCCAGCTCAATATTGAGGTCTATGTTAATTAGAATAATTAAACAAAAGCATATATATCAAATCCTTATCTTTCTGCTTTTTTCCAAGTTAATAAATAATTATATAGCAAAACATCTTCAGACTCACTCATTAGAGGGATGCAATAGTCCGAAGGCCTACAAAAAGTTATATTACTGACTCTGCCCCCATCACCTGGTCACAGATACTTCCCATTCGTATTCCAATCACTGGCTATAGAGGGAGTTATTGAAATGTCTTCCATATGTTTGTGAATTTCCATAACTTATACTTTGTTCCACCACTGTCTCTTATCTCTATTAAGTGATTAAATGCTATATCACAGTGACATTTTATCCTGATATTAACATTGGTATGGTCATAATAAGTAAGAAAATTGATCAAAATAAATTATTTTCTTAATAACAAAAGGACATTAACTCATGTGGTGGACTGACTGTCAGTGATCAAACAAACATCCCTAATTAAATCAGATCAAGCCAGTGTGAATTGGATGAAATTATGAATCACTATTAACCCAGTGGAATTGGTATGTTTTATTGCAGTTGTGGAAGTTTTAGGTGGAGTTTTTTTCTTGTTGTTTGTTTGTTTGTTTTTAAGCATCTTTGGAAATAGCCACCTTTATGAGGAAAAGTTATAAAAAGATCATTTTGTATTTTGAAATTAATTTATTTTAATGGTATTTTAATTGAAACTAATGATACCTCAATTAATGCTAATGTCCATTTTTTCATTTGCAGGTAGCATTAAAAACTTCTAGAATGTTGCTATGGCATTATTATCTGGACTGGAATGGAGAAAATTTACTTAAAAATTCAGTCAGTGTATTGAGAAGCTGCATGATTTAATTGGATTTCAAAATGTATCTTTGTATTATTTATATAAGAAAAACTGGGCAAGTGATGGGAAATTTATGGAGCATTTCATAAAATATAAGAGTAGGGGGGCAGGATGTAAATCAGTTGGTAGAGTGCTTGTGTCACATACAGAAGGCCCTGGGTTCAATCCCAAGCACCAAAAAAAAAAAAAAAAAAAAAAAAAAAGAAGAAGAAGAAAAAGAAGATTAAGTGTATACTTCCATCTACCAATTATGAAGTGGGAAATTTGATAAGAAAAGAGTTAAGTTGTCATTATTTAAAGGTGATAAGATCTTTTGTACATGAAACTAAATTATTTCAAATGCATAGAAATCATTAGAAGCATAAATGCACAATAATTTGAGAAAGAAAATTATAATATTCTACAAAGTAACCTTAAGCAGATTAAAGGATAAGAAATTTTAATACCATAAATATTCTAATTATCTCATTATTGGCCCAAGTTTAATAAAACAAGTTTGATGAAATTTTAATCAAAATCTCAGTAGAAGTTTACTTTTTGATTCTAAATATTATATAAAGCAAAAATGTACTGAGACTTTTTGTACCTCTGGTCATAAAAAACTGGCAGTTGTGGCTTGTCATTCCAACAATGGGATTTACATAAAAGGATAAAAATTAAAACAATGTTGGATTGTAGGGAAAGTTCTACTTCTGCTTTACCTAAAGGGAGCTCATGGAAAGATTTTAAGTTCTCTGGAACTTTACCTTATTATGTGTTAAATGTTATATAGGTCAATGTAGGATTTTTGTGTCTAACATAGATCATGAAAATATTATTGGCATGAAAATGAATTGTATATTGATGCATATCAGATACATTTTATATATAATATACAAGTAACATAATATATGCATGTACTTCACAAAGATAGAAACTTTAATGTTGAAAACAAACTTTTAAATATCTAAGTAGGAAATTTGTTTAATAACAGGGTAGGGAAGTATTATTTTAAACCACTAATTCAACTGAGAATATATGGAAATTTAATTATGTTTAAGTGGAGACTATTTTCATAAAAAGACACCCTGTGGAAATTAAAAAAAAGGTACACATAGAGAATATATTTCAATTTTTAAAACTAAGAACATTATTACTAAGAGAAGAACTCTTTTAAATTTTTAAAACAACCAGAAGCAGTAGAAATGTAAAGAGAACATGGGCAAAGAATATTATTAAAAATTTCAACTAAGAAGTTTATATGAGCAATACATATTTGAAGAGATGCATATATTGTAATGGTTTCTTATTGAAGGCATTTGAAAAGTGACTCAAAATAAGAGCCAGGGTGTAACTCATTGGTTGAGGCCAGAATATTAGCCACCTTAAGCCCATCTATACTCACAGGCCTCATCTTGCCATGCAACATAGCATATTAACATATTATGGGGATTAGAATATGGAAAAATTGAACTGGCCATTTTTATGCCTATCACAGCATCCAATAATATATACTGTAGAAGGAGTGTGTCTATACTCTTTCTTATTCACTATTGCTAGACTGTCTTTAAGATAAAGAATTTAGTTTATTAGAATGGTGAGAATTGTAGTAATAAACAACCTTATTATCTTGGTAGCCTCAAAAACTATTTCTTGTTCAACAAAAATAACCACTGTAGTAGTGATAAAAGCATTTGTAAAGATATAGACTTAGAAAACTGTGACACATTAATTATGCTCAAAATTTTGTATCTAAAATAAATGACTGCATATGTGCTAAGGGAGATGTGTAACAGCTCTTGGGAGCAAAAACCTGGAACCAAACACCCATCAAACTGTAGAATATTCATACAATAAATATTGTTATCTCAGCCAAATGGTACTTCTTAGCCACTAACCAATAAAAAGTCACAAGCAATTTTTTGGAAAAGTCAATTATTTTTCTAATACTATGTCAAATTCAATCTTACAGTGGAGGAAAATATCTAATCATTCCCATCAAAGGAAATGCATATTTAAAAAAGGAATATTTTCAAAGTAAATAATTCACCATAGTATGTTTTAAGACAAAATCCAGTTATCATTTCACTTGGGAGCTTTTTAGTTACCATCTCCATGTAGCTTGTGTTTTCATGTTGCCACCTCCCTACATCTTTTATTATACTCACATCCCTGCATGATGTATTCTTTTATAGATATATTTCTGAAAGTTTATTTAGGCAGATAACATCTAAAGAAATCAAAATTAGTATTATTTTTTATATTAGTTCCAGTTTCTAGACTATAGACCTTTTTATTATATATATATATATATATATATTTTTTTTTTTTTTTCTATAAAGGTTTAGGTAGCAAATATCTGGGCTATAACAGCCACATCTAGTCTGTGTCGCTGCTCCTCAGTTCTTATATTCAGCATGAAAGTAAATATAGAAAATATACAAAAAGATGGCTGTGTGTATAATGAAATAAAATTATTAGTAAAACCAAGCTCAAATGTGGATTTGGCTCAAAGCTATCATTTCCCAATCACCTCTCCTGGGAAAATGGCCTCTCACTTGTAGACAAAGAAATATACTGTTGGTTCAGATAACTGAAAGGTAAATAATTATAGCATAAATGAATATACATTAATTCATTCTGACATTGTTTAAATTTTTTAACAAATGTGTGAGCAGAAAAGCAAATTACAGTGAAAATCAGAGTTCTATCAGCTAAATTTTATAAATTCACATCTTAGTTTAAGTTAATGTGGATGTGATTTGACTCACATATATATTAATATATAATGTAATTAATCTTCTTGAAACTATTTGATATATATATGTTTATTTATCATGTATCATTATATAAGGCATTTGAGATCAAATTGTATTGAAAGCAAACTGTGCTCTATACTAAGTTTATATGAATAATGATATTCTAAAGTGGATCATCATAATTTTCACTTTTTAATTTTTAATATTCTGCATATGCTTTTATTTATATTATATTGTTTTTTATATTTAATTGTTAATTTTGATTATTTTTGCCTGTATTGAATTTAATATTTAGTGAATTAATGTATCCTATGATAATTCCCTAATATTCTCTAAAATATCCCAGCAAACCCAATAAAAAGTAATTCATAATTAGAAGTAGCCAATAAAATAATGAATTATATTCTTAAATAGCCTCAAAAGAGGGATAAAGATATTTTCATTACAGCATTAATAGACTTTTGTCAGGTTATTTATGAGAACTACTAGGGAATGGTTTTGCATTTTTGTTTATATCTGTGATTTAAGAGTATACAGCATATAATAAATTGATTGACATATATTATACAAAATGGAGCACTCTGATATTTTTATTCTTTTTTAATGTTGGCAATTTTATTTCACTTTTTAAAATCCAGAAAAAATCTATTGAAGTCATTATGTTATTAGAAAGTTAAATGCAATGCAGTGTTTGAATTCCCTGTTAGAGCACACAGTGACATCAAATTAGTAGTTGCAAAGACTTTTCTGTATGTTCTCTGTTGTATAATTTATTTACTTGTCATGCATTTATATTTTTAAAATAATTAAGTATTAAGACTTTGGAAAATTGAACAGTTGTCTTATTCAAAAAATCCCGGAGTAATAAGAAGATGGTACACTCTATTCTATTAAAAAAAAAAAAAAAAATTATTACCCCACTGAATTCATTACATTGATGTCAATTATTTATCATGTAATTATTTTTATAAAGCTTTGTCAATTTTCTAGGTTGTCAGGCTAGTCCTATTTGGTTATTAAATGATATACTACTGATACTACCCTGCTCAGATTTATTAAAATATTGAATTTTATAAACATCTATTTACGTGTTTCACATGCGTTTATGAATAAAAGAAAATCCATTCTTGTGAATTGATAGCATGTATTGATTCATTTAGATTTATTTGAATTAATTTAGTTTCATCTTTTATGGAAGAAGCAGTTTAACAATTTTATGACTTTATTCCCAAATCACACACATTTCTGGTCAATTCCCACAGAAATAAATTAATTTTCTTTTTTCTTTCTTTTTTTTGGGGAGGATGAGAGCAGTAGGCAGTTAAAAATTGGTCTGTAGCTAGAAAGAATTACAATCATGGCTTAAGTGTTTTCTTTTCTTTTTTTTTTTTTTTTTATTGTTTCTGCATGACTTAGCACAGCACCTGAAATATGTTTGCCATGTTATCAAAATTTATTGGTTAAAACGATGACCAAAGCATTGTGACAAAGTCTGTGTATAAAACAAGAGATTGTGTTGTATCCAAAATTATCTTAATTCAATCAGATTCCTTGTACTCTACAAAATTGCAATTGTTAAACGAATAGATACTTTCATGAACACATGAAACCAACATAGGAGTAGTAGCATTGATTTGTCGGAGGAGTTCAAGAATCACAATTTTTATTTTTATGAAAATCATTCTTAATTGAACATATAATATTTTCAAGTGTGAAAAAATTAAATGTTTACAATAATAAGATATAAGTATCTATGTATTAGAATGGCCCAAATCTAACATACGGACCATGTGAAACTTCTAGTGAAACTGTGGACCAACAGGAATTTTCATTAATTGGTGGGAAGGCAGAAGGTTACAATCTTTTTGGAAGAAGTTTGGCAGTGTCTCCCAAAATTGAACATAGCCTTTTATAACATGAAACATCAATCCCAATCCTAGTTAGCTTCTTAAATGAGTTATAAACTAGTCCACATGTAAACATGCACATAAAGATTTGGAGTAGGTTCACTCATAATTCCCCAAATTAGGAAGAACCATGATGTTTTTCAACAGATGAACAAAACTATGGTGTATCTACAGAATGGAATAATAAACTTCACTAAAAATAAATGAGCTATTAAGCACAAAAAGACATGGGGGAACTTTGATTGCATATTGTTAAGTGAAAAAAGTCAGTTTGAAAAGCCTACATCTTCTGATTCCAACCATACAACATCTTGAAAAAGGCAGAAGTAGGGACAAACACTAGCTTCCAGGAGTTGTGGGGACAGAGGTGGGATGAAGTAGTGAAGCACTAGGCATTGTTAGGGCAGTTTAAATATTCTATATGATACTCTAATAGTAGACAGAAGACATTTGGCATTAGACAAAACAGAGAGTACTATACAGTTAAATGTAATTATGGGACTTCAGCTAATAATGTATCATCTTTGTTCATTAATTGTCACTATTATACCACATTAATGCAACGTGTTAATAATAGGACCAACTGAGGGCAGGGAGAATGGGGGTATTAAAGAAGGAATTCTGTACTTTCTGCTTGATTTTCCCAGAAACCTAAATCTGTTTATAAAAATAAAGATGACTAACTTTTAAAAACAGAAATTAGAAGTTTAAATACATGGTTTATCATCTTTTCATTGAAAAGGGAAGTGATAAATCTTTATATCTAACCATTATGACTTCTGTGATAGCTTAGAAAAATTATCACATATTTATTTTATTTTCTTCAAGGCAATTTATGTTACCAAAAATAAAAATTTAAAATTTCCAGGAGGGACTTTTCTGATGAATTGGCTACGTACCAGCACTTAATGGCCTCCTGCAACTCCACCCTACGCTCTGTGAAGTTGTGTGGTTACCTCCATCTCTGGTCCTGAATTCTGCCTTGTGGCTTGCTTGGACCAAAGGAACGGAACAATTAAATGACAAGCAGAGATGTCAAAAGGGACTCCCTTATTTATGTCATGGCAAAGATATCAAGACTTGGCTCTGCTGAAGTATGAGAGAAAACATGAAACTGGCAAAATGTAGTCTCAGATATCAAGCTAAGTTAGTAAGAGGAAATTGACTTGGAGTTATCTCTACACTTTGAGTTATTATATATTGAAAAATAACTTATTAGGTAAACAAATTTAAAGTTACTTTTGTATGTAGTTGTGTAACAAACAGCCAGGTTTTAGTCAGTCATCAACAGCCAAGCCTCACAGGCAGCCAACTGATCAGATCACACACAAAGAAGGTAGGCACCTCACCACACCATGTCTACACAAGCAGATATCCTGCTGCATTCAACTAGATGATGTCTCTACTTGCCTTCCACTTGAGACTATAAAGATTCACTCACTTCTCATGTTGCCAGGGGAGCTCTCCGAATATCTTTTGGTTTTTAGTGTTGCCCCATTTAAAAAAAAAAAAAAAAAGGATGCAACCACTTTGAAAAGCAGTGTAGAGATTCCTTAGAAAACTTGGAATGGAACCACCATTTGATCCAACTATCTTACTCCTCGGTCTATACCCAAAGGACTTAAAATCAGCATATTACAGTGATGCAGCAACTTCAATGTTTACAGCAGTTCAATTCACAATAGCTAAACTATGGAACCAAACTAGATGCCCTTCAATAGATGAATGGATAAAGAAACTGTGGTATATATACACAATGAAATATTACTCAGTCTTAAAAAAGAAAGAAATTATAACATTTACAAGTAAATGGATGGAGATGGAGAATATTATGCTAAACAAAGTAAGTCAATCCCCAAAAAACCAAAGGCTGAATGTTCTGATAAGTGGATACTGATCCATAATTGGGGGGTGGGTCACAACAAGGGAAAAATGGAGAAACTTGGGGTTGGGCAGAAAAGAGGGAGGAGGGAGGAGAGAATAGGAGGAAGTTTGTTGAACGAGATGGACATTATTACCCTAGGTATGAGTATGATTGCACAAATTGTGTGATCTATATCATGTACAACTAGAGAAATGAAAAATTGTGTTCCATTTGTGTAAAAAAAAAATTAAAAATAATCATACTTTTGGTAAAAAATCTCTATTAAATTTAATTCACATAAGATTTTCTCTCAACACATCTAAGTGGACTGTATTCTACACACTCAGTCCTCAGCAAACTCTCTGCTGACCATAGACATGTGAGCAATAGCAGCATGGATTCGCTGGGCCTTGCTCAAATTAATAGACATTACCCAGCCAATGCACAGATTTAAGAGCAAAAGCAAGTGTTATTTTCGTAAACCCATGAGCTTTGGTGTAGTTTGTTATTCAGCTTTATTGTGTCAGAAAATCCATTTATTTTCTGTTGAAAAAATAATTGCTTGTACATTTTCACTAGAACTGAATCACAGATTAAGACCCAATAAATGTTCTAACATCTTCCAAAACTGAGACTGGATATATGAAACGATTGTTAGATCAACTATATATTTCAGTTCCAAGGGGTATACAGTATTTAAATACCTGCCATAAATTAATGGATTCTTTAGAGGAACTCAAATTAATCCCACATAAAAAACAGAGACAAGAGAACAATAATGCATTAATTGTCCCTGGAGCAGGAAAAAGAAGCAAATATTTATCACAAATGTTTATCAAACAAACTTTACAAAAAAATAACAAATAGAAAATTTAAAATACATTACTACATTATATATGATATGAATAATAGTGTATCATCACTTCATTTTTTGTGAAAAACTGTACATTTTGGGTAACAAGTTGTAGCAAGTTATCTCAGAGCATGGTCTGCTGAAACGTGTTGTTATTTATGCTCCCATGTTACTTTTATAAAGCTCTCTCCCCGCCATCATCATATGTTTTTAAATTTATTTTATTAGCTCTTTTTAGTTATACATAACATTAGTATTCATTTCGACATAATACTCTTCAGTTCTATTTACCAGAAAATGCCATAATTTTATTTTTCTTTATGGCTGTGTAATACTCCATTGTGTATATATGCCGGGGTCCGAGTTATGAATAGAGCCAGGTTCTGAGTTGCTTCCCTTTCTGGGCCCTAAAGGGAATTCCTCTTGCCTGCAAGAAGGATTGCAACTCACCCGGTGGGGTGAGCTTAAGAACAGAAATCGCTAGATGCCTTACCTCTGTCGGTTTGAACAGAAAACACGCCACACCTAGAAAGTCTTGTATATAGCACGGGATGTCCGAAAAAACTCGCTTTATTGAACAAGCATTGACTTAAATAGGCCTAGAACTAACCAATCAGCAAGCAAGCAAGGCGGTTCAGCCTCTCACGCTACTTCATAGCCACACCCCTTGGTTTAGCCCCGGTCCTTTAAGGTGTGGTAAGCAGTCAAAACCTTGCCCCTTGGCAGACATAGTCCCAACAATTCCCCTTTTTTTTTGTTTATTTAAAAAATGGGTCTCTCCATTTATTTTTAAATGGGATGTCCCATCTTGTAGGGTGTCCGACTCATAGAGTGTGTGCCCGTCTAGGTTGACTTCTCCTCTCGGGGAAAAATCTTACCTGTTATTGGCTATCACTCTAGCACTTTAGGTGGACGTGCCTAGGGCCAGCAGGTGGCCAAGGGGAGCACACGGGACATGACAGTCACCTTTGGGAAGGCTTGACTGGATGGCATACCTCTGCATCCTGTTAAGGACCGTGGCCAAGCCTATAGGGCTATAGCTCAGCGTGACAGTAGATCACCCAGCTGTATCTGGCCAGTTCTATAGGGCTAAAGGTGCACACAAAGACAATGACAATTAGGGATTTCACCAAAAAGAGAAAGTCTACCCATTTAGCAAGGATTTCACCAAAAAGAGAAAGTCTACCCATTTAGCAAGGATTTCACCAAAAAGAGAAAGTCCATCTATTTAGTTCAGTTTAAAGGAAGCCTTTTGGCATAAAGTCCAGATGACTGTCACAGGAATGGGACTCTTCTCTTAGAGTCCAAAGGAAGCCGTCCAGCACAAAGTCTAAATAATTGTCGTAAGATATAGCGCTCTTCTCTCAGAGTCCAAAGGAAGTCGTCTAGCATAAAGTCCAGATAATTGTCACAGGAATGGCACAGTCCTTCTTCTCTCATCGCAGAGGGTTGAGATGTTGACAAAGAAGGAGTCCAGGATAGTGTCTTTGATGAATTTTGAAACGGATGTGATGAGAAGGTTAATCACAGCAGGACAGGAGCTTTGTCACGGTTTTTTTCATTTCTGTGGAAAAAAGAAAGGATCACTCCTCAAGAGCTTGTGCTCCTGGGTAGTCATTTTGGTCGGATTGGCAATATTTGAGATCTCTGGCAGGCACCCATATAGGGTTTTGCTCCCCCATTGGGAAGACACATCCAAAACCTCTGCCAGCACTTATTAATGGATCAGGACCTCTCCAGACTCCAGTTAATGGGTCTTTCCATCGGACCTCAACTTTTATATAAGGCGTTTGGTTAGACCAGTGTCTCTGAAATGCAGATAGAGGCTGCTGTTTGGAAAAATTTAAAATATTTAAAGCAAGCATAGCTGTTTTCAACTGGTCATGGGGGTTGCTTCCCCCATTTTGTTTTATTAATTGGTCCTTTAAGGTTTTATTATGTCTTTCTATTATGGCTTGTCCTTTTGGGTTATATGGAATCCCTGTGGTATGCTTAATATGCCAAGTTTGGAAGAACTTTTGTAATGATTTGCTTACAAAACAGGGTCCATTATCAGTTTTAACTTGTTTTGGCAATCCAAGAATAGCAAAGCATTGTAAAAAGTGACTTTCAGCATGTTTAGCCCTTTCTCCAGAATGTGACGTGGCCCAACAAGCATGTGAATAAGTATCTATGGACATAAATATATATTTTAATTTTCCAAATGGCACGTAATGGGTTACATCAGTTTGCCAGATAGCGTTGGGCCTTAGGCCTCTGGGATTTACCCCAGGGGACTGGAGAGGTGGGACCTGTAAGAAGGGCAAACAAGATTTACATGTCCTTATAATCTTTTTTAAATCTTTTATAGGAACTAAAGGAAATTTATTATGTAGACCTCTCCAATTTAAATGAGTAAGGTCGTGAAGACCTTGGGCTAACTGAAGGCCTTGTTGATATGGGACTGTAACTGTCAATACACCTGTGGTGGCTAAATGGTCAGCGGCCTGATTTCCCTCAGATAGGGGCCCAGATAAGCCTTGATGTCCCCTAAGATGTTGGAGGAACATAGGTTCATTATGCCCCTTTAACAGGGATCGAACCTGGATCATCAGAGGGGTGATAGGATTATTATCTATCTTTATATATGAGGCATTTAAAGTAGGTAATAGGTTAATTACATATAAACTATCTGAGAAAAGATTCATAGGCTCTTGGACATGGGTCAAGGCTAATGCAACAGCATATAATTCTTTAAATTGAGCAGAACCAGTAACTGCTTCAAAGTATTGTGTCCTTTGTCCTGAGGGTGGGTGAAAAACTACAACTGTTGACCCTTCTTTTCCTCCATCTGTGAAGACATTTACTGCCTTGGGGAGTGGCTTGCTAGAAAACAAGATGGGGGGAGTCCACTCCAGTTTGGGGAAAGAAGAAGTCCATTTGCTTGACCCGTAATGACAGTCAACTTTTCCTAGAAATCCTTCTAATGCATAGAAGACTCTAGGGTTGTTTCTCTGTATCCATTCAAAATCTGACAAACGGTAAGGAATTGTTAAAATATCTGGGTCTTTTCCATAATGCCTCAATGATGTATCTCTTTCTTTTATTACAAGATCTGCTAATTGATCTAATTGGGAATAAACTCGAGGTGCTCCTCCCACAGAGGAATGTATCCATTCTAATGGATTTCCCATCTGGGTGAGCACAGCTGTCAGGAGTTTAGCACCTGAGAAAATCCATAAATATAGAGGTTGCTTTGGTTGGTATCGAGCCAATTGGGCTGAATTGAGGGCATCTTGGACTTTTTGTAATATTGACAGATGACTCTCTTCTAGTAAAATCATATCAGAGGGGGATTTTCCCCGTAGCAACTCAAAGAGAGGTAATAAATCCTCAATAGAGGTATGAAGCCAAGGTCTTAACCAGTTTAGCTCTCCTAATAGCTTTTGTAACTCTGTCAAGGAATAAGATTTTTGAATGAGAAGTTGGGGTTTGAGAGGACAAACCGAGTCTAGGCTAATTTTTGTCCCCAATATTTTAAAGGGAGGAATAGTTTGTATTTTATCATTGGATATGTGTAATCCTCCTTTTTCTAAGAGCTCTCGGAGGGTTAAGTAAGCAGAGTTTAGTTGTTGGACATCAGTAGCTCCCAGGATGATGTCATCCATATAGACATATAAGGTAAGCTGTGATTTTTTCATTAATGGTGACAGAAGACATGAAACATAATATTGACAAAAAGCTGGGCTATTAGCCATACCTTGAGGGAGCACTATCCATTCATATCTTTCATCTGGCTTATGACAATTGGTCGATGGGACAGAGAATGCAAATTTTTCATAATCATCTGGATGAAGAGGTATTGAAAAATAACAATCTTTAATATCAATAATAATTAAGGTTAAATCTTTTGAGATCTGGCCAGGGGAGCATTCTGGAGGCCGACAAAGACCATCGGGGTAGTCTTTTTTAAAATAGCCTTGTCGTCCGTATTTAAAATAGGTTTCTTTTCCATTTAAAACTGTTGTTAATATCTTAGTACGAGCATTAATGGGAGTGTTTAATATCTGAGACTGGTGAGTTGTTGAACCCACATCTTTGGTGGTAATAATCCATCTTTTTATAAATTTATCTTTTAACTTAGCATAGGCCAGCTTGTGATTTGTGGTCATTTCTTCCCAAACTAACATTTTTGTAAATTGGTCATTAGGTGGAAGTTTTCTTTGAAGGCCTTTTTCTACTTTCTCAATAAATGTGGCCAGATTTTTATTAGCTTTTTGAGTGATTTTAGCTATAGGAAGTTTTGTTAAATTAACTGGAAATGCCATTACAGGTGAAAGCCCACTAGAGGGCGCTGGCGCCTCTTGGTATGGTAATGGCGCCAAAGGCTTAATAAAAGCTAACTCACAAAATGGCGGATCACCTTTAGAAAGTTTCGAGCCACGTGGTTGGAGGTCTTAGTTCTCAGGGACCTTGTTAGATCTCTCTAAAGGAGGGGCTGTAGTTTCTAATTTCCTGGAGTGAGATTTCTTTAAATTTGCGGACCGGGAAAAATTAGGTGTTTGTTTTTCTTGTAAAAGCGAGTACGCTTTTAGGGCGGATAAAGATGGATAAACTCCCGGAGGCGGGGATTCCCCGTACTCAATTTCTTGGTCCCTTAAAATTTGTGTTATTTCGTCCCAAATCTCCCAAGAATTAAAATCAGACTTTGGGAGCCAGGGAGCCGCCTGTTTTAATGAATTCCAGATCACCTCCTATTGACTGTCAGATATTTGGAGACCTTGCTTTCTTAATAAACCGCGCCACGCCTCAAGGGCTGGGTCTCGTGATTTCCTGAATGCTAAAATTTGTCCCATAATAAAAGGATATTTCTGCCAGCGAAAGAGACACTGCGTCTCTAACCTTGTTAAGCTCACCGATGATTTTTTCCCTTTCCCTTGCCCCACTTTGGGACGCCAACCTGCCGGGGTCCGAGTTATGAATAGAGCCAGGTTCTGAGTTGCTTCCCTTTCTGGGCCCTAAAGGGAATTCCTCTTGCCTGCAAGAAGGATTGCAACTCACCCGGCGGGGCGAGCTTAAGACAGAAATCGCTAGATGCCTTACCTCTGTCGGTTTGAACAGAAAACACGCCACACCTAGAAAGTCTTGTATATAGCACGGGATGTCCGAAAAAACTCGCTTTATTGAACAAGCATTGACTTAAATAGGCCTAGAACTAACCAATCAGCAAGCAAGGCGGTTCAGCCTCTCACGCTACGTCATAGCCACACCCCTTGGTTTAGCCCCGGTCCTTTAAGGTGTGGTAAGCAGTCAAAACCTTGCCCCTTGGCAGACATAGTCCCAACATATATACACCACATATTTTTTTTTCCCCATTCATCTGTTAACAGGCACCTTGCTTGGTTCCTAAGTTTGGCTATTAATAGACATACAGTTTTAATCCTCTGATGTGGCTTCTCCATGAGGCATAATTTCAAGTGCAGTCTCAGTCACATAATGGTAACAGTAAGGGTGGCACTAGTGGGGCTCCCTTCTCTTTTCCTGACAACACACACCTGGTAAACCCCACTAATTGACAGCTATCACTCTAATTATTTTTTCTGATCCCAGGAGGATCCTCCAATTGTTCTTATTTCTTTTTATCTTCCCTCCCTTCTTTTCTTCCTTCTGTTCTTCTTTCTTCCCTTCCTTCTTTCTCTGGTCCTGGGTGTTGAATTCAGGGGCACAATACCATGATACCACTCAGTTACATCCCCATCCCTTTTGGTTTGTTTGTTTTGTCTTTTTGTTTTTGTTAGCATGGAGTTATGCTAAGTTGTCAAGGCTGGATTTGAACTTGTGATCCTCCTGCCTCTGTATTCTGAGTTACTAGCATGTGCCACCATGCTCAGCAAGCTTCCTTATTCCTTTGATGTCTCAGAGAAACCTCCTTGTTTACATTCTAACTTAGGTCTTCATTAATTCCACAAGTCTCCCTACACCACATCCTCTTTCCTTGAGAGTAAGTTAGGCTTTGTATGTCCACACTCTGACTTCTTTTTCATGAATAATAGTCATGAACAGTCTATTCTTATGCATATTTCTTGCTTTTGTAATTTAGAATGTTTACAATTTAATTATTTTGTTAGAAATTTACATTTTACCAAAACTGTGAAAAAAGAAAATGATCACCATTCACTTTTGATATTCTTATGAGGAATTTGTCTCCTTCATTTCATAAGACCTTATTGCCATTGCCAATCATGTGGTAAACAACATCACCTGACTTAAAAATTGAAACTATGTTCAAGCAAAATGTGTTCCTTACCTCTGAGATATTTAATCTTGAACGAACTAGAACAACAACAACAACAACAACAAAAAACCTTTATTTATTTATTTATATATGTATTTTTTAGTTGTAGGTGGACACAATACTTTTATTGGTGCTGAGGATCAAACCCAGGGCCTCACACATGTGAGACAGAGCTCTACCACTAAGTCCCAGTCTCAGCCCAACACCTTTTATTTAATAGTAAAATCCTAGAAGCTGTTAATTACTTAATCCATACTTCTTTGCTGGATAATTTGTATAGAAAAGAGCCTTATTTAGCACCCATTCTAGAAGTCCAACAGCTTGTTTCCAGCTCCTGCTTTGTTCTGTTGAAGGACTTATGGAAGATGATATTGCAAAGGTGGGAGCACATGGAAGAAGTCATATGGCAACCCAGGAAACCCAAAAGATTCAGGTGTCAGACTTGATTATCTATAATTTACTCTCATGGGAACTGAGATCTCAGAAGAACAACAATTGTTCCATCTGAGGGCAACAACCCGCTTACCTAACCACTTCCTACTAGGCCTTACACTTACATGTTCCACTGCCTCTTAACATCACCACACAGAGTCCTAGCTTCTAACAGGAATCTCTGGGGCAAGAAAACCACAGTTCAATCCTGGCAGTTGCTTAATCAAAATTTATTTCGCTTCATATGTCTTTCATGTATCTTGAAAATATTACTTCATGAATTTGCTTTTGTGTTTTGGAATGGTGACGTGTAGAGCACTAGTCCCTTAATGCTTCTAAATTTCAGAAAATTTTATATCTGAGGCCCTCCTACTCTAAGAAAGCCTATTATTTTTGCCCTGTAATAAAATACAGTAATTTAATATATTATCTATTAATCTCAAAAGGCATAATTTCAAGATAATGCCTTCTGAAGGAGGCAATGAGAAGAATATATAAAATGTTATAAATATGCTCTAAAGAAATAAGAGTATTATTCTAACATTTTTCATTAAAAATATAAACTACTTAGGAACTTAGGATAATGTCTTGAGAAAGCTAAGGATTGCAGACAGTTTCATACTGATACTAACTTGTCTGCTCCAAAATTCCTGTGTTTGTAAGAATATATTTTCAAGAAATAGAAGACATTTGCAATATAATGCCTTCTTCAGAATATTTCTTTTACTTTCAACTGGACTTTTGCCACATTATACTTTCCCATCTTTTATTCATTATAATGCCCTCCAGCATATTCCCCAGAAATATTTGGCTGAACATGAAAAGTAACTCACCCTGGATAATAACGAGTTTTTTCTGCAATACACTAGCATCACATAAAAGTAGATTGTTTAAAGTTAGTAACTCCATCTATGGGAAACCTTGAATAATATAGAAATAGTAAAATATGCCAATGGGTAGAATTTGAAAGATATATATTGTGGTAATAGTCCAATGTCTGTATCAAACCTTAATATTGGCTAAGTATTGAATAAAATATTTTAAAAGATATTTTTCACCTTTATTAGGCTAGAAACTATTCAATTGTATATTATTAAATAATGAAAATAATAACCCAATTAATATCCTGCCCTTATGGGAACGTGCAGTAGGTTAGGTTAGTAATAACATAAATATGGCTAGAGAAAGTATAATACAATAATTTAAACAGGCTGATTAGCACATTTGTAATGATTTTCTTTGAACAGATATGAAGTTTGAGCTTACTAATATTTAATATGGTTTTCAAATAACACACTCTGACTACAAAGAGTTAAGTGACCAGATCAATATGATGACACATTATTGTACTGTCATTTGTTACTTACCTCAACTTGTCTAATTCTTTTCAAAGAACCAATGAAGAAATATTCCACAATTGTAGCATTTCAGACCATAGATGGAATAAAAATCCAGGACTTTTGCTTATCAAAGATGATAGATAATTTCAACTCTGACCAATATTTCAGCAGTAATGACCATGCATGGCTCTTCAACATTGTCTTAACATGAAAGGGCCAGTCACATACATTACGATAGGAAGAATTCACTGGATTACTTTCTTCATAAATGAAAATTCATGATACTTTTAGTGATGTGGCCTGGCTTCTTACACTTAAGATTATGTCTGCATCTTTCAATTTGGGAAGCATACAATATATTCTCACATTATGTTACATAATAGAGCCTTCATCAACAAACTGAATTCACAGTAAACAAATTGACACACATATATGCTAATTTATCTTCCAACTTGATGTTTTTTTAAGTCTGCATTTTATTTTCTTTCTACAGTTAGCTGTTATTGTTTTGGTGCTGGGGATGGAATCCATTGCTTCTCTTATGCTAAGCACATGCTTACCACTGAGTTAAACCCCCAGACCTAGCATTTTCCTCCTAAAAAGGAGAGATATTAATGTTAGTCAATTAGAAAATATTCTGCATCCTGGAAAACATTGCTCTAATACTGATGAGTGTTTTGGATATGATTGCACCAACTTTAACAAACAATTTTACTCTTCTGTTAAAAGAGCTGATTACATATTGTTGGATACAATTGAAAGTCAGTGGCTATCATAGCCATGCACAAACTTTTGTATATTCTTTGACATAAAATGCATGCTTTTTCTTAATACAATTCTGTACCAATGCTCTCTTTTTATAAAAAGCATTTTGTGATTATCTAGATGGTGATATAATCATTTATAGGCAAAGAAAATCAGGGCACATCTAGTGATGTATGAATTATGGTGATTGGAATCAATGCATCTTCCCAATATATAAGCCAAATTGTCACCAAATCATTGTTTGGTCTCCACAAGGAACTTTGTCCAGCTTCTTTCTTGGATACTATACATGTAAGAGTTGAACTTTCACCAGTGGTTATGGCTAGATCCACTGAACACTGGAGAGCCCATTCTCTGAACAAATTTTGAGCATTCAACCATGGAAAATCAGACACTCAGCTCATGAGCCCTTTGCTGTCAAATGCTGAATGCTGATGAATAGCACTGGCTGACATCCACATGATGTGTTATTCTGTAAGTATTTTTCTAATTAATGTTAGAAAGTCTAGCTCAGAAAATGTTTCCCATTATTCTGAAGGAGACTGAATCTGTGAAATCTTCAATAATTTATAGGTCCCTGAGTACTTCTTTTTAATTTTATCTCCTGTTTGAACATGCATGTGTCCTATTATGACATCCAAGGTACTTGCCAATTTCTACTCACCAGTTCCAATTATCTTCATTCCATTAATATGTGTATGATCATTGACTGTTGAGTATCATTAAGATGAATGTTCTTTGAGTCTAATTTATGACTAAAATAAGAGAGTTGAAATATTCATAGGGCATGATGGTGAACACTTACTGTTTTTGCCAATTGAAAACAAACTACATTTTATATTCTCTATTGATGCAAATCAATAACAACACATTTGCCAGATAATTAGAGATGTCTAAGTGCCAAAGGCTATGTTATTCTACTACAGTCAGCTACCACATCTAGGAAAGCAGCTGTGATTGGATTATCACCTGAAATTTTGTCCTTGGTGTTATCTACCACAATTCAGATGGTTTGCACAGCTTAACACTTTGCTAACATCTAAACTCACTTTGTTGATAAAACTAACCTCTGTAAACTTTTCTGAAAAGGGCAATTCTTCTTATTTGACAATACTTTACTTTGTGGTCTTTATTCCACATTAGGGGAAACCAATGCAATTTTTCTGCTATTTGCTTGTTGTATTCATTTCATTACATACTCTGGGACCAGATAAACTCCTTCATAGTCTTCTGGAAACATGACCTCCACTGTGAGTTGTGGGCCAATACTCCACTGGTCAAGTGGTCTCTGTAAGTCTCTCTGCAAATGAAGGTTATGAAGAGGCATGATTTTTTCAGTCCTCTAGTTTCAATATCACTTCAAATCTCCCATTTAAGTGTTATCATAGCTACATATGACTTTCCTTCAAGTACAAATTTATTGTCACAAATTGATTAGGGAATAAATAACATATGCAAAAATGGTAGTGTTGCTGGGTTGCTTCTCATAGTGGTATGGCCTCTCCATATCTGAGTGAGATCCGAGTCTTTAAACTGACATAGATCAAGGAAGGAAAGAAGATACCCTGATTCTTCAGCTGAGAAAGTTGGCATCGGCCTTCTGCTTACTATCTTTTATGTTGATCTATTGACAGAGACTGAAGAGCTGAGCAAGATGAAAAAAGGGACAAAGGGGGATCCAAAGCTTGGTACAGCTAAGGACGTTTATTATTGGCAAGTACAGCATTTTAAAGTTTACAGTGGCTTCCCAACCGTGGAATGCAAACTTGAAGTTAGGCAGACAAAATAATAAAATATCTTTTTAAAAACAATCCTATGTTTACATTTACATCCTTAATCTTTATCCTAGATCTATGCTAGCAGCTAAGCATAAGATAACAGGAACATTTCCCAAAATAACTCCACCACAAGGGAAAGGCATGAAGCACGTCCATAGTCTCAAGAGGAACTTATGGCAAGTCTGACCATGTCAACTGAGCATGTCCTGAGAACAGTCTGCTGTTCTTGCTTGCTCTTGCCTGCCAAGAGCTCGAAGGACATTAACTCCTTACTATCTGCATCTCCACCACAGTCCTTGAGATCTCAGACAACTCCATCATTTTCCTTATACAAATTTACCAAAATCCCCTTAACATCTCTTCTACCTTAAACACTAAGATTTACTATCCTTTCTCCCAAGTAACTGCTGACCAAGACACTGTTTATAACCCTGGACTCATTACACCTTAGAATAACTGTGTTCACTTTGTCTTTTTGTCTCTAACACTTAATTCTTATGACTGGACTCTTTGATTTTAAATTTCCATAATGTACTGCTGATAATAAACAGTACTAATAATAAGTACTCATGATCTATGGTCCATGAAAATATCTCTTTCCTCTTCCCAGCCCACAGAAACAGCTAATAAGAAGATGATTATGAATTGGGGTCTTGACTTGTTAGCTCTTTCCTTACCCCTTACTACTAGGGTCTAAGGAGTTTCTTCCAGAGCCATCCAAGATACGTGAGTGAGGTCACTCTTCCCTCCCAGAACTTCCCCTTCTTGAAAACTGTATCCATGAATCTCTGACTTTTCACCTCATTTGAGGCTAGCCAGTTATTATGCTATATTCCAGAGGCAGTTATCAACAGATTGTTAGGATTTTCTTTAAGTTTCCTTGCTTGAATGAATAATTCTAATTCAGGGGCAATTGTCCCCTTGTATAAAACAAGATTTTCTAATTCAACCTCATATTTAGCCCCATGAGCTATGGTAACACCTCATGTAATGCCCTCCAGCTTGACCTGCAGTCACAGTCCTACTTTCCTGCGATCACATATCAGCCAGTACTATAATTTCCTTGGCATTCTTGACATATTTGCTCTGGAGGAAGAATTTTAATTTCTTCCTCCTGCTGCTTTGACATAGATAATTAGTTGAGGCAGGTTAGGGTTATGAAAAGACCAAGGTTCATTACAAAAGGGACCAAAACTAGAGTACTATCTTTAGGAAATAGAATACAGCTCCAGATGTTTTTACCTCAAAGCACACCAAATAATAAAAGGGAAAATTCATTTATCAGGTTTTTTTTTTTTTTTTTTTTTTTTTTTTTTTTGGCAATGACAATCAGTGGTCTTTTCCAATGCCAGTTTCAAATCAGAGAATATCAAGTGGAACACAAAATATTGTTTTCTGTGCATGTGACAGGAAAAGGATATTAATGCTAACACACTGTCTAGAATGCATCTGTGTTTCTATTTTTTCACATTTTCAAGGCCTTCATATTTAGTCTTAATTTGTGTCTGAGTTACATTGTGTTATACACTTGTTTTTAAGTGTAATATGATTGTGTTATCCATGTGTCCACAGAAGGTTGAAGGTTGATAAGTAGAAATGATCAGAAGGGTTATACCATTGAAAGACTAGTATGAGAGAAACAAGCCTGTGCATCGCTATAATGTGCTTTATGTAGCTTGGCCCATGATGATTGTTTCTGTGCTGAATAGACTTTTTTTTTTTTTTTTTCTCTCTCATTACTGTCCCTTAAACAACAGAGAATATTGTCTTTACATAGAATTAAGTATGATAAGTAATGCAGAGATATATAAAATACTGCACATGGGAGGATTGCAAAAACTGTACCATTTTATATAAGGGACTTGAGCTTTTTAATCAGGCTTTCTCAAATTATGATCTATCATTTAATCTAATGTGTTCCATTTAAAGAGCTTATTTGAAATTATAAATTTGTCTTATTACTTTCATAAAAAAAGAGTAAAATGATAAAATCAACTATTTTTAACACAGTAAATATTTAGTATCAAAGCAGGCCCCTTACTTTATAATAATGCACCAACCACATCATATAAATTGATTTGTGTTCTTCTATGATATTTATGTGAGATCATGCTACAAAGTTTGCATATTATCTATTGACCTGGTTTATAATAGTCTGATGAAAATGCATTGCCTTTGCAGTGGCAGATTGAGGGACAAACCTCATACCTGAGGCATTAATATAACCTAAAATATTCTAGGAAGAAATTTCATACATTGGGTTTCAAGAGATCAATGACCCATTAAACTTTATGCATCATTTTCAAAGTATAAAAAGAGCAGGTACATATAATTTCATAATATAGGATCACATCAGAACAGCCAGCCAAAATAACAAATTGATATTCAAGTCCTAAGTTGAATGAATTTTAAAAAAAGTTAATTAAATGTATAACTATTAAATAAACTGCAAAACAATGTTAGCCATGTTTTCCTTTTACTATATAATTAATATGCCAATATCTAATCATTTACTTTATTTTTGACTACTCACGGATTATACCAAAAAGCAGTTTATGGTGAGTGTGCAAATGTATGTATGTGTGTGTGTGCATGCACACTCATGTTTAATACCTGTCTGTGGCTAAATCTATAACCCAGAGCAGTAAAATAAAAGATGGGGAGAGTGTGTGTGAGTCCTAATAATGACCCTTGCCTGCTTCTGTGAGAAAGTTTTGCTAGGGAAAAGCTCTCGTTTTTATGTGAGAGTTAAGCATGATAAGTAAGTAGCATTTGTGTGTAATGCAAGAGCCCTGTATTTCTAGACAAGTGCAATTCAGGCCAGAGTGTAGGATTTTGACCGTGGGCTAAGTGTATATATGCAGTTCACAAACTGAGTAACCACATCTTAGAAATAATGAAGTGCAGCAAGAAACCAAACATGTCCTTGATAATGTGTGGGCAAGGCAAAACTTTATTTCTTCCAGAAGGACATACTACCAGAACCTCACTACTAAGTGGGCCTGGGTGGGCAGTTTGCCTGTTTATATATACCTGTTTATAAATCTATTGCAATGCTACCCTTCACCTTAATTGGAGGACTCAGGAGTACAATCTAAGCAACTGGCTAATTTAGAATTAGGGCAGGCAAAAGAGAAGGGGTATAACTGGATCCAATTAAGACTGAATATTATATTCTGAAAAAGGACCATCAGACTTTCTATTTTTCACACCATATATAGTAGCCCAATCCATTACCCTTTCTTGTATCCCTGAAACCAGGCATTCCTAAAGGCATTATATACATGATTTAGCTATTACTAAGAGCTAGTTTATCTTTTTTGCTCAAAAGAATTGGAAATCCCTTGCAATCAGTTGAATCTTACATTTGGTAAATGGAAGTGGAATTCTGTGTTAGATCTCAGAATGTACAATTGGTTGAACCCAGATGTGGCATGAGGTGTAGACTTTTCAATCTTTATTATGTTATAGCTGACTAGACAGAATCTTGGAACTGAGACCACGGCTTTTATGAAGACTTGAGTTTAGACTTACGTAAAATTGTGTTGTCTTTTTAACTTTGATTTGCTTTGGTGAAAAGGTTATGACCTGTTTTTTACATAAACTGGGAGAAATTTCAGTTGAAAGGGAATAATCTTACACTTAAATATATGATCAGATTCATTGAGACAACTATTTGGGGCTAATATTTACTGAAATAATTAGTTAAAAGTAATTTATTTCTTCCATAGTTCTTGCTCTTTTGAATTTCTCTGTTATTAAGTAAATATTATCGCCATATTAAAAAAAAAATTTTTCTATCAATCTTTTGCTATATATTTATATACCTTAACATATTTATTGATTGTCACTTATGGATTGACACTTTTTTAAGGAACAAGATCTTGAATTTTTAACATATTAATGTTATATATTACTGTAATATTTTATGGATTTTTGTTTTATCACAATTCCATTTTTATATTTTTCTTATTTTTTTAAAAATTTTATGTGTAGTTTTTATTTGTTTTGTTTCTCCTATTATAGTAATAATATAATTTAAGTTTTTTTTTTTTTTCTTTTTTGGTACTGCATACAGATTTGGCCACCTCACTTGTTTTATTCACAAAACAATTATTATTCTGCCAAGGTGGTTTAGATTTTTTCTTCACATTTAAGAGTATGTATTTCCTTCTTCTCTCTTTCTCTCTCTCTTTCTGTTTCCACATCAATTAATTTATTTTGGTTTACCTTTTATTATTATGATATAATCCAATACATTCTGCTTATGACAGGTAAAATTCTCATTGTGTAAAATGAAGTTGGAGAAAAGTCTAGTCACAAATTTTGGGTTTTTTTAATTGTCTTCAAGATGTTTTGCTGACTCATCTGATTTAAAATCTACTAAAGAATAAAGACATTCAACAGGTTTTGTAGAAGAATCTATGCCTTAATATTTACACTTTAAAAAAAAAAATCTCCTGTTAGGGTCCATCTCCAGCTTCCACTTTACTATCCCAGTAACTAAAACCTAGAATAAAAAACTGGAGTTACTGATGAATAATGACCCAGAGGAGACTCCTAAAATTTGCCTTTGAAAGTTTTGCTTCCTCTTTTTGATTGCCTATAACCATACTAGTTAGGCAGTTTATTTCTATCATTTAAAAGTTTATGTATAAGTACTGAAAATATAATTAAATTCTATCTGAATTTCCCCTAAATCTACCAAATAAAGAAACATAAATATTAACAAAATGCTAGATCAATAAGTTGATGGTAGGCAGGTGTACCTTAATTTTGGGCATGATAAGAACTACTTAATAGTTATATTTTTACTAAAAAGAAGGAAATATACTTTTATATAGCTAAGCAGAAAGTATTGTTTTCTCTGACCTTGATATCTATGGTATCTAACTGATTGCTTTGTGAATTGGTACCGATCGACAGGTCCTTAATGCAGAGGCTTTGTAATTAATAATTCTTTGCTGCTGCTGCTGAGTACCAGCATGCTCATTTCAAATTACACCAACATACTTCATGATTCAGTCATAGCTTAAGGACTGTGTACTATTGTGTTTGATCAAACATGTTTTCAGATTGAATAAGTATAACTATCTATACTATCTCAGTAGAATCTTAAAACATTTTTGAATATTCAAATATCAAGCTATACCAAAATTAAGGTTTTTTTCTATGTTATTTTGTTTATTCATTTGCTTTTACATTGTTTTGTTTTCTTTTGAGCTGCTATTTCTATGCCCCTGGACACATACATGAAAACTACACACAGGAATGCAGATAAAAGACTTCAGTTGTATGCCTGTATTTACACTAAAACATCATCTTTCACACTTTGTAAAACTTCTTAATTGCAGGTATACATTTTCAGTGACAATTGAGTTAACTGTGAAGTGTTGACATTGTTTTCACCAAACTAACATCCAGAATCAAAACTGCTATAAACAAACAAATAACAACAACAACAAAAATTAAAGTGTAGTGTCAAGTTACAAGGTTTTGATTGCAGAGGGAACAATTAAGCCTCCTAAAAGGCTAAAGAACATCAAACATGAATTGTATTTCTTTCAAGCATTTTGGAGTGAATAAGAAATAATATTAGATAGCATTCAATACATTTTTGGAGATTTTTGTTTTTTTTTTTTTAAGATTCCTAGGACTGGGGCTGTGGCTCAGTGGTAGAGCACTTGGCTTGCGCCTGTGAGGCACTGGGTTTGAGCCTCAGCACCACATAAAAAATAAATAAACAAACAAAATAAAGTTATTAAAAATATTCCTAAATAATGTTATATATTTAAATTTTTTTTTTACTTAATTTGGAAACAAAATAAGGAAACAAAAATCTCAACCTATAGCGTCAAAGTCCAGGGCAAGAGTCTTTTGAACTTTGTTTTTAACTTAATGGCAATAAGCATAGTTTAGTTTGGTAAAATACAATTTTAGTTGTGGGGAACACTGACTTGGCTCAGGATCTCTGACTTATAGCAGGAGCTTGAAATATGGAATTTCCTGTGCAAAGGTGCAGGTCGTGATTGCTCAGTTGCTATGGTGACTCCCTGCTTAAAGAGGTTCTGTGCAAGGCACAGGACTATCAGTCTTGACCCTTACTTAGTTCAGACACCAGCTGCCAGGGGTAGAGAAAAATAATTATAATTGGTTGCCAGTATTTCATCTTTCAGCCTGCCTGCTTTGAAGAAACTTTCTCACAGAATACTCTTTTGATGATAAACCTATGTAATAAACAATCAACGTGCTGAGCTAGCTCTGGGTCATTGTTCCTCCATCAGAGGATGGAAATACCACCTGGTCCCAGCTTTCTCTCTCTCTCCATGTGTGTGCTTGATTGTCTTTTCTAATCCCTCATTGTCCCTAGATGGTTTCTGAATTAAAGGCCATGCAGGTCATGGCATATAGTTATTAATTTCTTCCAGTAATACTTAAGAAAAATGGTTGTCTTAAAATGACAATTTACAGTTAAAAACTAAGTTTTCTGTTCTAGGTTCCATACTACTCTTACCTACCCCAGCCCCAGAAATATTCTCCTCATTTTTCTATTGTTATGATGGCATGCTTCCTTTATAATAATATATAACACTTGGTTTTGTTAAAATTAGACTTGTAAAATGATGAAAAATGCATTAACATATGAAAAATGCAATATAATATTTGTGAAGGCTTGCTTGAATACACCTGAAAACTACAAATTTAGAGAACAGAGAATAGCAAAGCCAGCACAAGCATGTCTCTTTAGGCCTGGTTGCTTAGTTTACTTTAAAAGACAGGCTGAACTAGGATTGTCTGGTTCTCAGTGTGAAAGAATCCTTTCAGGAAGGGAGGAATTAGTTTCAAATATTCCTTAACCATCTTAAGGTTTAAGGGATTTTTAAGAAAGGAATAGAGTTTTTAGTGTGCAATTTTCAGAAAGGTATTTGAAAAGAAAAATATTGTCATTATACAAGTAACAAAAGAAAAATATTACCACTCTTAGGTAAAACTCAACAAACTAAAAAACAATAAAGACTTTTCCTGTCTTGCCATTTTTTGCCTTGACTTGCCATTGATTTTCCTTTTCTAATGGAACAGTTTTCATTGAATTACCAACTGAACTATGAAGCAAATTCATATTGTTAAATAACAAGTATTCATCGAAATTGAGAAAAGACTACTTATATAATTACAAGTTGAATTTTCCAAACCTATTTAAATTTTTTAGAAATGCATTATAACTTAAGTCACTTCTCAAAGATGTCACACATTTAACTTGATGCATAAAGACAAAAATATCCAAATAATCATGAATCTTTAATAAAGAAAGCAAAACTATACTACTATTGTACACATAGGTAACTGTTATGGCTATAGTTGTAAATATATTAAGTTTATTGGAGAGATGTCAACCAAAGTAATGATGTTCAATTATGGAAAATAGAATGAAATTCTAAAAAGGAATAAAAAAAGTTAATTTACATTTTGTCCACTGTAGTTCTCCATTTATTACGTATTTATTCAAAGATGAAATTGTTAAAAAGAAACTTTAATGCTTTAAAATTGAACATTGATTTGATGGTTATGGTAATTCAAATTTATTTCTTGGCTGCTATTGTCAAAAAGAAATTTTCCAATATCAGAACATTTGATTTCACAATGATCTCATATCTCATATTCAGCAGTATGACTTCAACTTCCTGTGTTTATGAATGTAAATCTCTACTACTGCAGAAAAAAATTCAAAACAAATTTTTCAAATGTACTTCTCCTTGAGAAGATTCTAGAAACTGGGTGCTTAAAAGTTATTTTTCTTTCTTTTGGACTGTACTACTCAGGATGGCCTGAACAACTACATAAATACACCAGGGCTTTGATTTATACTTTTTGACCATAGTGAAAAACTAAATTGAGAACGTTCAAAATTTTTCATGCTTTATTTAAATTATTTATTTATGCTTGCATAATAAATTATTTTTAACAGAGAAAATCCTATGAGTTTCACACATCCTTCAATAAACCCAGGATATTTATTTAAATAGTATTATCAATTATTAAAATTTCCACATTTTAATGAAAATAACAGTTTCATACCATCAATATCATATCTACCAATGTAATTTATTTTGGGATCAATTTAAAATCTCTGCTAATTTAAGAATCTCTCTTTCAGAATAATATTTAAATTTTAGGAGTAATTTTAATATGTACCAAATCAACTCTGTCAGTTTTTTCCCCACCATTTTACTTCAGTCAAGACCTATAGTTTTGTAACTTCTGTGTTACTGGTATATATACCAATCCAGAAATCGTTATTGAAAATAAAATATGATCTCATATTGTGAAAAAGCAGACGCTGGAGTTTTGAATATTTAAATATATTCCTATATAGTATACTTTTAAAGAAAACATTCATAATTGTTCATATATACATCATAATTTTTGAAGAGCTATTTGATCAAAGGTATTTCATGTAGTACTTGCCTTGTCTTCTTTCATTTTTAAGTACTGATAGAGCAATCCAATATGTTATGAAACTGTAATTGGTTTTTATAAACCCTAGCATGAAAGATTCACTTTATATGATATCTTTCATGGATACTCTCCTCAACTGTTTATCATTCTTTTGACTTTTTTCCAGCTCAAGAGAATTATGCTTGCACATTTGTATTCTGTCCATATCTGCATTCTAGTAAAGGTCAACTTTCCCATAAAATGGAGTATAAATAGTGCATAAAATGATGATCCAAGCTAGCACATCAAGAAAATAAAAGCATAAAAGTAAAGGTCATTTTCACAATTTTTATCTTGAAGGATTCTAAAAAAACTATATAGTGCAAAAATTTGTCAAGGTTTTGAAAAAGGGGAGTTTTGATGTCAAAGTTCTTTTTTGTTTTCTATTTTCTTTCTAATCATATTATTAAAATTTTTAAGAAATTATATACTATTGAGGTGACTATTAGAGTCATTACCCTCAATGTTTAGTCAATTATCAAAGTAGTACTTAAGTACATAAGCATTTCCAAGAAAAACATTATGTATTTAAATACAATATTTCTATAAATCTTAATATTTTGACTTTTATTCAGTAAATTTATCAGAAAAGTCAATATTTACACTAGGAAGATACTGAACTTAAAAAGTTTTACATATATATGTATATATACATATACATGTATTATATATGTGTGTATACATATATAATATACACGTATATATACATATGCATGTATTATATATATAATATACATGTATATATATACATATATGTATGCACACACACACACACACACACACACACACACACACACACATATAGTCCATTGTAATGACACTGTATCTCTAGTTTGGTTTCCCAATTTGGCTCTAACTAATGAGTGTGATATCGAACTTTCAAAAACCTTTAGAAAAGCATCATATGTGAGTTTTGGGGTCCACAAAAAATACAGTAAATATGAACTTGCTTTTAGTTTCACTATATAGAGGACAATACTAAAAGTTTGATGAACTCCATGGAATCAAGACAAGACTCTCATACCCCACACAGGCACAGCTGTGGGAGCAAGAACACTTTAACTCACAAAGAGAAATACAACAAATTTGTAAAACAGTATTTTGCTTTCCTCTCAATCATCTCAGTCCCCATATCTACAAGAAAGAATTATTTACACCAGTGTCTCTAGAAAAAATTGTTCACTCCTCTGGAAAGAAACCACATCTCATCCATTGCTTTAATATCTGGCAAAAGTTACTCATGCACACTCCCAAAGGATGATTTTATTTATTTGAGTTAACAAAGTTCAAATAAATAGAATTAATAAAGAATTATGGTTTAAGACAATGCAGGAATTTTAAAAAGCAAATTAATATTTCTTTCCAAATATCAAAATTTAAAGTATGGAATATGGATATGTTCAGTATGTTCTATACAAAAATTAGCAGAAATATCAAAGAAAAAAGTGATAAATTTTTATTTTTTGTTCCAATTGAGATTAGCATTAATGGTAGTGCAGAATTTCAATGATAGAAGGTGTTATGGTTTGGATGTGAGGTGTCCCCCAAAGATCACGTGTGAGACAAAGCAAGAAGGTTCAGAGGAGAAATGATTGGGTTGTGAGGGTCCTTACCCAATCAATGACTTAATCCCCTGTAGGGATTAACTGAACAGTAACTGAAGAAGTAGGGTGTGGCTGGAGGAGGTGGGAATTGGGGTGTGGCTTTGGCATATATTTGTATCTGGCGAGTGGAGTCTCTCTGCTTTGTGATCACCATGATGTGAGCTTCTTCCCTCCTCCACACTCTTTTGCTCTGATGTGCAGCCTCACCTGGAGCCCTGAGAAATGGAGCCAGCGTTCTCTGGACTAAAGACCTCTGAAATCATGAGCCCTTGAATAAACCTTTTCTTCTCTACAATTGTGCTGGTGGGGTTCTTTAGTCACAGCAGCAAAATAGCTGACTAAAACAGAAGTTTGGGGATGAAGTGATATTTAGATGAGGAAGAACATAAGCCAGGGCAGAATGTCGAAATGTTTCTGTACCTAGATAATAAGTATCTGTCTACCCCAGATCTGAAAAAAATCTTGTTATTATAGTGGACATTTCTTTACTGAAATATAATGGTTATAAGTAATATCTGGTAAAATACAATTAACTTATTATTTGATTGAGTAGAATATTGTACATTTTTAACTTTTGTTAACTGCTAATTTTGAAAAATTTAGGCATGATTCATGATGGTAACTTCATCAGAAATGGGCAAGATATCTTCTTTACTGTCCCCATGCAGTACTTTGAAGAATCTTTAATATGAAATTTATAAGACATGATTTACACATTACAAATGGAGAGGTTTCCAATTCAAACCACAATTAGATATTAGCATCTCTGCTAAACAAGGTAAAACTTACAAATCTTAATAATAAGAATTATTGATGGTGATATAGAGTAATTATACCTTGGGTACACTGCTACTGGAAATATCAATTGATACAATCACTTTTAATTACTCTTTGGCAGTATCTACTTAACTTGATATAGCACCCTGTCATTTTGTTCTACCCTGTAGTATCTGATAAAATGTGTACGTACATTCACTAAAATACATGCTAAAATTTTTAATGAAGCATTATTTATATCTGGGAAAGAATCTAAATGTCCATCCAGACTACAATTTTTGCTATCCTCACAAAGAGGAATTTTATTTGACAAAGAAAATAAATGATAATCAATTAAAAGAAATATTAAGGAATCTTAAAAGCGCACATATATAATTGCATTGACATAAATCTATAATACCAGCAAAATATATTTAACATGTTAGAAGTCATGATAGAAAAGGATACAAAGTTACAATTAGATAAGAAATAAGTTCTAGGGATCTGTTTCACAGCATGGTGACTACAGTTAATGATGATACATTGCATTATTAAGGCATGCTAGAAGAAGAACTGCTAAACAGTCTTACCATAGAAAAAGGGAACTACATGAATTGAAGCATATGTTAAATTCAATAGATTATTCAACTATTTTATTTTGTATATGAACTTCAAGGCATCATGCTGAACATAACAGATACATACAATTTCATCTACAAAGTTTAAAAAGTAAGCAAGTAAATTTGAGGGCAAAAAATGTCATGTGGAGAAAAACTTTATGTTCAGGAGGTGTGACTACAAAGGAACACAAAAGGGTTTCTAGACTGGGGATCATCTCTGTTGTCAGATACAAAGGTTAGGTTTTGTTTTAGCCACTGTTCATGTTATCCTTTAAAAAAATATGGATGGATATGCAATAACTAGAGAAACATAAAAGAAAAATAGTGAAAAACTTTCGTAGAAGGATACCATTGGAGGAAATGAATATCTATCACCCTCTCATCCCCTATATTTTAAGGGATTAAGAAAAGTAATCAAAAGCAAATAAGAAATTGTATTTTCATGGAAGTTATTGATAACAATTTCTAAACAGTTTCACTTGAATAAATCTACAGTGGGATATTAGCCTGGATCTGAAACAAACATAAAAGATACTTAATACATTTATAGATTTTGTATCTTATTTTCGAAGACTGTGGTCTCAGAGAAGAAATAGCCAACCAACCTTCCTCTTTGTAGGTATAGACATTGATGAATAAAACACTTTTTTTTCTTAATTTAATTTTTTTAATTTGTTCTTTTTAGATATACAGGACAGTAGTGTATTTTGACATATACGTGGAGTATAATGTATTTTAAGTAAGATACCATTCTTGTGGTTATACCTGATGTGGAATTTCACTAATGGTGTGTTCACATACGAACATAGAAAAGTTAGGTTTGATTTATTCTATTGTCTTTCCTATTCCCATCCCTTCTCCCTTCCCTTCATTTCCCTTTTACAACACTTTCATTGTTGGTGTTGTAGGTAAGATTTATGGGGAGAGGAGTCACATGACCAGCACCAGGCACAGAAACCAAGCCCATTAGTTGGACTTCCTTATTTTTGTTTTTATTGCATACCTTTTCAGACAGGTGCCTCTCCCAGGAACAAAACTACTCTTACAATTATGTCTACTATCATAACTTCTACTAGTGAGGAGTTAAATAGTTGTGCTAATCCTTTAAAGTATTTATAAACATAAGTTCAATATATCCTCAGACATATTTATTAATATTACAGAGGAAGCTCCCGAGACACAGAAAATTTTGCCCATATTTACGGGAATAAATTTGACCTCAGATTCAGGAAGCCTGAATTAATCTGTCTTTCTCATTTTTTTTTTCCTGATTTACTTTGTTTCATTTCCTTCCATTGGTATTAAAAACACTATCAGAAATTCTTATGTAAGTACTTATTCAGATTTGGGAAAATAAATAAATGGGGTTGAGTGTTTCTTCCAATAGGTATTTCATTAATATAAACAAAACAGTGATATTTCTATACTATATCAATAAGCCTAAATCTCAATAGAAAAGGGTAGGTTTGATTTTCATTGCTGAATGATTGGAGCTTAGAAATAGTCAAGTCACAGAGAAATAAAAGATTTGTAGTTAAAACTGAAAACATTTAGTATAGATGAATATAAAGATAAAGATATTCTCAAAATTTTGTAATTGAGCTATAAATTGCTGAGATTCTTTTTGAAGAGCAATTGGGTAGTTTCTTTCTCAGTCACTGATCATCCAACTATACTTTTTCTATATAAAAAGTTGATCAGCTTTTAAAAGATGCATATGAACAACAGTTAGCATCCACAATTAATGATGAAAAGGAGAGTAAGCAAAATATTTTAACAATTTATTGTAAATTGTTAAAATTTTAATAATTGTTAAAATGTAAATTACTGCATTTCTTAATTTTCTATTTTAGTTCTAAAATTTTTGTTTTAAATATAAATTATAACAAATAGAAACACCACATAAAGGAAGTGAATTTGCAATAAATTCAGGTGTCTACTTATGAACTAAATGGAAATAATCTGAGTAGTTAGTTGCCAAGGGTTATTAATTAAACACATCTGTATAGGAAGATCTCAACGTGCAACAACACCACCAACTTATTCATTGATTTGCTATCACAAAAACTATGAAGAAGATTTAAAATATAGGTAAGATTCTTCTCAATTAGAGATTCTGTAGTGATAAATGTCCTATTTACTATAGATGATAAAGTGCCTTTTATAAATTCTTGCTTAACAGCAACTGATAATGTTTTTTCCCCTTAAGTTTGAATAAGTTGGAGTCTAAATCTCAACAAGCATTGTATAAGTCCTCTTATTTTCTGTAAATCATAAGTTTCTGCTTTTATGTTATTATATAAAATTAGAATTCATAGCTTAGTAAATCTCTCTAAATAATATGCCTGCCTTGAATATCTATTGAAATAGCAGCAACATGTAGACAAATCTGCCCTGAAGTTTAAGGTAGACTAATTTATGATACAGTCATCATGTTCTTTATGAAAATGCATTCATGTGATACAGCTGGATGAAAGTTGAGCACAAAGGAAGTTGATTACTTATATTATTTTGATTTTTCTGAACAGATGTTTCTTTTGTAGTAAATCACATTTTAATATTACTGAGTGAAATGAAAAGTATATTATTTCAATATAAGTCTATTATTTACCAGAACATTCTGCCAAAATTATTTTTATAATTTCAAAGGTTTTACCTTGAAATTCATTATTTTTATAAATGTTTGCCTAGTTACTAATCATCATTATCAGCTTACAGAACTTATTTATTCATACAATTGAATTAGTCATTAATTCAAAAGCTAATCATGATTAACATCAGGTCCTTTTTGGGTAGAGTTGTAAATCACAAGACACATTAAGGTAACTAATGGAATTGAAATGAAAAGGACCAAGAAACACCCTAATAAGGTATAAACATGTAATTATTTTAAATGCTTTCTTTCTATACACATTATATTTTATTATTGTCCAAAAATAATGAAGCCTAGAAAAAGATTCTTCTATTAGTTACTCTAAGACATTTTGAATATCACAAATAAAATAAAAATATTTTCAGTGCCAAATAAGAATACAGTTTGGTTCACAAATAAAATGCAATTTTTGCCAATACCTAGAAGTTATATAAATGGAAACAGTCATCTATTTAGAACTATGTAAGGAGAATTCATCTATAGCTCACAGAGTAATGCTGGGTTAAATGAGCGACTTTATTTTTTGTTGGTGTATTAGTCATACCTACACTCTTTGGCTGAACTCTTATTAGTTGTAAGAAAAAAATAATACATTCATTGTTTCTATAGAGACAATAAAAAATAATCAGAGTTCTTTTTAATTGCTGTGAATCCTGTTTATTTCTTATAGTATAATGCAGTCTTAGGACTTCCAACACAATGACCAATAGAATTCTGAGAAAACTTTTGTAATTTTCCTCCTTTTAAAGTAAAATATTACTAACATTTTATGATGATAGACTGCAGTTACTCTCATCCCTGATTGCACTTAATTTTGAATGACTGCTTGACACAGAATATCAATAATTAAAAGTTTGCTCATCTAACTTTCATATGTATATTCAGGTCCACACACAGTATAAATACAGGTTGACCTTCCTTAAAAAATAATCCAGTTTACTGGAATTGCTACTTTGTTTCCAGTTCCCTCACTTTGTCTTTGTTGTTCTCTATACTATTTCAGTTTTGCTTGCTTACAATTTCAGTAATATTTTATTGATATACAAAATTATACTCACCATCCTCTTTTTCTCAAATTCTGCCTGTACTATTCTCAATTTGAATTCTAAGTGTCCCAGCTTTTAAAGTACCTGTATTCATGTGTTTTAATACTGCATAACACTTTACTCAAAATGTTGATACTTTTTACTATAAAATAAGAAAAATAAATTTAAATGATTCTACAATTTTGAAAATCATTCACACTTTTTTTATCAGATTAGGCCTTTTTTCCCCTCTTCCTGTAATTAATTTTAAATGTACTTTATTTTTATCCACCTCCTAGTTATTTAGATATCCATTTTTTTCTCTCAGGATTAAAAAAAAAAAACTCACAGAAATAAACGTGCAAATAAATAAAGCATACAAATTCTCTGACATCATCACTCATCTTACTCCCTAAAAGGACTCTACAAGCAATCTGGAATTAAATCCTTCTGGTTTGGGAAATGTACCTTACCAGTATCTAGGAATCTTGGCAAGCAATTGTATTAATTCTCTTTCTCTCTCTTTTTTTCTTTGTCTGTAAATATTAACATTTGTGTGTGTGTGTGTGTGTGTGTGTGTGTGTCTGTCTGTCTGTCTTGTTTTTGAATGTCTAATTGCTTTGACTAAGATATCTGCAACAATATTGGAAGAAGTACACTTAAAAAAAACACATTTAGCTGGTGCAGTGGTGCATGCCTGTAATCCTAGTGGCTTGGAAGGCCCAGACAGGAGGATGGCGAGTTCAAAACCAGCCTCAGCAATGGCAAGGTGCTTAGCAACTCAATGAGACCCTGTCTCTAAATAAAATGCAAAAAAAATAAGGCTGGGGATGTGGCTCAGTGGTCAAGTGTCCCTGATTTCAATCCCCAGTACCAAAAACCAAAACAAAACAGATCTTATTCCTCTTTGTGCAAGAGACAAAGACAGTGGATACACTATGCACCCAGGAAATAAAGCATTACAACATGCATGCACATCTAACATCAAAGCTCAAAAGTATATGAAATAGTTGAACATAATTAAAAGGAGAAATGATCCTAAAATAATGGTTAGAAACTGTTTACTTTCAATAATGGGTAGAACAAAATAAAAAAAAATAGAAAATCTATAAGAAAATAATGGTTTTGAACAATCCTCTGAATCAATTAGATACACAGAATACTTGCCTAAAAAGACAGAATATACCATATGTGAATGATGGCTACTATGAAAAAATAAGTATATAGATAGAAACTAAAATAGTATTGAGAAGTAAGTAGAGAAATTGGCATGCTAATGTGTTGCTGGTAGGAATTTACACCTGTTCATTCATCATGAAATATGGCATGAAAGTTACTCAAAAGGAAAACAGCATGTGTTGGATTCTAGGCAGAGGCTGCGCCTCCAGGAAGAAGGCCACACCTCCCCAGGTGCTTTGTGACCAGCAGGTTCCCTGGCCACTACCTCCTGACCTCTGGTAGCCTATAGGGCAAGGACTCACTCCAGGGGGGCTCTCTGACCCCCCACTCTATTTAAGCCACCCCCGGACTGAAATCGCTCTCTGTTCGCGCTTGCCCCTGTTCCCGTCCGTTCCCCATTTTCTCTTTTTCTCCCCCTTCCACGCGTGGCCCCTAATAAACTTCCCTTTTATTAAAATGGCATTCCCTGCGTAAGAAACTTTGCCTAAATTCTAACATTTTGGCGCCTTCAACGTGGGGCAATTCTTTATTCAAAAGGCAAAATTTCTCGGGAATTGCTATTTTTTTCCTTTCTCTGCGGACGCTCTGCTCTCGGACACCGCTGGCCGCTGTTCTCAGGATGGGTAAGAGTCGCGAAGTTTTTTCTCTCTCTCTCCCTCTTTTCCTCTTCCTCTCCCTTCTCTGGGAACCTCAGCTTTCAGATACAAGTTCGTCTCTTTTCCCCTCTTCTCTCTTCTCTTCCCCCTGCGGCCGCAGCTGCAGTGGTGTGCTCCCAGCCCGCGGCTGCTATAGCAACAACGCGCTCCTTACTCGCTTCCTCTGTTCACCCGGCAACCCGGTCCACCCTGCCTCCTCTGATCCATTTTAGCCGAGCGTTTCTTCGCGATCAGGCCAAAATCCCCCCCCACGGCCGACAACATGAGTATACTTCTTCCCTTGTTTCAACATGCAACTTCTTAGCCTTGCGGTCACTTGTTCCACAATCAACCGGCTCTGCTACTTAACTCCCTCCCCCTTTCGCGGATCCGCCATGTTCTTCCGCCCAAGTCTGTTTCCACTTCCGTTACCCTCCCTCCAGCCTTCAGAGCCGCCTGCGGACGTGGGCAGCTTCTGCTCAGTTCTCCCTAAAATCTCTTCAGGCCTTATGCCTAGTTCAGACTCTTTTTCCCGTTCACACGGGACACGACACTTAGAGCCCCTGCCCTCCCTTTAATTCTACCTGGCTCCGGTGAGCCAGACCCCGCCACAGCCCGAAAGACTAAAAGTCTTCTTTCCTAACAGCCAGTGGCTTACACAACCCTCCCTCCCTCAATTCTCCCTAAAATCTCTTCAGGCCTTGTGCCTAGTCCAGACTCTTTTTTCCCGTTCACACGGGACACGACACATAGACCAGCCACTGGCTTACGCGACCCTCCCTCCAACTTCCTGCCCTAATACAGCGGGCCTTTTTATACAGCAAACTCCCTGCTAACCTCACCTTTGCCTCTTCAGGTAAAAAACCTCAAAAGCTACATGTTTTTTTTCCCTTCCCAAAGTGCGCACAATTATGTTTTTTTTATGTTTTTATGTCCGTGTGTCTGTCCAGATTTCATGTAAATGTGATATCACAAATAACAAACCGAGCGCTCATAAAAATTAAAATAATAGATCCAAATATCTTTAATTCATTTCAGCCAAAAATGTTCAATTCAAATTAAGGTACCTTCAAATTTCAACTAATACTGTTCAGCCTCATATTTTGATATTTGACATGAAATTATTCATTTGTAACTAACTTTGTTAAACAGCTAATTAATTTACAAGGTTAAATTACTCACTGTTATATATGCCATCAGATATTAATTATTTTCATAAGTTGGTTTTTATCATCAGTGAAACAGATTAAAGTTCCAATAGGTATAAACAGATGTGTGAAATTCCTAGAAGACTGGTGCAACAGCTTCCTAAAGACCAAATCTTCACTCCTACTGTCTCAGCAGTCTACAGCACGGTAACACATGTAACAAGACAGCGGGAACCTCACAACCCCTTACCGATGCAGCCTCGACTGATGTAGAAACCTCCCAGTACCTCGCCCCCATTGACCTGGTAGATTCTAAAGTCTGAGATACTCAGACTCCCTCCCTTGCTCAGTGTGACCCCATAAAAATATTTTTCCTAAATTCAAGTTATTACTTTTCCACAAAAAGTTAAATGCTTTCAGCCTTTCTTTAGTCCGTTCTAATTGTAATATTTTGTCAGCTAAATGCTCTCAGCCTTTCTTTAAAGCTCAAATATGTTAACAGAAATCAACTTCAAAACTTAAACACCTGAACTTCAAGAACCATCAAGACAGATAGATACCACAGACCCCGGCTACTGTAAGTTTATAAACATTAATTTAAGATTAGCTTACTGGATGGCTAAGATCAAACTTTAAATTAATCAAAAGAGCCAAAAAGACCAGTATTTGGTTCTTTTCCCAGAGTCTGCCTGTGAGGGAAGAAGAAACATCTCTACAAAGCTTTGCATCTCTGGGTCACATGATCTCCCGATAAGAGAGATAAATGAGACCGATAGAGGAAAAGCCAATCAGTGCTCTTGCTAAAAGGAGGGTCCATAAAAAGGGAGAAACATCCCTAAGGCTTCTGAGAAAAGCCACAAGGTCAAGCAAGACCTGGACCCATCCTTACAGAAGGCACCAAGCAGAAAATCTGCTCTCAAGTTTCCCCAAGATTCCCATCAGAAACAGCTGACTCTTACCAATGGTCAAAACAGAAGTCAGTTTGACAAATTTCATCCTAGACATCCAGTAACAGTTAAAACAGATGCACAACCATTTCTGAACATTTTAGAAGCAAAGGTAACTTCAGCCCTAAGTAAAGTGTTGTGTTTACATCCCTGATAACTCTATACATGTTAAAAATTTAAATTAACTCCATGATATACATTAACATGTTCCAGATGCTGCAACATTTATTCAGTACTTATGTTTTTTTTTGTTCTCTCATACCAACTCAAAATAATCTTCTCTGTTTTCCCTGTTTTAAACCTCTAACCAGTTTTTTCTCAGGGACTATCAACTGTTAAAAAAACCAACGGATGACTTTCCAACCAGAGAGCCCTGCTGAGTCCTGCCCTTATGCTGCCACCTGATGCTCATTGTGATGTGCTTCGCACTCTCCATTGGCCTCTTCACCGTAAGTCCCACCTGGTGGAACACAGGCCTATGGACAATAATCCATCTCACCTTCTTTCCATTTGTTGCTTCCATAATAGTGTTACCTGCAAACTCGCAAGACCCACAATTTCTACATGCTCTCCGGCTGACTTCCTCAGTGACTTTCTTCAGAAGCCTGGTTTGACACCCTCACCGACATATGGCTTCAAAGAAACTTCACCCATCCCATACCTGGACAGATTCATCTTTTCCACGCCTACCTCCTGGAAATTTTTTCACCCTCCAGCTGGACCTGCCTGCCCACATCTCCCCCCCCAAAACTACCCCGCGTCGCCCCATTTCAGCTCCGAAGCAGCCAGATCGAAGCACGACGCCCCACTTCCTAAGAAATCAAAAAGGGGGGAATGTTGGATTCTAGGCAGAGGCTGCGCCTCCAGGAAGAAGGCCACACCTCCCCAGGTGCTTTGTGACCAGCAGGTTCCCTGGCCACTACCTCCTGACCTCTGGTAGCCTATAGGGCAAGGACTCACTCCAGGGGGGCTCTCTGACCCCCCACTCTATTTAAGCCACCCCCGGACTGAAATCGCTCTCTGTTCGCGCTTGCCCCTGTTCCCGTCCGTTCCCCATTTTCTCTTTTTCTCCCCCTTCCACGCGTGGCCCCTAATAAACTTCCCTTTTATTAAAATGGCATTCCCTGCGTAAGAAACTTTGCCTAAATTCTAACAGCATGACCATATAATACTACAAAATTCTACTTCTCGGTGTATACCCAGAGAATTGAAAGCAGGAACTAAATCAGGTTTTTGTAAAATAATATTCATAATAATTTTTGTACAATAATATTCATAGCATCATGTTTAAAATATTCAAACTATGGAACTTTATCAATTGGCCAATCAATAAATACTGAAAATAAACAATGCACATACAAAAATATTAACCTTAAAAGGAATGTAACTCTAGTAGAGGCTATGCCATTGAAACTTGGAAACATTGTGTCAAATGATGTAAATAGACACATAAGCAGTGTATAATTTAAACTCTAGGTGATATATAGAACAGTCAAATTATTATATAAGACCATAAAACAGAGGTCACCAAAGTCAGCAAGGAGGGAGTGCTGTGGAGGTATTATTTAATCATTAGAGTTTTACTTTTAAGAATGTTCTAGGTGGATGATGGTAATGGTTACAAAACAATGTAAAAGCAGTTAATTGCCAGTGATTGGTTAAAATGTCATTTAAATGCTTAAAATGGTGACATTGTAGCCTGGGGATATAGCTCAGCTGGTAGAGTGCTTGCCTCACATGCACTAAAGGCCCTGGGTTCAATCCCCAGCACCAAAAAAAAAAAAAAAAAAAAAAAAAGTAATGTTATATATGTTATATATATTTTAACATAAAAGAACCATAGAGAAAGAACACTAACCATTTTTATAACAATTATTTTTACTGTCCATGATTTGATGGTTAGTTAAACCCTTTTGATCTAAGCTGGTCTCATTTAGATTTACTTATGGGCCTTTTTTCACTTGTACATTAATAGGTGATTTTATTATGTTAGGTGAGTATTTTCACATGTAGGAATTTGGATTGGGTAGAACAGGCTTACTTAGCTTTTCTTCATACCCTCTTTCATGTTCTGTAAATTCATTCTGGGCCTTTGCTCATGGTGGGACTCAAGAGAGCACTTGGAAGCTTGCAAGAATTCTTAGTCCTCAGTTTATAACTCTCAGTCCTCAGTTTAGAACTAACACATCAATTCCCTCATGTACTTTTGTCAAAGTAAACAGGGAGGGTAGCACATATTCAATAGATGGGAATGGAACTCCAACCTTTGAAGTCATAAGAGCTCCAAGTCACATTTCAAAGAGATATTGAAGAGTAAAACAGAATTGCTTACAATCTACATCAAGTACACATCATCTTTTAGTATTTTTCTTACCCATTATTTAGGAATTAAAAGGTTATATTAATAAATAATATCTATATTTTTGAATCATAGTTTTCCCACTTTTATCATCAGATCTCTAATAGTTTTATAGCAAGCACTTAAGTGGTCCTCTTATTTTCATGTTTTTTGGTGAGACCTATTAGTATTTTTAGGATTGGCATCAATGAAACATAAAATACACTATATTGAAGGCTATTCTTATAGTTTATTATTTTTATTCACTTTCCTTACCTTTTGTGGAGCAATTTTCAAAATTAATGTTTTTGCACAGGTATTTTATGTCACCTAATCATTTTTTCAAACATATTGAAAAAAATATTTATACTGTTTCATTATATGTTGTAGCCATATGTCATATTAGTGCCATTGAAGAGAGGAAAACTGTATAGATTATTTTCACATGTGTTACTACTTTTGAATAGACTCTCTCAGAAACAGATTATATTTATATGATATATATCATATTATAAATAAATATTATATAATATAAAAAATATCTATACTATATTTTATGCACCAGGGGTATTATTTTCACATTATCTGTGTGTGTGTGTTTGTGTGTGTGTGTGTGTATATATATATATATATATATATATGTATATACATATACATACATATATATATATATATATAAATGGAGTGGAGTCATCTGTATAATTAATATTCAGACTTTCAATACCAAGCCCATTTTTAATTCATCCTATTTTCAGTTTATTTTACAAAATGACATCAGGGCAGAATTTGAAAATTCTATTATGCCAAAGAATAAAGAGTGCAGAGAAAATTAATATGTTATTTTGTTCATTTTTATGAAGTTTTTTTTCACCCCAATTTTCTAAATCTTAATAGTGCTTTTGTAGGAAGCCATCCATCAGATGTCAATTTGCAACTTCAAATAGGCTATTCCACCCTTGGAATAACATTTGACAAGTACATAAATCGCAAAGCAGATATGTAAGTTATTCTTCACTATATCAGAGCATCTTGCCACTGATTCACTTTCTCATTATTATAGTAGAAAATACAGGAATAAAGAAAGTTGAATTTACAAGTTTTTATTTGAATAATTTCTATCTAATTTTAAAAAGGAAGTATCACCATATAATTTGGAAATTATAGTGAGATGCAAATGTTCATGTATCAATTTTATGTATCCTACTCTAACCAAAACTTCTTATGTTTCTATACTCCATTCTGGTTACTCAAAAGCATTAATTTCCTACATTAACACCATGTATAGGTACTGCAGACTTTTATATAACCTTATATTCTTGTTTTCTTTTCTATTCTTTCTTAGGCTAAATGTGTATTTAATTATGTTATAAGTTTTCTCCCTAATGTTATAATCTTGTAGTCCTCCTTCTCTATCTTTACTTATTCCATATTTTTTTATTCTAAATATCATTCATATATCAGAGTCATCTACATTTATCATTGCCATTTAGATTTCTTTTCCTGGGTACCATGTTCATATTTTAACTATCTATTTATCTTGTCTACATTGATGAATAATAGATAGCTCAGTCCCAACACAGCCAAAACTGAACTTGTGATTTTCTTTTTTAAACTCTATCAGGAGATGACATTCCATTTTTCCAGTTACCAAGGCCAAATGCCTTGGAGCAGTTCACAACTCTTCTGTTTTTCTCATAATCCATATACGGTGGATTATGAAATATTGCTGTTCTCTCACTGCGGAGTATCCAGAATGAACTATGCTCACTGCCAGCTCTATTGCCACTAGGGGCAAACTTTCACCAACTATGACTGGAATAACTTCAATAGATTTTTAACAGGCCTGATGTAATTCTGCCATTACTCTACCTCAGTCTGTTTTCAAAAGAGAAATAGAATGGTTCTATTCAAATTCAAGTCGCTTAGAATTCCAGGTTAACAGGGTCCAACCTCTTCCCCAACACCATATCATTCTGAACTCTCTTCTCATGTCTCAGGTAGCTCATCCACATTGTGTTCCCTACTCCTTTACCACACCTAGCTCACTCTCAATGCAGGGTCATCACACGGTCTGGTATCTGCCTGGAATGATTATTTCACACATATGATGCTATTAACTCCTTCATTTGTTTCAAGCCTTCATGAAGAATCATATAACAGCCGGGCGCGGTGGCGCACGCCTGTAATCCCAGCACTTTGGGAGGCTGAGGCAGGAGGATCACGAGTTCAAAGCCAGCCTCAGCAATGGCGAGGCACTTAGCAACTCAGTGAGACCCTATCTCTAAATAAAATACAAAAAAAGGGCGGGCTGGGGATGTGACCCAGTGGAAAAGTGCCCCTGAGTTCAGTCCCCGGTACCACAAGAAAAAAAAAAAAAAAAGAATCATATTACAATGGCAATGAATCTTATTATTCATTTAGACAGGCAGGTGCTAACTGCTGTGCCCACACCAACCTTTGCCTTTTTAAATTCCTCATTCAATACTTTACTATGTTATTCATACAAGGTTTTGCCCTCTAAAATACTGCATAATATGCTTTTGTTTTTATCTAATATTTATTATTTTCCTTCCTCTTCTAAAGTATAAATATGATTGCCACAAGGGTATTGGTGTGTGGATATTTATTTTACTGATATATCTATACAAAGAGCCCCAAACCATCCAGTTAGAATGGACATATCAGGACTCAGATTAGAAGCTCCATGGAGTTGTGACCACACTTGAGGAAGGAAGAGATGATAAGTAATCTGACTGTTATCACAGAAGTTCTGGGAGAACAGAGAGAGAAAAGCAAAACAAAACTTGCTAATTGATTTAATTGTCAATTCCAGTGCCTACAGCTTTTGATTAGACAGAGCTGATAGGAACAGCAGAAAAACTCCCATTCTTTCATCTTTTCACTTATATTAAGTGCCTTCTCTTACTGGAAACTAAGAAGGACTCAGCTGCAATGATAAATATGGCCTATCAAGACTCAGGCACAGCATGAAATTGTAGAGTGAAAAAAACACGAGTTTTATGCATTTGGTATATGGAATTGAGAAATAAGTGTATAATTCCTGAAAACATTCAAAAGGCCAAAAAGCCAAGAATTTAAATAATCAGAGCAAATAACATACAATAAAAGTTAATAGGAAAAGAACAGAAATATGATTGAATATTTACTTTTGTGTAAGTAATATGTGTGAATGCATATCTAAAGTTACTGTGGTATAAAAAGTTCAATATGTAACATAATTTCTATCTATGCTAGTTTTTATTCTACGTTTAGTTTATATAAATTTCATTGTTAATTTTTCCCTGTATTAAAATGAAATGCTGTATGATTTTAGATTTTCTAATTAAAAGTATTTAAATATTTAATGTTGTAAATATTGTAGCTTTATTGTAGCTTTAGTATCCAATAGGCAAAACTTACTTCATCCTCTTCTCTCTACATCGTATTCAAAAGGACTTGAAAATTGACAACAATTTCTCATTTACAAACATTTTCTATATTGACTTTACTTCAGAAATTAAAAATGCCAAAGACACAATTATGTAAACTATGTTAGAAAATCCTCCGAAACTTTATTTAAAATAACTTTTCATTGCAATAACACCACAAAAAAATGGACTGAAGTTGAATTTCATACCGTTGAAAATGTGAGAGTTCATTCTGCTATGCTAATTACATATACAATATTATATTGCGATAAATGTTTACTTATAATGCCTTATTAACAAAGGAAATGCTTCTGATAAATTACATGAAAAAACATGTTACAAATAGTTATCTGTGGTATGATACAGTTTTTTAAAGGATGAGGGTTACATTTTGTGGAACTACATGAATGTTTCATATTGATATCTTGATACCACCCCACCAGGGTGAGGAGTTCTGCTCCCCCACATATTGAAGTATAACATTAGAGAAGCATGCTTTATATGATTTATATATGTATATAAATCAGGGCTTACTTAAAAAGGGGTAACATAGACTTCTCCCAGGATGGAGCAGGAGGCCATAGCTGGTGTCCTGGTATCCCAGTATCCCAAGAAGTGAGAGTTTTCTGCCTTTTTTATATGTCTTAGGCTTCCTTTGTTCTCTTGCTCTCTTCCCCTTATTCTCTCCTTCCTGCATACCTGACTAGGCCCAAGAGACGTTCCTTGGGATGGCCTCAAGGTGAGAAACAGAAAGATGGGGGTAAGAGCCAGATGGAGCAGCCCAGGACACATTAATTGAAAACTTTTATAAGTCCCTGTAGGGAGGGACAATTCCTGGGACAGGTTACCTTAGTAACAGGTTGGAGCAGGGGCAGGTTATCTTGGTTAAGTATGGAGGAAGGGCTCTGAAGAGATTTCAGTCTCTGAGATAGCAGTCTTCAACTTCCTGAACTCACTCAAATTGGTCTCCTTGATCTGACCTGACTCAATTTACCTATCTATGCTTACTGCCTATCTAATTCTGGCTTCAATATGGTCAAATGAATGATTTCCATATGGCTCTTATTAATACCATGAGAAAAATGTCAGGGTTTCTGACAAGCCCTTAACAGTTATTACCATTCACCAATAAGTGTGAAATTGTTTAGTTTAACTCCAGTTGTTACTGGTTATTCAGTGTTATGCCTCAGTTTCCTTAGTATCAAAATGCTAATGAGACAATGGGACTCACTTAGCAGGGTGGTGAAAATGTCTGTAAATCTCTTAGAATTTTGTGAGACTAGCCAGGAAGAACCATGCATAAGAGATCTCACTCCACCGGAGCCCCTGTGTGGGCTGAGCCCAGGAAAGCCATAGTGCTGGGGCTGCCTGAGGTCTTGAGGGTTCATGCTTTACTACAGCATGTCCAAAGGGAAGGAAATAGGGTCAAAGACCATGTTCTTAAGATCTAATATTGTTTACACTGTTGGTTTTGGACATACTTGGCACAGTTACCCTTTTTTCCTCTCTTATTTCTCCCCTTTGGAATTGCAATGTGGATCCTATGTCCTGTTACACTTTAGCATTAGAAAACTTGTTTAATATCATAGGCTCACAGAAGGAGGAAAATTGCTCTCAGGATGAATCAGAGAGCTTTATTCTTATTCATGAGTTAGATCAATCTTGATGCTTTGGGCTTTTTGAATTGGTTCTGACTACATGTAAGCCACTCATTTATCCTCCTGTGAGAAATACTGTTATTTTATTTTATTTACTTATTAATTTTTGGGTACCAGGACATAACCCAGGGGTGCTTAACCACAGGGCCACAAGCTCAGCCCTATTTATTTACATATTTATAGACAGGGGTTTGCTAAGTCTCTTAGGGCCTTACTAAATTGCTGAGGCTGGCTTTGAACTTGTGATCCTCCTGCCTTAGCCTCCCGAGTCACTGGGATAACAGGCATGTACATTCCCCTGACTTGAGAAATACTTTTTTTTTTTTTTTTTTAATTTGGGGAGATCAAATATGGAACTATGTGGTTGGAATTTTTATTTCTTTTACAAGGCATGTTAAAATTTTACTACTATCCAAGCAGTAATAAGAGGTGGGTTCTTTAATAAATGATTAAGGTGTGAAGGCTCAGTGGGCTGGTACCATTATAAAAGGCTGAGTTTGGACCTCTCTTATCTCTCTTCTGCCCACTCACATGCTACCATGTGATTCTGCATCAGGAAGGTCCTTGCCAAATGTCTGCTCCTAAATATTGGATCTCCCAGCCTCCAGAACTTTGAGCCAGTAAGTATATGTTTATTATAAAATACCCAGTTGAAGATAGTCCTTTATAGCAGCATAAAATGGACTAAAGCCATTGTTTTAATTTCTTTATTCACAGCATGAAATAAACTGCTAAGGTATAAAGAGCACTTCAGAAATAAATGCTGAATCAATACATTTTGTTGGAGCATGTTAACTTTGCCTTCCTTAAAATTTTATGTTATCTAATTCTTCTATCTCAACGCATACCCTCAATTTAAAAATATGCGGTAAAATTTTCTTGTAACTACCTACTAAAGCAATTTAAATATTTTCTCCTCTCTGTTCTGCTTTTAACTCATGGACTGTACCCTCGACATTCAGTCGCCTAGTATTGACTTCCATATCAATGTCTTCATCCTCTTGGTCATTTTCGTCTAGACTTAGAATCAGACTGCCTTTTAACTTTTCAAATAGACGTATTAATCCCCGTGTGTTCTCACATATTATATGACAGTCCCAAACTCATTCAAGCAGTATTTTTAATAAAGATAATAGACAATGAATACCTGTATATGCAATTTTGTGAATGTGTGTGAACTGAAAGTTAGAGGTGATCTAATGAATCATCAGAAGACAATGAATTTCTGGCTTCCTTAAAGTGAAACTCACACAATACAAATCTATAACATTCTTGGGGCCAATTGGAATATTAGTTCTAGCTATTTACTTATTTCTGTAAGACCTGTGGTTCACCCCAGGTAATTTATTTTGCTATAAGCCAAATTGCAGTGGGTCACTTTTGAGATGGGCTTTAAAATTTATCTTAATCTGCATTTATCTAATCTTCATACTCTGGCTCTACTCCAGAAGAGCAATGTGTCCAAGGTGATATGTTCTTGTTTATTTTCTTTTATGCAGAGAACATATGTTGGGACAAATCAAGTCTAATTGAGGTGTGTCCCAGGGACACCAAAAGGGCCTTGAAGAGGTACAATGAAGCAAAAATCTTTATGGGTAAGGAGCAAGAAATAAATGCTTGGTGATATAAATACTGAAGTTTTGAGATTATTTTTATACTGTATGACTTAATAAAAAAAAACTGACTAAACTAACACTAAATGGGATATTTAATCATGCCACAATATTTAATAATTTTCCTTTTAAATTATATGAATTATAATTTTAAATTGGAAATTAGAAAAAAGAATCCCACCAGCAATTATTAATATATTACTGACCATACATGATATAATATTTATGATACATATTATAAAGCTTAATGCCTGATTTCTATCAGCAAGACAAATGCTTTGAAGAATTTGTGCATGCTATTTTCCTAATAACTAAAATAGGATAAATGTTCATACTTTAATCTATGTATTTATCCTAGTGACTAGTTTCAAAATTTGAGAGCCAGGGTGGAAAAGAAAAACTGATTTCAAAAAACAGGATTATTCTTAATTCGATTGATTTATTAATATTTACAGAATGTACTTTTAATTGATAGACAAATTATACATACATATGTATATTTATGATATTCAAAATCATGTTTTGATATATTTGGGCATTGTGTAATGATTAAGCAAGCTTAATTAACTTATCCATCACCTCATATACTTATCACTTTTTAAATCATGAAACCATTCAAAATCCACTATCTTAGCAATTTTTAAGTATATAAGTACCTTATTATTAACTACATTATCATGTTTACAATAGTTGTTGTTTAACTGAATATTTTTCTTATTGTTTAACTGATATTTTTTAACCCTTATCTAACATTTCAGCCTACCATTCAGTATCACCCCCTACTTTCAGGACCCATTGTTATTGGAAAAGGATTTACAGAAAGAAGTTAATCCTTGGGTAGTTTTCCCTTCCTCTACCCTGAACTGCACTGTCTTTCCATTCTTCTTCAGGGGCTGTCTTATAGGAATATAATATTATTTTCCCTAACCCTTCAATAGTCATTCTAGAAGGTGTGAGGTTGCCACATGTAGGCATTCCAAATACATGAAGATTAGGTGGGAGGATCACTTGAGATCAGGTTTGATCAAACAATACGAACCTGAATGACATAGGAAGATCCCATTTCAAATGAAGAAATAATTTAAAAAATGAAAGGTTTAAGGTGATGACTTATTATAGTTTTGCATTTTCTTGATGATTATAATGTTGGACACTTTTCCACATTTGTGTTCACCATTTGTGTATCATCTTTTTTTTTTTAATTTAGAATTTTTTTATGTCTTCTTTGAGAACTGTGTGTTTAAATTATTCGTCCATTTTTTTGAGGCTATGTATTTATTCATTTTGTTTTGGGGTTGTTATATATTTTGAATATGAGCCATTTCTGAGATATATGGTTTGCAAATGCTTTCTCCCTTTCTGTAGAATGTCTGTTCATTCATTTATTGCTTCCTTTGTTGTGCAAAAGATTTTTAGTTTTATGCATTCCTAATGTGTCTGTTTTTGCTTTTATTGCCTAGACTTTGGGGGGATGTATTCAAAATCTTGGAAGGGAAACATAATCCAGGTAACCAAGAACGCTTTTTTTTTATTTATTTATTTATTTTATTTAAACAAAACTATAAAGGTGACCTGTTGGGGACTTAAGAACATATTGGCCGAATGGGTAGAGAATTCTAACTCTTTGGCTGCTTTTCACACCCTGTTATGGACCTGACCTAACCCAGAGGCTTTCCCCTGATGTATCCTGGGAACCGAAACTACCCTAAGGATAGGGTAGGGGGCTCCGCCAATACGATTTAACCGCCCATGCTTCTTTTGTGTCCCTGTATTCTTTCTGTTGATTGGCCCATGTCCTCTATCAATGCTGCCCACCTTCTTCAATAAACGAGTTCCAGCGCTGACCTGACCAGGCTCCCTGGTATTTCCTGGGTCTTCTGAAGACGGGGGAGGGATTGCCAGTGACCTCTTACCTTTCCCAATCTTGCCTTATAGCTGAGGTATGCATTCCCAGCCTTCTCTGCTGGACAGAGAAGGTTCGTCCAGGGTCATAGGAGAGCTACAAACCTCAGCACCTCTAACTTCCCGGCAATGACCTCAGGCAAGGACAGAATGATCCCTTAAATGCTAAAGATTTGTTTTCAATAATACAGTTTCTGCCTAAAAACTATGTACAATAAAACTTCATATTATTTTTATTATTATAAAATTATAGTTGATGACATATGACAAGTAGTGATATCAGTGATGCTGATATTTGCCTTAGGATAAAATGATTCTGGATATTGATTTTTTAAATGGCTTTCCTTAATTTTCATTTTCATGAATTCAAACTTTCTTATTATCTCTAAATTATTGATCGCACACCTACACTTTTCTCACATCTGGGAAGAATGCAGATAATCTTGGTAGCTATGTTTTATTAAGATAGAGAAACTAATTTTTGCATTTAAAGAACTACACTTTCTCTGTGATAAAATCAGAATTGGAAGTAACTAAGAAAATTCTGAATAAAGTTGAATAAAGTCTGTTACAGAATAAAGTTATTTTTTCCTACAATAAAATATCCTAGAGCAAAAGGAAAATCTCATTCATGATAAGGTGTCATCCTGGTATTATAGATTATGAAATGAGGTAGGTGCTGTTTTGAGGTATTCAAGGGTTGAAGTCTCTGTGAACATAGACTGTCTCCTAGACTGATGAGGAAAATATAAATATACTTTTCTGACTAACCTTTCAAATTTACCGAGTCATAATAAAGTTGTGGAGCAGACTATATTCCTTTTTGAAAAATGTTATTTTTGTGCAGCTGATAAGAATATCACTTCTTATATTTTGGATTGAAATGTTTGATAAATGTTAGTTAGGTCAAGTTGGTCGATATTGTTCAAATCTTCTATAGGCTTATTTATTTTCATTTGTTCTACCAATTATTTAGTATAGGTATATGGTATTAGTTGATTATTTTTTAAATACATATATTTCCTCTTTGAAGTTCTGCTTTGCTTCATGTATTTTAAATCTCTATTATTATGTGCAGCAATTTTAGAATTCTCAGATGAATTGATGACTTTCCCTGTATGAAATTGGCCTCTTTGTTTCTTATCATGTTTTGCTCTTAAGCATACTTTCTTTCATATAACCATAGCCACTCCATCTTTCTTGATTTGTATTATCACAGTCTATCATAATATCTTCTTGTTTTGATATTTGAATTGGCCTGTGTTAAGTATAATATAGGAACTTTCTTTCATATAACCATAACCACTCCATCTTTCTTGATTTGTATTATCATACTCTATCCTTTTTTATCTTCTGGTTTTTATATTTGAATTGGCCTATGTTAAGTATAATATAGGTATTAATGGGGTTAATTTGTTGTGTACTTACTCAGTTAAATATAATCTTTGCCTTTTATTTAAGCGTGTATCTAATTTACATTTAATACCATTATTGATATGTTTGTATATAAATGTAAATCTTGATCTTTGGGTTCTGTGTTCAGTCTGTTTTTGTATCTCTTTTCCCCTTCCCCTTTTTGTGCTTATTTTGCATGAAATCAGAGTTTTGTTGTAATTCCATTTTTATTTATTTGCAAGCTTATTAACTATATAAAATTTAGTATTGTTTAAGGATATTTTAGTATTTATAGAATTATCATCAATTTATCTCATGTAATCTCATACCACTTTATATGTAGCAGAAGAATCGTATAACAATCTATATTTCTTCCTCCTTTCATTAACTTTGAACTATTTTTGTCACTCATTTAATTTCTATATAAGTTTTAAGCCCAAAGTCATTGCAATTACCTTTCATCTTATTAGTTAATTATCTTTAAAGATAATTTAAAAACCCATCATATCTATAAATGTGGTGAAATGTACTGGTACTTTCTATTCTTTTATATAAACACAAATTTCCATCAGGTATAATATAATATTCCTTCTGAAGTATTAAAGCCTTCCTTTTGTGTTTCTTGCTGTTCAGATCATGTTGAAATGATAACTTGAAATTTTTGTAACTGAAAATATTTTTTCTTATTTTTATTGAAACACTTTTTCAGGATAATGCAGTCTACATGATCAAGTGTTGTTTTATTTATTTTAAACTGATTGTATTCAAGATGTTAGTCCCTTGTCTTCTACTTTGCATTGTTTTCATTAGGAAGTCTGCAGCTATATCTGGCTCTTTTTCTTTGTATATAATTGAATTTGTACATAGTATCTTTCTATTTTTAAAGAAATCTGTATTTTTAAAATGTAATTATGAGTTCCTTTCTTCATACTTCTTATGCTCAAAGTCGAATGAGTTTCTTAACTTTAGGGGTATATGACTTTCATCAAGATTATAATATCTTCAGGCATTATTTCTTTATCTTGGTAGTTGGTTTTTAACGTAAATAGTGGACTTTTCAGGGCCATAGGAATAAATTAAAAGACGTATCTAGATTTCTTTGGGTTAGTTTCTCCTTGTCTTGTTGATCACTGTCATCAGCATTTTGAATTCATTTGGGGAACTAGGAATCATACACTACACAAAATCTCATTCATGGTTTTGACATTATTATGTCTGCCTCAGGGAATATTTCACAAGAGAGACACGCTACAGAGTGGAAACTAACTTCCAGTGCAAGGAACTCTGACTACTTCATCTCCCAAACATTTGGGTGCATGGTGGCATAATAGATTAGATATGGTATTGAGCCATAGGCAATAGACTATTGCTTTTTAATCCACTGTGTTGCATTTCCTGCCCCCTCAACTCCTAAGTCAACCAACCAAGTTTGTAATGACATACTTTCTTTCTACCCCCAAATTCACAAATTTCCTTATTCTATATTGAGTTTGGGTTTTCATTTCTAAAACTATTGATTCAAATTGAGAAGAAACTTATATATACCCTGGATGAATTTTTGTATTAATTGCTGTGAAAGGTAAGCTTAACAGATTGGCCAGAAGTCAGTTTTTAGTTTTTTGTTTTTAACTTTTTCTTGGTACTCAGCCTGCAACAACTTCCTCCTCATTGGCAAGCAATAAAAATATGTTGATTAAAGAAGTTAATCAACATGTTTCCTGTCAGTTCCTATGAAGTCCCCCAAGTAGCATTAGTTGCTCACTGAGACATTTACACTATCTCTTTCAGAAAGTTGTCTGTTTTTTTTCTTTTTGTTTTGTTTTCCTGTTTGTTTGTTTTTGTTTTTTAGCATCCTACCTGTTCTTATCACATGACTGTGAAGAACTGCTAAGGATGTGAGATTTTACCCTACTTGAAAGTGAATAATTTGTGCTGTCACAGTTTATTGGAGCTAGTAGAAAACATACATAACACTTCATCATTACAGACAAAGAATATAACTCACAAAAATAACAGTGGTCAATGTATCAACAGCTGAAGCAGTGTTCCAAGCCTCAGTGTCTGTAATAGCCACACGAAGACATGAATGTACACAGTGAGTTGAAGACACTTAGGGAATCTCTTTTAGCATAACCAATAAACATCAGTACCATTTGCTCTGATAGGAAACACCATTTCTATCTTCTAAGTCTCTTCACCATAAAAGCATTCTGGAAAAGATAGTACAGAAGAAAGGGCAATCAGACCCTTGGTGAGGGAAACAGAGTAATGAGAAAAAAAAAAAAAAAATGAAGAGTTGTCTTTCAGCGTAAATTGTCCTCAAATTCACTGATATTTTTCTTAGGCTCTCATCTGTTATCCCTATGCAGTGTACAACTTGAAACTTTTTGTATTTTTTCTATATTTACTTAACACACTATCTTTAGTTTGGTCAATATATGAATTAAAGTTATCATCCCATTTTCAAAATCTCCATCTACTTATTTTGTCATCTGTTACTATTGGTCAGTTTTGATTTACTGATTTTTTTCTTCAGTATAAACTTGATTTTCCTTCCTTATAAGCCAGATTATTTTTTTTTTAATTCCAGAAATTGTTTTTTTGAAACTCCTTCCTTTTTGTTTTGTATTTTTAAAATAGTCTTGAAGTTTTTTTGTTTGTTTGTTTGTTTGTTTATTTTGGTAAGACTAATACATGTTAATTGTATCATGATTCTAAGATTTTATTTTTTATTTTTTAATTTGAAGATTGGGGCTGTGCATGTGACTCAGTGGTAGAAAGCTTGTCCATTTTGGCCCTTAATTTATTTCCAGGTCTAAAATTCCACAATATTGAGGTAAGGCCATTTTTACAACTAAATCTAAACTTCCTAAATTATGGGAGGTTTTACATTCAAGTTGTTGGGAACAGGCACTGTTTGTGAGCAACTCTTTTATAAGAGTTTCTGCAAATGTACATGCTAATTGACACTTACTTGAATACTTAGGTGGTATTCAAAATACTCTTTACTACTATGTCCTTTTATAGCTAACTTGGCTACCTTAGACTCCTCTGCATTCCATTATGTTAGGGGATTGCTGGACCCTGCCTGGATTTTGCTCCTTGCTCTGTATCCTGAATAAATTACCCAGTTAGTAAGCTAAGACTATGTCTAGATGTCACTTCAATGATTTCTTGCTGCATTGCCTGATTTTCAACATTTTGAGTTCTGTTGTTTCATAGTTTTAATTTGTTGTTGTTGTTTCTGATAGAAGCTAAATCTAATACTTGTTCTCTACCCTGAAAGGAGAGATTCTAATTTAATTTAAACTTTGAGAAGGTAAGCATTTCTCTAAAAGGGCTCCAAATGTTTCTATTTCAAACTCTTTTACGCATCAAATTCTGAGTTAATCTTTTCCCTGTCTGGGCACATGTCATATTTTATATTATCATGAAAATTTCATAATCACACTTATTAATTAACAACATTATTTATATCTTATTTGTGCATTATCTCATCTTAGTTCAAAATTCCCTGTCATTTGGGGACAGTTTTATTTATTGAGCTTACAATTTACATAGTCAATTATAAACATAAATTTGTCAAATTTAAAGAAGTATAACTATTTATAACAACTTGGTGACTAATATATAAAACAAATATGAAATCTCTGATGACCAAATAATTAAGGAAACATGGAGAATAAATCAAATTTAAAATTTTAAATATGGAATTTCATAGTGAAATTCATTTGATTACACACAGTTTTATCTATATTGTAGTCTATTGCATAATTTCCTAAGCTTCATAATCCTCCTTTTAAAATAGAGGTTAAATATTTTATGTATAATAAGCATTGAGGTTGATTCATTAAATTAACATATGCCATAGTCTTATTAATGGTTTGTAACAGAGTAAATTTTTAATATATTCAAACTTTTATTATAGAATATGTTGGATATGAATGACAAAAATATAAGGTAAATATCACTTAATATTCTGATTCTGTTTTTCTTATATTGTTGAAAGCCATGTATGAAGAACTATGGATTTTGTTTGAGTCATTAAGGCAGGGAAGCTGCTTTTATGGGAACTCCTGGGTAAAATTCCCTGGTTTGAGAAAGCCCAGATCACGCTGGTGCCCTGCCTTAGCTCACAACTCTAGGATCAAACACAGCCAGTTGGAGATGGGCGCAACCTGCCAAGTACCAAACAACCTGTTTTTCTGAATAAGCTCCTTACTGATTCCTTTTGGTGTGTACCTCTATAAATAAAGCATTCATAGGCTTTTCTCTTTGTTAAGATCAGACCCATCAGGTCTATCCATCCATGAGGCCCCTGTTTCAATTAATTTCTTGTGTTATTTCTTAATATTACTTTTCATATTTCCATATTTCCAGCTGGCCCACACCCCCAATTGTTACTTACTCCCTCCCCACTTGAGATGTGGGCAGAATTATATATTATAAATTCCAGAAATCAGGCAGGGCAAAGGGTGGTTTTTTTCAGCAACTCAATTATGCAGTGTATGGTAGGGTCTTTCTATAGTTTTTCTGACCCCTATAAATGGGCTTTCAAATCCAGGTTTGTACATTCATATTTGCAAACATCATATTTGCAAATCGCTGCCACACTTTCTTTTTTTTCTTTTTTGGTACTGGGGATTGAACTCAGGGATACTCAACCACTAAGCCACATCCTCAGCCCTGTGTTTTTGTATTTTATTAGAGACAGGTTCTCATTGAGTTTCTTAGCACCTTGCTGTTGCTGAGGCTGGCTTTGAACTCACAATCCTCTTGCCTTAGACTCCCGAGCTGGTGGGATTACACACATGTACCAAGGTGCCCAGCTGCGACAACTTTTTTAATCATATCTTTACCCAACTACAACATGCAGCAAGAAAAACATGACTTTAGCTCATGCGTTTGTTGCTGTAATGGCAAAACCTCTTCTTAAGGAAATTCAACAGTCTAATTCATGAAGCTTTGGTTAGAACATCTTCTTATGGTTATTCCTATACCAAACACTGACCAAAACAAAGGTCTAATAGCTTTATGAAGTTTGATTTATTAATGGAGGATGGGTTAAAATCAAGTGTAAAAGGCAAATTGTTATGTATCTGTGTGTGTATGTGTGTGTGTTAATTATAAGCTAAGTCAGTATAACAAGTACTATAGTCTTAAAGAGAAAAACAATATGACAGAAGTTTTGTTTTCTAACATTTTCTAAATGTCAGTGCTTCTTATTATTTTTGACTCAACACACTCATGATTAAATGCCCTGAGAATTATATAAGGTAAATATGTCTCACATAGTACTACATTTTTATTAAAATTTATGAGAGTTCCAAACAGTACTAAGACAGTTTGGATTAAAAAAACAAAAGTGTTTAGAAGTGTAAATACTTTGGTAAATTGAAACCATATTTAATAAAAGTTCTTCCCATATTTTGTTTTTGGCTTGACTGTTTATTAGTTTGCTAGACCTGCTGTAACAAAATACCACAGACTAGGTGACGTAAACTGCAGAAGCTAATTTTCTCTCAGTTCTGCAGGCTCAGAGTATAAAGATCAAGGAGCCAGCAGAGCTGACTTCTCCTGAAGTGTCTGACTTATGGCTGGGGGGGGTTGCTGCCTTCTCACTCCATCCTCACAGGCTCCTTCTCCTACATGTACATCCTTGGTGTCCTCCACTCTCAGGTGTTGTCTTATGTAATATTAATTATCCCTTCAAAGGCCCTCTTTACAAATATGGTCACATGGGGTGTTAAGGCTTAAACATATTAATTCTGAGGAAACACAACTGAGTTAACCACAGGTGTATATCTGTAGACTAACTGAAGTTATTACCCATAACAAGGCAAAAATTTATGTTTTTTCCAGTCTATAATGCTCTATACATTCACAGCTGAATGAATTGCATTGACTTCTAGAAGATTATGCATAGATAATTCCATCAACTATGTCTGGATCTATCCCATATATATCCTGAATTTAAATCTAAATACAAATGGAAAATTTTCTGAAATGTTCTAGATACGTAAATACAACTATTTATATTTCTTTTCCTATTGGAGATGTCATTAAAAACACAGAGCTGTAATGCTTTCAATCCTTTTATTAAAGGTATTATAATGGTGAGAAAGAGCTTTTAAATATCAGAGTTAGAGCTGTAAATAACCCTCATGACTATTAATCAAGTTGGATTTACCCCAACATTGTTATTTAATTTAAGACACTCTGGACAAAGATGCCTGAAACGACTTTCTTGAAGATCAATTTACTAAGAATGAAATCCACAAAATACACTTGAAAATGAAAATTACAAACCAGTTCTTTCCTCCTGACTGAATTCAGCAATAAAATATTAAATGGAATATTAAGAACAACAATTAAAGAGCTTAGCTTTTAAGCTGTCTGGTGGTATGTAAGATTCAGTTCTTTATTGGCTATTAGAAAAATTACCAAAGATTACTTTAGTTATTTTAAGTGAATATAGAACCGCCTGTTCAGCAGTAGTGACAGGAAGCACTTACCATGGACGAAAAGTTCTTATATATTCATTTTGGAAAAAAATTATTTTGCAATTCATTAGAATGAAGTTTATTTAGTATGAACAATATTAAAATGTTATTATATTTAAAATAAATCTTTACAGTTAATTTCCAACTCTAGAAACATTTGAAAAATCATTTCCAGTGTCTCTTTTCAGGACAATCAATCACATAAAAATGTTCATTTAATAAGTCTGTAAAAATGCAAGTAGGAAAGAGATTCACAAAGATAAGTGCATTGCAAGAAAAACACTGCTGTGCTAAGACAAATGCTAACCCTAAGAAACAGCAATGCATTGTAAAAACAAAGTATATCTGTCTTCTTTTCAATAAAAATGTACTTAGTATGCATTTTGAATAAAATATATGCTTTAAGTGGAAGTGAGATGATTGAAGGGAGAGGCTGTTTAGCAGCTGTTCCTTAACTATACACATTAGGAAGGACAACAGAATATGAAGTGTCAAGAAAAAAAATTATTAATGGAAACTTCAGTCAAAATTCACTGCAGCACAACAGAGGCTTTCTTTCAGTCTGCAGGAGTTCTTTCTTTCATTCTGTAATCTTAACTCTTCAGAAAATAGCACGCCGCTCTCTCTGGTAACAGAGCCTGTCCTTTTCCGTGGCATAGTAAAAGAGCTATGGGATCAAGGTGATAAGACTCTTTATCGAGTGTTTTAGTAGTATGAGAAATCAGGGCGGTATAATCGTGGCCCTCCAGGAGGGTGGTTGTGGTAAAGGCGACTACGAAAATCACTTCCACTGGATGTACTTTACTAGATTCCTGTTCCAATGAGGTCAGACAACAGTAATTTGTTATGTGGGTCATGGCAGAATCCTTCTTCTAAGCACTACAAAGCATGACTCCTTTGTCAATATAAATACATCCTAATGCATTTGGTCTCCCTGTAGGCTGTATTGCACAATTGAGGGAAGGACTGGGCCAAATTCTGCCACTCGGCATTATAATACCTTTTCATCTTGCTTTCTTTTCTCATTACAATGAAAAAATACACATACATGTGCAAATAAAAAGATAGGCTCACTTTCATTTATTTGTCATATCTTACTATGCAATATCATCAAGAATGACCATAAGAAGAACAGAATGTTAACACATGCATTTCAAAGACAAGAATCAAACACAACAGAAATGTTTCATTAATAATTCAGCACACTGGTATTTTCACTTTCCCACAAAATTCGTTTCTGTAAATCTTTATGCTTGTCTTCTCATATAAGCCTGAATTTGTAAAATATAAAAGCTGGAAGTCGTAATGTTCCCTCACAATTGTAGAGTGCTACAATATAATACATATTGATTCTAGAATTATCTAGTTCGATATGTATGTGTCTTTTAATTTTTATTAGTATCATTATTTAAATTTTCTATCTATAACTGATTTCCAGCTCCAAATTTTGAGATTTAAATATTTTAAAGAAATCTAAATAAATGCATGTTGAAAACTAGAATTTGCATCAGGAAGAAAAAAAAATTTTTTTTTTGGGGGGGGTACCAGGGATTGAACCCAGGGGCACTCGACCACTGGGCCACATCCCCAGCCCTTTTTTTTTTTTTGTATTTTAATAGAGACAGGGTCTCACTGAGTTGCTAAGTGCCTCGCCACGGCTGAGGCTGGCTTTGAACTCGCGATCCTCCTGCCTCAGCCTCCCAAGTGCTGGGATTACAGGTGTGCGCCACCGCGCCCGGCAGGAAGAAAAATTTTTGTTACGTGTGTACTTAATCATTTCCTCGTCTCTTCACACATAAAACAGAGGAAGAACTTGAACATTTCCAGAGTTAATATTTGTCACATATTAACATTTTGTAGTACTTAGTTTTCTTTATTATTTTCACTTACAATATTTCCACACTAACTCCCCCTATCTCTTTCATAAAACATGCAACCCAGAATGGGCAATGGACAGATTGAAGATGATGGATTTCAAATTGAAGGATACAGTTCCTTTTCTGGCTGCTCTGAGAAAAACAGATTTTAGGTTAAATAGGTCCATTATTGAAGAGTCTGTGGGCTGTAGCTTTGGGAAGGAGAAGGTTAACCTTAAAAACAAACAACAAAAAAAATGTTTTCCCCAAAAAAAGTATAAATAAAAAATCCAAAAAGATGATTTTGTTCTCTGTGGGTAGTGATATGCCTACAGGGAAGAAATTTTGACAAGATGTTATGCAAAGGTCATTTACTGATATAAGATTCAAGGATTCTGTATTATTCTTGTCTTCTGAAACCTACACTAAATCTTGTAAGATCTAGTAATAGCAAGTATACTGTATAAATCTGTACTTGAAAAGTTAGCTCTGAATCCAAAGTGTTCATTGATAATATTCTTTGTGATATAAATCAGCACCAAGGAACTACTTTTCTGTTGCTATAGAATATAGTTGAAAGAGCAAAAGCTCATGTAAGTGTGCTCACATTAAAACACTAATCATTAACAAACATCTGAACTTTGAAAATGAATTTTAATAAGAACAACAATTACCATTTTGTATCTTAATATATGTCACGTACAGTGTTAAGTAATTTGCAAATGTGTATTATTTAATGTTAATAACTACCTTCTAAACTAATGTTATTGTTGGCAGTTAAAGCACCAGATATTTAAGAACCTAGAATTGCCCCTCAATTTATGTAAGATGGATGATAGTTATGTTAGCCAGCTTTTCATTGTTGTTACAAAGTATCTGACCAAAATAATGTAGAGGCAGGAAATTTTATTTTGAGATTACAATTTCAGACGTTCATTCAGTCCATGGTTGGTTGACTCTCTCACCGGGATGACGTCAGGTGAAGTATGATGGTTCAGGAGGTGGTAGAGGGAAAATGCTCACTTTGTGGTAGCCAGGAAGGAGAAAGAGAGAGACAGAGAGGACATAAAGGCAAGCAAATGAGGTTTCAGGGATGAAATATAAAACCCAAATATATATCCTAGTGAGCTATTTCCTCCATCAAACCCTTACTGACTACCTAACTCGTTAGTCCATTAGTTTATAGATTTAATAATCTAAATGTTTTGCCTTCTGCATTAATACAGGAGCTTTGGGGGAACATCTCATATTCAAACTGTAACAGTGAATATATTCTCTCCTTTCATCATGTTTCTATGGAAAAATTCAGAGATACATTCAACATAGTATCTCAAAAAAGAAGGAAATGGTTATGTTACTAGCAATGAGAACACTATAGTAGCTGTTTTAGGCAGCTTTGTAATCAAAAAAACACCTGACAAGAAAATCTTAAAGGAAGAAAAGTTTATTTGGGGCTCATGATTTCAGAGGTCTCAGTCCATAGATAACCTACTTCTTCCTCTGGCCCCAAGGTGAGGAGGCACATCATGGCTGAAGGATCTGGAGAGGAAAATTGCTCAACTCATGGTGGGGTCAGGAACAGAGAAAGGGAGAAGGAGGAAGGAGCCATAGGAAGAATACCCTTCCAGGGCATGCTCCTAAAGACCCACCTTTTCCAGCCACACCCCACCTGCCTACAGTTATTACTTCATCTATTCATTCAAACTAGCATGAACCAATTAGGTTACAGCTTTATAATCTAATTATGTCACTTCTGAGTATTCCTGCATTAACAGGAGCTTTAAGGGGACACGTCATATCCAACCATAACAGTGGCAATGATATTAATTTTACTATTTTCTCTTTCACTTGCCCAACTTTCTCCTGGTACTACAGGGAATACTCTCTCAACTAGCTCACATTTTTTGGGAGAAACTATTGGAGATTGAACTCAGGGGCACTCAACAACTGAACTACATCCCAAGCCCTAGTTTGTATTTCATTTAGAGACAGGGTCTCACTGTGTTGCTTAGCTCCTTGCTGTTGCTGAGGCTGGCTTTGAATTCTCCATCCTCCTGTCTCAGCCTCCCAAGATGCTGGGATTACAGGCATGCACCACCACGCCAAGCATCAATTAGCCCACTTTTGAAATAATCTTTTTTTAAAAGCTGCATTTAGTAAACTCAAGCTAGGGTACTGTTACTATAAGTGAGCTTAAAAAAAAAAAAAAAGATTTATGGCATGGGATTCAGGAATTTTATGAGATAGTGGTAAGAGTTCCATTACTGGTGGCAATAGATCTTATGATAATTTGTGGCATGCTGTGAAATTATTAGTTACTAGGATGCTCACCTAGATAAATTGTGATCCATATAGATGCAAAGGAAACATTCACTTATAATTTATCTAGCATTCAAAAGAGACAGGTTAAATAGAAATTATGATGCAGGAAAATAAACTAATAAATAGTATGCAAAGGAAAAGGCAGAGAGTGTACCAATAGAATATAATGCAGGGCAATGGGGGGTTTATTTATGTGGAGCATCTCCTCCATGGTTCAAGTTCTGTCATCTGAGCAAAGTTACTGTGATCTAGCTTAATACTTTATTGGTGTGGTTGCTTGAAATGTAGAATAATGACAATTTATGGTAAATGAAGGAGAGATGCCAGAAGTACTTTGGCAGTTTTCTAAAATGGATATCAAAAAGCTTCACAGAGGTAAATATAATAAAAAGTTTATTATAAAAAAAACAGAAATTTGTTAGCATGCTGGGTTTTCCCATATGACCTAGAAGATTCTCACTGAAGCCAGAGGAATGCATTGATGGGTGCAAGTACATTCCTGAGCACCTCTGTGCTAGCTTTCTTTCCTCTGTAGGCCTGGGTTAATCATATGAGATGCTCTCTTAAAAATGGCACTTCCAACATCATTAGAAATAGTGTAGTATAGAAATCTTAAAGAAAAGGGCACCTTTTGGTTGGTTCCATACTTTACCTATTGTGAATTGAGCTGCTATAAAAATTGATGAGGTTGTGTCACTGTAGTGTGCTGTTTTTTAAGTCCTTTGGATATAAACTAAGGAGTGGTATAGCTGTGTAAAATGTTGGGTCAATACCAAGTTTCTGAGGCATCTCCATACTGCTTTTCATAGTGGTTGTACCAGTTTGCAGTCCCACCAGCAATGTATGAGTGTACCTTTTCCCCGGCATCCTCACCAACACTTATTGTTGCTTATATTCTTGATAATTGCCATTTGGACTGGTGTAAAGTGACTGGTTGCCATTCTACACTGAGATTTCATCATTTAATTTGCATTTCTCTAATTGCTAGAGATGTTTTTATATTTTTCCTATATATTTCTTGACCGATGGTATTTCTTCTTCTGTGAGGTGTCTGTTCAGTTCCTTAACCCATTTATTTATTGGGTTATTTGAAAACTAGGGAACCACTCTAGGTGCCCTTCAACAAATGAATGAATAAAGAAAATGTGGTATATATACACAATGGAATATTACTCAGTCATCAAAAAAGAACCAAATTATGGAATTTGACAGTATATGGATGAAACTGGAGAATATCATGCTAAGCGAAATAAGCCAATTCCAAAACAACAAAGGCCAAATGTTTTCTCTGAGGTACAGATTTTAATTTCACAATAAGTGGAAGATAGGTTAGGGAAGAATTGAAATACTTTAGATTAGAAAAAAGGTAATGAAGGGAAGGGAGGAGGGATAGGAATAGGAAAGATAGTAGAATGAATTCGACATTATGATCCTATGTGCATATAGGATTACATGATCAATATAATTCTACATCATGTACAATCAGAAGAATGAGAAGTTATACTCCATACACACACACACACACACACACACACACACACACACACACAGGATATGTCAAAATACATTCCAGTATCATTATAACTGATTGGAACAAATAAAAAATGAAATCTAAAATAGAAGAAGTAGGCATAAAGATCATCACGGCCACAGTGGCAAGCAGGCAATTTTATTGTGCAAGGATTGTGGTTGTGCGTGACATAAGCAGAAGGTTCTTTATATATATAATTTTTTTAAGAATGAAGAACATAGGAAAGAAGGCTGATGGCAGTGATGTTGTGGTACATAGTAACCTCTCACCAGTTCCCAGTGCTGAGGTTGGTTTTAGAACTCTAACCCCTTGTCACAGGGAGTCTTGGTTCTTAGAGGAAAGGTGCTAAAACACACAGAAATAAATACAGTAGGAATTTCTTGAATCTGCCACTACAGAATTTGTGGGGATTTAAGAGAATAACTATAACCTGAGGTAAGAGGGCAATCCTCACATCCTCAAGTGCTTTGGAAACATCACCTGTGCTGAGTTTGATAGGATGTGATCCAAGTCATCATCATGGCCTGCCCAGTGGGATCTGGGCAGAAAGACATGATCAATACAGTGTGCTTTAAGTCCCTGGTGTATCCAGTAAAAGCAAAGCCCGACCTTAAGGTTATTATGGTATCTATCCTTCTTCTTGCCCAAGGGTGAGGTTAACATACATGTTTTGTCAAATATTACTCCTAAGCATCCTTCATCATTTTTACATTTCACATATCATCTTAATTTCCACTATATCAATTATATCACATCAGTAGAAAATTAAATAGGCTAGTGCTCTGAATGCCATGGTGGAAGGTGTATACTGAGGAATCAGAGGAAAAGGTGTCAGATTTTCAGGGGTCCAATACAACAGGGAAATTTCTTCAAGTCAAATGCTCTGATCCACATTGGAAATACTCCAGGAAAATGACAGATTGTCCGGTCTAACATCTCCTACCCTCTAGAAAGGAAACAAAACATTTCACTGGCATTTTAGATTTTGCAGGCAGTACATACCCTGAGATTGCTTTTTTAAACCTTTTTATCCTAGAATAGCTACTAAGTTAGAGAGGAACCCCAAGAAAATAGAGCTCAATAGTAAGTAAAGACTGGTCAAAGGGGTCCTAATTGTGAGGTGGTATGCCCTGACTCAAGGTGTGGAGTTCACAGTGAATAGAAAGAGTCTATTTTAAATTTTTTAAAATTCTTAATAGGAAGGGTGATATCACAGGTTCCCGAAATATTGGAGAAAGCATTAGACTTATATATCAAAGACCTAGGCACTTTTATGAAACAATTCCTGTCATGCAATGAATCTTTTGTAGAGAATGAACACTGAATCATCAGAGATTATTTGGTGAGAATTGTTCATTATGATCTACCTATTGTTAGATCCACTAAGTCATGGCAAATTAGTCCCCATTTGAATGTATTTCATACTAATTTTCTATTACTAGTCAGTGCTATTATAATAAATGCAGTAAATATTTAAGAAAGATTCCAAGGTATATTTTGTTAAATACTGGAATAATCCTGGATATAGATAATTTACCAATTGGTTCTTACAGTACATAAATTTACATAAAGAACTATCAAATTATTGTCTTGTTAATAAATATCAACAAGTTTATTGTCAAGCAAAAATTTAAAAAATATATAACTTTGATTATTAAAATGACATCACTTTTTAAATAAATATAGGTGTTTTCCAAGGAAACGAGCATTTAAACTATTGCTAAGGTACACCTAATTGTTTTTTAATAAGATTTCAGAATTCTTTGCTGCCTCAAAGACCAAATAAATTATGTTGCACTTGAAATTGCAGAAGTTCTCATATATATAATTAATAATTTAATCGGACTATATTTTGTATGTAGTGAAGTTAGTTTTCTTCCATTTATTTATACAAACATGCATACATATATACACATGCACATGCTTTCTGGTGAAAATTCCTGGGCTTCAAAATTTAGGACTTAGAGCCTTCTAAGTACTGTAGATTAGGTATTGTCTTTTAATTTTCATTTTGCTTAATTTTAATTGCCCTTAGACTCTTCTGAAAGATGTTTAATTTGCACTGAAAGATACCAGCATACTGTTTTAAATATGGTCTATTATGTAAAATAAGACCTGTGTCATATCTGATGTCAAAGGCAACACCACCAAATGTTATGTTGTAATATGGAAAGGCAATAAGGGAATGAAATGACATGAATTGCTATGCAAAATATCTTTTACCTAATTTCCACATTGTAAATTTACTAACTTTTCATGGCACATTTTCAAACCTCAGAAACCCCAATTAGTCTGTTATTATTACCTAAACTCCATAGTTTATTTAAACTACACTAGTTTTACCACAAAAATACATATTTTAATTTCCAGGATCCCAACTAGAATACCACATTACTTTTAGTTGACAGGCATCTGAAAGTTCCTCTTGGCTTTGGTGATTGCTCAGAGTTGATGTATTTTGGTGACCTTGACCATTTTGAGACATACTAGTCAGGTATTTTGTGCTATATCTTTGATTTGAGTTTTTTTTTTAACTTCTCCATGATAAGACTGGGTTATGGTTCACAGGAATCATGCTGCAGATGTGTCACGCATGCCCTTGTCATCACACAACTTCAGAGGGTAAATGCTGTCACCTTGAGTTACCCCTGCTGATATTAGTCTTAATCTTCTGGACCAGAGAGTGCTTATAGGTTTCTCCCTTTTATTACACTTTCTTCTTTGAAATCAAGTCACTATATACAGCCAGCCCTCAAGTGGCAAAAGGGAATTAATTGCATTTTCCGCTTCTAGAATGGGAGATTATTTGCATAGTGATTTAAAACTATTCCAAAAGTATTTGTCTCAACTTACTCATTTATTTATGTAATGATTAATTTATTTCAGTATAAACTTATATATGTATGTGTTTCCTACTATGAGTTAAAACTGAATGCTACATTATTTAATTTGTTGCATGCTGTTTTCATTTGACCATTGAGAACTAAACTGATCAGCTGTTATGTCCTGGAGAAGTCTAAGATTATGGTATAACAGTACTCACTGTTTGAGTGGGAAGTTACATACCCCCACTTGTATTTTTAGGTGCATGTTCTTATTTTCTGACACTCAAAGATTTCCAGATTGGAGTTAAATTTTCCTTGATGTAGCCCCAAAATTTAAAAATGTCTTTAAAATTTTTTGGATCTCTGTACTTAAAAATAGTATTTAGAAATCAAGATACAGGTGCTGGATGTGCTCACTTCCACTGAGATATCACTGCTTCAAAGCCCTCTAATCAGAAGGAGTAAGAAAACGCATGTATGCAAACTAACCTTTGCATTCATAGATGTCCATAATTACCTCTGTGTGTCCATTTGTATTGAAATTAAACTGATGTCTCTGGCTCTAACAGCACAAAATGGTTCACTTTTGGCTGTTTTTATTTATCTTTCGCTTACAGCAATAAGAATCTACTTCTCACTAAACACATTCCACTAAGTTATTTCTTCAAATTCAGGTTTAAAACTTACCTACAAGAACATAGTGTTTATATGCTGCTTCTTTTGTCTTCATCATTACAGATTTTATTCAAAACATAACATTCCAAAGTTAATTGGGTTAATCCGTTTTTTCTTTACTCCTAAAATGAAACCGTGTCCTACATTTATAATACAGTTGGATTTTTCACATCCTGCATTCCTTGAGATCGCTTAAATTTTCCACTGATTTTCTTAAATGTTTCATTCTTTACATTCACTTTTTGAAATGTAAAGTTCTTTCAGTTATGGCAAAGGGAGTGAGTCATACCTTCATCATGGCAGAACTACAAATGGATTCATCAGCTTAGCACGTATGTCCCCTTTGTGTTCAACCACTCATTGGCCCTCTGAGCTTGAAAATCAATGACTTATTTTGTTTCTCTAGTCTATCTTTTCAAGAATGTATTATATATACAGAAACATGAGCCATGGCATTTTAGATCTGGCTTTTTTTTCCCAAAGAAATATGTATATAAGATATTTTCATGGTAATGTATGAATCAATAAATTGTTACCTTTCATAGCTAAATATTATTCCATCCTATGGATGTAACACAGTTTGTTTGTCCATTTTCTTCTGTAGAAAAACATTTTGGTTGATTCTAGCTTTTTAGTATTATGATTAAATAAAGTGTCAATATAAACACACAGGTTTGTGAGTGAAAATAAATTTCCAATTCACTTGATTAAATACCTAGGTGCCTGATTGTGGAGTTGGATGGTAAATCTGATCAGGTTTATAAAAAATTGCCAAATAATCTTTCAAAATGTTTATTTGTTTTGTTCCCACTAGTAATGAAAAAGTGTTGTTGTTACTCCCAAATCTTGCCAGCATTTTATATTATCAGGCTTTGGGGATTTGTATCCATTATAATGACATGCAACTGTATCACATTGTAGTTTAAACATGTTTTCTTATGACAAGTGATGTTGACAACTGTATTTCCTGAGCATATTTGACCATTCATGCATAAATTTTGGTGAAAGAACTGTACATATCTATCTATGAATATTGTTGAAGTACCTATAAATATATATCATTTGTCTCTTTTTGAATCTGGGAGATTTACATTCTTACTGTTGATTTATAAGTGTATATTCTGGAAACAAGGCCTTAATCATATATATGATTTGTAAAGTTTATCATGCTATCCATGTCATATGCATTACATCTTAAGAGAGACTTAAAAGATACAATGTATCCAAAGATACTATGTATCATCTTTATAATGGATTTTACATTTTTGTGTTATATATTAAAATACATCACCAACTTCAATAGCAAAAAAAAATTATCTTGAATTTTCTTCAAAGTTTTTAATTTTTAAATTTTATGTTTAGGTCTGTGATCTATTATTAATTCATTTCTGTTTGTATGTATGTGTGTGACAGAGAGACAGAAAGAGAGAGGGAACAAGAGAGCCCACACAATGGTTGATGTGGTAGCATCCAGTAGTTCCCATGGGTGCTTCACTAAATCCATCAACCCTCAGGAAGCAGATACTTTTAATTTAGCCCTGAAAACATTTCTATCATTTTTTGTTTGTTTGTTTAGTGACTGAATTACTAGACTGTATTTTTTCTTTCATTATTTTGAGTTTTTATAAAATGAATTTACTATCTTTGATTATCAGTGAATTGAACTTGAACTGACCTTGTGACCTTCACTGATCACTTCTGAGCCCTAAATCCTGGCCAGGGCAAGGAGATAAAATGCCTCACTGCCCCATGTAACTCACAGAGAGGTGTAGACTCTAGGGAGATAGTCTCTGCATGCTCTTGGACTCTCACTGCAATTTTGCTGAAATCCACAGTAATTTGTACTTTGTCCCTCTCTGGGTCTCAGTTTCCTTGTCAGAGAAATGAAGAGCTGGACTAGATTGTTCCCCAAGTGGACAGCAGCACTTCAGAACCTTCCCAACCTGTCCAGGCCACCAGGTAGCCTGTTGAGGAGTCCCAGCAATGGCATTTTCATTTTTTTTTTTTTCTCTTGAATTCCTAAGCAGCCAGTGGAGCCTAAGTCACTTCTCTAAGTATGGAAGCCTTCAGGCCTAGTCACTAGGTCTGTGGTTGTCAAAGCCATCTCATTCCTTCTGCATATCAGCCCTATGAAGCAACTATTTTCTTCCCATTTTGTACATGAAGGAGCTGAGACTCTGAATGACTGTAATTCTTGTAGGTGCTATATGCCAGGGTCTCCAGTGGAGTAGCAAGATTTGTGCTCTTAAATATCATAGTGGGTTGAATAGCATCCACCAAGATTCACATCTTCTGATAACCTTAGAACATGACCTTGACTAGGCTACAATTGATATTAATCAAATACTCAAAGAAACAAAGCACTGTAAATACAAAACTAGAAACGATGTTTTGGGGGAGATCAGATTTTTAAAATGCCATCTTGAAACTTGAGCCAGGAATCAGAATTCATTACAAAAATGTGGTAGATTAAAAAAAATCTATAAATGTAAAATAAACAACCAAACATAAATAAAATGATAGTGACAGTAGATTAAACTCACCAGGACAAAGGGTTTAAAAATCGAAAGTTGTCAGAATATAATGCAAAACAGCACACAGTGTAGGCCTAGGAGAGTCATATTCTTCAGGGCAGAAAAAAAGGTATTGCAAATATTTAACTCAGAGCCACAGTCAAGAAGCAGACCAAAGGCAATATAATGGCAGCCTCTGAGAATTTTCCAGAATTGATGTAATATAGCATTTCATTATTCCAAGAATCTAGCAGTTTCAATGCAGAATAAATATAAACAAATTTATTCCTAGGCACATTAAGATAAAAAGTCAATATGTTGTAGATGTTGTAGCTGCTGGTACAGCAGAGAGGTGGGATTAAGGAAGAAAGAAGATTTGTTTTTTAATAAATTTAAGAATTGAACTGACTTCTTTTCTTTAGTGAAAATAGTAACCAAGAATTAGGATGGTTCTATTTCCACTGTGCTGAAAGAATAATGACATACCCATAATCCTATGTTTCATAGATAATTTTAAAAATAAATGGAACTTAAATATCTAACAGAAGGTGAAACTTAACATCCAAAAATCAGAATTGGGAATAATGTTGAGGCCATGGCAAAAGGCCTCCTGTAGGTAATGAATGATTGGGTCAGGAAGGTGGGGACTGATTCAAAGGAAATTTAAAGCTAATACCTCCACAGCAGTTCCCTCTCTTCCAACCTGTTGCCAAGGTTACCTTCCTCCAGGGAATCATTCCTCTCAATAAGGAGGTGTTAATAAGAATCCTTTGGTGACTCCCTTCCTGTCTTTCTGGGCAGCTCCTATTCCAGTTTTTGGTCACTGCTCACATAGGCAAGACCAGAGGAGAAAGGGCATGAGAAGAAAGGAAACCCAAAATATATAAAAAGGGAAGACACCACCACTCCCTCACATAACAGCTTTGGACCTCCTCCTCCTTTAAAGAAAACATTTTGCTCTTGACTAGGTGTTTTCTTTTCTTTTCTTTTTATTTTTTTAAATATGTTAAATATCCAACACCAGGGAAATGGTATTCAGAACACCAGTATCACCTCTGGTCTCATCACTGTGGTAAAATAATCTATTATACATAAGTTTTCTTTTGTTATTAATAAGTTTTAGCAAAAGTAAGACCTGCATTTTGTTGTCAACTTTTAACCCCAGATAATTTCCCTCATTTTTTCTAGTTTTAACTTCTTCATTTCTTTCTTTCTTTTCTTTTTTTTTTTTTTTTTTGCTAACTCTTGTTTTTTGCTTTGGTGATGTGTGTGTAGATAGTCCTTGCAAGACTGGGTGCTTTCAGTTCATCCAAGGACCTCCCGCCCTTCCTGATGTTAGTCACCAAATGTCTTCGTTTTACCCTTATTTAGCTTCCTTACTGAAATCTTGGGTTCACACTAAATAAAACTTGATTCTTGTGTAAGACATAATTTTTTTCTTGAGTTCATGGCTACTCAAACAGCAAGACACAATTTTTAAAAAGTCTTAATTAGCTGTAGGTTTCCTTCCTCTGTTTAAAGTCTAATGTTAGAACAGATAATAAATTACTTGAATGCTTACATAATACAGTCATCATATTCATTTAAAAATAAGAATTAAGAAGATAGATATAGTTAATTAAGAAGATAGATATATTTAAATCTGAATGCAAACAATATAGTTTTTAAAAATCTGACATTTGATTAATGTTCATCAATAGTTCAGATTTGGAAAGACAAGGTTCTATCAAATCATGTCTCATTATGTGCCAGTTCCTCAAATTATTCTATATGTCCTTTGTTTGTATGTTTTTTCCCCTCTTTTCTTCAACTAGAAAACGGTTCATCTAAGGATTGTTTCTTATTACACCTAAAAACTGTTATAAGGTATGCTCTCCATCTCATCCTAATTACCTGCTATCAACTCTCAACCTGATCAATACCTTGTTGATTCTCCTGACAGTTTATTCTCACTAACATCTACTCTTTAAAGTCATTATTTTTATCACCTGAATAACAGGAACAACTGACCTTACACTTGTGCTAAAACAATGATTATTACTGCTAATTTTGTCAGTTAAAACTACAGCAAAGGACAGTGATCCACATTATAAAAACAGTAAAATTAATTCATCAGATTCAAGTTGTTCTTTATGCCCTGCATCTTCCTGCAAAGATAATTCAGCTTCACTGCTACACCAGAATTTTGGTTAATGTCATTAAATGAAGTGAATAGTAGGCACTTTAGCATTATTGTTTAATATACCACCTGAATCCGAGGAATATATGAATGCAGAATATTAAGAAATATTTCAGGGATGCTTCCAGCAATCTCACTCTCACAATGTGTTAGTCCAGTCCTGTCATCTCTGTGCACCTAGGAGCTGTTGACCTTTTATACCTGGAGGGGACCTGGATAGCATAAGGTAAATTAGATTCTTGCTTAGGTTTGTTTGGCTTATTTTTTCCTTTTGTCATTATCTGCTTAAGCTGTTTCCTGTTGTTCATCCTTTTCTCTGATTCACCAAAGGGCTGACCACAGGATTCAGAAAAGAGCAGGCTTTGTTGTAGCTAATTAGAGAGGGAAACTTCCTGGGAAACTGACTACCTGCATCACAGGTACCTCTTGAAGATTCTGTATATAACAAACCTTTACCAAATACTTTTATGAAAGGCAGGGTTCTAAATGAAGTACACTCTTCTTTTTGAGAATATGTGCAACAATTTTAAGTGCTTACATAAGTATGTAATTTAAATTTTCTGACTTACGAATCCTAAAATATCTCTAATTAATTCCTTGTTTTTCTATTTATTATATATAAATGCATATATATAAATACACATACATACATATACACACATACAGAAACAGAATATATGTATACAGAAAAAATATATAATACATAAATATATATGAATACATGCATAGATTAACATGCATGTAAATTTTCAAGATACAGATATTCATACAAACACATTAATACATTCTTATTATATCACTTCTTAATGTCATGAACTTCTATTTTACTTTACAAATAAATCATTAATATCAAAGTGTATTGATGTTTAGCTATGACACATAATCTTCATGATTTTTACTCTTTTCATGCAAAAACAGAATAAGAATTAATTGTACTTTAAAAAGTGTTTTTTATTTATTTTTTCCCTAATGGTATTATCATTTACACAATTGAGAGAAAAAATAAATATTTTGAAGTTAAAAAAGTTAAATTTATTAGGTTAATTTATAATATATCATGTTATAAAATCAAACTGTTGTACATGTTATTAGACTAGCATTATAAAAAGTTATTTATAACAGAAAACAAAAACAAAAAACTTAGAACATAGTAAGTTTTTTTTTTTTTTTTTTTTTTTTTTTAAATATTTATTTACTTTAGTTGTACACAATGCAATAACTGAGGATCGAACCCAGGCCGCGCACGTACGAGGCGAGCACTCTGCCGCTGAGCCACAACCCCATAGTAAGTTTTGACTTCCTCGTGTCTGACCATCATGCACATGCATACATACACAAAAATACACAGAGCCCATGTAAATTAAATGAACACTAAAAAGTTATATAATACAGTGTTTTAACTTGCTTTTGAAATTTGATTGTGTCCCAGTTTTCTAAAATAAGTATTCCTTTCTCTTGTATATATGGATCTTATGATTAGGGATTAGGGGCTATTACTCAAAATGTCTATATTGAATTCTTAACCCCTTAGAAGGTTAGAGATAAGATTTTACAGAGATAATTAAGTTAAACTGAGATTATGAGGGTGGGCTTTGACGCATTAGAGCATGGATGAGGAGTGAGTCTTATGAAGAAATAAAGCCTGTGGACATCTGGGTCTTGAACTTTCACCCTCCAGAGTTGTAACAGAATAAGTTGCTGTGTTTTAACCCCCTCTTGGTGGTACATTGTGATAGCAGGCAAACCCAACCAATGCTGGGGTGAATGAGAAGTTGCTATGAGTTTTCCCCTTACATGTCTTTATTTATAAGTCAAAATATCCATTTTAACCATTTATTAATGCCTTTGTTTTAGATAAAAATGCAAACCTGTTTATAAAGGAGGTATTTAAATAATACTGCTAATATGTTTGAGTTAAAATTAGCAGAAAAGGGGCTGGTGTTGTGGCTCAGTGGTAGAGCGCTCACCTAGCATATTTGAGATGCTGGTTCAATCCTCAGCACCACATAAAAAATAAATAAATAAATAGATAAATAAAGGTATTGTGTCCAACTACAACTAAAAAAATAAAAATAAAAAAAGATTAGCAGACAACATTTGTGTTGATTTTGAAATTCTAGGCAACATTGACTTTTTGCCTAATGATATTTCTCTTATTTTTGAAGACAAAGGCTTATTTAAATATTATTTGTAAAGATATACATGAAGAAAATGAGCATCACATTTGCATCCAAAACTAATCTTAATGGAACAAGAAGACTGTCTACACAAATATCTTAGCATAATATTTTCTTTACATGTTTGTTTTAATATATTACATTGGCAGTAATCCCATTGGCATCATATAATCTATTGAATTGTAACGTTTTACCATTATTTTATATTATTTTCATATTTTTCAATTTTATCGTCATTTACTCAAATCACCTATTTTTTCCTTCTCTACACCTATTTTAATCTTTTTAAAAATTTTTCATTTGTTTTAATTAGTTATACATGACAGTAGAATGCACTTTGATATATCATATATAATAAAGTATAATTTCTTGTTCTTCTGGTTGTATATGTATTTTGGGGAAAAAATGTGGCTTATATGTAAAAACTTAATGTATTGATATATTTTTATGTTTTAATAAGAACATCAAAAATTCTGAAAGATTTTTTTTTTATTATATGAAAAATTCTGGTCCTTTTCCTAATTGTCAAGTGAGAATTTCCTTGGCAGTCATTGATTTTGTTTTTCCCAAAAGTCCTTTTATGATGTGCCCATTTGGCTTTGAATATTATTAACTTCTCTTGTGAAACAGTTACAATATTTAAAAAAAAAATGACAATAATCTGTGCAAAATCAATAATTACCCATATTCCTTATAGATGTTTCACACACCTCTTACAATTTTGAAACTAGAGTAGTTTAATGTTGCTTGTTCAAATCATCTCAGGGAAATATTTCCATATAAAACAAATCCTACACACAGAAATATTTCATTTTTTTAATACATAGATATCTTTGATCTAATTACATACATACAATAGCGAAACTTTCACTTTTGGTAACTCAAATGCCTATATGGAAGAGGCTGGTAACATACTGTTTTGAGCAGACTAGAAAGTAGACAAAAGAAAACAGTTGGGGATTGTGAAAAACTAGAAATTAATCGACACATCTAAACAAAAAATTAGAAAAGCTTTCGTTTATGTCTGCTATAGTTTGAGTTTGTTTTTCAAAAGTTTGTGTATTGGGAGCTTGTTCCTCAGTATGGCCATCTCGGGAGGCAGAACCTTGAAGAGGCAAGGCATAGTGGGAGATCCTTAGACCAACTGGGTAACAACCTCAGAAGGGATTGTGGTATGCATTCTCTCTCTTTGGTTTCTTGTTTGACAATGAAATCTCTTGTTCTCTGACATGTGACCACCGAGATGCCATTCACAAGGCCCTCACCAGAGGCCAAATTCTCTGAACCACTGATTATGAACTTTAAGCCTCTAAAACTATAACTATAAAAGCAGCCTACCTCAGATATTTTAAATAGTAATATATAAAAATGTTACAGTTTCTTAGTCTGTTTTCTGCTGTTGCAATAGAATGTCGGATACAGGGTAATTTATAAAGAATAGTGATTTGTTTTTTACAGGGGTCTTGCAAGTCCAAGATTTGAGTGGCCAATACTGGTTGGTACACATTGTTCCCTGGCAGAAAGTGAGAGGGCAAGGAAGCAATAGCAAGAGAGAAAGAAGGGGTGCCAAACTCATCCTTTTCTAGGAATTCAGCCCCTGGTAACTCACTCCCACAAGAAAAGCCAATCACATCCTACTAACCCTATCTCTCAACACTGTCACACTGTGCATTCCATTTTCAGCATAGGAACTTTGGGGGACATGCAAATACACATGTGATATATAGATATGTATACATATTTGTGCGTTTGGGTATGTTTTGTATTTATAGATGTGTGAATGTGTGTTCCATAAAGCATATGCAAATACACATTTTATCTTTGACATATGCTAATAACTTCCTGAAATCACTTGTTGAAGAATGTCAAATCTGTTATTATAACAATTAGCAGTCACATCACAGAAACAATAGACATGCTTACCATCTTTGGAAACTCTCTGAGGATGCAATCTTTTTAAATTAATCCTTCTTGCTTGATTGCATTTAACTTCTGCACTTTCCATTTCTAGTCATCACGAGACAATTCAGGGTAACAAATTCTGTAAAATCATAATATAGGGAAGATGAGTCATAGAAATAACTATACAATATTCAGAATGGTAATAACTGGTAAATATTATGTGAAATACATGAGTTTTCAATCATCTGATTCCATATCAGAGCATTTCTTTAAACCAAATCATTTGTGAGCATCAATTTGATAAAATAAGACATAAAATAGTTTTGAGGATCACACATATACCAACACTTTTAACAGTACTTAGTATTAGACTACAGAATTTTATTCCAGAAGCACACAGTTGGAAAGTTTAAAGGAAGCCTTGTTGCTTTAATCATTTAAAACTATGCTGGACAATTCATGGGGGTATGGAACTGAGGAAATATTGTTGCACATTTCTTAAAGATGCACTAATCTTATTTGCTTTTTTGGTTTGTTTGCTGTCCCTTCCAGTACTGGTGATTAGACACAGGGACACTCTACCAGTGAGCTACTTTCCTATCCGTTTTTTTTTTTTTTTTTTTTTTTTTAGATTGTTTATTTACTTATTCATAATGCACAAGTATATCATCTTTTTACATACAACTGCTTGTATACAAAGTATATAAGTACCATTCAGATCTTTTATTTTGAGACAGTCTCACTAAGTTGCTGGGGCTGGGCTGAAATTTGCGATCCTCCTGCTTCATATTCCCAAGTAGCAAGTAGGTGAGATTTCAAGCTTTTACCACCTCACCCAGTTGGTGGCTCTTTTTTATTTTGAAAGTCTACAATATTATAAAACTTACAACTCTTAAGTTCAATTTAGGTGGTATAAATTTTGCTACATAAATTTTATTTGCAGACATTTTAAGGAAAAATCATTTTTGAAGTTGTTTTCGAAAATTCTAAGCATGCTATCTATATGTTATTAATTTATTTTACTGATTACTAATACCTATATCACCAAACTTCTGATCAGATAAGCACAATATCACAAATTTCTGGCAATATAATGTTGTGAAATAAGAAATGCATTCTAGTATTAACTTGTACTTAGTTAGAATAAAAGGTCCTTATTATTATCAACTGGAATAAGCAGATACAATGTTTGCTTTGTTTATGCTCAATAAGAAAAGAAAATATTCAGAAGTTTCTGTATACATTATTTTAAGTGATTGATGTTTAGAGGAAAGAGAAAAAGAAACAATTTGAAATTTTCTGGCATAATCTATAACAAGGAATGTATCTCTTTGCTTTCCACAATTTTATTTGAAGAACTAAGTGAGCAGCTGTTTAATGTTTAATTATTAAAACAGAAGCCAGTTACTCTTTTATTTCCTAAATGAAAAATCATACAAATATTTTAAATTCAAATATAATAATAGTGTTTAAAATATTTAAGACAAGATGAAGGATATAACTTTTTATTATATTTTCCAGTAGTTGGACTGTAAAGATCCTGACATCAGCTAGACCAGGCCAAACACATCCTTTGACTCTAATTGGCTAATATAATGTACTTCTTGGCAGAATCCTAGATTCTGGAACCCTCTTCTGAGTTTTATTCAGAGCAGTAAAATTTCTGCTGCAACGTTTTCTCTTTTTCATTGTTCTTGACCAATAAGTAGAAAAGTCTATTTTGTATTCTGTAAACAAGTTATTACTCTTTTGATTTGTTCAGATTTATTATGTAGCTATAACTTAACTTTCTCTCTCTTGTCTGATCTATTTTTTAATATGATAAAAAAGTTTGATGTTACTAAAGTATTGGTCCTTTTGAATTATTGTGAAACTAATTTTATCCTCTCATACTTTCAAGTCTTTTTTATGAAAGATATCAAACAACTTTTAATACTTGTAACTTTCTAATTTGATGTTGTATCTAATTTTTGTTTTAAAAATATTTAAAACATAACTGTGCCTCTTTGACTTTTAAAAATTGTATTTGATTTTCATTCCTTTTGTCTTAAATTCTTCTGAGCAGCTGAACCCATTTGGAGAAGGGGACTTTGCCCATACAGAAAATAATCTCCTTTAAATTTTAGAAACACTTTGGTTATCAAAAAATTTGCAAGATTAACACTATTTATTAATTTATACAGCAACACAGATACTACATCAATTTCAGACTGAACATAGAGCACAATATTCCTAGCCTAAAACATTCTCAAAAACATAAAAAGGACCATGAAAATTTTCCAGGTCATAAAATATTTCTGTAAAGTTTCCAGAACACCTTACCATGTAAAATGGGAACCACATCTACTTCATTAACATCATAGCATATGAGGGTCCTCAATAGGTTAAATAAATCTTACTTAACATGAAATTATTAAAACTTTGGAGATATGCACCCTGATAATTTTTTCCCAATTCTGATTAATGTATTTAAAAAATAGGCTTCTATATGTCTCTGGAATTCATACATAAACTATGCCGAAATCAGACATGACTTTGATAAAAATTGGAAATTTTGCTCAGTATCTAACCTGAAAAACTGTAAAAATGTGGTTGCATATAGACATTCTTCCATCATTTTTGCCTGATATCTTTTACCTCCTGCGCCTATTATATCCGCTTTACTTAGGTACTTCTCTATTGATGTGATCAAACTTAATTTCCCTAGAGTTTTAAATCTGTCTCTGAAGATGTGGCTTACACATTAGGAAAACACCAGAGATTTCTTCCAAAAGCATAGATCAGGCACACCCTGCAGCTAAAGAGGAATTATTTTATAGAAGAATAGCATGGTATTAGAAAAGAAGACTGTCCTGTTTTCTTCTGTCTTCCAATAACAAAATACCTGAGATTGGGTGATTTACCAAGCAAATAAGTTGATATGGCTCACAATTATTGTTGGGTGGAATATCCAGACAACATGTTGCTGGCATCTTTAAGGATTCCTGGCTGTATCACAGAATGATACACAAAATCGTTTGAATGGAACCTTCAGAAGAAAGAGGGAACTTGGGAGAGAGAAGACAAGAGACCAGGGAGAGGTCAATCTTGATCTTTTGTACCAATCCACTCTCCCAGGAACTAGTACAATCTACCTCAGCTGGATTGTACCTACTACCAAGGTGATCATGACCCAATCACCTCTGAGGAGGTTCCACCTCTGAAAGTTTTTCCCAGCTTTCAATATTGTCACACTGGAGATTAAGCTTCCATCACATGAACCTTTGGGGGATTTCACCATAACCAAATCATAGCAGAGACAGGAAGAGTCTTCCCTAATAGAAACCAAAGACATACATCTTAATCTTTCTTCTCATGCTACTAGAAAAGTCCTTCAAACTTCTATATTTAGCAAATAAAGTATGTATTAATACATAATTCTATTGCATCTGCATTATTGTTTTTCTTATCAGACTAGGTTAAGAAAGTATGACTGCTAAAACATTTGCAAACTCTTTCTTAATTATTGAAGCAGTTAAAAATGTGAATTAATTAAGACTCTGGCCTTTGGCCATTCCATAGAAGACTAAAATTTCTAGCTTTAATTTTATAAGCATTTTTTTCTTTCGTATTTACTTGTTTTATTTTTAGAATTCCTTCTTTTTAAATCTAGTGAAAGAAAATATATTGTTCCATAAAATATTTTACCTATTATTTTAATATCTTGAGAACAAAGAATATAGATCTATTTTACATGAAAAAACAATGAAGATCATAATTAGAAGACTATAAAGGATATCAAGGTAATTATAAATAAAATTAATGGATCTCTATGTGTCATTGACAATGACAAACTAAAGGGATATTTTTACAAGGCAATGCTTTTTTCCTCCTATTTGTGAAAAGGAAATACAAGATACTTCCAAATATCCATATAATGTTGAAGATCTTTAGCTGTCATTTAAACTAGGACATTTCCAAATGCATAAATTTTAGAAGCAATATCATTTGGTAAAAGACAATTTAACTCTGATAATGAGTATGTACAATTTCTTCCATACAATGTAGTTATCTTTTGATTTTTCTGTACCATCTGCTCTGAGTTCAGAGTAATTTTTTCCAAACACAATAATATATAGTTGTTTATTTCATGTAAAGCCATTAAAATTAAATATATGATACTTAGAGTTTTGTTTCCACAATATGGATGGGATTATTCCCTACGTTATGCAATTTTTTACACCATATAGTGTCTCATCTCATAGACATTTACAAAGTAACACATGTGGAGCTCTTTGATTCATGTTAATAAGGGCAAAATATCCCACTATATAGATGCAATTATGCCAGATTTAATGAGTATTTAAGTTAAAAAAAACATTTTTTGTACTGTTACTAAAAATAAGATCTATTTTGTTGCATTGATCTTAGACACTATTTGAAAATGAAGACAATTTTCTAGAGGCATTCAAATAACTAAAATTTTTACTGTTTTGTCTGCCCACTGAATTACTGAGAGTACCTTTTCTCCATATGCTGACTAGAACTTAAATATTTTTAAAAGACAAATTTTAAAATATTTTATAAACACACTCATGAAAAATGTACTTTGTTATTAATAGTAGAGGTTGAGTATTACTATATGTATTTACTGACTTTTACTCATTTTCCTGTGATCTGGTTGTTATATAATTTCTCCATCTGGATCTTTTAATCTAAATTTTTTGTTTGTGTTTTAATGAATTTGCACTTTGGTTGATATCCTCAATATCTTCTTTGTTATTTTTTTAACTTAATTTGTGGTGTTATTCTAGTTTTACATTTATCTATTATTTTAATTGATTCTGAATACTAATAAATCTTATAACTGTTGAATTGTTTGAATTTGATAAACACATTTTATAATTAACAAATACAGTATTCTATCTCACTCTATCTCTGTCACTTTTCAATTACTTAAATTTGTCAAGTAGATCCCAGAAAATATCAGAATTTGTTTGCTAAGGCTACTACTATAGCAAAACCACATACATAGTCTGTATGGCTTTAATAATAGGAATTTATTTTCTCATGATTCCTGAGTCAACAATGTCACATATCAAGGTGTTGACAATTATGCTCCCCACCTGGTGAGGGCTCTTCTATTGGATAATAGAAAGCCGCAATCTCATTTCATATCATTCAGTCTTTCTTGCCAGCATGCCAGGTATCTCTGTGTGGGAAAATTTCCTCTTATTAGCAAAAAAATTGGATTAGGTCCACCCTAATATCATCTTTTAACTTAATCACTTTAGTGGCTTTATTTGCAGCTATAGTCACACTTTTAAACAGACTTAGGGTTACAGAATCAACATGCAAATTCTGGTGGTACATAATTTATCCAATGACAATATTCATGCTATATGCATAAGATTGTAGGCACTCAGATGCTTTTATCCACAATTAACGCAGTACCTTCTTTTGGCATTGTGTTCATGGTGTGCCCCAATATCTTCTCTTCCATTTACCAGTAATAGAATCTGTATCAGATGGCATAACAGAATGAAGATACCATTGCATTAAATTCCTGGCATGTTTCCAGCAATTACTTTCTAATGTTCTTAGCTTGATATAAAATTTTGTTAGCGACTTTGGCAGAACATCCAAAAACAAGTGGTTTGCAGTCTTTTTATTATTTCTCCCCTCCTTTTGGCTAACTGAATGTCACAGGTTAAATATGAATACAGCCATTGATAACCAAGAATTGGAAGTGGAATTTCAGTGCTAAGGATTGTCAAACAGCACTTGAGGTTATGCTTTTCTGATACTGCCATCCCAGTTCTGAGATGCTTCCCTTTAGAGTCCATACTTCTTTTTCTTTTTTTTTTTTTTTTTTTTTTTTTTAATATTTATTTATTTACTTTAGTTGTACACAATGCAATGCATTTATGCTTACGTGGTGCTGAGGATCGAACCCGGGCCGCACACGTGCGAGGCGAGCGCTCTGCCGCTGAGCCACAACCCCAGCCCCTACTTCTTTCTTCTTTAAGCCAGTATAGTTTGATCTTTCTGTCAAATGTAGTATAATCCAGTATTAATGGTACATTAAAATCTCCTATTTTCTTTGCGTGTTTACCTGTAGATAAATTTTTTCCTTCATGGATATCCTCTTCATCACTGATTCATTTTTCTTTTATATATATATATATATATATATATATATATATATATATATATATATATAGTTGTAGTTGGACACAATACCTTTATTTTATTTGTTCATTTATTTTAACGTGGTGCTGAGGATCGAACCCAGTACCTCACACATGCCAGGTGAGTTCTCTACCACTGAGCCACAACCTTAGCCCTTCATCACTGATTCTTAATTGGCTTTTTTTTTTTTTTACATATAGATTGAGAGTAGGTAATGGACTAAAAGGGAAAATTGATTTTTTTCTGATCTCTCAGAAAGTTCCAGGTAAATCACTTTTTGTGCAGATGTGCAAACTATATTTTGATATTTGTGAAGTTTTCATAATTCCCAAACTTAAAGAAGGACTTCTACTTTGTTGAGAATAGCAAAGATCATCTCTGTGCTCACCATCAGAAACTGGAGTCCACATACTTATCCCCATTGCATTGCTCTTCAGGTCCGTGCACCACATGCACTGATTATGCATTTGTATGAGTGTGGTGAGATAGAACACATTCACACATGCAACAAATCATGCACAGCAGGTTTACTACTTACAAATAGGTAGCAAGAGACAAAAATTTTGGATCTGCTGAAAGCTGTTTTCCCAGGGTTCAAGAAAGCTGTCTAGACAAATCTGCTTTGCCTAACTAAGACTGAGGGATGCAGAAAAGGCAGCCCAACAGTTGTAGACCTCAGTGGCCACAGTACAAATCCTTCAGAGCTTAGAGGGACATACTGCTATGAGAGAAAATAACAAATTCTGGGACTTCCTGAACAGTTCTTTTTTCCTAAGACAAGGTTCTGCATTTCCTGGGAGGGACAGAAGCAAGACCCAGGATAGATCAGGCATTTTCTCCCTATTACACGGTTTGGCACTCCAAGCACATCCTACAGTAATTATAAGCAAGAAAAAGGGAAGAATTGAGTAGGTTCAAGGTTGCCTAGAGACTTGTCCTGGAATATTGTTCTCTATAATACTGTGTTTCCTATGCCAAGACATGATGCTGATTACTTTGGATTTTTAAATGGCTTACAATATAGATATAAACATATTCATAGAACATTTGTACAATTTCATTGTTAAATCCTAGAATCTGCATTTTTATTGATATTATTATACAATATTCATTATTTCTAATTTGCTATTATGACTTATACGAAGAGTTTGACTTCGCTATTTATCTCCACTTTCATTAGAATTGAATTCCAAGCTGTTATTTTCACTTTTAATTTACTGGATCTTGATATTGTAGCATAACAGATATTTCATGATTATTAAAAATAAATTTGTATTTCTCATTATTATAGGCATGGTGTGTTTTGTTTATACTGGATCAATATTATTAATTAGAACATTCAAATACTCTACATAACTAATTTTTTAACTTTTGATTTGCCTTGGATTTATAAAAATAGGTTAAATTGACTAAGACATAATTTTATATACACATGCATTTTTTCAAATTAAAGCATGTTCATCTTTCAATTTTGCATTCATCTATCAGTTTAAGGACATTTGTCCTATTGATAACAAAGAGGTAATCACATTTTTTAAAGTTGATATTTGCAAATATTCCAACAATTTTTGTTGTCAAGAATAGCAGCCTCTTTGAGCAGGATGTGATGTTAAATGTTGAAAATACAATTTAATTTTATTTTTAATTAACATGCATTAACTGTACATGTTAATGAGGTTCATTGTGATATTTCAATACATGCTTACAGAGTATGCTGATTAAATGCAGCCTCCACTTTTATAATGTCTACCTCACCCACTTAAACCTCTAGTAAGGACTAATCTCAATTAAGGTCAATTTTTTTTTTCAACTTCCATACATGAGGAGAGTGCATAAGGTACTTTCCAAAAAAATCAGTATTGATTATCTGAGCTATTTCATTCAACAAATTTAAAATGACTGACTCTTTGAGAAGTTCTAGCTGGGATTATTAATATTTCTCCATGTTTAAATATAATTATTTCTTTAAAAATAATCTCCTCCTCTTCTTCTTTTTTTTTTTTCCCCTCGGTACCAGGGATTGAACTCAAGGGCACTCAGCCACTGAGACACACACCCAGCCCCATTCTGTATTTTGTTTAGAAAGAGGGTCTCATTGAGTTGCTAGGGCCTCGCTAAGTTGCTGAGGCTGGCTTTGAACTGGTGATTCTTCTACCTCAGCCAATGTTTTTTCCTTTGGAAAAAAAAATAGTTTTTTGTAATACTGGTGATTGAAGTCAGTACCTCAAGAGTACTCCTTAAATGGACTATCACTGAGTTACATCATAGTCTTACTTTTTTTTTTTTTTTTTGGTCCTGAGTTCTACTTCCAGAAAGTACAATGACTTAGTTGTTTAGTTTTAAATTTGTAAATTGGTAGTCAAATATATATTTTTTAAAAATGTCTGCCTAATTAAGAATATATAATATAAACCGAGTGCTCAGCAGTATCACACAAGTATTTATTAAAGTGTTTATGTGTAAATATGTGACAAATTGAAAATAGCAGATAAATTTAATATTATTCATCACCCCAGAAATTATCATCAAATCTTTCATTTCACACTAAGGAAAAATTTTTTCTTATTGTTAACATGAATTATAAATATTAAAATGTGAATATTTTTCAAAGTATCTGCTATGATTTTGCTAGAACATTTCCGATATTATTTCTTTAAATGTTGTCAAATAAGAAGAGCAATAAAAATGTCCATATACAGAACAGGGAAACAAATAATAAATGCCCAAAAGGCAGCTGTATTTTCAAAAACAAATGTATCATAATAATTTAAAGAATATGCAATATGATTGCTAGATAGAAAGTTAAGGGGAAAAAAAAGGTTGGTTTATTTACTAGTAGTAAAAACTTTTTCAGATTTTACTGATCAGCGTTGAAAAACTTAAATTGCAACATAACATTAAAAAGAGCTGCAAAATGAACAATGTGCAAATTTATTCGTTTTTCATGAATTTTTGTCCTGTTCTCTCTCACGTCAGTTTAACAGCAATTGACTAAGAAACCTCTAGGCAAGATTTTAAGTGAAATCAACAGAAATAATGAGTTAAATTAAAATGATATACAACCTATACAACCATTATGTATCCTTTGAATTTGTTTTTGGAATAGCAGCCAAAAGTTTCTAAGGAGTCAGTCATATCTCACTCTAATCCTGTATCAATAACAACCCTATTTAACTTTTTCTTTTAAATCCTCATTGCCATTTTTTTCATGCTTTTATCATTTTGTTCCAATGGTCTTAAGACAGTAAGTAACCCCAAAAACATTCAATGGAGAATAAGTTCACCATGATTTCATAGACTTCTCCATAAAAGGTGGTAGGGAAAACAATGGCATCCATAAAATCTACACGTCATTCTTCCCAGAAACTATGAATATATTACTTTGAATAACAATAAAGACATTGCTGAAGTGATTAATTAAATGATCTTAAGACAAGGCGATTATCTCACATTATTCAGGTAGACTCTATCTAAACATGATCCTCAAAGGGTACCGAAATTTATTGCCTCTGATGGGAAGGATATGATTACAGGATAATGGTTACAGAAATAAAAGTTTGCTAGGGCAGGACAATGGAGGAAAAGGAAGATGAACCAGGAAGGTGGGCAGCCTATTGAAGCTGGAGGGCACAAAAACAGAGTAGATTTCTCCTTAAAGCCTTCAGGGACATAGGAAGCCCTGTTGAGGCCTTGACTTTAGCCAGGTTTTCCCTGTTAGACTTCTGACATTCAAAAATGTAAGAGAATAAATTTTTGTGTTTCTAAGCCACTAAAGGTTCCAACAGCAAAGGAAACATACCTAGAAAATTATTTTTAAAAATGTAATAATCAGTGTCATTGAATTCTACCTCAGGAGTAATTGAATGTTTAGTTTTGACTCTTTTCAATGTTTTTTTTTTTTTTTTTTTTTCAAATATTCCTGTACTATATTTATCACATTTGAATTCTTAGCATCCAGCATAGTAACAGAAAGTCAAATAAAGCTGATGGAAATATAAATGAATAAATTAATAAGAATGAATTTGGTTTGTATATCTTCAAAAGCAACATGGTACTTTATTAAAGTTGAAAAAAAATTGCCTAAGTAAACATCAGTATTATTACCTCACTTGATTTGAACAGACAAAAAATTGTCTACCAGAATTATCCACAGATTCTAATAGATTATTGAATCTAAGTGGTTGCTGTCAAATAATAGAAGTAATGGTAGAAAGAGCTGTAGTCATTAAAAAAAAAAAAAAAAATGATTCCCAGAATTGTTAACATGTTTTTCAGCTCAGAATAAATTATTTGCACAATAGAAATGTGTAAATATATTAAACCAGTTTGATTTGATGCAAAAATATATATATATATATATATATATATATATATATATATATATATATATATCAGAAGGACAAAGTGCTAATCTTAAATCTGTAAATCTGTCGTAATTTAGTTCATTTAGTTAGTTGCCCCTGAGAAAATTTCTTTAATTCCTTTAATATCTGTTTGTTCACATACAATATTAGGAGTTTTCATTAGATTTTGTGGCTCTATTTTATTTAACTTTACTCATTGGCTTACTGTGGTAATAAAAATGTAAAACTCTGGGGGTCAGCTCTCACCTAGGAGAGCATTTTAACCACGAACAGTAGCTATGCAGCCAGTGTTCACCAACATGTTGCATTCCTCAAGGATTGTTTCACTTGCCACTGGGTTAACTAACATATTAGATGCTCTTAGTTCATGTGTAATTTTGGTTTCTTCATATACGATCTTACTCATTTGGAAACTTTCTCTCCTCTCCTCAGACACTGCAGCTCACAATCTTCTTACCCTGGACTATGCATTCCCTAGCCGTCTGTCAAGAAATTCAGAGACCACATAATTTTTAGGATAAAAAGTGGTGGAATTTTCATTTATATTGAATTGTTTTTATTATTATTATTATAATTTGGTACCAGGGATTGAACCCAGGAGAACTTAACCATGGAGCCACATCCGAAGCCAATTTTAGTTTTTATTTTGAGACAGGGTCTTGCTCAGTTGCTTAGGGCCTCACTAAATTACTGAGGCAGGCTTTCAACCTGCAGTCCTCCTGCTTCAGCCTCCAAAGCTGCTGGAATTACAAGCATGCACCACCATGCTCGGCTTTATAGTGTATTACATCACTGATTGTTGTCAGTGTAAATCCTGTCATTTTATGACACAGTTTTAAATACCTAAAAATATGTAATATTCTGTCCTTAATTTGGAGTTTTTAACCAGTTTTATAGAATTAAATATTCTACTTATAGGGCTTCTAATATTCAGAGCTGCTCTGTATTACTTGCCAAACTCATTTGATTAAGCGTATAAGTACTTTTGCTATTGTGAGTGCTCTTCTATTTTTAATGTATATTCTAGTTGATGATTGCTAGTGCAGATTCTATGGTGGTATATGGTCATAGCTGATTAAATTGGTTTCTACAATTTTGGTTTAGATTTTCTAAATATGTAATCACATTAACTCTGATAATTACGTGTTTGTTTATCCTCTTCAAATACCTATGTTTCCTATTTAATGTTATATTATATTGGTTTTACCAGTTCTATAGCAATACTGAAAATGGCAGAGAGAGTAGTTCTGTTTAACTTTAATTTTTCTCCTGTTCCTCTAATGTTTGCTGTAGATTTTTGACTAAAACAATTCTGGGGAGTCTGTTTCTGTTTCCAAGTTTGCAAGAGTTACTTTGTCATTTCCTTTTTATAAATATGTCTTTATGTGTATGTATTTGTGTGGAACTTACTACTGAACTAAAAACAAGGGATGTATCTTTTGGACATATATTAAGATAGTTTTCTGAAATTTTAGTTAGCATATTACAAATAAAATTATATGCACAGATTGTTTAATATTGAATCTTTAGCTTTATTTATTTATTATTCTAAATTTCATTCACACTGGAATACTTCTGATAATTTATTTCACTTTTCAATTCTATTTTCAGAAATTAAATTACCTGTTAGCTTTCTTTTATGAAAATCACACTATACATCTATTTTACAAAAAGAACCACATGAACTTATCAGAAAAACATAAATATTGTGTTAATTGCTTCTAATAAATCTGTAATACAATATCACAACCAGAATTTTGCTATTGATACAATCAAAACAAAATATTTTATCATCACAAAAGTTTTCATATTATTCTATTTTAGGTACTTCACTGCCACCATCAATCCCTGTTTAAATCCCTTGAAAACAATAATTTGTATACTATTTCTTAAATTTTCTCTTTTCAAAAATGTTATAAAATTAAAATCATGTAGTATGTAAATTCTTGAGATTGGCTTATTTTATGAGGCATCATTCTCAGGAGGTTTACCCAGGATAATGTGTACATTCTTCTTTTTTATCACTGAAAAGTATTCTATTGCAAGAATGTACCAGTTTGTTTTTTTCACCTATTGAAAAACATCACATAATACATATCCGAAGAGTCGTTCCTTTTCTGATTTCTGGAAAAGATTATGTAGACTTGAAATTAGGTTTTCAAATACTTTTAGTTATTACAGTGTTCCATACTCAAATAAGCCCCATTCTGATTTAATGTTCCACCTGTCATATTTTAAAACTGCTAATGAATCTGGAATAAGAGTAACTATATATTTGTTTTACATTAGACCTCATGAATACTGTATCCAGCCCTGATTATGATGATTAAGCATGAGTTTTGATGGGAAAAATGACTGACCCTCAAAATATAATATAGAAGATATTGATAAAGAAAGTGGCTGATTCATTTGACTGACACTGATTTGTTATCAAGGACACATTTTACAAATATTGTTGGTGTTTATAATTTCTCGTGTGCTGTTTATCCATAAAACTGCAGAACTCTCTGTCTTCTTTACTGTTCTTAATAAAACTATAGCATCATTAATACCAGATATTTTAATTTTCATATTTAATTATGCATAGGCTAGAAAATAAATACTGAGAAAAAATAGCAGATTGAGTCTACATTTATGCATGTATTTTTTCATTATAATAAAATTTAATTATAAGTTTGAATTATTGATTTTTTGCTTGGATAAACTAATTCCTCCATTACCAGTGGCAATGCAAACAAGTCATAATTATAGTATAGAATTAGTTAATGGAGATGTTTCTCATAAAATAATTAGAAATCTCAGTATAATAGATCTTAAATGAAGATGGAGAATATGATATCAGTTATAATAATATATTTTTATTTGCTTAATTTCCTACTTATAAAATTTATAAGTAGTCTCTGTTATGCAAACAGTTTTCATTTTACATATTCAGGCAATTAAAAAGAAATAAAATCATTAGAACAATTGTAACAATTCTGAAACAGAGATCATGCAAGTTTATTGTATAGAATTAGTTAATTTTGGCTCACTTACATTCCCTACACTACTTATCAGAGTTTTACTGACTAGATAATTAGCAATTTGTATATAGGCAATTAATCCATAATGAACTTAGTTTTTAGAAAATTCCTTAATCTGCCTGAAGGTCATGTGAAGTATTACTTGAAAAAGTTTAGAATTATGTCACAATGCAAGGGTAAAATCTCCTATTTCCAAGTGTGCTTCTTTTGACAAATGTTGGTATACAAGGAGACAAACTTTCATTACCCACTGTTATTTAATCCTCTTAGATGTGAAGATTACAGGACAAAATATCTCACTGGAGTGACATTAAGATTTTCCATGATGAATAAACTTATCTGTAACTTTTGAAATTTATTGAGAATAGTTGAGTGACATTTATACACAAATATTCAAATGTTTGCCTTTACCAAAATATAAGATCTATAACTACTGAGGTTTAAAATTAAATGACACAAATTGATTTTAGAAAAAAAAATTAAGAATTTGAAAATTTTTCTGGAATATTAAAAAAGCATATATTATCATTTGTTTTGTTTTAGTTTATAAAATTTATATTCTTTTCCTGTAAGAAATTAAAACTGAAATATATGTACATTCTACTGTGGCTTGTATCACAGTACACAGTATACCAATGATTATGTGCTTAGAGTAATTAACATACTCTGTATCTTTTTATATTTCTAATTGTTAATGAGGCATTATTTCATTATATAAAATAATAATTACAATAATAAAGTTAATAAAAATATAATTTAGTTCATGATAATTATTGAGTTTAAATATTTGAGTTCTTTTATATTAGAGTATAGGTATCATATGACCTTAAAATAGTCCTGTGTATTACTATTATCTAGATTATGCATTTTAAGAACCTGAAATGTATTAAATCAAATTGGACAAAATTAAGATGATTAGACAGTAACAGCTCTGAATCTAGTCATGGATAGCTTGAAACCAGCCTTCTTTAAGGTAAGAGACATGTTATGTCATTTATCTGCCTTTGTCTTTCTCTGAAGGCATTTTAAGATTTAAAAAGATATTTTCTCAAATGTTATCTTTATTATCACATAATGTATAAAATAATAAAAAGTATTTTTCTAAAAGCATTCATTCTACAAAGCAAAATTAATCTCAACCTGACAAACTTTGAAATGAACAGATAATAGTCCATAAAATAGGGGGGGATGCATTAAGAGGTAAAAAGACATAACATGCCCTACTGATGTAATTGTTTGAAGTCTGGGTGTTGTGTGTGCCATGATTTTGTTTCATCTTTTAGGTTTGTTTTGTTTTTTTTCCAGGACAACCTTTAGCATAACCTTCACATGTAAAGACGTAAATGTAGATTAAGTTCCTTTTCCTGAAATTTAATATTTACAAGCACATATTTTTAATGCGCATGACTTGTTTTTATGTTTTTATTTATTCACAAAATACACATTTTCCCTTGGAATTGTGGTGTAGTTGTATTAATTAATCAGAATCTAATGTGAAAAACATTGACAGCAGGTCAGTGGTATAATAGGAAAGCTAGAAAAACTAACTGGATTCTAGGGCTCAAAGCTCATTTCCCTTTGAATTAGGAAGTACTTTTCACACTCAGCAAGCATGTGTGCTTACACACATATATGCACACACACAATTGCCTGGCCATGCTTTAGCATGTATGGCTTATGCATCTGGAAGTGATGTGTAAAATTAATTTGGACTCTTGTTAATCTACTTTTTGACACAAAGCAGAAATAAATTTGAGATAATGTAACTGTAAAATGGATATCAGTGTTAAAATAAGAGCAGAAAATTCAGTAAATACTTCCAGTAAATATTACATTAATAAAATATTAATGTACATGGAAGTTACATATACACAGAGGTACATGTAATATATGAAAAAGTGTTTAACATCTCTAGCACTTAGAGAAATGCAAATCAAAACTACTCTAAGATTTCATCTCACTCCTGTTAGAATGATAATCATCAAAAATACATGCAACAATAAATGTTGGTGAGGATGTGGGGAACAAGGCACACTCATACATTGCCGGTGGCACTGAAAATTGGTGCAACCATTATGGAAAGCAGTATGGATATTCCTCAGAAAACTGGGAATGGAATCACCATTTGACTCAGCTATTCCACTCCTTGGTTTAAGGACTTAAAATCAGCATACTATAGTGACACAGCCATATCAATGCTTATAGCAGCTCAATTCACTATAGCTAGACAATGGAACCAACCTAGGTGTCCCTCAATAGAGGAATGGATAAAGAAAATATGGTATATATACTCAATATAATATTACTCAGCTTTAAAGAAGGGTGAAATTATGGCATTTGCCAGTAAATGGATGGAGTTGGAGAATATCATGCTAAGTGAAATAAGCCAATCCCACAAAACCAAAGGCCGAATGTTTTCTCTAATATGTGGATGTCAATTCACAATAAGGTGGGGGGCACTAGAGAAAAATTGCGTTACCTTAGATTAGGTAGAGGGAAGTGAAGGGAGGGGAGGTAGGGGACATGGGGATGGGAAAGATGGTAGAATGAAACAGACATTATTACTGTATGTATATATGTGACTACATGACCAATATGATTATGTAACATGTACATTTAGAAAAATGACAATTTATATCTCATCTACATATGATATATCACAGTGCATACATGTATTTTAATGTCATGAATAACTAATTAAAACAAATTTTAAAAATTAAACAAAACTCAAGAAACTTTTCAGGCTATCACATCAAAGTGCATCTTTCTAAATCTTAATGATACAGAAGAATTGTGAAGCAAATCTGACAAATGAATTTTTTTTGTCTGAACCCAATAAGTTTCTAAACTATTGTATTTAAGTGGTCATGATGAACATTAATAAGCCAAAAGTGTACAGCATATTGTTGTCAATTTAGATAAATTCTTATGTCTGTATATTACTGGTGGTTTCAGTGGGGGAACCATGTTTTAACATTCAGTGAATCCCAAGAGACCAACACAGAGCTTGCTGTATAATCAGTTTAATAAATAATGTGTTGAATGAAAAATTAGGAAAAATTCAATATTTCAAATACCTGACTTTTTTTTTAACCATACTGTAGAGGATGAACTCAATGGAAAGTCTTTATGGCCGTATTAAAATTTACATATTAACTTCCATATAGTTTGTTAATATTGGACCCTTACTTTTGGCCTTTAGGAAATGAAATCAACTAACAATCTGAATGGACATATAGACTTATTTTCATTTGTAAATCTTATTTAAAGTAATTAATACTCTAAAATGTAAAATATAATTTAATAGACTTTATGCAGTAAGGAACAAGTATAATTAATTAATTTTTTCCCTTCAAATTGCTTTTGTAGCACATAAAAAATTGTAGCTCTTTAAAAAGAAAAACACTCTCATATGATAATATTTTGTGTTGAAATAATTTTAATTTTCCCTAAAAATTATTGAAAATAAAAGTAATATCAGAGGAAATAGAAACAAAACTTTCAAGTAAAAATAACATAAATTCAGAACTGAGTTATAGTGGTCATAAATACATTTTCTAGTTACTTGAAAAGAGGATGACAAAAGTTATTGCTATATTTTATAAAAAAAGTAACATGTTTTTCTTTGAAAAATATATGTATACAATTCAGTGACTGGTTACTGAAAACATTGACAAAATAAGTGGAAAAGACAAAGAAATGGAAAAACAAACATGCTCATTATCAGAAGAACTAATATCATCAAAATGTCCACATTATCTAATGCGTTCTGTAGATTCAACATAATTCCTATGGAAATCTTATCACTATTTTCTTTAGACAAATGGAAAATTACCTGTAAAATTCACATGGAATGACAAAAGACCCAATATAGCCAAAGGGTTTAGAAAGAATAATAAAACAGGAGGTATCACATATATTCATTTCAAAACAAAGCTGCATCTTTGACATATAATTTAAATAATTTATTAATCCTATCATGAAAATGGTATGATACTGGTGTAAAAACACAATTGACCAACCAAGATCTAACAGAGATTTCAGACTTAGACCCACACATTTACTGTCAACTGATTCAAGAAGAGACAAAAATATGCAAACATGAAAGGATATTCTCCTCAATTACTGGTGTTTGGAAAACCGATCTCTGCATGTAAAGAAATGAAGTTGGATCACTATGTTAAAATATACATAAAAATAAATTAAAAATTAATTAAAAATGTGAATGTACACCCTGAAGCTCTAGAATTTCTAGGAGAAACAAAAAGCGAAAAGCTTCTTGACATTGGCCTTAGAAATGATTTACTGAATATGACATCAAAATTAGGCAACTACTGGGGTGTGCTGGCAGATGCCTATAATCCCAGAGGCTGCTCAGGCTGAGACAAGAGGATCTCAAGTCCAAAGCCAACTTCAGCAAAAGTGAGACACTAAGCAACTCAGCCAGACCTGTCTCTAAATAAACTACAAAATAGTTCCCTGAGCTCAATCCCAGGATCACCCCCCGCTACAAACATAGGCAACAAAACCACAAATTGATAAATGAAAATACATTGAATTAAAAGCTTCTGTACAGCTAAGAAAATAATCAGAAAAGTAAGATTCAACCTGCGCAATGGGTGAAAAATGTCTCTTAAGTCATATATCTGATAATGGGTTAAAATTCAAAATCTTTAAGAAACACAACTCAATAGCAAAGAAACAACAACAACAAAACAATAAAGTAAAGTAGGTAAATGAAACTAAATGAACGCTTCTTCAGACATACAAATGACCAATATATATGTTAAGTGGGTTCCAAAGTTAATCATCAGGGGAATGAGAATCAAAACCCCAATGAGAGATCCCTCAACCTCTGTTAGCATGAATATTCCAAATATATATTTGGAATATATATGTGTATATATGTATATATGTATTTTTATTATAGGTGTTGGATTACAAAGTGCTTGTGCACAACACACACACACACAACAATTGTTAGAAAAAAAAATGTATGAAAAAGTAAATCCTGTATGCTGATAGTAGAACTGTGAATTGGCATAGCCACTATGGAAAACATAAAATAGTCTCAAGAAAGTAAACACTAAACTACTGTACCATTCAGCAATGACAGTTTGGGTTTTACATACAAGAAATCATATCAGGACTTGGAAGAGATATTTGCACAACCATGTTAATTGTTCCATTGTTTAAAATAGTAAAAACATGGAAATAACCAAAATATCCATTAATAGAAGAATGAAAAAGCATGTATATATATATATATATATATATATATATATATATATTATTCATATGCAATAATAGTAATAAAAAGAAACCCTACTATTTGCTAAATCATGAATGAATTTGGAAGACATTATGCTGAAGAAAATAAGAAAAAGAAAAATAAATACTTCATTATCCAACTCAAATCTTGAGTCTAGAATTATGAATCTCTTAGATGCAGGAGTAGAATGAATGGTGGTTATAAAGGGGCTAGAAGGAAGGGTCATCAGGGAGATGTTGATCAAAAGTTACAATAGTTTATTTGTGTAAAAGGAGTAAGTCTTGGAGATTTACTATAGAGCATAGTACATATAATTTACTATATTGTATTTTATGCTTACCATTTTTTTAAATGGAAGATTGTTAGATAATTGTTTTTAGAAAAGGGAGAAGAAATTTTTAGAACTAATAATCACATATGTCATTGTGGTAGTGAAAGCACAGGTGTATGTACATATTTAAAATAATCAAGGTATATATTAGATATGTGCAGCATTTTCTAGGTCATACTCCACAAATATACATACAAAGAACAGAAACGCAAAGTCTTGATCTGTAAAAAAAGTGGGAATAAGAAATATACATTTGTTTTAAGAACAGATTCTGAGAAACAGAGTGTATTCGCATTGGTTTATAGCATGACATTTTATGAAGGCCAGTTACTTTTGTTCACATGAAAAAAGCTTCAGTATCTTTTTAAATAGGAAAAACTCCGTCTATAAGAAATCACTAGGTAGGTTTATGTTTCCTAGGTCTGAAAGATCACTGGGATAGTGATGTACAACTTCCTTCATCTCGGTGAGCTACTAGAATAGTCAGTTTATGTTTTTAGATATTAGAAAGTCCAGTGCAAACTAAATAAAAATGTTCATTCCATAAGTTCTTGAAAACTACCAAATTCCCACTCGAACACAAATCTCTCCTAAAGTTACTGAGCTGCATTGGAAGGAAGTCTTTCTTTGCTCAGATTTTTTTAACTTGCCCATGACCCACGACAGAATTGCTATAGATGGATTGTTAAAGTAAATAAGAAATAGAATTAAAGAAAAGAAAGAATAGAAATATTACTCTATAGTCATGCACAATTTAAAAAAAATTAAAATTTACTAAACCATAAATAAATCAGAGCTAATGTTTTTGTCAGTTTATGAGTAATAGGAAAATATATTAATTACAAACAGGAACAGTATCTATTTATGTATTCCACAATTTCAGGTAAACACACAAATACATTTTATAATGAAAGGACTGAGAAAAAATTTCAATAATTCTTTAATAAAATTAGCTGCATTGCATTTTTATAATTTCCATTTGATAAATACACATTTTATTTTATAGTATTTGAGACTATTTCCTGTCAGAATAACATTAATTGTGGACATACACATGTGTGTAAGATGTTGACCACATTATTTTACTGACAAATAATCTTAAATATTAATTGTGTGGCTGGGTTGCATACTATCATAGAGCCAGAATATGAACATTTTTAAAATAAATTACATGCAAAATATTGTTTTCTTATTAAAACTTGAGTTCAGAACTTATATTACTTATAACTTTTTATGTGATCTTTTTATGAAAATCATTAAAAAAGTGTAAGCTCATCTACAGGCCTTTGTGAAAATGTGCTAATTTAAGTGAATAGATACATATGATTTAAAATCCAGGTAAATTAAGTTGTTATCTTTTAATAATGATAGGTCTTTGTGGATTTTATAATAATGTGGTATTTAGGTCTTTGTGGATTTTATAATAATGTGGTATTTCATAGTTTATCTTTGTTCAATATAAAAACTTTATATTATGAATGCATGGACAATATTAAATATTCAGAACAGGAACAAATGTGAACAGCACCAGATTTGAACAAGAGGAAAGGAAAACAGCAAGTTGTATAAGATAACAAATTCTTTCTTTTCATTTGAAGGACTTTTTAAAGAAGTAGACATTTTGCTTTTAGAAGTGGCTTCTGTTACTGTGCATGGTATTCAGATACCTTCATGGTTTGATCAGTACATCTGCCTGAGTTTTCTTCAGATGACTATCTTAGTAGAAATTGTTTGTTTTTGTTCCCTAATTCTACTGGGTGAGGCTAAAGAAATCCTTTCCAGAAATAGCTATTATGTACCATGTATTACATAACTTTTAAATTATATTATTGTTAAATATCATTTTTTGGTGATATTTGGGCAATTCTCTCAATCTATTGATGCCAATAGTCCTACTTCTTGACCTTAAGTTGATGATCACTTCAAGCAGGAAGGCCACCCTGGAAATTCTCAGTGTAAAGTCAGTGGGACAAGGTTAGTATATTTATTTCACCTTCCAACTGTCCTTTACTCCCTTAGATGTAGCAAAATTCTTACATTTTTTTCTATGACCATTTCTCTTTCTATTCTCTCCCCAGTACTAATAATTTCATCTTTTCCAGCTATTAGTCATTGTGTATTATAAAAAGAGACACATTTGTCTTTGTAAAACTTACAAGCCAAAAAATTTCGATTCAAGTCTACTCAACAAATATTATGTGTGTCTTTGTGTGTGTGTGTGTGTGTGTGTGTGTGTGAGAGAGAGAGAGAGAGAGAGAGAGAGAGAGAGAGAACATGTGTGACCACTCCTTAATTGTAATGTTCCCAGGGAATCTGTGCATATATTCCCAGGAAGTATTAGGTTCTCTGTTTCTAGACATTTTAATTCAAACAAAATTCAAAAAGAAATTAAACTAAGATATAACATTTATCGTGCACTAATTATGCACCAGCAACTACTGTACACGACTTTTATATGGAATCTTACTTAAACCTCAGAGTGACCATTTAGAGAGATATGATATTCATGGGAATTGAAGAACTGAAGAACACAGATATTTAGTAATTTTCCATGAATCCACGAATTCCCATTAGAATATATTTAATAATTAATAATAAGAAAATTGTCCTGTATAAATTACCAAAAATCGTAAATATTATTTTTGGAGATTTAAAGGGAAAAATCTTTCCCTGACGATCATTCATACTTGGGAGTGAAATGCCTCATGGGAATAATGTCTGAGAGTTTCAAGATCTTAATTTATTTGCTCACTATCTTAACACTTCAGTCAGTGAATAGCACCCCCGCCCAGTAAAGCTCATTGCCAATGAAAGAAATGCCTAGATATTTATCTAACATTTACTTTCACATTCAGAGCCTATCTGCTTGTTTCAATGTGATGTACCCATGGAGAGACGATTTTCAGATCCATTTAAAAGAGGGTTGAGATGAGGGTCATTTGCCATTTATAATTGTTTTTTTTTTAATTATATTAAGAAGTAACCTAAGTTTAGAAAAAAAAAAAATCTTTTTTTTTTTCTTTTTCCATGAGGTAATGGCTTGTTTTATTTTCCAGTGTAAACCTAGTGAGAGAATTGCTTCTCTGCAGTACAGTGAACTGAAGGTCATCATCAATTCTGTTCACTCCTGCTGCAAGTGACTCCAGTAGTTGTAAATAATTTATGATACTATGTTATAAATAACATTTTACATTAAAGAAAACCATGCCTGGGTTTACTAAGTACTTCTTTAATCTTTCCAAATTTATCAACCAAATAGCTTCTACCTTCGTATACATTCATGGTTAGTCTCATAAGAAAGGCTTTCTGGATCTTTGCAATGAAAAACATGGGATGTCCCTCTTGCTGAAATATAGGACTTGTTGCACAAAGGTAAATTGGCATAAATCAGGGCTTATTATTTTTAAAAGTTCTTAAGAAGAAACGTTAAAATGTACATTGTATATTTACCAGAATAATATAATACTCTAAGGAGTTAAAAGATAGATTATAGGCTGAATTTCATAGAATAAACATTTAGGTAGAAGTAAACTCCCAAATTAACTCCCAGATTTTTTTTTTTTTCATTTTTAAAAACAACAAGTAAGGTTTGGGGAAAAAATGTTATTTTTCTTTTTTCCTTCTACTAAAATGAATTTTCTAAGTATTTCACAGAATAATGTATTTCACATAAAATCATGTCTTTTTATTCAACAAAAATAACTGATATGTTTCTAAATAATATAAATTAAGTTGGTAAATTTATATTATATATATATATAGATATATTATACTAATTTGAAAAAAATACATTGAAAATTTCTAAAAATATTATAAAAAGGGTTTGTTTTTCTAGAATCTTAGTAATTATTTATCTCAACTGAAGCAATTAAAATAAGCAAAGGTGGTATTGGTGCCTGCTTTTCTAGGAAGAATGGATATTTGAAGAAATAATTTAACAGCAAATAAAGTCATTGCCTGATTTAACATGTGATATCCTACAGTTTACATGTATATGCATTTCATTGTTTGCCTAAAGAACATTTAAATATATGCCTATATATAATCCATGATGAACCTCCACACTGCTGTCCATTGTGGTTGCAGCAATTTGCAGTCCCACCAGCTTTTTCCCTACATCCTCTACAACACTTATTGATTCTTTTATTGTTGATAATTGCCACTCTTACTGGAGTGACATAAAATCTTAGAGTAATTTTGATTTGCATTTCTCTAATTGCTAGAGATGAGAAAATTTTTTGATTTTGTTGATCAAATTTCTTTTTGTGAAGCATCTGTTCAGCTTCTTGATCAATTGTATTTCTTCTTCTGTGAAGCATCTGTTCAGCTTCTTAGCCCATTTATTTATTGATTTATTTGTGTTTTTGGTGTTAAGTTTTTTGAGTTCTATATATATCCTGGAGATTAGTACTCTCTCTATCTGAGGTGCATGTGGTAAAGATTTCTCCCATTCTGTGGGCTTTCTCTTTACATTATTGATTATTCCTTTCTTGAGAAAAAGCTTTTTAGTTTGAATCCATCCCATTTATTCATTCTTGATTTTACTTCTTGTGCATTAGCAGTCTTCTTAAGGGTCAGTTCCTAAGCTGACATGATGAATATTAGGGCCTACTTTTCCTTCTATTAGGTGTAGGTCTCTGTTCTAGTGCCTATGTCTTTGATCCACTTTGAGTTGATTTTGGTGCAGATTGAGAAATAGAGGTTTAATTTCATTTTGCTACATATGTGTTGGGACTCCATGTCTGCCAAGGGGATGGGTTTTGGCTGCTTACCACACCCTAGTAGGGCCGGGGCTGAGCCAAGGGGTGTGGCTATGACGTAGCGTGAGAGACTGAACTGCTCTGCTGGCTGATTGGCTAGTTCTAGGCCTATTTAAGTCAGCACCTTGCCAATAAATCTGAGTTTCTGGATTCTCGCTTGCTATACAAAAACTCCCTGGGTGTGGCGTGGTTTTCTGTTCATCAAACAGAGGTTCACCCAGCTATTTTTGCCCTTATGTCCCCCGCGCCCTGTAAATTACGTTTTTCCTTCTGCGGGCAGAGGAAAAACTCCCTTTTAGGGCCCCAAAGGGGGTGTAGCTTAGAATCGGCCCCATTCATAACTCAGCAGCCCCAGCACATATGGATTTCCCGTTTTACCAGCACTATTTGTTGAAGAGGCTATCTTTTCTCCAATGTATGGTTTTGGTGCCTTTGTCTAATATGAGATAACTGTATTTATATGGGTTTGTCTCTGTGTTTTCTCTTCTGTACCATTGTTCAATATGTCTATTTTGGTGCCACTGCCATGCTGTTTTTGTTGTTATTCTTGGTTTGCAGTACAGTTTAATGTCTGGTATTGTGATGCCTCCTGCTTCACTGTTCTTGCTAAGGATTGCTTTGGGTATTCTGGGTCTCTTATTAGAAAACAGTAAGGAGGTTTCTCAGAAAACTTGGAATGGAATCACCATTTGACCCAGCTATCCTACTCCTAAGTTTATACCCAAAGGACTTAAAATCAGCATACTACATTATGCAGCCACATCAATGTTTATAGCAGCTCAGTTCACAATAGTTAAATTATGGGATCAACCTAGATGTCCTTCAACAATTCAATGGATAAAGAAGAGGTGGTACATATGCACAATGAAATAGTACTCAGACTTAAAGAAGTATGAAATTGTGGCATTTGCAAGTTAGTGGATGGAGCTGGAGAACATCATGATAAGTGAAATAAGCCAAACTCCCCAAAAGTAAAGGCAGAATGTTTTCTCTGATAAGCAGATGTAATCTGTAATGAGGGTGGGTAAGGAAGAAGGAAGAAACTTTGGACTGTGCAGAGAGGAGTTAGGGGAGGGAGGGGGGTATGGGGATGAAAGGACAATGGAATGGATATTATTACCCTGTATACATGTATGATTATACTACTGGTGTGATTCTGCATCATATTCAGCCAGGGGCAGAAGTTGTGCTTCATTTGTGTATAATGTGTCAAAATGCATTCTACTGTCATGTATAAGTAATTAGAACAAATCAAAAAATAAAATAAAAAAGAAGGAAGGGTAATGCAGCAATATAGATACTATTCAACAATTTGAAAATCAACCATAAACCTTTAAGGCCACAATAGAATATGTACAGCAATCATTCATTTATTGTAGCTAAAGGCTAACTGGTCTAATAGATAAAACTATTAATTATATTATGTTTATATATATTATATTATACTAGTGAGAAACACATATAGTGGTTGACAATTGTGAAATTGAAACTGTACCTCCTGGGTTCAGATTTCAACTCAGACACTTTTTAACTGTGTGATCAGCTTTGAACCTTGCTTAAATGTCAAGCTTTGTATTCATTTACACTTCATATTCATATTTTTCATAATGATCTGCACATAGTACTAGGTGTCAGTTGATACAATAAATTCATACTAGTAAAATCTGTCACTAATTTTCAAACTATATAATTTTCAAAGGTTTTATTTAATGAAGAAAAATATATAACATAAAAATATGACAGTGGCTTGAGAATAAAAATATATTAAGAAAAAAATAAAATAAAATAAAAAAGCTATGATGCATAGATGTTTCCATGTTTCTGTTGAATGTAAGTTTTCTAAGAACTGGCAACCTAGTTTAAGGGATGTTTAATGGCAAACATTCCTTGCACTCAAAGGTCAGATTCTCTCCCAGGGGCCATTAGATCACATTCTAATGGTGACAGACCAAGAACCATTTTCTCTTTCAAACACAGAGCCAAATGCCCACATGAAAAATTTCTAAAGGTTACTCTCCTCTTCTGATAGATACAGTGAAAGTAGTGCTTATATAAGTCTCAACAGTCATATTTCAAGTATCTTCCTGTGTGGTACAGAACTCTCTTTCTATCCTATTTTATATAGTCGGAGGACATCTGCCCTCATCCTGTTCCTCTGTGTTACTGAGGTTTAGAGAACAAACATAAAGTTTGTATCTTTCCCATAGTTTATTAGTCTAGTATTCCAGGCATATATTACCTGTTCAAATACTCTAATATTCAGATATTTCATGTTTCTTACTCAACTATTCATTAGAAGAACATTGTGAGTGTTCACTTATTACAATACAGTAACTATTGATCTAAATTTCAAGGTTTGACATTTTCAAAGACAAATACATGTTTTGTGCTTTAGCAAAAATTTAATTTTATTTTGATCGGTTATTTTTATTTATTAATAACAATAGGATACATTTTGACATAATTATAAAAGTATGGAATATAATTTTTCTAATTCAGTCTCCAGTACTTACCCTTTCCCTCCCCTCCCTCCTCCCTGTTTCCCTGCCCTCTAATCTATTGAACTTTCTGCTGTTTACTTTTAGGTTGTTTTGTTTGTTTGTTTGTTTGTTTTAATTAGTGTCTTGTGGATGTGCATGATGATGAAATTCACTGTGGTCTATTCATATATGTACAGAGGAAACATAGATCAGATTCATTTTACTATCTTTCTCTATTCTATCCCTCTCCCTTCATTCTTTCCCCTTTGCCTATCCCAGTGATGTTTCTTTTATTCTTTTATTTATCCTGCCCCTTATATTCAATTAGTTTCCACATATTGGAGAAAATATTTGATGTTTGAATTTTGAGACTGGCTTATTTCACTTATCTTGACACTTCTCAAAAGAAATAAAGCAAATGGTCAACAAATATAAGAAAAAAAATGTTTAACATCTCAAGTAATTAGAAAAACTCAAATTAAAACTACATTGAGATTACATCTCACTCCAGTCAGAATGGCAATTATCAAGAATACAAGTGAGCTGGGCTTTAGCTCCGTGGCAGAGCGCTTGCCTAGCATGTATGAGGCACTGGGTTCAATCTTTAACATTGCATTAAAAAATGAATAAATAGAAAGTAACTTTAAAAAAGTTTAAACTGAAGAAAATATTTTTAAAAAGAAACAAGTAACGATACATATTGATGAGGATGAGGAGAAAAGGGTGCACTCATACATTGTTGTTGGGACTAAAAATTAGTGCAATCATTCTGGAAAGCACTAAGGAGATTCCTCAAAAAATAAGCAATGGCCAATGATATTACTCAGCTTTCTCCCTCCTTCATACACATCCAAAAGATTTAAAAGCAGCATACTACAGTGATGCAGCCACATCCATGTTTACAGCAGGAGAATTCACCATAGACAAACCGTGGAGCCTATGTTGGTGGCCTTCAGCAGATGAATAGATAAAGAAAATGTAGTAGATATACACAATGGACTATTACTCAGCCATATATAAGAATGAAATTTATGACATTTGCTGGTAAATGGATGGAACTGCAGACTACCACTATTCTTACAGAAGAAATATATTAAAAGAATTTTATGGGCTGATTCTACATTGATGAACTATATTGAAATATACATTGATAATGACACATATTTTATTCATCTGCATATTAACTTAAAGATCACAGCTAGTTAATAATTGCACCACTGCAACAATCAATCATTCCAAGCCACATGTGAGTAAAGTAAATAAAAAAAAGTCATTCTATTTCTCAGCAAGATTGAACCTGTGAGCAATTTAAGGTAATTACCTGCAAGTTTAAGAATCGACAGTAGGCTTTAAAATATGATCAGACTGCACTTTCTACAGTACCTATGAAGTGGAGTCATTTAACTCTCAGTATCAAGAGTGCATTACCCAGGGCCATAATGGACACATACGCACCATACATTAGCCATTTGTTCTAATTTTAACCATATTTATTTGCTCATCTTCATTGCTATAAAATTAAGAACATAAATAAAATTTGATAATTTTATATGGCTATCAGTGAAAAGATGACTTAATTTTTAGGCTAACACAGTAGTTAACTTATTTTATTTTGGTACCAGGAATTGAACCCAGAAGTGCTTAACCACTGAGCCACGTCCTCAGCCCCCTATTTATATATATTATATTAGAGATAGAGTCTTGCTGAATTGCTTAGGGCCTTGCTAAATTGCTAAGGCTGGGTTTGAACTCTAGAACCTCCTGCTTCAGTCTCCTGAGCCAGTGGGATTAAGGGTGCACATCACCACACCAAGCTAGTAAACTTATTTTTTTTGAAGACTTATATATGATGACTTAGTTTATTTATCTTGAATATCAAACATTTAAATCCAGTGACACAAGAGATAAAGAACAGAAAATAACAAGTCAAGCAAGAAATTTGTCATAAAGAGATTCATAAAAAGAGAGAGTAAGAATATTGTTCCACACTAATTTCTAAAATTAAAAGTTCTAAAACAAGGTGTTATTTCTCATGGGACCAGGTCAGCTACTCTTAATCGTGATTCCATCAACACAATGACTAAAATGTTTTATGTATTCTTATTCAGTCCAGTTCACAATCTGTACAAATAAAATAAGAATCACTGGGTCTGTAAACTTGGCTTTTGTGACCTTTAAATCTCTACATGCCATTCTTTTATGTTGTCAAGGATATTTAGCAATAGAGAATTGACTTCCGATAGGACCCGGTGAGATGCCCCTGTAACCTGCTCCTTAGTGACACTGTTGTAAAATATACAAAGAATACCACCATTTGAAGGATTTAAGAATAGCCCTATAGAGGAGTATTAGTGAAAAAAAAATGAACAGATCAACAAATAGTTCTTCTTGAAAACCTATAAAATGTTAAGAAGGATGAGTGTCTGTGGTAGGTAAACCACAATGGCTCCTTCCTTTCTCCAGAGCTCAATCAGGCAGACACCTATTTCAGTTTGCTGCACAGAACTCCCTCTCAACCTAGTTCCTAGCCAGAAGTCTTTCTTTTGAGGAAAAACAGGACTTCAGGATTTGTCGTCCTGTTCACAGCCACCTATTGCTGAGGCCCAAGGTCCAGCGAATGCAACTGGGGTAGGGTTGTCTTCTTCCACACAGCCCTCACCTGTGGAAAACAGGCTCTCCATTTGATATCCTGTAACCTAATACCAAGGCCCCAGTGGACCAACAGGATATAGTGTTTACACACACCAGGAGACGCAAGCAAGGAAGACCCCAGGCTACTGACCCCCTTCCCCCTTTGTCAGATACTCAGCTCCTAGAGTAGAGATGCTTCCTATCATTTTTCCAAAGCCCAGATTTTTCTTGTGGTTGGAGACAATTATACCACACACACACATACACACACACACGCGCACACACACACACACACACACACACACACACACAATAGCTCCTAATCTCTTCCTAAAAGATGCCCTTCATTTAAAATAGCATAAGGAATCTTAAACCTAAATATGTTCAGTGTAGGGTGTGGTGAAAATAATTTGGAATAGATCTGTGAATACCGAAAAAAACAGTCTAGAATATATTCCTGCTAGGTTTTAGAAGAAAACTGGGGGATGAACTGAGAAAGCACTCCTGGGGTAATACAATTTCATATAATCATCTCAGAATCTTCTTCTGAGGAAGTGAGATAGCTACTATAGTTAGTCAGGATAAGGACCTTGGAGAAGAACAGGAAGGGTGGGGGACATTATGCCAACCTGAAAGGAGACAGTGGATCTGATAGCATCTTGTGACTTGCATCTCTCTGCCAGTGTCAACCTCAATGCCTTCTTCTGACCTGGAATACATGTTTCTGTTCCTCACAGCTGCAACCAGAGCAACCCTTCCTCAGTAAGCCTTGCCTTTATCCCTACAGTAGCCAACTAAAAACAGACCCCTACCCAAAATGCTTCCTCTTTTTAATAGATGTGTCAAAAACCAAAGGTTGAGGGAATTGGGGTTGTGGCTCAGTGGTAGAGAGATTGCCTGGCATGTGTGAGGCACTGGGTTTGATTGTCAGCACCTCATATAAATAAATGAATAAAATAATGTCTATGAAAAACATATATATATACACATACACACACACACACACACACACACATATATATATATATATATATATATATATATATTTAAAGTTGAGATCCATCCTTTCTCTTATGAAAATAAGGGATTAAAATTATGCTCCTCGAAGCCGGGCGTGGTGGCGCACGCCTGTAATCCCAGCACTTTGGGAGGCTGAGGCAGGAGGATTGCGAGTTCAAAGCCAGCCTCAGCAATGGCAAGGCACTCAGCAACTCAGTGAGACCCTGTCTCTAAATAAAATACAAAAAAAAAAAGTCTGGGGATGTGACCCAGTGGTCAAATACCCCTGAGTTCAATCCCCGGTACCACAAAAAAAAAAAAAAAAAAAAAAAAAAAAAAATTATGCTCCTCGGATTGGTTTATTAAGCTTGGAGCTTAAAAAGCTTGATTGGTCCATGCTGGCATCCCTCACTCCACCAATTACCTCAGCAGGGCCATAATATAGGCCTTTAAGAAAAACCCCAGACAACAGACACCCTTTGACATCCCTTTCTTGGGACCCCTTCAGGAGTTCTGTTTTTTTTTTTTTGTTTGTTTTGTTTTTTTTCCTATTATTCTAATAAAACCTGTTACTTTGATCTCACCCTTGTATCCATGGATTTCATCCCTTGAATCTGAGAGATGAATAACTCAAAGGCCCAGATCCATTGTACTTTCGAAGATCCACAATGTGATTGAATTAGGGTTCTGGTGTATTTATTCTTCAGGCATTGTGGTAAACAGTAAATAATCAGTATCTGATTAGTGGATTTTAACAGCAGGATGTCATCATAGAAGGAATGGAATAGAGTCTAGAATGTCTTGTCATCTTATAGAGTGAATTCTTCCCCCAAATCTGTAACTCCCTGAGGAGCAGAGAGGCAGCACTTTATGGGGGAGAAGTATTAAAACAACCCAGCCAGACACTGAAGAGGTCAACAAGCCCATCACAAGAACAAACTCAAGAGGACAGCAGACACAGTTGCTGCAATATGCAATACATTATCTAAAATTCCCATTCTCCAATAACAACACCAACAACAAGACAACAAGACGTGTAGGGGTGGAAAAGGTGTTATGTGCTTCCTTGCCCATCATAAGGGATACAATTGACACTCCTCCAACAAAAAAGACAAAACACCAAAGAGAAAAGCATAACAGATTTGTTTACAAACTTTTACATGATGCAGGAGCTTTAACAGAGACCCAAATATCCAGGAAAAACTCACCACCTTTATGTTTACATATTAAGAAGAATGGATAGTTATGAGGAAATGTGATTGGAAAAGGTGTGTGACCTGATTATAGGCAGAGTGGGGAAGCCTAGAGAAGTCTGTCTGTTGAGTTTCTCCCTGTGGAGCCCTCCTTACTCCCAGGAGTGAGGAGCCCCTGACCTATTATCAGACAAGGTAGGTCAGAGAACTGCCTTATGGCTGGCTTCTTTGGGGAGACAGAGGGCAGGAAACAAAAGTAGAGGAGAAGATCACAGAGAGACTTTGCTTCTGAAGACTTTCGTTCTCCTTTAGTTCAAAATACTCAGCAGACCAAGGCACCATCCTTTGGGTATCATCTTCTGATTCAAATACATGGAAAAATCATTAAACTATCAACCTATACCAATAGAAAAGTAGGTAACAGAAACTGGTTATGAACGTTACCAGGCATCAGAAATTAAAAAAAAAAAAAAAATCAAAGTAACTATTTTAAATAAGTTCATTAAACTAAAGCAAAGCACATTAGGAAATGAAGAAAGATATGACAATGTTGCTTTGTACAGAAATTATCAATAAAATAATTTATAGGAAAAAAGAACTACATGGATATTCTAGAGTTGAAATAAAAAAAAACTGAAATTTATTTGAAAATTACTAGGAAGGATCAAATATAGATTTGAACTAGCATAAAAATAACTAAACTTCTACATCAAGTATTCAACTAATGTAAAGTAAAAATGGAGTAACAGTAAAAATGTTATAAGTGCAGAAGACACATCTGAGATTAGAAAACAGAAATAAATTGAAAATGTAAAAAATGGAAAAGATGTGTCATGAAAAGAGCAACCAAAGGAAAAATGAAGTAACACATATCAGAGAAATAGACTTGAAAAAAAATTATACTAAAGATAAAGAGGTTCATTTTATGATGATAAATGTATAAATCCTTCAGGAAGATGTAACAATTTTAATCACCTATGCACCAAATAACACAAACGAATTGACAGTCTTAAAGGGAGAAATAGATTGTGCAACAATAGTAATGTGAAACTTCAATTTCACACATTTAATAATGGAGTAAAAATTATAAGAAAAAAAGAACTTCTAGTTAGACAGACTAGTCAGAAAATCAAGTAAAGGGAAAACTGGAACCACTAGACAACAAGTAGATCTCACAAATGTCTATAATGCACATCACCCAATAGCAAAATACAAATGCTTCACAAGTGAAATTGAAGCATCATCCAAGATAACATCATAATATGCAATACCAGAAAACAAAACTGAAAAAACATAAAAGGATGGAGTGATACAAAGTATATTGTGCAACCACAGTGGAATAAAAGTTGAAATTGATAGCTGGGTACATTTGCAGATGTTATACTATATACTCTGAAAGAGTCAATAAATAAAACTAAAGTATAAAACACTTAGGAAAGAATGAAGACAAAATAAACCAAAATTTATGGAATTTAGCTAGCATTGTTTAGATTAGAAACATATAGCTATAAATTTATATTAGGAAAATAAAACCCAAAACTATAACTTTACCATTGTGATAAGAGAACTAAAGGGACTCCATCTTGTTCTTCAGCAGCCATCTTAGGAGTTCCGAGAAATAGTTCTGTTTCTCAGAAATAATAGAATACGGAAAGTCCTGCCTCTGTACCCATTAATCGTAACCTAGCATAATATGCTTGACAGCATAAAAATAGCAATTCCTATACAATGTAAAATTGCTCTCTTTGGTTTCCATTTTTCCTGGGCAAATGACTTGTTGGAAATTGATTGTCTAGACATTAGTAACCATTCTCTAACATGTACCCAAGTAGGGTCATCTTGACTCCATTCCCTTCTACTTGATCATTGCTATACCAACCTGGAAAGTCTCATGGGAAATATTATTGTACCCATTGCTTTGTCTTGCTAACTGCCTAGATGCAGCTTCTGTACCATGGCTTGCTTGCATTGGCTGAAACCCTGCAATTGAATATCCCACCCTCTGTGATTTTTCTCTTTATAAACTCTTGAAAATCACTGCCAGTGCTCCATCTTGTCACACTGTGTGATGTGTGAAGATGGTGGCTGCTGATCAGCTTAATAAAGTTGTCAGCTTAAGTGTGACATGGCTTGGAGTTTTAATTGGCATTATGCTGGGTACAACATTTTTGGTACAACACCATCTGTCTTGTAAGACTGGAAAAAGAAGAGCAAACTAAACCCAAGTACAATGAAGGAAATAAATAATCATTATCAGAGCAAAAATTATAAAATAGAAAATGTGAAAATATGTTCAGAAAAATCAATAAATCAGGAACTAGTTTTTTTAATAAGTGAAATTGTAAAACTTTATATTCAATATGAAAAAAATCAGAAGACAAATAATTAAAATCAGAAATGAAAGAGAATACACCACAAGCCTCTTTACCAAAAAAAATATATATATTAAAAAGAATTATAAGGGAATACTGTTATGGATATGAGGTGTCCTCCCAAAACTCCTGGGTTAATACAGGAATATTCAAAGTTAAAGTGATTCAATTATAAGACCCAAAACCTAACCAGAGAATCCTAGTTTAAATGGAGTAACTGGGTGTTAACTGTAAGCAGATGGAGTGTGGCTGACAAGGTGAGTCACCAGTGGTGTGTCTTAGAGGATTCATGTTTCCTGAAGCCTCTTCCCCTTTCTATCTGTGCTTCCTGGCCACCATCACTGGAGCAGCACCCATTCACCACACCCTTCTACAATGATGTTTTGTCTCATCTCAGGCCCAGAATGATGAAGTTGGCTGACCATGGACTGAACATCTGAAAGCTATTCTGGTCAGAGCAACAAAAGGTAACACAAATACAAGGACAGTTTTATGCAAATAAGCTATATATCTTAGATATATTAGGAAAATTTGATAAAGACACAAACTCCCAAACATTATATAAAAAGAAATAAAGAATATAAATTGACCTACAAATGTGTCAAGTGAGTGGGCATATGGAATCAATATTAATTAGGAGACCTATCCATAAGGAAAATATGTAAATGAAAAGATCAAATCAATAGTCAGATATATATCTATAAGGTAAAGGAAAGATGGTAAATAAAATTTCTTTATAAATACTCCCTCCCTTTAAATTAAACATAAGTGAGTACTTTCCAACTTATTTTATGTGATTTCTATTATTATCTTGAAATCAAATCAAGACAATTCATCACAGGAAAATGAGGGCTGGGGATTTAGCTCAGTGTTAGAGTGCTTGCCTCCCACTCCTGAGGCCCTGGATTTGATCCTCAGCACCACAAAAAATAAATGAATGAATGAATGAATAAATAAATAAATACTTTAAAATAAAAAAATAGTGTCTCCATCTACAATTATATATATATACATATATAAAAAAGAAAACTAAAGAATATCTTTTACATATGTATGTAAAAAATCTGAATAAAACACTAGCAAACTCAGTCTAGCAATATACAAAAATGATTATATGACATGCAAGGTGGCATTCATCAAAAGGGCTGAAGATTAGCTTAAAATTAAAAATTCAATTAAAAAAAAAAAAAAAAAACAGAAAAAGCCGGGGGTGGTGGCGCACGCCTGTAATCCCAGCACTTTGGGAGGCTGAGGCAGGAGGATCACAAGTTCAAAGCCAGCCTCAGCAATGGCAGCAACTCAGTGAGACCCTGTCTCTAAATAAAATAGAAAAAAGGTCTGGGGATGTGACCCAGTGGTCGAGTGCCCCTGAGTTCAATCCCCAGTACCACAAAAAAAAAAAAAAAAAAAAAAAAAAAAAAAAAAAACAAAAAAAAAAAAAAAAAAAAAAAAAAAAAACTGCATTATAATCACACTGACACACGAATAGCACTTTGGCAAAATTGATCAGAACTAAATGTAAAGACAAAAATTGTAAGCTTCTTGGTATAAAAGCTGAGGTTAAATCTTTATAATCTTTAATTTGGCAAAAAAAAAAAAAAAAAAAAAAGAATCCTTAACACTGAATAATAAAAGTGAACAATTAAATCCAAATAATTAAAAATGAGGTGAAGGATCTAAATTGACTTCTCTTCAAATGGCCAATAAGCACATGGAAAGTTTCTCAATATCATTTCAAAACAAAATCATGAGATACCATTTCACAGTCACTATGATTCCTAGAGTCAAAATACCAGGTAATAATTGTTGGCGAAATGTGGAAAAATCATAACTTTTATATACTGCTAATAGAAATTTGAAATTATAAAGCTGATTCAGACAAACCTGGCAGTTCTACAGACTATTAAACAGAGGTATAATATGGCTCATCAATTCCTCTCCTAGATACACACCTAAAAGGGAAATAAAAATGTGTATACAGACTCTTATATATGATACATTACCTAAAACAGCAGAAATATGAAAAAAAAAAGCAAATGCCAGTGGAGGAATGGATACGCCTAGTATAATATAACCATATAATGGAAAATTATATAGCATCAGAAGAATTAAGTACTTATTCATACCATGAAATAGATAAACTTGACAATATTATGCTAGGTCAAATAAACTAATAATACAACTCCATGTATTAGGATCCCATTCACATAAAAGTTGAGAAGTGGGAAGTTTATATATATAGAAAAATTATTGGAGAGCTTTGTGGGTAAACAATTCAATGGGTTGATAAGGAAACTTAAGTTTTCTGTTTGAGGTCATGCAAGTGTTCTAAAGTTTGTTATTGGGGTAATTATACACATCCATCCATGTGCCGAAAACAATATACACCTTATGTTCCTGGATTAAATGTTATCTAAATTATTCCTCAATGAAATTTCTTTAAAAATTGAATAGGACTCACTGGGCCCGGTGGCACATGCCTGTAATCCCAGATGCTCAGAAGGTAGAGGCAGGAGGATCACGAGTTCAAAGCCAGCCTCAGCAATTTAGTGAAGCACTAAGACCCTGTCTCTAAACAAAATACAAAATAGGGTTGGGGATGTGGCTCAGTGGTCCAGTGTCCCTGAGTTTCCCCCCCTCAAAAAAAAAAAAAAAAAAAAAAAAAAAAAAAGAAGAAAGAGTCTTCTGGAATATAACAGATATGTATATGTGTCCATATCTGTCTACCCTCTAGTATCTACTTTTTTATATTTCTGTATAATATATCTGTATTTCCACAGATTTCTTATATTTCTACCCATCCTTTAATCTTTTTATTATATATTTTGATTTTAAATATAAATACTTTGCCAGAACATGATTTTCTATCTTTAGGCTTGGAACATTTTATTATCAAACCATACATTAACATTTCATTTATCATACATTTGACCTTTATTTAACTCAGTACTATTTATCACAATGTCTAGCACTATATAAAGTTCCATTTAATTATAATTTATTAGTAGCAAAGAAAGTATCATTATTTACAACTGTTTTCTCAACTTAATCATTTTAATGATCTTAATGATAGAAAAACTGAAGTTTCAAATCATTACCATGAAATTACTTATTATATATAAGAGCTACATTTCCCATAGTTGTTAAATACACATGAAGTGAAATTGGCTTCCTTACCTAAATTAAAATTGTCTTTATGAAGTAGTAAATGATATGCCATTTTTGTTCAGTTAATATTTTAACATCATTACTTTGCTATTAACATTAGTTGCACTCATTTCTAATGTCTACAAGCTATTATCTTTAGGATTTTGTTCTATTAATTCTGAAGCAGAAACTTTAGTATTTAATGAAAGGCCACCTTCTATTAATGAACAGAAATACATTTTCTTATTATACTCAGAAGTATAGACCTATCATTGAGGGACAGTTGATAAGATAAAGTGTATATGTAAAACTTCCAAACTTCTTTTTTCCACCCCTTTTAATTTAGCACTTTACTGTTGATCCTTAAATTATTCTTCATATTTCATTAAGTAGAATTAGTGAAGGTGTATCAAATAATATTGTAACTGAGAAAACATTTGAATGAACACTGACATTTAAAAAAACCTTCTAATTGTATAGAATTTCTGGAAACTGAATCTTGTAGTATTTTACCCCTAATTTGTTAGAAGAGTTCTGCTTGTGATTTTTCCTCTGACATATTCTTCTGTTTCTTAATTGCAGGCTGCAGCACACTCAGAAAAATGTTTTAACAAAGCCAATATCTGTCACAAGAACCAGAGATTTGATCGCTTTGCTGGTAGTATTGTGAAGAATGGGAAAGGAATTAAATTCAGACCTGCTGTCCTGAGTAGGAACAGGCAAAGATTCTCACTGAAGTTCTACTCAGACGAAACTGCTTTCCAGCAGCCTCAGAAGCTCTTCTTCACCATCACAGCATCCTCTGGAGGAAAGGCCATGGAGATTACACTTCTTGTCCAGTGGCTAGGTCAACTTACTTTGCAATGAAAAACTGAATAATTGTTTTTGGTTAAAGTAAGAACAAATATTTATAATCTGCATTTAATCCATAATTGATGGGGAACAAAAGTCGAATTAAAGGAAAATCTTCACACTTTTGGCAACTTCTTAAATAAGAAAAGTCATCTCATGCAGTTAACTATGGATAACAAATATAAGGATTTCCTACACTGATTAAACATTGTGAATACAAATTATCCAATTCTGAATGTATGAATAGAAAAAACATCATATAATTTGGATCAGAAAACCCTGATAAATATTAATGCTTTGAAAATTTTATACTGTTGGACCTAAGCTATAAAACCTTCAAATTATCTATGTGCACATTGGAGGATCTGCTTGTTTTAACAGTATTTATAAAACAGCAATGACAATACTATACTTCTATTAGGGTTTAAAGTATGATGAGTTACAACACTTTACAGTCTTCTATATTCACTCTTAAGGACTATATTTGTAAAAGTCTCATTTCTGAAACTGCTCTAAGTTCAGATTTGCAAACTTTATAATTAAGAAGTCCTTATTTCAGATATTTATAGTACTTCTATTGGTAATGATGATTAAATTTTTAAATGGACTTATTCTTGATTTGTGAATCATCTTATAGTCCAAATATTCAAACATTGGAACAAATATTAATACACTAAACTAAATAAATAATAAAGTAAAACAAAATTCCCATAAAAATGGTGAAAAAATTAAACTTGCACATTATGTTGATTTTATTAAATAGGTTGTTTTGTTAATGATTAAGCTATATATGGTGTGTTCTGGTGAAAATATAATGTCTGTATTTTATTTATTTACATATATATATTTAGTTGTAGAGAGATGCAATATCATTCTATTTATTTATTATTTTTTCAATTTTCTTTCTTTCTTTCTTTCTTTTTTTTTTTTTAGTCCTTGATGGACCTTTATTTTATTTATTTATATGTGGTGTTGAGAATCGAACCCCATGCCTCACATGTGGTAGGCAAACACTCCAGCCCTGAGCTACAACCCCAGCCCCCATATCTGTATTTTAATAACACAATTATAGTGGGATGTTTCAGCAAATGGTATGACACAGTAACCATAATTTAAGAAGGAAGGAAAATTTTGTTCATAATTTTTATAATCATCAACAGCCTGATAATAATTTAAACATTAATTCTTAAGTCTTTAAACAATTAATATCATTTAAATTGTAAATTAAATTAACTAATATTAAATTTAATAAATGTTATTTTGTAAATATATTTCATAATTATAATTTATTTTATATATTTTTATCTCTGCAAATGCATTTTATGTGAGTTACTCTTAATTCTATTTGAATAATCATAAATAAATATTTGAAATTGAAAATAAGCACTTCATCCCTTTTGGGTCCTGCTTCCTATATGACATTTTCCAGTCAATAATTCAGTGTAATTTTAGTTATTTACAGTGTCTAACTCTTTGATTTATTTCCCAGGAACTACACTGAGGAATCTCCATACTGCTTTCCACAGTGGTTACACCAGTTTCAGTGCCACCAGCAATGTATGAGTGTACCTAGTTCCCCACATCCTCGCTAACATTTATTGTTGCCTATATTGTTGATGATTGCCATTCTGACAGGAGTGAGATGAAATCTTTGAGTAGTTTTGATTTACATATCTCTAATTACTAGAGATGTTGAACACTTTTTCATACATTTGTTGATCAGTTATATTTCTTCTTCTGTGAAGTGTCTGTTCAGTTCCTTAGCCCATTTATTGATTGGGTTGTTTGTTTCTTCGGTGTTAAGGTTTTTGTGTTCTTTATATATCCTAGAGATTAATGCTTTATCAGAGGTGCATGTGGTAAATATATTTTTTTTCAATCTGTAGGCTCTCTCCTCATGTTATTAATCATTTCCTTTGCTGAAAAGAAGCTTTTTTAAAATTTGAATCCATTCCATTTTTTTATTCTTGTGCTTTAGAAGTCTTATTAAGGAAGTCAGATCCTAGGCCAACGTGGTGCAGATTTTGGCCTATTTTTTCTTCTACTAGGTGCAGGGTCTGTGTTCTAGTGCCTAAGTCTTTAATCCACTTTGAGTTGATTTTTGTTCAGCATGAGAGAAAGAGGTTTAATTTCATTTTGCTACAGAAGGATTTACAGTTTTGCCAGCACCATTTGCTGAACAGGCTATTTTTTTCCAGTGAATGTTTTTGGCACCCTTGTCTAGTATGAGATAACCATAATTATGGGGGTTTGTCTCTGTGCCCTGTATTCTGTACCATTGATCTACAAGTCTATTTTGGTACCAATATCATGCCAATTTTGTTAGTATAGCTCTGAAGTATAGTGTAAGGTCAGGTGTTGTGATGCCTCCTGCTTCACTTTTCTTGCTAAGGATTGCTTTAGCTATTCTGGGTCTATTATTTTTCTGAATAAATTCCATTATTGCTTTTTCTATTTCTATGAAGAATGTCATTGGGATTATAATAGGAATTGCATTAAGTCTGTATAGCACTTTTGGTAGTATGGCCATTTTAACAGTATTAATTCTGCCTATCCAGGAGCATGTGAGATATTTCCATCTTCTGAGGTTTTCTTCATTTTCTTTCTTTAGTGTTCTGTAGTTTTCACTGTAGAGGTCTTTCACCTTGGTTCTTTGAAAAAATAAATAAAATCGATAAATCCATGGCCATGCTAATGAAGAGAGAAAGAGAGAAAACACAAATTAATAAAATACAAGATGAAGAAGGAGTCATCACAATGGACACATCTGAAATACATAATATAATTAGAAACTATTTTGAAAATTTATGCTTTAATAAAATAGAAAATATCAAAGACATCAACAAATTTCTAGAGACATGTGACCTACCCAAACTGAATGAGGAGGTCATACATGATTTAAACAGATCAATTTCAAGTAATGAAATAAAAAACACCATCAAAAGCCTACCAACCAAGAAAAGCCCAGGACCAGATGGCTTCTCAGCAGAGTTCTACAAGACTTTCAAAGAAGAAATTAACACCAATACTCCTCAAAGTATTCCATGAAATAGAAAAGGAGGGAACCCTTCCAAACTCATTCTATGAAGATAATATCACCCTGACACCAAAACCAGAAAAAGACACATAGAGGAAAGAAAACTTCAGACCAATATCCCTGATGAACATAGATGAAAAAAATTTCAATAAAATTCTGGCAAATCTCTACAAAAACATATTAAAAAACAGTGCACCAGGATCAAGTGAGATTCATCCCAGGGATGCAGGGTTGATTCAACATACAGAAATCAATAAATGTAATTCATCATATTAATAGATTTAAAAACAAGAATCATATGATCATCTCAATAGATGCAGAAAAAAAACTTGAGAAAATACAGTAAACCATCATGTTCAAAACACTAGAAAAACTAGGGATAGTAGGAACATACCTTAACATTGTAAAAGCTAGATATGCTAAACCAAAAGCCAGCATCATTCTAAATGGAGAAAAATTGAAAACATTCACTCTAAAAACTGGAATAAGGATAACCTCTTTCACCACTTCTATTCCATATAGGCCTTGAAACTCAAGCAGAGCAATTATATATAAGAAAGAAATTAAAGGGATACAAATAAGTAAAGAAGAACTCAAACTACCACTATTTGCTGATGACATTATTTTATATTTAGAAGATCTGGAAAATTCCACCAGAAAACTTCTAGAAGTAATAAATCAATTCAGCAAAGTAGCAGGATATAAAATCAACACCCATAAAGCAAACTCATACCTATACATTGGTGATAAATCCACTGATATAGAAATTAGGAAAATTACTCCATTCACAATAGACTTAAATAAATAAATAAATAAATAAATAAAAATAAATAAATAAATAAATAAAAAACCTGGGAATACATTTTCTATACCAAAAATACTTATGCCTTGTTAATACATTATCCATCACAAAGCTCAATTTTAAAGAATTGATATTAATTAATTCTTGCAGAGAGCCAAAGATAGATATTTTATTGAGAATTAGTTTCTTGTCACAATACCAACTCTAAGAAAGTTGCAAAGAGTTTGCTGATTTACATCATCTAACATCTCTTCATGATATCCATTCGAGAATTGGTTAGTAAACTCCTGTAAATATGCAGATGATAGGGTTTAAATTAGGGTAAATCACAAAGTATCATTTGAAATAATTTGGAAGGATTGGTAAGTTTTGAAAAATAGAGATGCAAGAGAACACATGGCTTGATTTGAAAAGTACAAAGTAAGCAGGGAAGAATAGGGAACAGAAAGCATGTTAGTGTGTTCTCATATTCCAGGTTTAAATAATTGTTTTGTATTCTACATACTGAAAGAGAATAAGTGTAAGGAGCTCATCAATTGTACTACCTCATTCCACACTTAGAAGCATGGTCTGGTTTCCTTGCAAGTTTCTGTCAATTGTGATCAGAAAACAATTCTGCTGAGTATTTATTATTTTGTTTTTATTGTAGGAAATAATCATTTCTGATTTTTTTTTCATCTCTTCCTGTTCTTCGTGTGGTACACTTTTCTGACAAGTAAGTTATTATTTATAAAGCACATAGAATAGTACCCAGCTTATGTTAAATACTGTTGGATTCCAGGCAGGAGTCCGCGCCTCCCAGGCAGAAGGCCACACCTCCCCAGGTGCTTTGTTAAAAACGACACCTCCCAAGAGCCTCAGCGTGACCAAAAAACCTGACCAGCAAGTGCCCTGTCCACTACCCCCCCTGACCTCTGATAGCCTATAGGGCAAGGACTCACTCCAAGGGGGTTTTATGACCCCTACTCTATTTAAACCAGCCCCGGACTGAAATCGCTCTCTGTTCGCGCTTGCCTCGGTTCCTGCCTGTCCCTATTCCCATCCATCCCTTCCCTACCCCCCTTCCCTTCCTTTCCCTACCCTTGCCCAGTGGCACCCCAATAAACCCTTTTATTTCACTAACACAGTGTTTCCGGCTAAGTTAACTATGTTTCAGCATTTTTCTAACAAATACTGTGCTAATATTTTTAAAAATTAAACGATTAAGCCTTAATTTTCCATTTGGCTTAGAGAAGAGTAGCAGCTAATAGTCCTCCCAGATCATAAAAAATTGAACCATTAATGCCAGAAAATTTCCTTTTGGAGAGGTTGGGATAAATAATTCAATGTCTTATAAAAACATGCAACTATTCAGATTAATTCTTCTGGCACCAATTTTGTTGTTAGAACTTTCAAAATGTCTGTGCTTTTCTTTGTACATATTTTGAAGGAGACTTATTTGAATGCATTAGTATTTTCTATAGCTTTTACCTTTTTAGAAGAGCTGTAGTGATATTTCCTCTTTATTTATTTGTTGGCATAAAAAAAGGAAATTTATTTTCACAGTTTTAGAGACATGGTTCTGGCAAGGTCATTTTTTTCTTTTTTTTAAATGAATAGATCAAATCATATGTATTTATTGTGATTTTAATGTGATGTTATAAGTATATATCCACACAATGATTAAATCTAGCTAGTTATAATTGATAACATTATATCATATAGTTATCAATTTTGTGGTGTGAACAACTAATATATACTCTCAACACTTGTAAGGAATAAAATGTATTTTAAAAGTGCTCTTATTTAATTCCTCACAAATCTTGGAATGTAATCACCTTTTGACCCAGTTATCCTACACTTCTTCATATAGCCAAAGGACTTAAAATCAGCATACTATAGTGACAAGATGACATCAATGTTCATAGTGGCTCAATTCACAATGGCTAAGCTATGGAACAAATCTAGATGCCCTTCAACATAAATTGATAAAGAAAATGTGGTATATATACACAATGGAATATTCCTATAGTTATCTATAGGAAGAATGAAATTATGACATTTTCTGGTAAATAGATGGAACTAGAGATTATTATGTTAACTGAAATAAGTCAATCCCAATAAACCCCCGCCCCCCCAAAAAAAAAACAAAGGCTGAATATTCTCTTTGATATGCAGATGGTGACTCAAAATAGGTGGGGATGGGAGGGGGTGGGGAGTAGTGGAGGTTCACCAGATTGTAAGGGGAATTGAGGAAAGAGGGGGCATGGGAATGGGAAAAACAGTAGAATAAATCTGATATAACTTTCCTATGTTCATATATGAATATATCATCAGTGTAACTTCATATCATGTACAACCGCAAGAATGGAAGGTTATACTCCATGTATGTAAGATATGTCAAAATACATTCAACTGTCACGTACATCTAAAAGAAATAAACAAAAAGTGCTCTTATTTGTGCATCAAAGCAATCTTCTGAAATGAAGGCAATACATATTTTTGCCTTCATTTTATAAGTAAGGAAATAAGTTCAGAGATGTTAAACAGCCAACTGTTTACATGCTGAGAAAATAGCTGATTTTAAATTTAAGAAAATAGTTGTCATATAAATGTTCACATAGAAGATCATAAATAAAAGTGAGGGGAAAAAACACAACAGAACTGGCATAAAAATATACATTTAAATGAGAGGCTTTTATTCTTTAAAGTGATTAAGCAAAGGGAAAAAAATCAGTTATTCATTCACTCAAAATGAATAGGTTGTCATTATTTTCTACTTTATTTTTTGTTTGCTTTTATGATTTGCTTTGTTCTTGAAAGTATTTCTAGCCTATATATAAACAGACAATTTTAGCAATTATCAACCCTTAGAAAACATTTTACATCAATTTCTCTTTTTGACTGTTGTTCATTGTTAGAATAAAGTGAGAAATTATGGCTTTAACATGAACCAAAGAAAGGATAAGGGCTATTTTATTATATTTTAAGTAATTTGTTAATATCATTAAATACCCAATAAATGTTCTAGTACACATTTGCATCACATAAACACCAATGCAAATATGTTTGAATCCATGTCCAAATACAGATTCCTCATTTTCATTGGTTGATGGACGTTGTGAGTTTCTTTTTGCCTATATTCCCTTTTGTCTCTGACTGTCTCTTCTTGTTTCTGGTTGTCTTGCTTTCTTTAACTATTTGAAGTGTTTTTTTTTTTTTTTTTTTTTTTTTTTTTTTTTTTTTTTTTTGAGAGACTTGAATATTCTCAGAGGTTAGTTTTGTTGGGTGAATCCCTGCAGCCATGTAGTGTAATTATAAATTTAAAAAATAAAAATATTTGAGCAAATTTAGGTTGAAGAGTGTGTGTGTGTGTGTGTGTGTGTGTGTGTGTGTGTGTGTAAGGACAAAAAACCACATGTAACTTCTATGGCTGTATGTAATGTCAGGACTCATTTTGACATGGTAGGTTTGGGTTTTCATTTGCTTTCTGGTTATCTCTATCTATATTGAGGGCTTTTAGAAGGATGTTATGGTCCTCATTGTCTTTGCATTTAGTTCAGCTAAAATTTCTTTTTGGTTCCTTATTTAATACTTGAATTAATTTCTCTACACTTTTACAGGGGAGAGAGATGTAGCTCACCTCACATTCAACGTCTGGACCTCATTCTTTCCTTTCATGAATCCTTATACATACGGTATCATACTTCCTGAAGTATGACTTCCCTGAACTTGGACCCCATTTACACATTTTTTCTTTGCAAGTAATATTTCACAAATAACATTTTTAAAAGAGACATACTACACTGCAGTGAAGAAAACAAATGTGAAAGAGAAGAAAAGAATATTCAACAATTCCAGAATTTCTGTCCCCACAGAAGTGAATAAAATACATCATATAGATGTAAAATTGTGTGTTTTTCTCTACAAAAGTATTTCAATATATTAATGGAATATTTCAGCACTCATGAGAAATTAAAGGCATTTAAATAATTATGCTGATAGAAAAAGACAAAATCTATATTCCAAAATAAAATGAATTTGAACTTAAATTAAAAATTAAATCTTTAAGGAAATTTTAATTAAAAGAATTAGGGATCAGATTTAAAGACATTACATAAAATGCAGTACAAAAAGATGAAAAACTAGAAAACATAAAAAAGGAATTTAAGAAAGAGCAGTTATAAATGCAAGCAAAATACAATTTTGTAGTTGGAATTCAAGAATGTGATAATAGTGGGTACAATGGCACATTCTTATAATCATAGCTACTCCATGGAGGCTGATGCAGGATGATTGAAAGTTTAAAGACAGTTTGGACAACTTAGTGAGAAACTGTCTGAAAATAAAATTGAAAAAAAGGCTGGTCATGTAGCTTACTGGTGAAGCCCTTGCCTAGCCTGTGTGAGGCACTGGGTTCACTCCACAGTACTGTCCAAAAAAAGAAAAAGTAACAAAAAAGAAGAGGAGAAGGAGAAGGAGAAGGAGGGGGAGGAGGAAAAAAAAAAAAAAAAAAACAATGTGGTAGTAGAGAAAATGGTGATAAATTCTTAAATAAGAAAACTTCTGAGATTTGTTCATAATGGACAAATATGGGTTCCATTTTGAATAAAGTAAATATGCTAACTGTAATATACCAAAATATAAACAACTACAGACAAAGAGAAAAAGGAAGAGCAGGGAAAAGAAGGGTTGGGGGAATTTCAATTCCAGGATAATCTGTAGTTGTGAAAGCCTGCTAAGGATGCCCTAAATAAGCACTGCAAAATGGATGACTTAAAAAAAAATAGAATGCTAATTAAATCCCTGCTGAGAGGTGCATAGTAAACTCTTGTGGTTAAAACTGCCACCTATCATAGGCTGAATTCTTGGGAAGCAGATATTGAGACAATGTTTGGAGTGTAGGGATTTGTTATGCTTGTGAAGGAGCAGAATGGCAGAATGCAGTATTGGGCAGAGGGAAAAGTCTGTGGGGGTGAGCTTGACAAATGCTTATCCTACCCACCAGGCAGCATGGTAGCCTGTCAAGACTTAATGCTGCTTCAGATAGGTATTTATATCTGTCTCGCTCAGTCACAGGTCGTGAATGCTCAGAAAAAAAGAATGACTTGAGGTTTGGAGGCTCCTTGCAAGTGAGCCAGAACCTGAGGGAGCTGACAGAAGGCTGGAGGCTGCCTGCTGACCAACCTACCTACATCTCTATGGGCAGCCAAGTCCTTCAATAAAGGAGATGTGCGCATCTCATCTACAACATTGCCATATTGGAGCTGCAGACTACTATTCAGTTCCAGCATTACTAATTTTAACTATTTAACTGCATATGGTTTAAAAAATGTCTGCTTGGCAAGTGAAAACTAGAACAACATATGAAATGGAAAAATATTGTAATAGCTATTTCTAATAAATATCTTAAAACATTCTTAGAAGTCAAGTAGAAAATAATAACCCAGTGAAAAGAAACAGCAAATGAATTAAACAGATGGTTTTTTGGGAAAAAAACATATAAGGTTTTAAACCTTTTATTAATGTTCAACAAATAGTCTCACAATAAAAGAAACATATACTAACCTTCAATGAGATGCCAATATGTAGCAATAAACTTTATAAAGTACAATTTATTTGTAAAACCTACAGTATTGACACAGGTTTAGGGGAGAAAAAAGAGTTCTCATATATTATCAAATTATAGATTAAATTGGATAAAGCATCCTTGCAGCAATACCGTTCAAAATGAAAAATGTACTTTATGTTTTTCCCAGCATTTTCACCATTTAAGCATGTCTCCTTGTAATATACTTGTATTTGGGCACAAAACTAAAAACAGAGGCAAAAATTATCTGTCAATAAAAACGAAGTTTATTATAGTACCTTCAGACAATAGAATACAACATGGATATTAAAACATATAAGAAGAATGACAGTATGTGTATAATAGAAAATTAACTCAAAGACTTATGAAAATTAACTCAAAGACATATGAAAATCTAAAAATCTTTAACAGAACATGCACATAATTATGTATGCATATACTAACAATTGTGCTAAATATATGTGTATGCATATATAGGCAAATGTTAAAAATAACAGTTATACACTCTGAAAAAATTTTTTTTTTTCATTCTTAATACCTAAACTTATTTCACAAAATGAATTCACTTTCTGCTAATGGCATAAAATTTCTTAGTACAATAAGAGCACATATGCTCTTTTTAAAATGCATAGTATTTTTCTAATTTTATTGTTCCATTACTTTCACAGATGCACCAGATACATATTTTGCCACATTCTGAATCTCCATGTAGTAGGAGGATTGGGATATGAATCAGAACTATCTCCACTTCCTGGTATTCATGTCCTTAAAAGACTCCTCCTCAGCCGGGCGCGGTGGCGCACGCCTGTAATCCCAGCACTTTGGGAGGCTGAGGCAGGAGGATTGCAAGTTCAAAGCCAGCCTCAGCAATGGCGAGTCACTTAGTAACTCAGTGAGACCCTGTCTCTAATAAAATAAAAAAAAGGGCTGGGGATGTGGCCCAGTGGTCAAGTGCCCCTGAGTTCAATCCCCGGTACCAAAAAAAAAAAAAAAAAAAAAAAAAAAAAAAAGACTTCTCCTTAGTGTGGTGTCTGGACCTAATCACGTGCTTATGATGAGAATAGGGCAGAGGTAATGTGATGTGAATTTCAAACATTAGATTTTGAAAGATTGTAAATTGGGTTCCTTTTCTGGTTACTTTTCTTTTTTTCTTCTGCCAATGAACTGTTAGAAGTTTCTAGATAACAGCCAGAAAAAAACCTGAAACCCTTAGTTTCACAGGTCAAGTAATCGAATTCTGCCAAGGACTATTTAACTAGTCACTTGTGGATACATTGCAGATGTGGTATTTCTTAGTCAAATCTCCACATGAGATTACAGAACCTGCAAAGACAACTCATTTGCATTTGAGAGTCTCTGAGGCAGCACTCCCAGCTGGGTAGTGTCTGCATTCCTGACCTAGAGAAACTTAAATATAAAAAATACACATTTTTTAAGAAAGCCATTTTAGAGGACTGTGTTATATAGCAACAGAAAATTAAAGTAGTCCACTTGTTAAATATTAACACTGGTCCAAATGCAAATGTTATCATGATAAAATATACTTCAGGGGTATTTGAACACATCTATAATTTTAAAATAATTAATTATTATGGTGATATTAATGAAGATGTTTCCAGAAATTGAAAAAAAAAAATCTGGCATTATTTTCCAGGAACAAATATGTCCCCTTACTTTAAAGTACCATTTTCATCTGCTCTCATAATCACTGTTCTGTACCATTGAGACATTACATTCAAAACTGAATAAATTATGTGATTCTCAAAGAGTGATCTATGGAACAATGGCATCAGATTTAGGGATGACATACAAAGTTTGGGCATCATCCCAGATCAAATGAATCTGATCTTAGGAACATGGATCAATAGGGCATGTTTTAACAAGTGCTCTAGGTGATCCTGAGGTTAAACATTCTGGGATTTATTTTCTTCTGGTATTGCCATGGTTCACTCATGCTGCTGTACTTGCCTAGTAACGGGATGGTTGGTGTAAGAGCCCTAATAAAGAGATAGCTAAGATGGCGGCTAGCTGAGAGCCATAAGAGGTGTTTAAGTATTTATTATTCATGCATTTATCTAAGAATCTTTCTATGCCTGTGAAAACTATGTGACACACCTGTAAGTTTGAGCTGTTAACACATGTATACTTGTTAAGGCAAAAAGTATTTAACCGGGTGAGGTTGGCTAGAGGGTGTGGTTGGAGTTGGAGAGGTTGTTGGAGCTGGAGAGAGAAGTTAGAAGAAGGAAGAATAAAGAACCTATTCATTTTCAGTCTGCCTCCGAATTCTTTCCTGCAGTATCGTTGCTGCAGGCGGCAATTGCTGCAGATGGCAACAAGTGGTGGCCCGTATGGGGAGTTCGGATTCGGCAGGTAAGAACTGAGAAGTCTCTAAAGATGAGTTCGAAAATAACTAAGACCTGAGTGATAAAGGCTATGGAAGAACTCTTTGATATAGCTGACTCAGTTGATATTGAGGAGGATAAAAGTGAAAGTGATCATGAAAGCATAGCCTCCACTGAGTCAGTTAGGGCCAGTAAGGATAGTATTGGTGTGGACTCAAAAATGACAAAGATCAGAGCTGCTAAAGCTATTCAAGAATTATTAGAGATAGCTGAAGCATACGTGCTCTCAATTGAACCTGGGACTCAGGATGTTACTTGCAGGAGCCCTGTTTGGGGAGATGGCTTGAATTGCGGTTGACTATGGGCCACGGAGATTTGGGCATTGTCGCCTTCCGTAGTCTCACGAGACTTGGCCCGAGATCTCGAGTGACTTGGCCGAGATTGCTGATCGGGTCAGCGCCATTTTGGTGGTGTGTGCGGCGCGTGTTAGTCGTTGTTGGAGCCAGAGAAAAAAGTTATCAAAATAAAAAACTGTTTGTCTCCAGTTTGCCTCTAAACTTCTTCCCGCGGCTTCGTTGCTCCAAGCGGCCATCGCTTCAGGCAAGAACAGTTACTACCAGTGAAAGTAGTAGTAGTGAAGAGGAGTCAAATAAAAGTGACCATGAAAGCACAGCCTCCTCCGCTGAGTCAGTTAGGACCAGAAAGGACCATCAAGTGGAGGAACCCTTTGTGCCCTCATGGGTTGAATCAATTACAGAAACTATGAACGGTCTTTCTAGGCACTTGTGTGCCCTTGAAACAGTGATTAACGGTCTTTCTGAGCGCTTGCGTGCCCTCAAATGTCAAAACTCACAGGGACATTGGGGTCTGCCAGTATTTGAAAATGAAAATGGACAGAGGTACCACCAATCATTAGATTTCAAAACTATAAAAAAATTTCAAAGAAGCAATAATGACATATGGGCCCCAAGCTCCTTTCAAGTTGAGCATGTTGGAGTCCCTTAACACTTTAACTTTAACCCCCTCAGACTGGAAAGGCTTATTTAAGGCAGTATTGAGCAGGGGACAATACTTGATTTGGAGGTCACAATTCCAGGAGTTTTATGTAGAAACAGCTAGAAGAAAAGCGACTGCAGGATTTCCAGACCGTAATGTAGACATGTTAACTGGAGCAGGGCACAGCCTTGATTATCTGATGACAGGTAAGAATGTTGGTTGCACATGTAGACGTCTAAAACAGACACAGTTGATCCTGATGTAGTAAGGGCTCGATTGGACAGCTGGTAGTCAATGACGGGAAAGTCTCATGTGGCCAACATATCAACCTAAGACAGGAATCAAGGGCACAGCCTTGATTATCCCACGACGGGTAAGAATGCCGGTTGCACATGTGGACGCCTAAGACAGGCATAGTCGATCCTGATGTGGTGAAATCTCACCCATCTATTTTTCCCTCTCTTAAAACAAAAGGGGGGGAATGTAAGAGCCCTAATAAAGAGATAGCTAAGATGGCAGCTAGCTGAGAGCTATAAGAGGTGTTTAAGCATTTTCACCTGGTTATTCATGCATTTATCTAAGAATCTTTCTATGCCTGTGAAAACTATGTGACACACCTGTAAGTTTGAGCTGTTAACATGTGTATACTTGTTAAGGCAAAAAGTATTTAACCGGGTGAGGTTGGCTAGAGGTGTGGTTGGAGTTGGAGAGGTTGTTGGAGCTGGAGAGAGAAGTTAAAAGAAGGAAGAATAAAGAACCTATTCATTTTCAGTCTGCCTCCGAATTTTTTCCAGCGGTATCGTTGCTGCAGGCAGCAATTGCTGCAGGCGGCAACAGGTTGGAAGGGCTAAGATGGCCTAACTTACACCTCTTGAGCTTTCTCAGAAGTCATTAAAGGGCTGTAACTAACTCTCTTTGCTTCTTATTGCTAAAAATTAAGTAGTCTGGCCTGAGCATTTGTTTTATGATATCTGGCTTACAAGAGAGTATTTGTGGAAGGGCGTTACAGATGCATCCTAAGACTATCACAGTCTCTCTTGCTGCACTGTATTGGGAAAGATAGTCACAAGGCAGTTGAATTCAGAGGAGAAAAAATAAATAGCAACATCCTATGAATGAGAGGGGTGGCATGTGCATACAGCATTTGCTGGATGTCTGTCTTCAAAGAGTCCTATGTGGAATGTAGTGCATGGAAGGTGAGTGTCACACACCCTCATTTACATATTTCAGCCCAACAATGGCACTTATTACTTCATACTATCTTTAGTCAGAACCCTTCACATCGTACTACCAAATTCCGGGAAACAGGGAATACGTTACTTGGGAGTGTCCTGAAGAACTACAAGATGGGTGAATGATAGCAACATTTCACTCTGTAAGTAGATTTCCTTTCATATGAGGTTGATTATTGATAATAATAGTGTTATTGCCACAGTGAATTATTTCTTCTGTTTCCTTCCTGTTTTGAAACTAAACAAGACAATGGCATATCTGTTCTTTAACTCCTGGGTTGGAAGATTTAGTTTCTAGTAATGATGCTGTTCTTGAAGTTTTACAAAAAGAAGCAATGGTACATGTGACTAAACATTCATAAAAGGAAGGTTGATGCTCATCTTCAAAATGCTTTTTATAAAATTTTGAAGTAGTATTAAAAATGATTATTTTATTCTTTTGCTATATTCTTGAATATACTTAGTGATATGTAGCATCTCTTGAATAATTTGTCCTGAAGTATTTGTTCGGCAAATGATATTGTAGCAAAGTGAATGCTTCAGGACAAACTTTTTTTGTCCATGAGGGGCTACAAATCACAAAGTACAAAACAATCTCTGACTTTCCAACTTTTTTTCTTTTTTATTGTGTTTTCCAACAATGCCATCTCTAAAAGATTTGAAAAATAGAAGTCTTTTATGAGAAACACATTTTCAAAGAATCACTTTGGTTACTTCTTGCCCAGGTTCTAGCAAATAAACTGTTTTCTGTGAAAACAGTTGTTAGAAATTTGTTTTGTTATTATAGATTAAAAAGTTTTGTTTTGGTAATTTGTTTTAATATATAACAATTGTGAATTCTTTAAAAAATTATTGTAGATGGACACAATACCTTTATTTTATTTCTTCATTTTTACGTGGTCCTGAGGATGGAACCCAGTGCCTCACACATGCTAGGCAAGTGCTCTACCACTGAGCTACCACCTCAGCCTTAATAATTGCTATTTCAACTTCTGACATTCCCAAGTCTTCTGACATCATTGTTTGGTTCTTGACCTAAGACTAATGAAAGCATCCCTAAAATCTTTCTGCTCATGGAGAGTAAAATTGAAATATTGCATTATTTTAAAAATATTTTCTGATAAAAAATTATGGAACATGAACAAAATTGCAAAAATTTATAATTCCAAGTCACTTGTGACTATTGTTAGAACAACTATATGTCACTTCCCATTACTAATTTTTCACTCTATAAATATTTCTTTATTTAAATTCAACATTTACTATCTGTGTACAACTCATAAACAGTTTATTAATGAAGTAAAGGTAAAGCAGATATATTTTAAATGCATTTCGTTCTTCTTTTTTTGAGGGGGGGTAGGGGGATACTGGGGATTGAACTCAGCAGCACTTTGTCACTGATCTACAGGCCCAGCCCTTTATATTTGCATTCTTTAGATTTTGAGAGAGGATATCACTAAATTACTTAGGGCCTCACTAAATTGCTGAGGCTGGCCTTGAACTTGCATTCCTCCTTTCTCAACCTTCTGAGTTGTGGGGATTACAGGCTTGTGCAATTGTGTCCTGCTTAATCTATTTCATTCTTATACATGTTAGTTGATATATGATATGTGGGAATAGTCCTCATTATTGCACTTCTAAATTTTGGATAGCAATATTTAATTTCTTAAAAAATATATTTCTCCTTAATGAGAAGTATGAAAGATTTTTGTATAGAATTCATCCTCTGAACAATTTACAAAAATTTTTGATTATCAACTATTAAAGGTGATTTAATGCATAAAAATCATTTTATTACTTTGTTCTCTAAATGTTAACTGAGCAGTCTGAAATTTAAATGGAATTATCTTTTATAAAATCTTAAAGAGATACCTATTTTTTAAAAAAATATTTTTTTAATTGTCAATGGTCCTTAATTTTTTTAAATTTATTTTTTATTCTAAGTTGTTAGAAATGACAGTAGAATGTATTACATTTCATATTATACTTGTAGAGCACATTTTTACATTTCTCTGGTTGTATGAAAAGTATATTCACACCATTCGTGGCTTCATACATGCACTTACGGTAATGATATCCATCTCATTCTACCGTCCAATGGTCCTTAATTTTATCTATTTATATGCAGTGCTCAGAACTCAGTGCTTCACACATGCTAGGCAGACGCTCTACCACTGAGCCACCACCCCAGCCCCCCAAACCTATTATTTTTGTTGTTTGATTAATTAGAACAAGCATTTTGCTTTCATGTTTATTATTTATATTTTCATACATTTATCAATGTGAATATATATACCTATAGGTATATGTTTTATATTTATCAAATGTTGACACATTATGTATGTGTATAAGATACTCATGTGGACAGTACATGTATGAGAAGAGGAAATGCATTCATTTATATTAATATATAAACTAATATGTGTGAAATGAATGATTTCATATATGAAATATGTATGACTACATGCATTTATGTATATCCAAGAAATGAATATGGTAAGAACACTTGTACACACATACACAAAGACATATACACACAGGTGTTTTGCATAAAATGTGACTTCTCTTGCCAGTTTCTTCTCCATGTGGTACAAACTAAGCAGAGTTGGTACTCAGAATGAAGTGTTTTAATATTTAGATATATGTGTATGTATCAGATCCAATTCACATAATTCATTTGAACTTACTCCATTTCTTATCTTGACTTTGGCATATTCTTGACTATTAATTCACCAAAAGCTGACACTACCCATTAAGTAAAACACAAGTAGAAATTTAAAAACAGCATTCGGTACCAACTCAACAATTAAAAACCAAGAAAATTGAAATGAATGTCTTACTTTTTTGTTTGAACAAACTTTCAAATGTTTAAATTAAAATGATATTTTTAAAAGATATCTTTAATAGCATCTCTCAGAAGCAGATGGTACAGTTACTTATAAAGCTAAAATATTGGGGCAGGGGTTGTGGCTCAGCAGTAGAGAACAATTCCCTAGTGTGTTTGAAGTTCTGGGTTCCATCCTCAGCACCACATAAATAAATAAATAAATAAATAAATAAATAAATAAATAAATAAATAAAATAAAGGTATTGTGTCCAACTGCAACTAAAAACAACAACAACAACAACAAAAAGCTAAAACATCCTATTGTAAAAATGTGTTATTTCTATCCTGAAAAATATCTGGTTAATTATTCATTTTGCTTTCTCTACATTTTGCATTAAAATTTCTTTTTTCCTTTTTATATTTCATCAATAGTATTTTATATGTTTGTGGAAGTGGGGAGGGTGAAACTTTAAGATAGACCTTTATAGTAAACTACATTACATTTGTCCATTAGTTTAGTCCTGGAAGGAGTAGGCTAAAAGCAGATTAAATAAAAGCCCCAAGGAACTGGAAATGGGACTTAAAAATAGAATCCAGGACTGGAAATTGAAAGCTTTAGAGAATCTTAAGCAGGAGCAGCACCTTAAAGATGTTTGTTCCAAATACAATGGAGAAAAACCATAAGCCTGACCATTGAGGGATTTTTTCCCCACCTGCTCTATGCTCATCACTATAAATAGCAAGTACAGAAGTGAACAACCAATAAGAAGATTGAAATATTTTTGTAAAATGTAGGTTGGAAATTGGTGTGGGAGTAAAAAAATAACGTGAAAAATAATTCAACAACAAAAACACTTGCTGGATGAGTTGGACAGATATGTGAAAATTTTGGTTATGAAATAGTTTTTCATTTCCATGTGTCTGCATGTATATTTAAAATTATTCAAAATTATCTTGAATTTAAACTTATCCACAAAGTAATTACAAGAATGAAGGGCTTTGACATTTATTTATATTCCTTTAACTCCTTACTCCTTCAAAGGATAGAAGAAATATTTCACAAGTATACTTTCATAAGGTAACCTACATTTATTTTTGCTTAAGTATCAAATATCACTATAAACTTAAAATGATACACTTTAAATGTGAGGGAACTAGCTGTTTAAACTTTCTTTTGCTGAAAGGATCACTGGCAATTCCTTTGATTTGAAGAGAAGATGGTATAATTAGATCAGGAGTCATGGGTGTGATGAATAGCACATTTTTTAGAAGCATGTGTTTAGAAATGTTGTCAATGGAGTGGATAATATCAGTTAGGATTTGCTCAGTAAAAACAAACCTTTTTGATATTAAATAAAGGATTTGTTTAAGGAATCATACCTTACAAATTAGTGGGAACAAGTGGAGAATTCACTATTGATCAGCAGATCTGGCAGCTATGAAGAACTTATGGGTAATAAAAAGAGAACCCCAGAACACTGGAACTCATAATGACACTCAACAGTCTAAGGTTTAATCAGAACCTACAAATTTCTGGGTGTGTTACTTCTCACTCTTAATTCCAAATCTCATGCAAATGTCATTTGTTAAAATATTAACCTTGAATCAAACAGACTTTAATCTTAAAAAATAATGCAGTCTAGACAAATTGCTATAATGTAAACCCACAAAAGGACTTTTGTTAAGCTATGGCTCAATTCAAATATCACAGGGATCACTATATGTAACCTTTCCAATATCCAAACCACAGGTAATAGGGCATCTTGTTTAGTATTTGTAAGTGAGTTGGACCATTTTTTCCCCTTCCAATAAGAGAACAAACAAAATGAAATCTATAGATGTTGGTAAAGAAACAAAACATTAAATAAAATCTACAAAGAAAAATGTCAATAGTGTAAGGAATAGAGGAAGCATAAATACTGAAATATGAAAAAAACATAATTTATACTTTTGATATTAAAGACAGATGAAACTTTCAGAGACATATAAAATATATTATTATCTCCAAATGACATTTAATTTTATTTGTTGAATGCAATCTTTTAAAAATGTTTTATTAGTGTATTACACATAATAGTGGGGTTCATTGTGACATAATCATACATTCATGGACTCTAACTTGCTCTAATTTATTCCTCAATACTTCCTCATAGCCTTTTTTATTAAGTGAGAGTATAACTACAATCCATTCATCTTTGATAATATCTTAGAAAACAGCCAAGAAAAGACCAATGAAGAATAAATATCTCTATATGTATGTTCTCTGAGATAAATATAGTTAGTGAATACTATTTGCATGGATAAGTGAAAGACTGCTTACAAAAATTATAATTTTGACAAGTACATTTCATTTGTAAAATGGTTTACTGCACTGTAGATCATGCAATATATGGTGATATGTGCATAGGGATATACAATATGCATTTCTTATTACCACATACAAAACTTTAATTTTGAAATAAATCTCACAAAACACACATTTAAATTGTCCTGCTGTTCCATTTCCATTTTCAAACATTGTATTCTTAGCTATTTCAGTAGTTCCTATAAACAGTATCATTGTATTATGCATTGAACTCTGAAAATGATTGCTCTTAAAATGGGTTTTTAATCTAATCTCAAATTCAAATATTTGTACAGAAATATAATTCACAAACAAATAAGTATACTTAGCAGTGACCAGATGTGAGACATGCTATGGGATAATTTTTTGTTGTTGTTGTTGTTGTTGTTTTTTTTTTTGGTACCAGGGATTGAACTCAGGGGCACTGGACCACTGGGCCACATCCCCAGCCCTTTTTTTTTTTATATTTTATTTAGAGACAGGGTCTCACTGAGTTGCTAAGTGCCTTGCCATTGCTGAGGCTGGCTTTGAACTCGCGATCCTCCTGCCTCAGCCTCCCAAGTGCTGGGATTACAGGCGTGCGCCACCACGCCTGGCGCTATGGGATAATTTTTTTATTGAGGTCATTTTTATCTATTAAAAATTTTAAAAAGTGATCATATACTTACTTGAAATAATTTGGGATCTTAAAACTGTTATTTAAAATTGTATAATATTGGTTGAGTAGACAAACCATGCTTCTGTATGATATAGCAAGGGTCCCTATAGAAATCTGCCAGAAATTGTGTAAAATATCTATAGATTCAACAGCTCTCAGTTTTAAGTGCACAAATTTATTTCGTAGTAGATTTTCAGAAAAAAAAAAATGCCCAGAAAATTTGCACAAAGATTAGATGAAACATAAATTGACATTTGGTGCAATTCTCAGTCAACATTACTAGAAGTTGTAGAATTGAAATATCCTTCAAATTTGATCCAAAATAAGAGGACAAGAACTCTATACTTGTGCGTAAAATAAGCTTTAACTCTGGGCTGTCCCAGGAAATTAATAGGACCCTGAGAACTACAACTACCCTTTGCTTAATAACAACCTACAGATATAGTGTCAGTTGAGAGCTGTTAGAGCCCAACACCCCAACTATGCCTTGGTCCTGAATGGAGAGTAGTTGGAGTGCATACCTATATCCACATATGGTAGAGATGGGTGTTAGAGACTATTTGCACCCACAACTCAAATATTGAAAACTTACACATCAATATTTTGCCATTAGGAACTGAAGGCTTCGGGATTCAGTTAGGATTAGATGAAGCTAGGAGGACAGACACTTCTTGCATAGGTTTAGTGCTCTTGTAAAAATTATAAGAAAATTTGGTGTTCTCTTCTCTCTCTCTCATTTGAAAAAAACAACAAAAATCCACACACTGAAACCTGCAAGAGGGCCCTCAATATTTCTTAAACATGTTGGCACCCTGATATGGGACTTCTATCCTCCAGAGTCATGAGAAACAAAATTGTTTCTAAGTTACCAGTCTGTGGTACTTTGTGATAGCATTCAGAACAAATTAAGATAATATATATTTACTAAACAACAAAATTAAATGATTTTTCTCTTCACCCATAAAACATGCAGAGAAATACACAATCATAATGTGGCCCAGTTTGTGTTTCTTAATTAATCAGGTTGACTATAAGTAGCATTGATTCACTTGCCACATGATGTTGCTTGAATAAAATGGTGCTCCACAGTCTGCAAATTAAAGGACTTGTTTTATTAAGTTGACCTCATCCACATTTCTACACAGGTCTTCATAATCTTTGACAAATAACAACTCCAACCTCTAGGTCTCCTGGGTCTTCCCCTGCTTGGTTTCATCTTTTTAGAGTCCATTTTTATTGAACCTCAACAACTACAACCAAGGAAGGTTATAAGTCCTGGTTTCTGTATTGCTTTGGTTGTGTTCTAACATCATTCTGCTTTTTAGACAAGCCATGTATTTATCAATGATCCCTTTGTATGAGACCTTACCCGGGAAGAAAGGAAGAGCTATTTACTTAAGATATGGAGGCTTAATTAGTTTCCCTTTGCATTTGTATGTACTCATCCAGTAATAAAAATGACTATAATTGGCCATACTCTCACATTTCTGGGTAGTAAACAAGTAGAGTGCTGCTAAATGCTAACAACTAATTCAAAAATATTGTATATTTATATATATATAAATTTATTATCAAAATATTGTATATTTTTATATATATACATATATATATAAATTTATTATCTGTCTTACCAGTATAGAGGAAATGTGGTACAAAATTTACATATAATAATAAAATACACAATGTACTAAATTCCACATAGTCAAATGATTATCAAAAATGTTCTTGTTGATTCTTACTAAATGCTTGTACTGTAAATTCATTAATATTGGTATTTATTTTCATTTACATTACATAAAGTAGTAAGTTGAAAGGTAAAAAAAATAAATTGCAAATTTTCATGCATCTGAAAATGAAGCCAAAAACTTCTTTACTAAATTGGCAAATAATTGTCAAATACTGGATTATTTTTGTGATGGTAGCTTTTACATGTCAACTCGCCTAGGTGTGCCCAACTGTTTGTCAAACACCAGTGTAGATACTGTTTTGAAGGTGTATGTAAATGAGATTAACATTAAAATCAGTAGACTTTGAGTAAAGCAGGTTACCTTCCAAAATGTGGGTGGTTCTTGTCTAATCTACTGAAAGCCTGAATTACTAGACTGTCATACTGCTCTACAAATTGCAAGTTTGCTGGTTTCCATAGTCAGTGAGCCAGTTCCTTAAAAAATCTCTCAACCTCTCTCCATGTCTGTTTCTCTGTATGTGTGATTTTTTTTTTCTTTTTATGGATAAATTTTTCTCATGTGATGTCCTCAAATTTTCTGGTATCCAAGTGTAATGACTAGACTGAATGCCATTTTATGTTTAGTAAATATAATTCACATATCTTTATAATTAATTTAAATCTAGACAATAAAAATACAAACAAATGAAACCCTATTGTAGCATTTGTCAGTGCCCATAGTATGAGTATTAACACATAGTTAACTTTAACTTGCAGATTCCTAAGTTAAACATAATTTATTTCACATAAATATAATACTATGTATACAGAATGATAAATAAAATTTAATTCAATAACTTATAATAAAATATTTCTCATTGTTTTCCATATCTCAAAGAATAGTTTGAGTTTGAAATGAACAGTAACAGATATTATAAGTGTGTATCATATAAATTCATGAATGTTTCATATGTATGAATTATACTTTTTATAATAATTTTAAATGATGTTACTTTATACTGATTCTAGTGTTATTCATGTCCCAAAATTCCATTTTACTTTAAACCATTCTTTTATCGTACCAAATATTGTGTGATTTCTAGAGAATCAAAGTCCAAAGATGCTAAATGGTTTACCTAAGAATACACAGTGGCACATTCTTATGGAAGATTTCAAACTACAACATCTGTGTGTGTGTGTGTGTGTGTGTGTGTGTGTGTGGTGCTGGGGATTGAACCCAGGGTCTTGTGCATGTGAGGTATATCAACTGAGCTATGTCCCCGGCCCTATATTGAGTGATTTCTCTTTTTAATATTTCCAATTAGAAAACAGCCAATTTCTAGATTAATTTTTGCCAATTAATCTTAATTGTAAATTTTGTTTATTTTGCTGTGTGCCCTGATTTCTTTCACCCTGTGTTAATGGATAATTGATCTGTCAAATTAACTGATGATTTAATGTAATGTGAAATAAAAGATAAGTAGGAAGTAATTACCATATGGCTATAATTTGCAGTTACTTATAGGTTTATATTTCTGTGCATAATTTTGGAAGTTTGCAAGTAAACTTTTAGTCTGAATTAGAAAATAAATTACTAAGCAGGAAGAAATTATTTATGATTAATTTAATTTGCATTTCTCTTATTGCTAGAAATGTTGAACACATTTTCATATATTTGTTGGGTATTATTATTTTCTCCCTGTGAAGTGACTATTCAGTTCCTTTGCCCATTTATTGATTGGGTTATTTGATTTTTTGGTGTTAAGTTTTTGCAGTTCTGTATATATCCTGGAAATTAATGCTCTATATGAGGTGCAGGTGGCAAAGATTTTCTCCCATTCTGTAGGCTCTCTCTCCATGTTCTTAATTGTTTTCTTTGCTTTAAAGACTTTTACTTTCATAACATCTCATTTATTGTTTCTTGATTTTCCTTCTTGCACTTTATGAGTCTTATTGAGGAACTCGATTCCTATGCTGAAAAGACGGAAAGTTGGGTGCACATTTTTCTACTAGTAGGCACAGGGTCTCTGGTTCAACATTCTCTAGAAATAGAAAAATGCAAATTATACTACACTGAGATTCTGTCTCACTCCACTCAGAATGGCAATTATCAAGAATTCAAGTAACAATAACTATTGGTAAGAATGTGAGAAAAAGGTATACTCATATGTTGCTGGTGGGACTGCAAATTGGTGCAACCACCCTGGAAAGCAGTATGGAGATTCCTCAGAAAACCTGGAATGGAACCACCCTTTGACCCAGTTATTCTACTCCTCGGTATATATCCAAAGGACTTAAAAATGTGGTATATATACACAATGGAATATCTCAGCCATAAAAGAGAGGGACTTTATGACTTTTGCTAGCAAATGGATGAATCTAGAGACTATCCTGCTACATGAAATAAGCCAATACCACCAAATCAAAGGCAGAATGTTCTCTCTGATATTGAGACACTAACACAATGGATGTGGAAGGAGGGAGAAATATAAGTTTAGTAGATCAGACAAAGGGGAAAGAAGGGAAGGGAGGAAGGATGGGAATAGGAAAGACAGTAGAGTGAATCAGACATAACTTTCTTGTGTGTGCATATATGAATATGCTACCAGTGAAACTTCACATCAAAAGCAACCACAAGGTCTGGGGTTGTGGCTCAGTGGTACAGCGCTCGCCTAGCACATGTGCCACCTGGGTTCTATCCTCAGCACCATGTAAACATAAATGCATTGCATTGTGTACAACTAAAGCAAATAAATAAATATTTAAAAACAAACAAACAAACAAGAAAACAACCTATAAGTTATAGTCCATCTATGTGTAATGTCAATATATACTCTACTGTCATGTAAATCTAAAAAGAACAAATAAAAAATGATTAATCTAATTTAAATGCCAATAAGTAAGAAAAGAGGCTTTAGTAAAATGTTTTGTGGCAAAAGAACAGCGGAGAAGTACTGTACATGTAATTACAACTGAGGTGTTCTGGGTCAAACAGGAATTGGTTGCCTGGATTATGCCATTTCTGTTTCCACCTCCTCCTGTACCATCTAAATATTTTTTCTAAATCAACTGTGAGAACTCTAGGGTTCAAGGGGCACAGGGTGAACATCATAACTACAGTGATGTGGTTATTCCATAGGCTTGTAGTTGATACATTTGATTTAAATGTGGTGAAAAATCTGTTAAAATTACTAATAACATTGTAATAGTACTGAGCTAACTTTCAGTCAATAATGGTTGAATGAATCAGATTTTATCTACATAAATGTTGTTACAATTCTCATGTGGCATTAGAAGCAAAGTTAATTCAGTTTGTAGGTTTGTTCTCTGGTATTTAAAAGACAATAGTCTCTATAGAAACTATACATATCATTAGTTCACCCTTTAATGTATAATAAACTATTTCTCGTTGTTTTCAATATCCTAAAGAGTAGTTTGAGCTTGAAACAAGGAACACCCCCAAATTTTACACTTAGGTGTCATGTAAATTCCTGTATGTTTTATACATATATATGTATATGGAGAGAGAGAAAAAGAGAGAGAGAGAATGAAAGAGAAAGGGAACGGAGGGGGAAAGAGAGAGAATATGTACTTGACTCTGGACTCTGACAACTTTTGCTCTTTTGTTCTTTAATGCAATCAATCTTTTTTTTTTTTTTTTTTTTTTCTTAGCAGGCATGTTTCTTTAACGATGGAACTTATGCCATTTTTATACAAAGAAGTGCCTTTATGTTTTGTGTGCTTAGAAAATACTATAACTTGAGGTAAATTAATTTGAAAATTTCCACGGATTTCATTACAAAACCATTATTGTTTTGGTTTAGATAAGAGATATTCCCCAAAAGCTCATGTGTGAAAAAATACAAAAAAATTTGGAGTGAAATAATTGGGTTGTGAGAGTATTAAACTAATCAGTGCATTAATCTACTTGAATGTATTAACTTGGTGGTAACAATCAGCAGGTGGGGTATGGTTGGAGGAGATGGGTCACTGGGAGTATGCTTTGGGTGATTATATTTTGTTCTTTTTGAGAGTAAATCTCTCTGCTTCCTGATTGTCATGTCCTGAGCTTTTTTCTTCCACCACATTCTTCCACCATGATATTCTGTTCTGCCTCACCTTGGCCCCAGAGCAATGGAGCTTTCTGCATATGGACTTAGATTCCCGAAACTGTGAGTACCAAATAAACATTTTCCCCTCTAAAATTATCATTGTCAGGTCTTTTAGTCACAGCAACAAAAAAAAAGCTGACTAAAACAATTATATTTTAAACCCTGGAATAACTCTTATGTGTAGCCTAGTTTCTTGTTAAGACCATATCCTTTTGTTTTTTATTTAAAATATTTGTAAATAAAACTTGTTTCTAGTAAATATAAGATATTGTGAGATTAAAGGCATTTTTTCACTTTAATTAAATATATTTTAATATTATCCTGAGAGTATTCTTTAAAGTCATTTTTTCTTCAACATTGACACCAGATACACCCAAGAATGCCATCCTTTATCTCCCTAGTAGACAATTGATTTAATTTACTTTTTCATGTCCTTTTATCTTTTATCTACATATTAAGTGAAATAAAATCAAACCAAATTCTACTTGCAGCAATCTAGAAAGAGTATAGTTATATAATGGTTTTTTTAACTATAAAGAAAATCATACTAGAATTCTATAAACTTTTTAGATATGTTCTTAGAGCTTGAAGTCAAAGACTGAAGTAAAAATACAAATTTAGTAAATCATAGAAGACATAGCCACTTTATGAAAATGAGACAGTGGTCATAAAACATTTTGCTGCAAGTAAATGTTACTTACAATCTAATTCTCATCTACCTAAAATCCAATAAGTGACCTCTACTATGTTGGCAGTACCCTTTAAAAAATATAAAACAAAAGTTTAATACATTTCAATTTTTTCATACATTCAAGCTTATTCTGTAGAAGATAATGCAGTTATTATCTATTGAGAACAAACTGTAATTTTTTTTCATCTTTTCCTGAGTTAGTGGTATTTTGCAATGTGTTTTTTTACAGTTTATATTTAAATTATTCTTACTAATAATTGCACATAAGCAATAATGAAAGAAATAAATATGCTTTGTAGAAAATAATGCATTTTGTATTGCCACCATTTTCTACACTTGAAGGCTATGCTGTATTCACTATTTTATGTGACTGCAAATATTTTCAAATGAAATGAGAGGTATTAGAGGCTCAGTCACATGCAAAGACATCAGTGCATGTATAGGTTAGACATTAGTTTCCAAGGGGTTTTATTTGGTAATTCCATTATGGGATACTTCACCTGCCTATGAGTCTCAGTTCCTCTAATATGTAAATCACAAGCCTGATTACACTGATTTTCAACAGCTTTTTGAACTTTAATGTTTCTGTCATTGGTTGAAAACACTAGGATGGCAGGTATTATTTTGACTTGATTATGTCCTTATGTCTTGTAAAGTTTGTGGTTCATGGTAAATGTTCATTGAATTTATCTGCAAACTATTTAACTGTATTTATTATTTGTTTAATAATATATATCTATGAAAATGGTTAGATTATTGTATATCACAAATTAAATATTTTGAAAAACAGAGGGTTTTTAATTAAGATTATAAAAGTAAATAAGCCATTATTTTGGCTACATTTTGTTAGTCGTGTGATTTTACATAAGATGTTAATCTTACAATTACATTTGTGTTCATCTGTAAAATAAGATAGTTCAATTAAATACTTTGTAAGATACATTCTAACCCCAGGTACATCTACATCTACACTTTTTTAAATGGTTCTTTCTTTAAAATTTAATTTTGCATGATTTTTATATTTTATTTATATAAATAAACCATAATTTGTTTTTATCCAAATCACTTTTATTTTTAAAAACATGAATATGTTTAAAATAGATTTTGTAAAATATATAACTATAACAAAATAATATATATTTGCCTTTGTTCTTCTACACCAATATTTTTATTCTTCTGTCATGGTATTCAGATATCTTAATGAAAATATTTCCTATTATCTGAATTAAAACTGAAAATAAAAATTATCTTTTTTGCTAAACATATGAGAAAAGTCCCTTTATGTTAAGTTTCTGGAATAAATAATGCCTGAGACATCAAACAATGCTTTGGTTTCTGGGAATGGTTTGAAATTGTGGGATCAAGTTCAACCTTATGTTGATGAGCCTTGTGTCATTGTATAGTTACATAGGCAACAGATGTCATTAAATTATTGAATAATTCTATTACATTACCAAAGTTAAAAACTAATTCATCAGACAGATCAGCAAAACACACTACTTGAAGGAATTGTGTACATTATTTTTAATATTGCCAAAAAAACAGAATGAAGGGGAATGACCAGTTTATATCCTAGAAGAGGGATGACTCTGTCATGTGCAAGGAACACAAATTGAGAAATGACATTTCAAATAATCCAGTTATCCTTTCTTTTTTTCATTATATTGTGTGTACTTATGTGTGTGTCAAGCTTCTTATTTCTTTCTGCTATCCTCTACCCTCATGATTATGGCGAATTTAGATATGGTAATATTTGGTCATATATAGTTGTAATAATATCTGTTTGCATTTATTATCTTGAAAACTCACATTTTTAAGTGGTGAAAGCAGATTTTGATAATTGCATATTAAGTTGTTTATTCTCAATCCTAAAGTAATTATTTAAAAAATAACTATTGAAATAAATTGAGAGTAATAAACAGACTGACAAAATGAAAAATTCATGTCTCTATATTGAAGAGTTCAAGATTGTATATATTTCTATGCTGGCAAATATTGACATAAGAAATTGACTATAATTCAAAATTTCTGATGGGCTTCTTAAAAATCATTAGTAATGTATGTCATCTTACAGAAAAAGAATCAACATCATTTTGAAAATTCACAGCCACTCATATTGTCCACTTATACTTGTAGGATTATATATGGCATCGTTTGTATGGTGACCCTGGTTAAATGCACTTTAAATGCACTCTCTTGCTCTCTCTTTCTCTCTCTCTCTCTCTATATATATATATATATATATATATATATATGCACTATGTATATGTATATGCTATATATAAATACCATACGTTATATATATATATGTATGTATATATATATATATATATATATATATTATCCTTAGCTTTTTGTAGACATCAATAAGATCTATAGCAAATGAATGTAATTTTATGTATTGGATCACACAACTAGTCTTTTATTTTATTTAATATCACACCTACTATATCAGGAAATACTTATGAACGTATTAAAATGCATTTTTATTTTTGAGATATAAAATAGGCTGCACACTAAAATATTCTATTCAGTTTAATGTACTGGAAAACTAAGATAATTTTCTCACAATAGCTACTCTTTAATTTTATTAGTCATGGTAGATAACATGTATGAAGTACTTACAAGTTATTAATCATCATACAATTACTTTACATTGAGTATCTCATTTAATATGCATAAGAAGTCAAGGGATAGATGATATTATTGTACTGTTTTCATACATGAGCATGTAGCAATTGGAGAGGCCAGGTAATTTGTCAAGATTTGGTACAACTAGAAGGTGGCAGATTCACATTATGAATTTTGATGATTTACCTTTGCACATAGGACATAACCAATCTGCACAGCTCCAAAATCATTGATTCCTTATATGAAAATACCTAAGTTCTCTTAAAAGAGGTCATACATAGTCTTAAATGATAAGAAATGGGTCCCGAAATCACATGGTGCTCCCTTTCCCCAATTTTCTTGCACAAGGAGTTTCTTGGTTTTCAAACTTGGTTCTGGAAAATCTTTCTACTATCCCTACCATCTGGATTACTTCAACTTTTTAAATTTTTTTGTTCTGCATTTTAGTTTAATTTTTGTTTTAAAATATTGACATAACTTACAATCTTAGCATACTTTTCGATTTTCAAAAGCTTGCCAATACAGTGTGGAGAGGTCCAGCATGCCCACACACAGTTCCCCCATTGATAACACTTTGAATTACTGTGGTACATTTGTCACAATTAACTGACAAATGGTGACACAGTGTTAATGGAGGATTATGCTTTATTAGAATTTCCTTAATTTTACCCAAAATCCTCTTTCTACTGTAGGTCATCTCTACCATATCACACTGTTTAGAAACATGTTCTTTGACTTTTCTTGGCATGGCAATTTCTCACACTTTTCCTGTGTTTAGTAACTTGACCAGTTTGGGAAATACTGGTTATGTATGATCTATAATTTCAATACACTTTGGGATTTTTAAAAATATTTTCTTCAAGGTTAAACTATTGTTATGGGATTTAGAGAAGAACACGGAGATGAATTACAGTAGATTCTTCAATAACAGGATGTTTACAAAATGTTTTAGAGTAGTCTTTGACCATAGTAATAAATACAAAGTGAACACATTTCTACAACTTTATTCAGGTTCAGATATAGTATGATTATCATGGACTGAGAGATTTTTCATTACTTTCCTATGTATACAAAATTATTATATAAATATGAGTGAAAATAAAACTTAACTCCTGTTACTTATACCCAAATAATATCTCTGCCTAAATGCTTTAGCCCACTATGATTTTGATTCCGTTTTCATTGAATATAGCCTTTGATTTTTTAACAACAGTAGCCCTATTTTCTAATTCCATCAGTTTTAAGATTCTATTGACTATAAATGGAGATAAATGAGTGAAGCCCTCATGGGGCTTGTGAGAATAATGTTTTATTGGTACAAAGTGTCCCGGCTCAGAGAGTATTACAGGACATTTTGAGGAATTTCTTTTTATTTGGTAATAAGTTGTCAAGAGAAAATCATTGTAAATTAGTTCAAAACTCAATATACATTTGGGAAGAGAATGAACAAACAACCATGTGGAATAGAGTTAGCTGTAATTTTTTTTAAGAATATAACTGTTAATGTTAAATAGAAATATGATTAAATTTTATTTAACTTCTAACTCACAGCAAGAAGGCTTAATTTTATAATTTTCAATTTAACAAGGATGTAACATTGTTGACAGGGTTATTATTAAGTTAAGCCCTCTAAGAAGTTTCCTTACTCATTTAGACTGACATTAACAACTTTCAAAAACAGGATTGTATCTAATTGTAATATTTATGTAGGCATCATATTCAATCATTGTTCATTTCCTCAACAAAAGTAAAGCAGATATTTAAAAATATTAAACATTTTAATGTGTTAAAATACATATTCTTAGATATAATGCTTTATGTCTATCTATTTTGAAAGTATTTTTCTCATACTTGTGGATACTCTGCACATATGTGCAAAAGCAAAGCCTGGAGTTCTTTTAAACTTCTCAATTATAAATTAATTGGAAGAGAAATGATGAGGAAGACAAGTATATAAATGAAACTTATCAGATCAGATCGAATGGCCACAGTAGAAGTTTTCTTATTTTGAAGTAAAAATATCTTTAATGGCTGCAACTATTACAGATTGCCCTAAGATGACTTTTGAAAAGGGATTAGCAGAGACAAACTAGCAGGAAGAATGTGAAAGCAGTGTAAGAATTGGATTTAATTTCAGAGAATATGATCAGAACTTCCTATTGTACCAAACACTAATCTTTACAGTCAGGAAAAATAGTGTGTTTTAGAGGATAAACAAGTAGACACAACTGCTCTCACAAAGACAGTATTTCACAAGGACTGAAAAATCTGATGGTCTTTTTTGTATAATATTATTTACATATTTTCCAATGTGACAGAGCAATTCATGTTAATATAACATAGAAAAATAGTGCAGATTACCTTCTAAATAGAAGCAATATCCTCTGTCTCTTCCCTTTTTTGTTTTCCAATTCTACTCTTCTTGACACTCTTAATTATGTCAGTTTTAAATCTTCCTGTCACTATCCATGTTAGATACAAGATGTCCCCCAAAACTCATGTGTGAAAGAGTACAAAAAATTTTACAGGTGAAATGATTCGGTTATGAGAAGAATAACCTAATCATTCAGCTGAGTGGTGACTATAGGAGGTAGGGGCTGGCTGGAAGAGGTGGATCATTGGGGGCATGCCTTTAGGGTATTTATTTTGTCTTTGTTGACCAGAGTTCTGCTGTCCACTTGCTGGTCCCATGAGCCTGCTGTCTATGGACTGGAGACCTCTGAAACCATGAATCCCCAAGTAAACTTTTCCTCCTTTAAAATTGTTCTTGTCAGTTTTTTATTTTTTTTTTTTTTTTGTCACAGAAGCAAAATAGCTGACCAAAATATATACTTTATTGATATTTTTATTTATTCATCAGCCTTTGACACTTTATATTTTAGCAGTTGACACCAATACTTGACAATTTTTAATTTACAAATACATTAAAGAATATAAGAAGCCCAGCTCAGTGACACACACCTCTAACCCCAGCCACTCAGGAGATTGAGGCAAAAGGATTGAAAGTTCCAGTCCAGACTCATCAACTTAGCAAGGCCCTAAAAAACGTAGCAAGACCTTGCCACAAAATAAAAATTAAAAAGGGCAAGGGATGCAACTCCATTGTAGTTTTTTTTGGATTTTATCTCCAGTACCAAAAAAGAGGAGATGGAGGTAATAAATCTTAATGTTTTATTGATTACATTTATATAAATTTAAATAACATTTAACATCTTTTTTAGTTCAACTGAATTTGTTTAAGGTATCTGGATCCCTATATTCACATAATAACTTTTAGTTTCCTTTTTCTACTCTCCTATGCTAAATGTGGTAAAATATATTCGTATTTATATTGTCATTGTCTTTAGATTTCATTTATTTCATGAATCTGTTATTAAAATTTTGTGTGATTTTATCATAAAAATTAAAACAACATTTACATGTTAGTTACTATATAAATACACTTTACTCTGAACCAAATATGTTTTGATTACATTCTTGTTTTTGACAGTATTAAGGGGGGAACCAGAGGTGCTGTACCACTGAGCTACATCCCCAGCCCTTTTGGCTTTTGGATATTGGGTCTCCTTAAGTTCCCAGGCTGGCCTTGAACTTCTGATCCTCCTGCCTAGGCTTCTGCACTATCTAAGGTTACAGGCCAGTGCTATTATATCTTGCTAATTACCTTATTTTTTTAATAAACTATGCCAAATCCTTTATGAACACACATGATAAAGACCTATCATGTCAAAATTATTCATCATTTGTTTATAATACTGCTATCCACACTTTGCTTCAAGTATCAAAAACTTATTTTATAATAGGATTTTTATGGTGATAACAATTACTGTTTTCCAACATTTCTCTTTGCCTTATATTATCTTTGAATTGCCTCCCTTAAATATATTCAGTATTTTTGATGCTATCAATCAAAATTTCTCCTGCTGAGTGGCCATTTTCACCTCTCTTTGTCTTTTGCTTTCTTTCCTTCATTCCTGAGCACTCACCTTTTTCAATAGGGAACTGCTCCTAGGTGGTTTGCTGTACAACTGTCATACTGATGGATCCATTTCTTTATTTCACTGTTTTTATCCTTTTATTTGTTTCTTTGTTTTCATCAGTTTTAAAGTAGTTTTAGCTGAACATCATATTTCCTCTTTCTAATGATACTCCCATGCTCTTCTGGAATAAATTTTCAAATAAATTTCTGAAAGTGTCGTTCGGATGAATGTACATTGTCATCAACTTGCCAAAAATTTCCTTCTGCACCCTAGATTGTTTGCATTATAGAGTACTCACTCAAATCTTTAAAAGCAATGTAAGTGTAACACGTTTTTAAGCATTTATTATTGATAATGCAAAAATATGATGTTCCTCCGGTTCTCTTTGTGATATACATTGTATTCTTTTGTAATTATTATCTGATTTTGGAATTATGAAACAAACAGGTGGATCCATGCAACTGGAATCATGTTGGATATGACTTTAGTATTTCTAAAGTTTCATGCTATTTTCTCTGGTTAAGTTGCTACTGTTATTGGCTTTTATTTAGTCAGTTATTCCCTTACCATTTTTCTTTATGATCCCAAAGTAAATTTACCCCTGTCTCTCTTGTATTTTTCTCAAATGTCCATTTATTTTGGGGGGTTGGCAAAAAATGCCCCCAAGATCACATTTTAGTAGTTTGTTCAATTTTTAATGTACATTATTATGTCTTATTTTGCTGTTGCATATAGGTCACTTAATGAATGAAACACCTTCTTGCATATATATAGTGTATATATATACACATATATACTCAGAAGGACCTCTGAGTATATTTATTCACGTTCTTAAATATTTTGTAATCCTCAAATTATTTAATGCTTCTCAATTGTCTTTTCTCTTATCAGTTCAGTGTTACTGTTTTCAATTTGACTTTTCTCTTTTACACTTGATTTTTCTTAGTTGCCTAATCATAATGTCTCAGGGAATTGATAGCTGTATAAATTTACTTTGCTACTATACATCCAAATCAGCAGTTGTAGATTTTCTAGATACTTGTTTAACTCATAAAGAAAATACCTCCATTTCCACACAGAGTCTTATCCCACCTGTTTTAATAGATGAAAATATCTTAAAATGGAGTACTTTTACAAATTAGGGGTCATCAGTAAATATATACTTATATATATTTTTTTCTGTATAGACATCCTGAATTTATCATCTTTCTGTTATAACATATTGAAGATGAACCATTTTTCTATTAACAGCTCTTATGAAAAACAGAGTTGCAATTTATTCTTCCTCAATAATCCCAAAACATAATTCTAAAATGATCTGTCTTATAGAAGTTTTAAAAACTCAAAATCATTGAAAATTGCTATGACATGGTCTAAAGAATTTTTATTTTTGTTTAGATATGCTGAATATCTAAATGGAGTCTTCTTAAAATTCATAAAATTTGAGGTAAAACTTGCTTGCAAGTTTTTGTACTGTAGGTGTATGCATGAGTGCATTTGGTAATTTTTGACAGTTTAGTTACTTTCAAGGAATGATAGTATCATTTCACCCAATTCTATTCAGAGATCCCTCTAATTAGAAGCAATATTTTAATTTCTTAATACAGCTGTTATTAAAATAAAAATATTTCTGGCTAGGCATGCTGGTACATGCCTATAATCCTTGCCACTCTGAAGCTCGAAGCCAGTCTTAGCAATTTACAAGACCCTAAGCAACTTAGTGACATTCTGTCTCAACATAAAATAAAAGGCTAGATGTGTAGCTCAGTGTTAAAGCACCCCTGGGTTCAATCTTTGGTAAAATTAAACAAACAAACAAACAAACAAACAAGTCGTGCAATTTACCTTTAACTCTACTTCATTTACACAAGTATTCAATACTTAGAAGATGCTGAAAAGAGAGGCTTATTTCTTTTAATATAGGGACAAAATAAGCTTTTCACTTTTTCATGTCTATTCACCATACAGAAGAATAATGGCTGGGAGGAGGAAACATATTGTTTTTCATTGACCTAAACTTGATCTTTTGTCAGCAATCTCACTGCAGTTTTCAACAGTGAATTGTTACCTTCCACAACATTATCTTTTAAAATATTTCAACTGGTTGTTGTTTTTTTCTCTTTCACCTCAGAAAAATGTATGACCCAACTGACAGTAATAAAATAAAATCTGTAAAAGGATCAGTGCCTATTTGATCTTAAGCAGAGATTACATTAACTGAACAGTGATGTGGTTCACTGGGAGATACAATTTATCATTCATCTTGAAAGGTGAAAAGCAGGCAATTTATATAAATGTGAACAGAGATTATTTGGTGAAAATTCATAATAAAATTCTATTTTTCCTTGGTTGTTGTTCCCAAAAATGAATAAACAAAAAAAGTTTTGGTACATTTAAATACCAATAGAGTAAAATCATTTCTGGAACTGAATCTAAGATTTTTTTTTTTTTTTTTTTTTTTTTTTGCTTTTTAATTTACCACAAGAAAAATTCAAAGCGACACATTCTTATAAGCAAGAAAATGTTTTAAATTATGGGTTCTGAATTTTCTTTTGGATTTTAAATGGTGTTGTACTGGTAAGTGTTTAAAAACCAGCCTCTCCATGAAAGGCTAGAAAGAAACCTTGATTGTAGTGTTTAATACCTTTCATGAGGAAAATACTACATGGTTGATTTAGCCTGCCAACATATCCTCTATGGATACAAATTGACAATAGGTGCTATCAAGCAGCTCTGAGAGCCACTATTTGCTATCTCCTGTAATCTCTGCTTTCAGATTGTCACAATGCAATGTAAAATACTTTCTATAGTCTCTTTTGCATATTATCAATTATGTTATGTTATAGATAAATACATAATTCTTTAAAAACTGTGAGTGATATTCCTTCTTCATTTGTTGTATAGGAAATTTACATAACAATAAAAATAATTGAGTATGGATTATATCACATTTTTGTGGAAAAAATGTAAAGTAAAACATATGAACAGTGTTTTGTAAAAAGATGCTCTATATATTTATTATGAATCATAATGCATACTGAAGGAGCCCTAATTGGGAAGGGCTGTTGTAGCTAGCTGGAAGCCATGGGTTCCACCTGATATGTATGTGACGCACCTGTAGGCACCCGCAAACCTGAAGGTATATAACCGGGTGAAAGCGGTCCGAGTTAGGAGAACGGAGAATTCAGTCAGCAGGGCAGTCACTCGGTCGGTCAGAAGAATCAGAGCGGCCAGAACGTAGGCAGAGCGGTTACAGAAGAGAAACCAGATAGAAGACAGAAGAGAAACCAGATAGAAGAAGTAATGACTGGTCAGAGTTAGGCCGAGGCTCCTGAGGAAGACAGAAGACAGAAGACAGAAGAAAGAAGAAAGAAGAGAGAAGAAAGAAGCTCTAATCTTTCTCTAAGCTAAGCTCTATTTTTCTTTAAAAATCTTTCTTTCCCTCTCTAAGAAAAATCTTTCTTTCCCTCTCTAAGAAAAATCTTTCTTTCCCTCTCTAAGCTCTAAGAAAGTAGAAGTAAAAGTAGTAAAAGCTTAACTCTGCCTCCGAGAATTTTCCTCCCGTGGCGGCGCCGTGGCTGGCCCTGACAGGCAGCTTACAAATGGTGGTCCGTCCGGGGCTCGGCAGGCAGAGAAGAAAAGCTAAGAAATAAGAACAAGAAGCTAAGTAGAAGTATAGTGAGGAGAGCAATGAAAAAGCATAGCCTCAGACTCAGTTGAGACCAGCAAAAAGAGTAGAAACAAGAGAGCATAGCCTCTGACTCAGTTGAGGCCAGTTAAGAATTAAGCCGAAGCAGAGTAGCCGGCCAAAAGCCGAAAAAAGCCGAAGCGAGCCGGCCAAAAGCCGAAGCAGAGTAGCCGGCCAAAAGCCATAAAAAATATAGAGAAAAAGCCTTGAGCTTTAGTATAAAGAAAAAAGCCATGAGCTTAAAAGAAAATAGAGAATTAAATAGCATGGTAAAAACCATGCAGAAAAAAAAAAAAAAAGCCACTGAGCTTTGGCAAGAAAGCCATAAAGAAAAATAGAGGAGAAAAAAAAAAAAAAAAAAAAAAAAGTCAAAGCCGCTTATGCAATTGTGCTTAACTAGGTGCGTTAGCTGCTCCTCAGCATTAGGCTTCCTTAAAGCCACAGCACCTTCTCAAAAAGGGCTCAAATATCCACCCTTTCAAAAATAAAAAGGTGAAAAGCTAGGTAGGGACAAGAAAATAAAAGAAAATAGAGAAAATAAAATAGAGAAAATAGAATTAAAGCACCTTTTTAAACTAAAGGGAAGGAATATGAAGGAGCCCTAATTAGGAAGGGCTGTTGTAGCTAGCTGGAAGCCATAAGTTCCACCTGATATGTATGTGACGCACCTGTAGGCACCCACAAAGGTATATAACCGGGTGAAAGCGGTCCGAGTTAGGAGAACGGAGAATTCAGTCAGCCGGGCAGTCACTCGGTCGGTCAGAAGAATCAGAGCGGCCAGAACGTAGGCAGAGCGGTTACAGAAGAGAAACCAGATAGAAGAAGTAATGACTGGTCAGAGTTAGGCCGAGACTCCTAAGGAAGACAGAAGACAGAAGAAAGAAGAAGGAAGAAAGAAGAGAGAAGAAAGAAGCTCTAATCTTTCTCTAAGCTAAGCTCTATCTTTCTAACTCTATCTTTCTTAACTCTAACTCTAAGCTCTAAGCTAAGCTCTATCTTTCTAACTCTAACTCTAAGCTAAGAAGACAAGAAGAAAAGCTCGCTTTAATCTTTCTCTCTAAAAATCTTTCTTTCCCTCTCTAAGCTCTAAGAAAGTAGAAGTAAAAGTAGTAAAAGCTTAACTCTGCCTCCGAGATTTTTTCCCGGTTTCGGTACCAGGTAGCTTACAGCATACTACTATTATAAATGCAATAACTTTGAATTAAAAAAAAAGTTCAAATAAAAAACAATTACCATGCAATGTGATCAGTGGTCATCTCTACATTCTGCTGTAATTTCCCAAGATAATAATTGTTTCAGTTCTACCCCTGGAAAACACTTTGATAGTATATTTAACTAAATTTTACTGGAGATTTTGTCTCATTAGAATTTTTCAAAGTTCTTAAGGTTTCATAGATATTTATTACTAGCATGATAACACATAAAAATACATCCATGTTATACAATACAGAAGTGAGAGCAAGTAGTATTTAAAAACTTTAATTATGCTTCAAATTATTTAAAAACAAGTTTTTAAAAGGAAACATTTCAGGCCATTGAATAAATTAGGTAGGAAATAAAAACTGAATGTTATGGCATTTCATGAGCATACATTATTTTGGTTTATTTGGTTATTTGGAATAACCACACATAGGAACCTCTTAAAGTTGCACTGAAGGAGAGCTCCTTCTTTCCTTGTATTTGTACCTACATCATTATCTCAGACATCTCAGTGAAACTCAGAACCACTAACATTTTTTGGAAAGTTATCATTCTTATTGTACAATGGATCAAAAATTGAGTACAGGTTAATAAACAGTAAATAAATACATTTGAGCTTCATTACATAGGTGAGAATACATCTATATAACTTCTTGAAAATTAATATTATGTATTCTAAAGACTAACCTTAGCAGAAATGTAAAATTTCACGCAATTGCTGTTTTGCCCACATACAAGAGGTGAAAAACTGAGGGGCTGAAATAACTATTGAACTTCAAGTTAAGTGATGGTTTGGCTCATAGTGTTTTAATAATGGGGAATCATGTATCTGCACTAAAATGAACAGAGAGTAACTCAGATTGAAAATGAAACCATTGATGACCAAATAATTAATGTCTCTGGAAATCATCTTAAATACTCTCTGTAGTGTCGTCTGTAGGATGGCTGTCTGGCTCAGCAAAGACACATGTTTCTGGTATCTGAAGTTGATTCTAGCCTCTTAACACTTCCAGGTCAACTTGGGATTCTCAACATTTAGTTAGAAACACAAACAAAGACCTGGGCATGGTGGCACATGCCTGTAATTCCAGCAGCTAGGGAGGCTGAGGCAGGATGATTGCAAGTTCAAAGCCAGCCTCAGCAATTAGTGAGGACTTAAGCAACTAATTCTCCCCACTCTGCCCCCAAATAATAACAATAACAACAAAAAAAGGGCTGGGGATGTGACTCAGTGGTTAAATACCTCTAGATTCCATCGCTGGAGAGGGAAGGAAGGAAGGAAGGAAGGAAGGAAGGAAGGAAGGAAGCAAGGGGTGGAAAACCACCATCCATGGGTTTCTGATTCCAATACCCCTTTCTCTTGCACAAGGGCATCATAGTTCTACTTTCTCAATCCCACCATTTATTAGTTCAATTTTCATTCTTTTTAATAAATGTTAACTGATAGACAAAAGCATGTTACATTTATTAATGAGGTACTATAAATATTTGATACATTGTGCAAAGTTTAAAACAGGTAAAACATTTATTTTCTCAGACATTTATCAATTCTTTTGGATGATGAATTTCAGAAGCATTTCTTTTAGCTTTTGAAATAGACAGTGTATAGTTGTCACCTAAATCAACAGGCTGTGAAATGGATCTCCCCAGCTTCATGCTTTCCTAACCTTCTGTGGCTCCATACCAAGAGGGGTAACTGCAGGCTGTACTCTGGGTTACCTTAGTATTCAAAGTTGGCTATTCAATCCTTCAACACCTAAGGAAGGAAAGCCCTAGACTAAATCACCATTCTTGAAATACAAGATTTGCATTTTATGTAATACATATTTCATATATGTAAAACATTTGATTGATACATAAAGTTCATACCTTTCTAAGGTCATTAGCATGGCCTGTACCATTGCTAAGCCTTTAGTAAATCTTCTTTTTAATTTTATTATTCAAACAATTTTACACCTATGAACAAATTTGTCAAACAGCTAAGATTTACCATAAATTTTGGTCATTGCCTTATAAATTTTTTGAACTACTTAAATGTTTGTTATGACAAGTACTCATGATTTCATTTTTAATATAAAAAAGTTAGAATATACTATGAATATGCACCCATCTTAATTATTTTCAAAATACAATGATTAACCCCCTGAAATTTTGAATAATTGAGGGACTATTAAAAATAAACTTAATTTACATGCATGACTTTTATTTTTAAATGAAATTTAACATTTCAATCAAGCATATGGAGAAATCTTAACTCATGGCTAAGTGATTGTTACAATTTTACAAATGGGAAAAAAAATCCTGTTTCCAAGTGCCAGTCAAATCATCTTGTTTTTTCAACATCTGCTTTAAAAAGACACAAATGAAATATCAGAAAATATTACATTTGAGTATTTTGATTTTAGGGTTCTGAGGAGATTGTCCTGAAAATAATAGTGTGGTAGGCTTTTATTTATTTATTTATGGAATAAAGAAGATATTTTTCCAATGTGCTGAATATACAGCCAAAATAATGTCAGCATTGATTTTTATCTCAGATGTATAATTTAGAAAGAAGAAATGTCACCTAAACTATTTATGATGAAATGCTGAGTGGAAATCTCAAACAAAATACACTATCATTTTTTTTTTTTTATCTTAAAAGGCAATCTGTGTCTACAGATGTTTCTAAAATCCTTCTAAATTGGTTAAACTGTACCTTTCAAAAGTTATTTTTAAATTAAACTCTATCATTTCAGGTAATTTAAAATATCCTATGTAAATTTGACTTTGAAGTTTGAACAGATCTATAGCAAATATAAAAATCTTTAAGCTTTTCTTTTCATCAATATGTAAAATATCTAAGAATTTAACCTAAACATAGATTCCTACAATGATCCCTGCACTCTTTCAGCTCTGATTAACTTCCTTTAAATCTTTAAAACTTTCCTTTTTGCATTTTAGACTTTTTTATTTGTTTGATATGTTAAAATGCATTCCATGATAGTAGAATGTATTTTAACATATCATACATACATGGCATATAAATTCCTTTTTTTGTGTGTATGTAATGGGAGTTACATTGGTTGTGCATTCATGTATGAACAAAGGAAAGTTAATTCCAATTAATTCTACTGTCTTTCCCATTCCTGTCCTCTCTCCCTTTACTCAATATTATACTTGTGCATCACTGTCTCAGATCTGCAAAGAAAAATTTGAAAGCATATTTTCCTCTTAGCAATGCATGTGTAAGTTAGATAGTTAGAGATGCAATTCCATGAAATGACTTTCATTTATAATTTATCCTAAACAATTACTCATCTGTCATGGAGTTAAAGTTGGTGCTATGGTTTGGATATAAAGTGGCCCCAAAAGGCTCATGCATTGGAAAAAAAAAGATATCCTGTGCAGGGATGTGCAGAGGTGAAATTATTAAATCATGAGAGCTGTATACTAACCCCTGGTTTGTTCTAGTTGATAGATCAATAATTTAAATGAATTACTGGTTGATTACTATAGGCAGGTAGATCTTGCTGGAGAAAGTAGGATACTGGGGCATACTCGTGGGGGCATATATTTTGGCCCTGGCTCCTTGCTTATGCTCCCTGCTTCCATGCCACAATTAGCTGAGCTGCTTTCCTCTACCACACTCTTCTGTCATGATATTCTTCCTTACCTTGAGCACATAGAAATGGAATTGACCATTCATGGAGTGAATCTCTGAAACAATGAGCTAAAATAAACATTTACTCCTCAACATTATTTTTGTCAAGGATTTTGCTAATAGTGACAAAAAGCTAAGACACTGATATAAAAACTATATGAAAAATATATAAAAATGTTAAAAATATATTAAAATGACATAAAAATGGTCTTTATCTAGATGGTTATAATGATTCATAGAGGCCCACATTAAGACTTACATTAAAATATGTCTGTTTTCACAAATCAATTAATTTATATTTGCATTTCTTAGTATATAGGAGGCTTTCTGTTAGTGATGAGGGAGATTTTCAATTAAGAGAAATTGTCTGACATCCTTACCTTGTCAAAGAGAACAAGGAGATGGTTGCATGCATGCAAACATGACATACACACACACATGATAAAATGTGATGATTATATGTAATTGAAGTGAATGATGCAACTTGATCCATTAGTGGAATGTACATTAGAGAAGGTGATGTTTACCTAAGATATGATATTACTATTGCTTTGTAATATACATAATAGTGAGATTGATTATGCCATGTTTGTACTTGCACATAGTTTGAACAAAATCCTTCCCAAGTAAATTTCCTTTCTCTTCCTCCTCCCCTCCCCCAATCCCTTGCTTTCTAAAGCATTAATTAAAATGGTAATAGTAATAATAATAGAAGATTTTAGTGGGGTTTTATTTTTTAATGTCATTATATATATATTATACACACACAAAAAAAGTAGGCAAATTTTTAAGTCTAGTGTCAGTATTTTATCCTTCTGGGTGCTATAAAAACACCACAAAATTGGTAACTTAGAAGTAATAGAAAATTTTATCCCATAGCTCTGGAAGCTCAGAAGACAAAGACCAAGAAGCCAGCAAATTTTGATGTCTTCTGGGGGGGGGTGGGTGGTTCTTCCTGATGTATACCTCTGCTGTGTTTTCAGTGTAACTTCATGTGGTTGTAGAAGAAGGGCAGTGCTTCTCAGAAGTCTCTTTTAGAAAGGCATTAATACCATTCAAGCAGGCTCTGACCTCAGTACCTAATCACATTCCTCCTGAAAGATCCCCTTGCTAACACCATCAGTTTATGGGTTAGGATATCAATATGTGAATTTTTTTTTACAAGGACACAAATATTCAGACCATAATAGCCAGATGGTAAGCCTTTGGGGACCATATGGTCGCTGTCACAACTATTCAACCTATAACACAAAAATAGCCACAGACAGTGTGACTGTGATACAATAAAGTTTATATGGATACAGATATTGGGCTCCATGTAATTTCAAATCACGAAATGTTACTCTTCTTACAATCATTTCAACCAATTCTAATATAAACTTATTTTGTATGGCCCTTGAGTCCTACAGCAACAGGTGACAAGCTGCATTCAGCCAATGTACAGTGATTTCCTGAACTCTGTTCTATACCAGTGCTCAAAGGGAACAGCATTTTAAATGGGGACATATAAAATATAAAAGAATTCAGAGGAATTAAGTCAACCACCAGATAAGTTAGATGAAAATAGTCTATCACTATTTCCTAAATCATTGCTTTCATGCATATACATTCATTTATTCATTCAATCAAAAAACTTAGGTATTGAAAAGCATGCATCTGATGTGGTTCTAACTGCAAAGATTATAGGGACAAACAATGCAGACACAATTTCTTACTTTCATGGAGGTTGCATCACATGATAGTTTTACTTCATTATTAAACACTTTTTCTCACCTAGGTTGTCCTATAAGTGAGAGTAATATAGAAAATCCATTTGAGTACATTAAAAATGTAATCTACTCTTTTTATTTTTTTTTTTCCTTTTGAAAAAGCAGCTTTTCCAACCACAACTAGTAAAGGGGAAAAAAAATAGCAAATATCCCATATTATTTATTCTATCAGAATTAGCAAGATTACATTTTTGTTTTTACTGGTTACATTATTATTATTATTTTGTTCTTTTACACATTCCCTTTATTGAGGTTTGATTGACATAAAAATCTATACATATTTAGTTTATACAATTCAATTAATTTTAGGATAATTATATACCTGTGAAACCAGTACCACTCTCAAGGCTATAAATATGTCCATCTACTCCCAAAGTTTCCTTCTGTCCTCTTTATTGTTGTTATTGTTTGTGTGTGATAAAAATAGTAAATATCCCCTGAAGGGATCACTGTGATTAAAGGCTTGGTCTTATTAGCCCATGCTGTGGAACTTTTGGTGGGTGGGGTCCAGGGCCATCCTTCTTTCCTTGGGGGTATACTCTTGGAAGGAAGTTCTTCTGAGAGCATGTTATAGAAGGTGAGTTTGATTTATACTATTAACAAACATCAAGGAAAATTCAAGATTCCTTTATTTTCATTAGGGATTTAAAATTTTCCTTCCAAAGTCACAATTATCATGTGTTTTGTATGCATGAACCAATAAAATTTTTGATACATTGTTATGGCTTGTATAATAACACACATTTTAGGCAATGAGGGAGTGTTCTGAGGTGAACCAATGAGATTATGAGTGTTGTAATCTCATCAATGAATTAGTGCATTTAATAAACTAATAACTTGAGTGGACTTCTGAGTGGAAATATAGGCAGCTGGGGTATGGCTGGTTGCATGCCCTTGGGGTTGTGATTTTGTTCCTGGTGAATGTAACATGTTCTAGCATGCACTTATGGTTCCACCACCATGATGTTCTGCCATGCCTCAGGGCAATAGGGTTTGATGACTAGGGTCCGAGAACTCCCCAAATAAACTGTCCTTCCTCTAAGATGCTCTTGTCAGGTACTTTGATCACAGCAGTGAAAATTCGATTAACACATCCATTACATCACATAACAATGTAGTCCACATATGCGTGATTTAATAACTTTATTCTATGATATCATAATTTTTATATAATCAACAAAGTTTAGATATTGATGTTTAAATATCTGATCAAATATCTACATATAAAGAGCAAATGACTACTGTCTGTCATTCCATTTTTCTCTCCAGATGTATCTGGATATGTCTGTATATAAATGGTTGTAGGTAGATCTCTATATAGATTGAGCTATATCAAGAGAGACATATTGAAGGAAAAACATATGTACACTCCTAGAAAAACATTTCTTTTATAGTTTACCCAAGAACCATTTTATGTTTACAAGCATAACAGGTTTAGAACCAAATGATATTGAGTACAGCTGACCACAGAGATGAAGACAACCTAGAATTCTGTTGATATCATTGGCCATTTTATGATTCAAACCAGTAGCTGTTCTACTTCTGAACTACATTTTACATATACAGTGGTGTGATACCAGATGAGGTGACAAATTCTCTTCTACACATATAAAAATAAAGCAAAATCAATATTTTAGTATTTGAATTTGACAGTAGGATGTAGATCCCAAAAGCAACATAAATGAGAAACAGAAAGACCTCTCCTTCCTCTTTCTGAGGGTCTTTCTGAGAACTCTCAGGTCTAGTTATTAAAAGCTTCTCAAGCAGAACTACTGTGTTGAATATCAGGGCACAGCTACAAAAGGAATAAATGGAAAAAAAATTATGCAATGAGATACATACGTATATATTCACCTGCAGGGAACATAGATTTTTTTAAATTAAAAAAAAATGCATTTTTGTTCCTTCTGACAGGCCCTTAATCATTAATTGGTTACTCATCTGATAATAATGATGATGATGATGGTAATGATGATGACAGTGTGGGGTTCCTTGTATGAGGAGGAGTATGTGTGTGCCTATACATGTTCAGGTTTATTTATATACAATATACAGGGGTTACAAGGCCCTATAATTTGGTTGTTGCTTTTTAGCAAATCAAATCTTTTCTGGTTAGCAATAATTATCTGAGAAAGCACAATTGGATGAGTGCATGAATGACAAAATGTTTTAAAAATCGATGAAATATTTTCCAGGAAAATATTCCATAGAAATGATTTTATGTTTTTTTTCCAATAAAAATATTTAATAACATTTAATAATTAATTCATTTGTATTAAAAATAATGTTCTATTGTCTAAGAAATCCTTATTTTCATTTATGTGTTATATATTATATGTACATGATGGATATTTTAAATTTATTTGAAAAATGTTATTTTTATGTACCTTACTTTGTAACCCTTATACTGCACCATAATTACAAGTCTTTTTGACATAGTTTTTCTAATCAGAACTTGTAAGATTCTTTTGACTGTGCTTTTTTTGCTATAACTACAGATTATTCAAGGTTCAAAAAATGAAAGAACTATGATATTCAGGTGATAATTTCAAATAAATCAAAATGCTCTGAATAAAAATAGTCACAAGGGTATTGTAGCATTATACATAGGGAGCATAGTCTTGATGATGAGAAAATAAGTATAATCCATTAAAACTGTATTTGGTAGTGACATTTTTTCTGATATTATTACTGTTTTCAATAATTTGCATAAAATAAATATATATGTACATACATAGACTGCTTATTCAGAGGATTTATTAATTTTGTAATTCTGCTATCCACATAATTTATAGCATCCAACCACATACATAGCAATTACAATTTTTAGAAAGTTTTCATAATGATATTCCAAGAAAATTGAAGTTATATAAAGTTCCTTGGTAAATATTTATTTGCATTATGGGTTTCCAGTTTAACATGATTATTTTTGCATTATTATCATGAAGAAATAAAGATTTATTTTATTTTGGTAAGTTTAGCTAAAAACCTGTTAGAACTATACTCACATATGGTGCATAAATAATGGACCATTCATTAGACATGAGTGTTATTACTAAATAGGTTTTAAAAAACTAAACAAAGTTGTTTAAATTCAGGGCAGCTAAAAATATCATGTTACCACACTGATTTAGCACAGATTTCATTTCTACACATATGCAATACACATAATCTTAATCTTGGATTAACTATAAATTTGAAGCTAATAGTTTCATTCTAATTCTTATATAATCACAAAAATTGTAATTACGAATATCTTTTCCTGTTAAAAGCTAAAGTAGAATCTATGCAGAGTATCCATATTGTGCATGTCAACTGACAAAGCTTCATGATTAGCAAACCCCTTTAAGGGGAATTAAAATTCAATAGGGGGGCGGAGAGAGAGAGAGAGAGAGGAAGAAGAAGAAGAAGAAGAAGGAGGAGGAGGAGGAGGAGGAGGAGGAGGAGGAGGAGGAGGAGGAGGAAGAAAAGAGAAGAGAAGAAGGGAAGGGAAGGGAAGGGAAGAGAAGAGAAGAGAAGAGAAGAAATAAAGGAATATGCTTATTTGGGGAGCAAATCTATGCATTCATTTCACACTAGTAAGAATATGAAAAATAGCTGGGTACAGTGGTGCACACCTATAATCCCAGCTACTGGGGAGAATGAGGCAGAAGGATCAGAAGTTCACAGCCAGCCTCAGCAACTTAGTGAGGTCCTAAGCACTGCAGTGAAATTCTGTCTCTAAATAAAATATAAAAAAAGGGCTGGGATGTGGCACCCTTGAGTTCAATCCCCAGTACCAAAAAATAAAATAAAATAAAAAGAATATGGAAAATATATTAAGTCAGGCTTACACATCCCCGCAGTGAAGAAAGAGGAGCAGAAAGTTAATGATAAGGACTCGGCTGAAACAGAGTCACTGTTTTTCATTTAATTCTTCTCATTACCCTCACAGTCAAACTTGCAGCAAGTCCAAATAAGAAAGATTACTTTCATTGTCAGCATTATGGAAAATCCCTTAACCCTATTCTTAAATTAGATGACATTCTAATCAAACTCAAAATGATTTTTGAAACTGATGGATTTGATAGATAATTTTTTTGATGAAAGAAAAAATAATTTCTTCCCCTTAATTATCTCCAAAGCAAGATTTTCAAGGGTTTTTGTTCCCATAATTTATTATCTTAGGTTGAGAACATGGTGAGCACATTAGGATGTCTTATATGTTTGCATATCAACAAATTTCATCATAAAGTTTGTCAGAATAAAACAAAAGCATATATTTATATGAGGTGTTTTTAATGGACACAGTTTGACCATCTTCAGACTATAGTGAAAATAGCACTACATCCAAACATATTATCTGTCACATGCTTTTATATAAAAGTGCATTGAATTACATCTGCTTATTTCACCAGTCAATATTCTTCTGAAGGCTAAGTGTGTTCACAAACCACTCTAAGACTATGCTAATTTTTACTAATGGTTTATGGCTACATAATATATATTTATGAGAAGCAGTTTGGAATTGCAACAAAGATTTTTTCTCAGTTTGCTTGTTCACTTAAATAGAAAAAGCATAAATCCATCCTTTTTTCAAACAAAGCTTTATTTCTACCTCAAGAACATATAATTGTCATTCAATTTCAAAACATCAGTTATGTAATCTGTAAAAATGGCTACATCTATTCTTTGGCTTGTTAAAACAGTATGTTCCTCATACAGAAAAAAATATCATTATATTGTGTACTCTTACAAACATCTTATTTCACTTTATACTGCATCCTTGATAAATGGGAACATAGAATTACACAAAGTTTCTTCTAGTGAACCTATAATGGCATAAGTTTCATTACATATTTCATTGGCTAAAATTTGGTCATATGAGTATGCCTAATTTAAAAATACAGTTTCACAAATAGAGACACAAAATCTATTAAAAGTTACACTAATCTGTAAGAAACTGAAAAATATTAAACCCATAGGTTGAGAAAGAGTATCAGAATAAAACAAATTAAAATCAGATAAATCAATTTGAGACCTGAAATAATTACAATAAGAGTTTAAGAGAATTAAATTATCAACAGTGTCTAAAATCTTGAAATCTTAAACCTTTACACACAAAAACAAAACACTGACAATATTGAGCAAGATAAAAGTGAAAAAAAAAACCTTAGGAATTAATTTTATTAGCATCAAAAATACTTAAACTACTCAGATTAAATACACAATTTCTAGAAAAAAAATTATGTGCTTATTCAAAGGAGGAAGAGTCCTCAAAAGGCCAATGATTATTGTAAAATGAATTTATTAACAAAAATAATCTAAAAATATGGAGAATTGTATAAGTGAATTTTTATAAATCTTCAAGATATAAATTTTAAAAAGACTACAACTAAAACAGGTTTTATTGAAAAACAATACCTTAGAAAAATTTAGGATATATGAATATACATGCAAATGTTTCCAATGTAGATTGAAATTATTAAGTAAGTTGAAAATATGTTTGCCTTTCACCTAAAGCTTTTCCAAATTTGGTCCACAGGTCTATATTCCACTAGAAATTTTCCTTTCTCTATTCTAAGTATCTTTCTGCTTTAGAATCAATTTTTCCTATTATACAAAGTATATGATTATGACATATACATTATTTTAGTTTTAAATATCTGTATTTTTGACTTGGCCATTGTTTTTAACAATGGTGTCCTAGTGTTGCTTGCTCCATTACTTATAAAACAGGCTGTATACATATTGCCTTCCAGAAGTCTGATTATTTATAAATCATGAATATTGTATGCCATATAAGATACTAAATCTATTTCCATAAATAAATTTATAAAAGAGATTTATCTTTTTGCCTCCCAATTCAGGACTAAGGAAGACAGAACTGGGTTTCATCATTAATCAAGAATTTCCACTCACAGAAAATAAGGCAGTCAGTACTTTGACTTGGTTTTCCAGAGTCTTTACTAATTAGCTCCTACCAAAGTTTGAAACATTAGCTCATGGAACTGTTAACTGTTGAATGATTAATTTTCTGTCTTCAGGCATATTGCTAAGGAACCAAGTGACTGATAACAGTATCTTTTCAGTTATTTAACACTGGTGCTAATTTATCTACATATTCTAAAACTGGCAATTTTTATGTAGACTTTGCTTAGATTTGCTTGCATTTGTGATCGTATTAGACTTAATCTAGAGTCCAGCAGGAAATAAACAGCATTTTCGAAAGAGTATTGTTTATATTCACATTTAAACAAGATGGCAATTTTTCAACTAAGAAATATCTACATCTAAATATGTTCACATAGATGACAACAAACAAAAACAAATCATGACAGAAAAAAAAATCAAGCAAATGTGTGTGGTGTTAAAACTTAATACAGAGACTTGAAAAAAAATCAAGATTTCCTTCCACATGTAGACATTGATGACTACACCAATTTATTTTTGTAGAAATAAACATGTTGATGGTGTACAAATGTGTAACTATGTCAAAGCCAATCAATATGTGAATTTTCTGGTTTGCAAATGATATCTGAGCAGAGTTCTCTAAAATATACATATATGTGTATATGTGTGCATATGTATATGTGTGCATGTATGAATGCATAAATTTGTGTCACTAAAACATTCAGAAAAAACTACCTGAAAAAATATCAACGTGAATTGTCTAACATCACCTAAGGGATTTAACAACAAAGAAAAAAAAAAAAAAAAACACACACACACACAAAGTTAATTCATATGATTTATCTTCTACCAGTATATCAAGTACTATAAAAAACTAAAGCAAAGACAAACAAGGAACAAAATAAACAATGTATTTTTAAGTATATTTTCTTTCTTTGCTACAGAAGCAGAAAATTATAAAGTTAAGAAAGAATTGAGAAGATGACAGTGATAATCATATAACTTTAATTTTGAAACATTCAAAAACACCTTCCAGGTCATTATGACAGATAATTTTTAAAATATTCAGCCTTAAAAACTGTAAAACATTTTGGGCAAAGGGAATGCAATGTAGAGTTTCTTCTTCCTCTCATATTTCAACCCCACTGCAAATGCTCTACATTGGTGTTATTTCCCTGGTTTTTCATTGTAGTACAGTTGATTTCATCTTAGATACTTAAAGACTTCTCAGATGTATATCCTCTTAGAGAAAGCAAATTTTCCCCAAAGTTAATGAATCCTAAATTTCAGAATATTTCAATTGTTAGTGGTTTCCCACTATCTGAAAGAGACAGTGGCATTTATCCGGTATCATCAAATTACAGAGTAGTTACATTTAGTTCTCACTCGCTCCTTCCCCCAAAAGTAGTCACTGGACTGCTGTCCTGAAGCCCATGTGTATAGTTCCTAAGCATACACATTAAACATATAAGCTTTAATATTTTTTTAAATGAGAGGGCTTCTTTATTTTGTGACATTATATAAGGAAGTGTGTGGTTATTATAACTAAATAAAGAAGAAATGAGTAACTTGAAAGTGTTAGTAATGTTTTTCCTGCAGCGTAAATAAAACATGAACAATATTGCAATCAATATGTTGCTTAATGTACATAACTGTGTTTAATTTGTACATGTACACTGAAATACAGATCACAGAATTTTTTTGTGAATCTTTCACCACATTCAATACCTTTCACTTGGAGCACATCTCACTGAGTATTTTATTTATGCAGAAAAAGAATGCTGCATTTTATGGATGTTGTTGTTAATTAACACTGTAGAGATAATGATTAAAAGAACAGTGTTTTTGTTATTTGAGGATATAGCTCGGTTCTAAAGCACTTGCTCAGCCTATGCAAGGTCCTGGGTTCAATCTCTAGTACCACACATACACACACAAAAGAAAAGATCTCAACACTAAATTTTTATATGAGTGGTAAATCCAGGCCATTAAGATGATACAATTTTGAGTTAATTAAAAATGTGAACAATAACAAATATAATATTTAAAGAAAGTTACAGAATAATAGATATAATTAATAAAAACAATAATCTATTATTGATAACAATAATAGAAAAGTATAAGACTGTTTGAAATTCAAGAATGTGTTAGATTTGTATTTGAAGTATAAATTATTTCAATTTTTCCATATTTATTTTGCTAACATTTTCCATGTGAGGTTCAAAAACCTTCTTCATAAGATTCAAATAGCTACAAGAAAGGATTTTGTAAGTTTTCACCATAAAGAAATGATAAAAGTTTGAAGAGATATATAGGTTTACTCAATTTAAACATTATACATTTTATATGTGTATATATATGAATCAAAACATTGCATTGTATTCAGATTCACATGTATAATTTTGGCTTTTATGTATCAGTTAAAAATAAGATAAGGTTTTTTAAAAATATTTAGTAACATTTGAGACTTCTTTTGTAGAACATTGATACTATGTAATATACACATCATTATCACTACTCCAAATAAATACAAAAATGAATCACAATACGTATAAGGTTTGGTGAATATAAAAATTGGGTAAAAATTTTAATCCTTCAAATATACTTTTAAAGTTAAATAATAGTAGATTTGAGCTCTTATGCTACAATTTATGTTAGTAAAGGTTGTAATGAAAAATGTCAAATGACTTGCATTTTTCTTTCTTGTTAAAAGCTTCCCCATGTGGAAAGTTGTCTTACATTGTGTCAAAAGAATAAGCTGTCAGATTGCTAATGTTTAATACATTCTGAGAATAACTGCCATGTACTATACTAATTTGACCTTTTCAGAGCTCTGAATTTGATTGGATGGACATTTCTCTTCTATTTAAAAACTCAAACCCCTGTTGGGAAGATTTAGAATGACCATCTGTTGAAATTCAGAATACTAAAAAGGTTAAAGTACACAACCAAATGCTTCAGAGTATATTTCATAATTATAACTTGCAATATTATTTCCTTTCAAAAATTATGAAAACCTTAGGTAATGACATGAATTCAATTTTCATTTTTCAGAAAACAAATGGTAAAGTGGATAATGTTTTGCTGTTGGATGCTATATTGAAGGCTTATATAAAAGTGTTGCTTAGTTTTGCTGGGTTGTTGGGGATAAGTCTAAGTGTGGCAACTCCAGCAAAATGGAATGCTTTAATTTACTCAGCTGGAATATGATAAACACAAACACAGTTATGATAGAGACAAAAACAGGTAGTTTTTTTCCTTTCTTCAACTGCAAATATTGAAATCATTTGTGCTTCAGTCATAATATTCTATACTTATCATGCAGTCATAATATTCTGGAAATTCAGACTAATTACTTAAAACCCAACAGTTTGTACTGCAGAAAACAATTAAGCTTAAAAATTCAAAGCTGATTTTTGAAAGTATTCAAATATGTAATTTTGGCATATCATATATTAATTACAACAGAAAAATTCATTAACATAAATGTATTCATTTTATAAGATTTTGATAAGTATAGTTTGTAGGCAATATTTGAAAAATGTGAATATTAATTAATTTCATTTAAATCAGTACAAATTAAAAATTATTTAACAATTTGGCCCAAATAGATACATTAGATGTTATTAAAATTCTTAAAATGAAAAAAATAATAATATTGATATATTGTTAATTTTAAAACAATAGTTGAGAAGTTTTTGAAACATTGATTTTAATTGAGATAGCCTTGAATAGAAGATCAGTTAAACTAAAATTTTTATAGGAAAAAAATCTTCTAAATTAAGACTGAATATTAACATAAATATAATTCATAAGAGTTGTTACTGTAGTAAACAGACAGAAAGATCCCAGAATACAATAAATATCAAATAGTGACATACCAAAGAAGATGCAATAAATGATAAATGAAATATATAATAATAAGCAGAATACATATACATGTATGTATATTTTCTCATTTAGATGTAAATGTAAAGCAATATTTATATTAAATACAATTCTGTGTAGTCTATCACCTATCTCTCTTTATGTCTACCAAAGAGACATCCACATGAATACAGATAAGCATATGAATATCAGACTTCACCCTGCTCATATAACTTTGTATTTAGGATCATAATTCTTGCCATCTGACATAATGTAGTGTAGATATATTGTGTGTGATCTCTCAGAGTTGAAGATAAATAGATTCAATAATTGGCTGAGATGAAATTACATGAATTTCATACTCTCATATATTTCTAATCCATGGCTGTAAAAACACTAAAAGTCCATTGACCTATGCTAATTTCATCCTACATGATATGATGATAAAACAATCTGAATATCACTATAGGATGTAACACTATGTCAACTTCCAATTCTAGCAACATTTCAGAATAAATGTACAAAACTAGTTCTTCCATTAATATTTTGAATACCAAAAATGATAAATGAAATATACCTTAATATGTGAAAATATGTAGTTATACAACTAATGAGATAAAGATAAAATGCTAATTGATAAGAATAAAAAGACTTCAATTAAACTGATAATACATTTGCATTGGGGTTAGTGGTAATAAACTAACCACAAAAGTAATGTCTTCAAACTAAAGTATAAGATTTTAATGTGAAACTAGAAACATGATAGAAAGATATTCTTGAGAATGCAAAAGGAAGAAACTGGAAATGAGTTATTTTTAAAATGGTGACAATGCAAAAATTTAGTAAAAGAAAGAAAGAAAGAAAGGGAAAAAGAGAAGATGAAGGAAGGAAAGGAAGAAGAATTGAAAATACTTTGTGTCTGATTCAGGCAGAAATATAGATCATTTCTCTGCCCAGGACGTAGGAAGTGACCTGCTGAGTAGAACAATTCACACATGGATGTGATGTAATGTTTGTTCTTACCAAAGGACCAACAGATATTATTAGAATAAAGTAATAAAAAGATTATAGAAAGACCAAAATTCAAATATACTTTAACAGTGTTCACAATTAAAGAAAATTACGATATATTTGGTAGTTTCACTGAGTCAAAACTTGACAGATTTTAATAACTGCATAACAGTAAGCCCAAAATAACAATTTTAATATTAAACAAAAGACAAAATGTGTATAAAATATGCTGACAACAACAGTTTTTTTGTCAGTCATATTAGAAGCCAGAAAATAATGAGTCAACTAATGTGCTTATATATATTACTATCAACATGTCAACACAGAATTCTATAGGGTAATACATTTTTTTTAAAATTTTGCTCTTCCTTATTTTGCTCTTCTTAAATGTTTCCAGACTTTTTTTAAGGTAACATAACACACTCATGATAGAAGCAATGAATTGAAAATATCTGTTTAAAAAATCCTTAATAATAACAAAGTTCTAAATTTATCATCTTTTAGTATACAATGAACATGATATAGTGTTTACAAAAATGACATAAAATTTAATGAATCCTACTCATGAAATAGGTATTCATAAAGTAACATTTTAAATAGTCACCAAATTAATTAATACCTAAATGGAAAATACAGATGTAATGCATTTGCAATTAGATTCTCTTAACTCATTTATTAGAAATGTCTGTTAGAAGAATTAGAGCTTGAAAGAATTTCTTCAACATGTTGTCATTTTCCTTTCCTTTTGTAGCTCTGATTTTAATCTGGGATTATTTTCCTTCAGACTGAGCAATTTAGAATTGTTTGTAGTACAAGTCTACTATGGTTAAATTCTTTCATTTTTGAATTTCTTGACAATTCTTTCTTCTTTCTCAGGACTAAAAAAAATGTTCTAAAACCTTCTAGTCTACATTTAATTTAACAGCAATTCTTATTCATTTATTTTCTCCTAATGTAGTATTTCTCCACTACCATCTACAGGGTTTTTGTTTTTCATGACTTCTTAAAGTTCTTATCAACTTTGGTAATGTTCCTCCAAGTCAGTAATTATCAAGTTTTTGTTTTTTTTTCTTCTTCTTTTCATTTGAGAAGCCATTTATTCAAAGTCAGATCTTTGATGTTGTCAATTGGTCCTTAAGGAACTACTCAACTTTTAAACAATTTACATAAAATTGTAATTTTGATTTTGAGAGCTGTAAGCTAATCAATCCATCCTAGAATGAATGGACTGTGTGCTAACCATAGGCAGGTGGTAACATGGCTAGAGGAGGGCATTTATACAATTCTCTTTTGTTTTGTTTTTTCAAAAATAGAATTTTTATCTGTTTAATTTTCTTTAGTTTCTATTCTGTATTTTAGCATGTGACATTTATTTTAAAAAGTATAGGTTAAGTAGTAATCAAGAATTTAGGATTAAGACCTAAGGTACACATGCACATTTTACTGTGATCTGAATCTATGTGGTATTCAAACTTTATAGTATGTGATAATTAAGGGAATGAGTACAGAAGGGGAAAGCAAACACGATATATTGAAACCTAGAGTACTCAAAAAAATATAAGAGAATGGAAAATTAGAAGAAAATTTCCATTGATCAATCCATTAATCAAGAGAGGAATTAAGAGTGTATGGTGTCCTGGAAGCAAAGGTTCAGGAGTATTTCAAAGGAAAATAGTCATTAGAGTGAAAGTCTGATTGGATACCTAAGATGCATACAATAATATACTGGGTACCTGAAACAACTGGAAGTTATTAGTGACACTGACAAGAGCAGTTAAGGTGGATTATTGGAAATGAAGACTATAGTGAATGTTACAAAAAATAACAGGAAATAAGTTTAGCATAGATAATGAATATGTGTACCTATGGAATTTCATACACACATATACACATTTGATTCCACATATGTTTTTCTTTGTGTATTTTATATAGAAAGTGCATATGCCTATAAACTGAGATACCAGATTTGGGGATACTCACTAAATAAGCCAATGATTTTCTTTAATCAGCCATGAGATGCATGGGTCCATAGCCACTTATCTGAGCAGCAACATTATTGCCATTATGCCAAATAGATGAACTTGAACTATTGAAACCAATTCAATTAGCTCTATTACAATTAATTATGTAATATGTATAATAAAGTAGACACTGTAAATTGTCAATTCAGAATTTTTTCTCTGATTCAACAACACATAATTTCCAAGAAATTTCCTCTAGGTATATATTATGTGACATGTGTTTTGATCCATTTCCAAAGGTAATTAGTCAGGAAAAGTTTATCAAACTGAGAAAACAAGTATTTCGGATGTGAAACAGTTTTCGGCAACTGCATGTTGAATAATAACAATAAAAGAAGTCCAAGCCAGGCGAGATGGCGCTCACCTGTAATCCCAGCACTTTGGGAGGCTGAGGCAGTAGGATCGCGAGTTCAAGGCCAGCCTCAGCAATGGCGAGGCACTTAGAAACTTAGTGAGACCCTGTCTCTAAATAAAATACAAAAGAAGGGCTGGGGATGTCACCCAGTGGTCGAGTGCCCCAGTGTTCGAGCACCACAAAAAAAAAAAAAAAAAAAAAAAAAAAAAAAAAAGTCCAGAACACTAAAAATATTCTATGCTTTAACCATTTTATTTATATACCTAAAATGTAAGTTAAAATCACAAACATATACTTATACATATTGCGTTATTTAAAAAACTCTTACAAGTCTAATATTGTCTCATCAGGTTTTCAGAATAATGGCATTTTTCATTGTATTACAGCTGCAAACATAATCACAATTTCTTTGAAGATTTCCCCAAAACAAAGACCCAAGGTAAAAGTAACTGAATGAAGAAAACGTATTTTCAAGTATTTCATATTCCAAAATTAAAAACAAAATCTTTTTGGTAACTCATAGTCAAATGATTAAAACATCAATTTCTGAAATTGTATTTTAAATAGACCCAGAGTCTCCAATGCATTTCATATGGGTCATGGTTTGAATGTGAGGTATCATCCAAAAGAGCCTGTGTTGATTCAGGAATGTTCACAGGTAAACTATTCAGATTTTGAGAGCTGCAACCTAATCAATCCATCCTAGAACGAATGGACTAACTGTGTGCTAACCATAGGCAGGCGGGAATATGGCTGGGGGTATGCCCTGGAATGGTTTGTCTTCCCTGTGGAAACTTCCTCTTTCTCTCCTTCTCTTTCTTTCTTTCCTGATCACTATATGAAACAATGTTTCTCTATTATGCTTTTCCATCATGATGTTCTGCCTTATTTTGGGCTCAGAGCAAAGGAGATGGCCCACCATGGACTGAACCACTAAAATCATAAGGCAAAATAAACTTTTTTTTTTTCTGCACAAAGTTTTCCTTGTCAGGTATTTTGGTCAAAGTGACACAAAGCTGACTAACAGCTTTGTGAGTTAGAGAAATATAAATTGTTATATTAATAGCTTTGTGAGAAAAATATAAATTGTTATGTTAAAAATATATAATAATCACTATGAAAGATAATATTAATATTATATTGATTTTTAATACATCTTATGCAAAACTAACATGAAGAAACATCTTTCTTCTTTTGAGTTCTTTATATATCCTGTTAATTAACCCTCTGTTGAATAGCTTTCAATGATTTTCTCCCATGGTCTTTATATTAGTGTTTATTATTCCTGTGACTATATACCTCACATAAATATGAAACTTGGTCTTTATCCAGTTATGGGAATCCTAATATGCCCTTGATATCCTCTCTAGAAATGAAAAAGTAATAATTATCAAATGTTTTAGTCAGCTTTTTTGCTGTTGCGACTAAAAGATCTGACCAGAACAATTGTAAAGGAGGAAGGGTTTATTTGCAGGCTCATGGTTTCAGAGATCTTAGTCCATAGAAGGCCAGCTCCATTCCTTGGGGCTTAGGGTGAGGCTGAACATTATGGTGGGAGAGGGTGGCTGAGGGAAGCAGCTCACATGATGGTGATCAGGAAGCAAAGAGACTTCACTCTCCAAATACAAAATATATATATATATATATATGTGTGTGTGTATATATATATATATATATATATATATATATATATATATATATATATATCCCAAAGGCAAGCCCACAATTCCCATAGCCTCCAGTCACATCCTACCACTTAGGTTACCACTCAGTTAATCCCTATCAGGCGTTTAACTCACTGATTGTATTAAGACTCTTACAATCCAATTATTTCTCCTCTGAACAATCTTGCATCATCCCACATGTGAACTTTTGGGGGAAACCTCACATCTAAACCATAACATCAATATTGTCTGCAACCGTTTTCTTCATAAAGTTGCTACCTTGAGAAATTAAGTGTGCTGCTCAGGTTTCTGTAAATACAACAAATGCTTGATATAATTGACTTATACAGAGAAAAGGATTATTTTGGCTCTAGTTTTGGTGGTTTCAGTCCAAGACTGGTTAGTTTCACTGTTTTGCACTTATAACAGTATGTAATGGTAGGAATGTGAACACCACCCTGAAGGACAAACTACTCACCATATATTAATGAGGCAAAAGTGAGAAAAGGAAGAAAGTGAGGTCCCTAAAATTCCTTTAAGAAAGCATAAAACCAGACAGTTTATAGGTTCCCTATAACATTCAGGATTCTGACCTCTTTCCAAATAGTGCCATACTAGGCATTAGTTTTTCTTTAAAATATAGATTTGAGGTGATATTAAATATATAAATTGTAGCACTGATCTTCTAAAAGGCAAAAACAAAACAAAACAAAACAAAACCAGGATGGGAATTTTTATTTATTTATTTATCATTTGGGTAACTATAGCACTTAAGATAGTGTGTGGTAAATGGTAGGGAGTAACTAGATACTTAATTTTTTCAAACAGTTGTTTAGTGAGTTGATTTATAATAATTGTATGATTAGGCATGTGAATTTAAGAAATACACATAATTACTAGCTTATACATACCAATATTTAAACAAAGAAAACCAAGATTATTTTATATTCTATAAAGAAAGAAATCAATAACCATTGTTATGGTTTGTATGTGAAGTGTCCTCCAAAAGATCATGTGTGAAAAAATGCAGGAAGATTTAGATGAGAAATGATTGTGATACAAGGGTCTTAACCCAATCAATAAATTAATACCCTGATAGAATTAATGGAGTGTAACCCAGGGTGATCAGTTTGTGGCTGGAGAAGGTGGTCATTGAAGGCTTGCCTTTGGGGTATATATGTTGTATATGATAAGTGGAATCTCTCTCTCTGCTTTCTGATCATCATGTGAGCCACTTCCCTCTGCCATACTCTTTTACCATGATGTCCTGCCTCACCTTCAGCCCCGAGGAATGGAGCTGGTGTCTATGAACTGAGACTTCTAAAACAGTGAGCCCTGAAATAAATGTTTTCTTCTCTAAAGTTATTCTGTCAAGTCTTTTAGTCACAGCAGGGGGAAAAAAAAAAAAAAAAAAAAAAAACCCTGACTAAAATAAAAATTGTTTCCAAGAAATGGGGATGTTTCTGTGACTAACTTGACCATTGCTTCATAAACTTTTGGAGATTTTTGGAATTGGTGATAGAATTTTTTAGATGTTTAGCAGTGCAAGCTGGGAATGCTTTAGATTTTAGCAAGCAGAGCTTAATAAACAATTCTGGTGGGAGCTCCTAAGACTAGAATGCCAATAGGGCTGTGCACAGTAAAGACTGGGCTCATGAGGTTTTCAGAGGAAAAGGAGGACAAATTGGTAATTGGACTAGAGGCCATTCATGTTATGTTCTGGCTGAGAAGTTGTCTGCATTTTGTCTGTCATGAGACTTTCTGTGAGGTTAGTTTTAAAAGTGATGGACTTCTTAAATTGACAGAAGAAATATCTAGACAGCATAGCATTTAGGCAGTGGAATGGATTGTGCTGACAGCTTTTAAGCAAGTTTATTGTGGCATTCAGGATCAGAAAGTAGAGCAGAATGCTTTGAAAAACTTGGACTTGAAAGGGGGGAATAAAAGTGGGGCTAATGAAGTTGCAGTTGTTAAAGACATTATTGCGCTAAAGAAATGCTAAAAACTTTGTCCAGAGACAATAAGAATGATAGTCTGAGGGCATCTCAGGAGCTGGAGAGAACACACACATCTCAGGTGCCAGGGAGTGAAGGTAAAAATTCTCTGAAGAAGAGACAAGTGGGGCACCCTTCTTAAACAAGGCAACTTCAGGAAGGGTTTTTATTTGCTTAGCCACCAAGACACTCAGAGGATCCTGCAACAATGGTTCCAGGAGGCTTTACTACTGCTTGAGAGGATGTCAGACCTTGGCATCAATCACATGGTGCTGGTTCTGCAGGATTGCAGGATGCTGGAGTTTGAGGGTCATGGAGGTGTCCACCAAGATTTCAAAGGAAGACCTGGGAGGCCAAGCAAAGTGCAGCAGGGTCAGAGTTACTGCAGACACCACCTGAGGGGGCAAAGTGTGGAGATCTGAGGAAGAAGCTGAAACTGCAGTGGACAAGCCTGTCACCTCCAAAGATAAGAAATTCCAGTACCTTAGAAAATCCACTGAAGAAAGCTAGAGGAAAAACAAGAAACAGGTCTCTTGGGCTGCCACAAACAAGGCCACAGGGGGCAGAGCTACATATTCCATTGGACAGAATATTACCATGCCATGCCATGTGCTCCAGAGGCCAGATGTGGTGTTTCTAAATTATTTGCCCAGCTGGATTTCAGTCTTGCTTGGTTCTATCCCTTCTTTCTATACCCCTATTTTTGTGAATTGAAATGTTTACTCTGTACCTTTATATATTGGATACTTGTAAATTGCTTTTGATTTTTATAGGTTCTCACAATGAGAGTTTGCCCTAGGTCTCATCAGAAACTATGGACTCAAACTTCTGGGCAACCTTGGAACTCTTGAGACTATGGAGACTCTTGAAAATGGACTAAATGTATTTTGCATTATGAGATGGTCGTGAGCTTTGGGGGGCCAGGAATGGACTGTTATGGTTTGAATGTGAGGTGTCCCTCAAAAGCTCATGTGTGAGACAGTGTAAGAATGTTTAGAGGATAAATGATTGAGTTATTGGAGCCATAGCCCAATCTGTGAATTAATCCCCTGAAGAGTGACAACTGAAAGCAGGAAGAGTGTTGCTGGAGGATGTGGGTCTCTAGGAGCATGCCTCTGGGGTATATATTTTTTATATGGAATGAAATATTTCTCTCTGCTTTCTGATCATCATGTGACCTGCATCCCTCTGCCACACTCTTCTGCCTTAATGCCCTGCCTCACTTCAAGCCCTGAGGAATGGAGCAAGTTGTCTATAGACTGAAAGCTCTTAAACTGTGATCCCTGAAATAAACTTTTCCTCCTCTAAAATTGTTCTAGATAGGTCTCTAAGTCATGTAAGCAAAAAAAATCTGACTAAAGCAAATATACATAAATTTTTATTTCATGTAGCAGCTTATTTTTGGATGAAAGTATTTTTATTGGAGCATAAATTTAAACTTCATATGTATTTGAAGTGACCTCTTATTATCATGAGCTAGAATTATTTATCTGATACAGAATTAAATATGGAGTATGCATATTATATTGATTGTTTTTCATTGTATACATTATCTTTGCCAATTGTTTTATATTTTAGTAAGTAAGAAAATTTGAAGATAAAACAAAAATAATTATGGTTAAAGAAGTCAGTTGGTGAAAAGATATATTTAGGTCAGGGGATATAGTTCAGTTGAATAATTACTCAACATGTGTGAGACACAATTAAATACTTAGTAATGCTGAGAGACTAAGGGGGAAAAAAGGTCATCTGGGGGGAGAGAAAGAAACTCTACCTTTATTTTTTGTTTACTGTGTTGAATACCATTGAACTGTAGGAAGCTGATACATACAGACCATGCAAGATCCTATTTCAACTAATTATATTACTGGCTTAATGTTAAGCTGCACTTTATTTTTCTCATAAGTTAAAAAGTTATTAAATAAATGAATTTTTACCCTAAAATACTCTTTTGTGGTATGAGATAAGAAAAAGAATAAATTGACAAATAAATAATCTGGGCAAATGAATTTTCAGTTATATATTTACTACAAAAATATAATTTTATTTAACACACACACATACATACATTGGTAAAAGTCGTTTAAATATGCAAAACTTTGGAGGAAAAATTAGCTCATGACTACATGATTTAGCCCTATGAACTTACTTGATTTTAAGTCTCATACTTTGATATATCAGTGTTCTCATTTATTTCTAAGTTTTTTTCTCTCTTCTCTAATTTCTTCTGCTATCCATCCACTATCCAAAAGTGTATCATTTAATCTTGAGTTTTTAGAATGGTTTCTCTTTTTTATCTTTTTGGTGTTCTCTAATTTCAACCCATTATGATTTGATCAAGTGAAAGGTATTATCTCTGGTTTTTTTTTGCATATTTGCTGAGATTTACTCTGTGACCTAAAATATGGGTTATTTTAGAAAATGTTCCATGTGCTATTGAGAAGAAAGTAAATAATTAAATAATTGATGGAATAAATATCCTATAAATGTCCATTAGGTTCATATTATTAATTATATTTATTTGGTTTCCATAATCTTTACTTAGTTTATGTAAGGATAATCTATCCAGTGATAAGTGAGGTGTTTTAAAATTACTCAGTATTATTATATTTTGATCTATTTGATTCTTATTATTGAGCATTATTTGTTTTATATACATATATGCACCATTGTTTAGGGGATACTTATAATCATTATATCTTTTTGTTATATTATTCCTTGAAGTATAAGTGACCTTCTTTATCTCTTTTGATTATGTTGGCTTGGAGTCCACTTTATCAGATAAGAGACTAGCTACCCCTGCTTGTTTATGAGTACCATTTTAATAAATTCTTAGAAATAAATAAGAATAGTTAAACAGCATGCCAAAATCTCTGGGATAGTATGAAGGCAGTTCTAAGAGGAAAGTTTATGGCAATAAGTACACACATCAAAAGAATATAAAGACACAAGCAATCTAACATTTCATCTCAAAGCTCTAGAAAAAGAACAAACCAACATCAAAATCCATAGAAGTCAGAAAATAATTAAAATCAGAACTGACATTAATCAATAAAATTGTGAATAAAAAATACAAAAGATCAACAAAACTAAGTTTAGTTTTTGAAAGGATAAACAAATTTGATAAACCCTTAGACAAACTAATTCCCTCAAAGAAAGATAACACTCAAGTTAACAAAATGTGAGATGAATCAGGAAATATCACTACAGACACTCCTAAAATCCAGAGGATGATCAGAAACTATTTTAAAAAATTATTTTCCAAACAGCTAGGAAATCTGGAAGATATTGACAATTCTCTACAGATATGACTTACTCAAATGGAAACTTGAGGATATTAAAAACTTAAACAGATCAGTATCAATTGATGCAATTAAAGGACAAACCAAAAGCCTTCCAAAACAACAAGAAAAGTCCATGACTGGATGGATGACCATCTATCCTTTAAAGAAGAACTATTCCAATCATTTTCAAATTATTCTATGAAATAGAAATGGAAGGAACACTGCCAAACTCATTCTATAAAGCCAGTGTCACTGTGATACCAAAAACAGACAGACTTATCAAGAAAAGAAAATGTGAGGACAATATCATTAATGAACATAGATACAAAAATTCTTAAGGAAATTTTGGCAAACTGCATGCAAATACATATTAAAAAGATAACTGCATTGTGATCAAGTGGGTTTCATACCATGGATGCAAAGTTAGTTTAACATATGGAAATCAACCATGTAAATAGATTAATAACAAGATTCAAATGATTATCTCAATAGATGCATAAAAATATGACAAAATACAGCAACCATTCAAGTTATAAACACTAGAAAAACTGGGGATAGAGGAACTTACTTCAACATTGTAAAGCTTATATAGAAAAAAAATCAAGGATAACATTATTCTAAATGTAAAAAACTGAAAACATTACCTCTAAAAACAGGAATGAGTCAGGGGTTTCCATTTTGACCAATCCTGTTCAACATATTCCTTGAAACTCTAGGCAGAGCACTTAGACAAGAGAAAGACATTTAAAAAACACAAATAGGAAAACAAAAGTGCAAATTTTCTGTTTGCTGATAACATGATCCTATATTTAGAAGACCCCAAAAGACTTTTATCAGAAGATGTCTAGGACTCATGAATGAATTCAGCAAAGTAGCAGGACATAAGATCAACACTAATAAATCAATTACATTTCTAAACTCCAATGATAAATCTGCTGAAATTGAAATTAGCAAAACTATCTAAGAAAACTATCCCATTCACAATACCCTAATCCCCCTGTAAAAATACTTGGGCATCAACCTAGTAAAATAGGGGAAGGGATTCTAAAATGAAAATTAGAGAGAAAGAAAAAGAAAGAAAGAAAGAAAGAAAGAAAGAAAGAAAGAAAGAAAGAAAGAAAGAAAGAAAGAAAGAAAGAAATTGAAGAAGACCTTAGAGGATAGAAATGTTATTGGATAGGCAGGATTCATATTGTCAAAATGATGATATTACCAAAAGTACTATAGAGATTCCATGAAATCACCATCAAGTTTCCGATGACACTCTCCACAGAACTAGAAAAAACAGTTCTGAAATTCATTTGGAAAATAAGGCACTTAGAATAGCCAAGCCAATCCTTAGTTAAAAAAGACATACTGGATGTACTTTAATACCAGACCTAAAGTTATACAACAGAGCAATAGTAATAAAAACAGTGTGGTAGTGACACCATGATAGGCATGAAAACCAATGGAATAAAATAGAAAACTGAGTGATAAACCTACATAAATAGTGATCTGATATTGGACAAAGTGCCAAAAACATACACTGGAGAAAACAAATGGTGCTATAAATACTGAACATCCTTATGTAGAAAAATAAAATTTGATCACTATCTCTCACCATGTACAAAAGTCCATTCAAAGTGCATCAAAGATCTATGAATAAGACCAGAAATTCTGCAACTGCTAGAAGAAAATATAAGCCAAAGTCTCTGACATGTCAGTACAGGAAGTGACTTCCTTTATAAGACTCCTAAAGCATAAGAAATTAAATAACACTTAATCAATAAGTGAGATGGCATCAAATAAAAAGGCTTCTGCACAGCAAAGGAAGCAATTAAGAGCATGGAGGGAAAGCTGAAAGAGTGGAAGAAGATCTTTGCTATCTGCTCCTCAGGGCATTAAGATTCAGGATATACAAAAAACTGAAAATAAAATAAAATAAAAACCCAAACAATAGATAGGCAAAAGAACTAAACAGACATTAAAAAGAAAAAGAAATATAAATGGCCAAACAAACATATGAAAAATGTTCATCATCTCTAGTAATGAGAGAAATACAAATCAAAACTTTATTGAGATTTCATCTCACTCCAGTCAAAATAGTAATTATCAAGAATATAAGCAATTATAAATATTGGTGAATGTGGGGGAGGGTGGGGAAAGGTACACTCATACATTGTTAGTGGGACTGCAAATTATGGCAACCACTGTGGAAAACTTTAAGGGAACTCACCAAAAAATTAGGAATGGAACCACTACATGACTCATATATCTCACCCCTTAGTCTATTTCCAAAGTATTTAAAATCAGTGTACTCAGTGATTCAGCCACATCAATGTTTATAACAGCAAAATTCATTATATCCAATCTATGGAGCCAACCTAGGGGCCCTCCAACAGATGAATGAATAAAGAAAAAAAATGTGGTATATACATAATGGTATGTTACTCAGTCATAAAGAGGAATAACATTATGGAATTTTCTGGTAAATGGATGGAATTGGAGACTATCATGCTAAGTGAAGCAAGTCAGTCCCAAATATGTAGAGGATAATCCAAAATAAAGTGGTAATGTGGTAGTAGGGAACAAAAAATGAAAGAGAGAGAGAGAAAGGAATAAGAGGGGGAAGAGTATATTTTATCAAAATAGAGGAAATATCAGTAAAGTATATGAAGATGTTTAAGGAGGAGGAAGAAGAGACAGGACAAAGGAAGAACAGTGAATAAATCTGACCAAACTTACGTATGTGCGTGCATTGATGTGGCACAGTTGGTCCTGGTGTTGGGTGTATCCACAGGATACAATTTTAGAAACATAAATAAATAAACTGTAAATGGATTGAAGAGGGATTGGTGGTGTGAGAAGAGTAGGCAGAGAAGTGCTGAGGAGTGAATTTGAGTGGGTTGTGCTTCATACTTTTGTGATAATGTCAGCGTGTATACTGATGTTGTATATAACCAAAAGAATAAATTCAAAAAATTAAAATTCAAAAAAGACTAATACTTTACATTGGTAGTAGCACTAAACTGATTTCTAAATGTTTCAATTATAAGATATGAATTATAAAATATAATAAATTAAAATGATTCAATTAAGAAGACAGTAAAAGGAATACACATATGCCATTAACCATAAAGAAATGAGAAGGAGTAAAGAATCAGGCCATTAAAGTCTTTTGTGAGATGCATGCAGTCACACATTCTTCCCCTCACACAGTAGATGTTTAATATCCAGACTCTCCTGCTGTTTGGTTGTTTTGATTGTTTCCACTTAAGAAACTTGGTAGATATTTTTCAAGAATATTTTTGTACACCATTTTTTACATACATCTTTATTGATAAGTATAGCCTTATGTTATCACTTTTCCCAGTGATGCAGAAATAATGAATATTGGATTCATCCATTTACATTTCCAATGGAAAAATATTTGCTATTCCAAATTAATATCTTACTGAGAATATTACCAAGTATTCCTTTCAATTATATAAAAAAAGAGTAGAATAGCTTTATTTATTTGTTTGTTTGTTTGTCTGTTTGTTTGTTTGGGGACTGGGATTGAACTCAGGACACTGAACCACTGAGCCACATCCCCAGCCCTATTTTGTATTTTATTTTGAGGCAGGGTCTCACTTGTTGCTTAGTGCCTCACTTTTGCTGAGGCTGGCTTTGAACTTGTGATCCTCTTTCCTCCACCGTCAACCCACTGGGATTTTGGTAGTGTGCCACCATGCCCAGTGCTTTATTAATATTATAAATATGCTTAGAAATATTTGTTCATGTTTCTTTCCCAAGGTTTTGTTATTATTGTTGTTTTTCAATTTACAGATATATTAATTTCACATTACTGTTATTTGACTTTGCAAATTTATTTTATCCTCTTGATGCATTGAATCTTTTATCACTATATATTACTTAACAGAAAAATTTGTCTTATACATATTATCATCTAGTGAAATATTTACTAGTATCTTCTGATTTCATTTTCTTTATGCATTTTTATATCAATTAGTGGACTTTTATGTAAATATATACGTTCTTAACAATACTTAATTAAGTATTTATGCTTACAAATGTTGAGTCTGAAGACTGAACTGGGAATTAAGATTTACTTTGTTGTTATTATTTCCTACATCAAAATGATTTTCTCTCCACTTTTGTTATGGTTTCATTTTTCTCTGGTTTAAAATGTGTATTGTTTCTTCATTTTTGCATACATTTAGTTGGGTTGTGTATATTTTCCAGTTTCCATTAATTTCACTACAACATTTTTGATGCTTTTGAATGTACAGTGATATTCCAGCTTAAAACATATATTTCCATTTAAACCAAAATTACATGTTTTTCTTTTCTTTTATTATGTTGTTATGTATGATGGCAGAATGCACTACACATATAGAGCACATTTTCACATATCTCTGGTTGTATACAAAGTACATTCACACCATTCATGTCTTCATACATGCACCCAGGGCAATGATGTCCACCCATCTCATTCTACAATCTTTTTTGTTTGTTTGTTTTACACTTTTGTCCCCTCCCTTCTCCTCCCTCCCCACTGGCCTGTCTAATGTTCCTCTAATCCTCCTATGCTCCCCATCCCAACATCACTGTTAATCAGCCTCCTTATATCAGAGAAAACATTCAGCATTTGGATTTTTGGGATTGGCTAACTTCACTTAGTATTATATTCTCCAACTCCATCCTTTTACCTGTGAATGCCATTATTTATTTTATTCTTTTTTATTGCTGAGCAATATTTCATTGTGTATATATATACCACATTTTCTTTATCCATTCATCTACTGAAGGGCATCTAGTTTGGTCAAATGTTTAGCTATTGTGCATTGTGCTGCTATAAACATTGATGTGGCTGTGTCCCTGTAGTATGCTCTTTTTAAGTCCTTTGGGTATATACCAAGGAGTGGGTCATAAGGTGGTTCCATTCCCAGTTTTCCAAGGAATCTCCATACTGCTTTCCATATTGGCAGAAACCATTTTGCAGTCCCAACAGCAATGTGCGAGTGTGCCTTTTCCCCCACATCCTTTCCAACATCTATTATTGTTTGTGTTCTTAATAGGTGCCATTCTGACTGGAGTGAAATGAAATCTTAAGAGTTGTTTTGATTTCCATTTCTCTAATTGCCAGAGATGTTGAAATTTTTTTTGTGTGTATTTGTTGATTGATTGTATATCTTCTTCTGAGAAGTGTCTGTTCAGTTCCTTGGCCCATTTATTGATTGGGTTATTTGTTTCTTTGGTGTTAATATTTTTTAGTTCTTTATATAATCTAGAGATTAGTGCTCTATCTGACATGAGTGTGGTAAAAATTTGTTCTCAATTAGTAGGCTCTCTATTCACCTCACTGATTGTTTCTTTTGCTGAGAAGAAGATTTTTAGTATGAATCTATACCATTTATTGATTCTTGATATTAATTCTAGTGCTATAGGAGTCTTATTAAGGAAGTTGGGGCCTAATCTGACATATTGGAGATTAGGGCCTACTTTTTCTTCTAATAGGCACAGTGTCTCTTGTTTAATTCCTAGCTCCTTAATCCACTTTGAGTTGAGTTTTGTGCGTGGTGAGAGATAGGGGATTAATTTCATTTTGTTGCATATGGATTTCCAGTTTTCCCGGCACCATTTGTTCAAGAGGCTATCTTTTCTCCAATGTACATTTTTGGTGACTTTGTCTAATATAAGATAACTGTAATTATGTGGGTTAGTCTCTGTGTCCTGTATTCTGTACCACTGGTCTACAAGTCTATTTTGGTGCCAATACCATGCTGTTTTTGTTACTATTGCTCTGTAGTATAGTTTAAGGTCTCGTATAGTGATGCCACCTGCTTCACTCTTCTTGCTAAGGATTGCTTTGGTTATTCTGGGTCTCTTATTTTTTCAGATGGATTTCATGACTGCTTTTTCTATTTCTATGAGGAATGTCATTGGGATTGTGATTGGCATTGCATTAAATCTGTATAGTGCTTTTGGCAGTATGGTCATTTTGACAATATTAATTCTGCCTATCCAAAAACAATCTGGATCTTTCCATCTTCTAAGGTCTTCTTTAATTTCTTTCTTCAGTATTCTGTAGTTTTCATTATAGATGACTTTCACGTCTTTGGTTAAGTTGATTCCCAAGTATTTTTTTTTTTTTTATTTTTTGTTGCTATTGTAAATGGGGTAGTTTTTCTCATTTCCCATTCAGAGGATTTGTCACTGATATATAGAAATGCCTTTGATTTATGTGTGTTGATTTTGTATTCTGCAACTTGGATGAATTCATTTACTAGTTCTAGAACTTTTCTGGTGAAATATTTTGTATCTTCTAGGTATAGAATCATATCATCAGCAAATAGTGATAATTTGAGTTCTACTGTACCTATCTGTATCCCTTTAATTTCTTTCATCTGTCTTATTGCTCTGGCCAGTGTTTCAAGAACTATGTTAAATAGAATTGGTAAAAGAGGGCATCCCTGTCTTATTCCAGTTTTTAGAGGGAATGCATTTATTTTTTTCTCCATTTAGAATGATGTTGGCCTGGGGCTTAGCATAGACAGCTTTATGATGTTGAGATATGTTCCTGTTATTCATAGTTTTTCTAGTGTTTTGAACATGAAGTGTTGCTGTATTTGGCCAAATGCTTTTTCTACATCTATTGAGATAATAATATGATTCTTATCTTTAAGTCTATTGATGTGATGAATTACATTTATTAATTTCCCTATGTTGAACTAATCTTGCATCCCTGGAATGAACCCCACTTGATTGTGGTGTACTATATTTTTGATATGTTTTTGTATTTGATTTGCCAGAATTTCAGTGAGAATTTTTGCATCTATGTTCATTACAGATATTAGTCTGAAGTTTTCTTTCTTTGATGTATCTTTGCCTGGTTTTGGATCAGGGTGCTATTGGCCTCATAGGATGAGTTTGGAAGTGCTCCCTCTTTTTCTGTTTCCTGAAATAGAAGAGTATTGGTATTAGTTCTTCTTTAAAGGTCTTGTAGAACTCGGCTGTGTATCCATCAGGTCCTGGGCTTTTCTTGATTGATAGGCTTCTGATGGCATCTTCTATTTCATCACTTGAAATTGATCTCTTTAAATTCTGTATACCATCCTGATTCACTTTGGGCAAATCATACAACTCTAGAAATTTGCTGATGCCTTTAAGAGTTTGTATTTTATTGGAGTACAAGTTTTCAAAATAATTTCTAATTATCTTCTGTATTTCTGTAGTATCTGTGGTGATATTTCCTTTTTTATCACATATGTTAGTAATTTTAGTTTTCTCTCTTCTTCTCTTCCTTAGCCTGTCTAAGGGTATGTCAATTTTATTTATTTTTTCAAACAACCAACTTTTTGTTTTGTCAATTTTTTAATTGTTTCTTTTGTTTCAATATCATTGATTTCAGCTCTGATTTTAATCATTTCCTGTCTTCTACTGCTTTATATGTTGGATTGTTCATCTTTTTCTAAAGCTTTGAAATGTAATGTTAAATCATTTATTTGTTGACTTTTTCCTCTTTTGAGGAACAAACACAATGCAATGAACTTTTCTCTTAGAACTGCCTTCATAGTGTGCCAGAGATTTCAATATGTTGTGTTCTCATTCATTTCTAAGAATTTTTTAATCTCCTCCTTGATGTCTTTTGTATACCATTGTTCATTCAGTAGCATATTATTTAGTATCCAGGTGTTGGCGTAGCTTTTATTTCTTAAAATTCTTAAAATAAGAAATAATTGATTTCTAATTTCATTCCTTTATGGTCTGATAGAGTGCAGGGTAGTATCTCTACATTTTTATATTTTCTAAGAGTTGTTTTGTGGCATAATATATGGTCTATTTTAGAGAAGGATACATGTGCTGTTGAGAAAAAAGTGTATTCACTTATTGAAGGATAAAATATTCTATATAAGACAGTTAAGTCTAAGTTGTTTATTGAATTTTTGAGTTCTATAGTTTCCTTGTTCAGCTTTTGTTTGGAAGATCTATCCAGTGGTGAAAGGGGTGTGTTACAGTCTCCTAGGCTTATTGTGTTGTGGTCAATTTGACTCTTGAACATGAGAAGAGTTTGTTTGATGAACATGGATGCTCCATTGTTTGGGGCATATATATTTATAATTGTCAAGTCTTGTTGGTGTAGGGTTCCCTTGAGCAGTATGTAGTGCCCTTCTTTATCCCTTTTGATTGACATTAGCTTGATGTCTACTTTATTTGATATGAGGATGGAAACCCCTGCTTGTTTCCTCAGGCCATGTGAGTGGTAGGTTTTCTCCCAACATTTCACCCCAGCCTGAGGATGTATTTTCCTATGAGATGAGTCTCTTGGAGGCAGCATATTGTTGGGTCTGTTATTTTTATTCAATCTGCAAGTCTATGTCTTTTGATTGGTAACTTGAGGTCATTAACATTCAGAGTTATTATTGAGACATAATTTGTATTCCCAGCCATTTTTGTTTATTTTTGGTATTTACCTTGACATGGTTTCTCCTCTGATTAGTTTTTCCTTTAGTGTAACAACTCCCTTTTCTGATTTTCATCATTGTTTTTAATTTACTCTTCGTGGAATATTTTGCCAAGGATGTTTTGTAGTGCTGGCTTTCTAGTTGTAAATTCTTTTAACTTTTGTTTATCATAAAGGTTTTTATTTTATTCTCAAATCTAAAGCTTAATTTTGCTGGATATAAGATTCTTGGTTGGCATCCATTTTCTTTCAGTGCTTGGTATATGTTGTTCCATGCTCTCCCTGCTTTGAGTGTCTGGGTTGAAAAATCTGCCATGATACCAATTGGTCTCTCCTATATATGATCTTATTCCTCTCTCTTGAGGCCTTTAAGATTCTATCCTTGTTCTGTATAGTAGGCATTTTCATTATAATGTGTCTTGGTGTAGATCTGTTGTAGTTTTGCACATTTGGTGTCCTGTAAGTCTCTTGTATTTGTTTTTCCAATTCATTCTTCATTCTTGGGAAATTTTCTGATATTATCTCATTGAAGAGATTGTACATGCCTTTGGTTTGAAACTCTGTGCTGTCCTCTATCCAAATTACTCTTATATTTGGTCTTTTGATGCTGTCCCATAGTTCTTGGATGTTCTGTTCATGGTTTCTTACTATCTTCACTGTGTGGTAACTTTCTTTTCCAGACTATATACTTTGTCTTCATTATTTCATGTTCGTTCTTCCAATTGATCTAGTCTGTTGTTGATGCTTTCTATTGTGTTTTTTTAATTTGGTTTATTGTTTCTTTTATTTCAAAGATTTCAGACATTTTTTCAGAGTTTCTATCTCTTTTTTGAAGTAATCTTTTTTCTTCTTTTTATTCAAAGTTGTTGTCTTTATAATAATAGTATGCATTATATTTCATAATAAACATATAGAACATCTTTTTACATAACACTGTTTGTATACATCTTTTTACATAACACTGTTTGTATACAATGTATATTCATACCATTCAAATCTTCAACCATGCATTTAGGATAATGATATCCATCTTATTCAACCACCTTTTCTTTTTCCCCCTCCCTACTCCCTTGCTCCCTTCCTTCCCCTCCCTCCCCTTTGACCTTTCTAGCATTCCTCTAATCCTCCTATGTACCCCGACCCAACACCACTGTGCATCAGCCTCCTTATATCAGAGAAAACATTTGGTATTTGGATTTTTGAGATTGACTAACTTCATTTAGCATTATATTCTCCAGCTTCATCCATTTACCTGTGAATGCCATTATTTTATTCTCTTTTATTGCTCAGTATAATTCCATTGTGTATATATACCACATTTTCTTTATCCACTCATCTATTGAGGGACATCTAGGTTTATTTCACATCCTAGCTATTGTCAATTGTGCTGCTATAAACATTGAAGTGGCTGTGTCACTGTAATATGCTATTTTTAAGTCCTTTGGGAATAGACCCAGGAGTGAGAGTAGTCTTTTGCTACAGGTATTTGCTCTTGTCTCTTTTGTTGGACTGATCAATTTTTGCCTGTATTTGTTCATTTAGGTCATTCTTTAATTCACAGATCATTTTAATTATGAATCTTCTGAACTCCTTCTCTGACATTTCATCAACTTTGCTGTCCCTGTGTTCTGTTTTTGTAGTATCCTGGTTTGCTTGGGGGCACTTTCCTCCCTTGATTTTTCATGTTGCCTATTTGTCTTCCTTTCTTGCAGTGTGGATCTGAGATATTACAGTTTCTACCCTATAGTCTTGTAGTATCACTGCAGATTGTCTGTACCTCATCTTAATGTTGGCCTTCCAGACCCTGCAGGTGTCCCTCGATGTATGCTACTGCAAATAAAGGTGGTGGCAACAATAGCAGAGGTAACTGAAGATAACAGTGAAGGTGCCCCAACATAGATGCAATGTCTGCCAGAGATGGGGCTGCAAGGGTGGGCCTTAGACTGTCTTTGGGATGCCTCCTCTGAGATGCAGCTGCTTTTAGGCCCTGTCTGTTGTCAAAATCATGGGGAAAGCTATGGCTGTGCCTGCAGTGTCTCAAGATGGAAGTGGGTTAGGCTTGTGCTCCCAGGTGGGTATGGGGTGAAGGACTCTGGACCTACCCTGGGCCTGAGTCTTGTGCAGGTTGCTGTGGGAAGAACTGGACAAATATGAGCTCCCTCAGTAGTCTTCTTGTCAGAAGAGGTGGTCCTATGGCGGAGCATGAATTTGGCCTGATGTTTGCTGGTGATGGGATGGACCCGGACCCACTCTGAGCTTGGGTCCTGCACAGGTTGGTGTGGACAGAACTCAAGGTGTTATAGTTTCTACCCTATAATCTTATAGTGTCCCTTCAGGTTACTGATGTCTCCCCTTGGTGTTGGGTTTCCAATCTCAAACCCATGTCCCAAGATGGAAGCTGCCACAACTGAAGATGGTGGCCACGGAGGCAACCTGAGATGGTGGTAGACATGTCCCAAGATAGAGGTGTCCCATGATGCACATGACGACTTTCAGAGATGGGGCTGAAAGGGCAGGCAGTCAAATGGTGTTGGGTAACCTGTTCAGAGATGTAGCACTGTGGCACCTGAAGCTGCAGCAGGCAGCTGCCTCTAGTCCCTGTGAGTTGTCAGAGGTGGAGGCCCCCATGTGAGCAGGGCTATTGCGATGACTGCAGTGTCCCAAGACGGAGGTGGGCAGGCAGGGTGGACGACAGCCTTGGTAAATAGGGAACCTCAGGGAGAGTTCCACCACAGGTCTCTACACAGGGGGCTGTCCTCTCTAAATTACATTTGACAAATCACTTTGGTCATATACACAAATGCACATGTATACATTTCTTGAAGTAAATTGCTTATTAAGTTGTTTTTGAGATAATTATGAACATATTTATTTTATTATATTATGTGTAGTTATTAGAAAAAATATGTTATGACTGTTCTTTGAATTTGTACTGGAAAGAAAATCTTTAGCCAGAAAATTTAAAAAGCAATGTGAATGAAAATGCACCTTGTTGTTAATTTGTCATGAATGTAAAGGAATATTTTATGTGATGGTTTTTATTGTTAAAAAACAAACATTGGGGAAGGGCTTCCTCCATTATCGGGAAGAGTGCGACCTGCCCATTTGCGACCAGAGCAAGAGGTAGACTCCTGCCCGCTGGAAGGAGTGACCCAGCCGCCAGTGTCCCTGGCCGCCTGGGCCCAGAGTAGCAGCTCCCTGCTGCTGCACGCAGGGCCAGACCTGGGGAAGGGCTTCCTCCATTATCGGGAAGAGTGCGACCTGCCCATTTGCGACCAGAGCAAGAGGTAGACTCCTGCCTGCTGGAAGGAGAAACCCAGCCACCAGTTTGCCTGGTCTTCAGGGCCCAGAACAGCATCTCCCGGCTGCTGCACGCGGGGCCAGACCTGGCGAAGTGCTTCCTCCACTCCCTGGGGGAGTGCGACCTGCCCAGCTGCAACCAGAACAAGAGGTAGGCACCTGCCCTCTGGAAGGAGAGAACCCGCCGCCAGTTTGCCTGGCTTCCAAGGCCCATAGTAGCATCTCCCTGCTACTGTAAGCAGGGCCCAGCCTGAGGATAAGCCCCTTCCACTATTCCACTGTGCCACTCTGCAAGGACCAAAGGTGCAGCCTTGACTCCACTAACAGGGTTGCTGACTGTACATGATCTGGGTCAGGTGGCTTAAACTGGAAGAGAAAAAAGAAGGGCTTCCAAGGGTCCATTTGTTTGAGACTTGTTCTTGGGTTCAACGTTTTTGTTTTTATTTGCTTGTTTGTTTGTTTTGTTGTTTCTTGGGAGTTTTTTGTTTTTGTTTTGATTGACAGTGTGTTTGTGTGCTTCTGCTCCTCTTTTCTTTCTTTTCTTCCTTCTCACTTTTATATTTTTTTTTCTTCCTTCATCTTCCCTATTTACACCCTGCCATTGCATTCTCAACAGAGGCAAAAACAAGTTATACGCACAAATTGAGATTTCTAGAACGTGTACAATTGAAATATATAGCAAAGTGGTGTTATATATGGTTTATTCTCTATTTTCTAGACTTATTCTCTCTCTCCTCTCTCTTACACTAATTACTACTCCTTGGTTATTTTTTTTTTCTCTTCTTTTTTTTTTTTTTTTCTTTTCCATCTTTCTTTATTTCTCCTCTCAACCACCGCATAAGTTAGGTTTATATGTAAATCAGTCTTTCCATCTATTCATTCACTCCATTCTCTTTCCTCTCTCGTCAGCTGATACTAAACCACTTCCATAGAACTCTCTTTTCATACTTTCTAAGAAAGAACAAGTCAATACACTCACTTCCTTCTTCCTAAACATATCACCTCTCTGTCCATTACTTGAAACTTTAAAACCCCATCAGAAGCATACAGAGTAAATTGGAAACAACATCTGGGTTAACTAAATCTGTACATTGTGATCAAACTGGGATTCTCTGAATAGTAAGTGTTTGATTTTAAAGTGTAAAGGAAATATAAGGGGATCTGATAGCATTGTACTACAGGAGCAACATAAGGTTTTAAGGTAAGAAAATCAAAGTAGACAAGGTCCCACAGTGCAGGTAGATGGCTTCCAGCTAGCTGCAACAGCCCTTCCTAATTAGGGCTCCTTCATATTCCTTCCCTTTAGTTTAAAAAGGTGCTTTTGTTCTATTTTCTCTATTTTATTTTCTCTATTTTCTTTTATTTTCTTGTCCCTACCTAGCTTTTCACCTTTTATTTTTGAAAGGGTGGATATTTGAGCCCTTTTTGAGAAGGTGCTGTGGCTTTAAGGAAGCCTAATGCTGAGGAGCAGCTAACGCACCTAGTTAAGCACAATTGCATAAGCGGCTTTGACTTTTTTTTTTTTTTTTTTTTTCCTCCTCTATTTTTCTTTATATGCTTTCTTGCCAAAGCTCAATGGCGTATTTTTTTTTTTTCTGCATGGTTTTTACCATGCTATTTAATTCTCTATTTTCTTTTAAGCTCATGGCTTTTTTCTTTATACTAAAGCTCAAGGCTTTTTCTCTATATTTTTTATGGCTTTTGGCCGGCTACTCTGCTTCGGCTTTTGGCCGGCTTGCTTCTAGAATAGACGCACAAGCAATATGAAGAAACAAGGGAAGAAAGTGACACAAACAAATCAATATACCTCCTCAGTAGATTCCATACCATGCACAGTTGGTGCAATGCCAGAGATGGAATTCAGAAATTACATATTCCAAATGTTAGCGGAACTTAAGAATGAACTCAAAAATGAGATGAGGGAGCAAATACAGGAGGTGAAAGATCATTTTGACAAAGAACTCCATAAACAAATACAGGAAGTAAAAGATTACTTCAATAGGGAAATAGAGGCTCTAAAGAGAAACCAAACAGAAATTCCAGAAATGAAAGAAGCAATAAATCAAAATAAAAGCTCAATCGAAAGTATCACCAACAGAGTAGATCACTTGGAAGAAAGAACCTCAGACAATGAAGACAAAATATATATCCTAGAGAAAAATCTAGATTACACAGCAAAAATGGTAAGAAACCAAGAACAGAACATTCAAGAATTATGGGACAACATAAAAAGACCAAACATAAGAGTGATTGGGGTAGAGGAGGGGGCAGAGTTTCAAGCCAAAGGAATGAGTAATTTATTTAATGAAATAATTACAGAAAATTTTCCAAACTTGAGGAATGAAGGGGAAAACCAAGTTCAAGAGGCCTACCGAACACCAAACATACAAAATCACAACAGATCCACACCAAGACACATTATAATGAAAATGCCTAATATACTGAGCAAGGAGAGAATATTAAAAGCCACAAGAGAAAGGAAGCAGATTACATATAGGGGGAAACCAATCAGACTATGTTCAGATTTTTCTACCCAGACCTTAAAAGCAAGAAGATCCTGGAATAGCATATTTCAAGCTCTGAAGGAAAAGGGATGTCAACCAAGAATCTTATATCCAGCAAAATTGAGCTTTAGATTTGAAGATGAAATAAAAACCTTCCACGACAAGCAAAAGTTAAAAGATTTCACATCTCGAAAGCCAGCACTTCTGAACATCCTGGGCAAAATTTTTCATGAAGAAGAAGAGAAAAATAACAATGAAAATCAACAAAGGGAGATATTAAACTAAGGGAAATACCAACCAGAAGAGAAACCAAATCAAGCTAAAGATCATCATACAAATAAAAATGGATGGGAATAAAAATCACATCTCAATAATAACCCTGAATGTTAATGGCCTAAACTCGCCATTCAAAAGACACAGATTATCTGAATGGATTAAAAGAAATGACCCAACAATCTGCTGTCTCCAAGAAACACACCTCATAGAAAAAGACATCAATAGACTGAAGGTAAAAGGCTGGGAAAAGTCTTATCACTCACATGGCCTGCGGAAGCAAGCAGGGGTTTCCATTCTCATTTCAAATAAGGTAGACTTCAAGCCAAAGTTAATCAAAAGGGACAAAGATGGATATTTCTTACTACTTAAGGGAACCATTCATCAAGAGGATATAACAATCATAAATCTATATGCCCCAAATAATGGAGCACCTACATTCATCAAACAAACACTTCTCAAGTTCAAGAGTAAAATTGACCACAACACAGTTATTCTAGGGGATTTCAACACACCTCTCTCACCAATGGATAGATCATCCAAACAAAAACTAAACAAAGAAATCTTAGGCCTCCTTAAAACAATTAATAACTTAGATCTAACGGACATATATAGAATATTTCATCCCTCAGTAAATGAATACACTTTTTTTCTCAGCAGCACATGGCTCCTTCTCCAAAATAGATCATATACTATGTCACAAGGCAAATCTCAGCAAATATAAAAAAATAGAAATACTACCCTGCATGCTATCAGACCATAAAGGGATGAAATTGGAAATCAACGACAAAACAAGGAATAAGAAAAACTACTCCAACAACTGGAAGCTAAGCAACATGCTACTGAATGAACAAGGGGTTGAAGAAGACATCAAAGAGGAGATTAAAAAATTCCTAGAGGTAAATGAGAACACAGATACATCGTATAGAAATCTCTGGGACACTATGAAGGCAGTAGTAAGAGGAAAATTCATTGCACTGAGTTCATTCTTTAAAAGGAAAAAAAAACCAACAAATAAACGACTTAACATCACACCTCCAAGCACTAGAAAAAGAAGAACAGATCAACACCAAGAGCAGCAGAAGACAGGAAATAATTAAAATCAGAGCAGAAATTAATGAAATTGAGACTAAGGAAACAATTCAAAGAATTGACAAAACTAAAAGTTGGTTCTTTGAAAAAATAAACAAAATTGACAGACCCTTAGCAATGCTAACGAAAAGAAGAAGAGAAAAAACTCAAATCACTAACATTTGTGATGAAAAAGGGAATATCACAACAAACACCTCAGATATACAGAAAATAATTAGAAATTACTTTGAAAACTTGTATTCTAAATAAAACAGAAAATGCTGAATGCATTGACAGATTTCTAGAGTCATATGATTTGCCTAAACTGGATCTGGAGGCAATACACAATTTAAACAGATCGATTACAAGCAAAGAAATAGAAGATGTCATCATAAAGCTACCAACAAGGAAAAGTCCAGGACCTGATGGGTTTACAGCAGAGTTCTACAAGACTTTCAAAGAAGAACTAATACCAATGCTCTTCAAACTATTTCAAGAAATAGAAAAAGAGGGAGCTCTTCCAGACTCTTTCTATGAGGCCAATATTACATTAATTCCAAAGCCAGGCAAAGACACATCCAAAAAAGAAAACTTTAGGCCAATATCTTTAATGAATATAGATGCAAAAATCCTCAACAAAATTCTGGCAAATCGGATACAAAAACATATCAAAAAGATAGTGCACCACGATCAAGTGGGGTTTATTCCAGGGATGCAAGGCTGGTTCAACATTCGGAAATCAATAAACATAATACATCACATCAATAGCTTTAAGATAAAAATCATATGATTATCTCAATAGATGCAGAAAAAGCATTTGACAAAATACAGCACCCCTTTATGTTCAAAACACTGGAAAAACTAGGAATATCAGGGACATATCTCAACATTATAAAAGCTATTTATGCAAGGCCCAGAGCTAACATTATCTTAAATGGAGAAAAATTGAAAGCATTCCCTCTAAAAACTGGAACAAGACAGGGATGCCCCCTCTCACCACTGCTATTTAACATAGTACTGGAAACTCTGGCAAGAGCAATTAGACAGACGAAAGAAATTAAAGGGATCAAGATAGGAAAAGAAGAGCTCAAATTAGCACTATTTGCTGATGACATGATAATTTACCTAGAAGACCCAAAAAACTCTACCAGAAAACTTTTACAACTAGTAAATGAATTTGGCAAAGTAGCAGGATACAAAATCAATACCCATAAGTCAAAGGCATTTTTGTACATCAGTGACAAAGCCTCTGAAAGGGAAATGATGAAAACTACCCCATTTACAATAGCATCAAAAAAAAATAAAATACCTGGGAATCAACTTAACGAAAGAGGTGAAAGAGCTCTATAAGGAAAATTATAGAACACTAAAGAAAGAAATCATAGAAGAACTCAGAAGATGGAAAGACCTACCTTGCTCTTGGATAGGTAGAATCAATATTGTCAAAATGTCCATACTACCAAAAACATTATACAGATTTAATGCAATTCCAATCAAAATCCCAATGTCATTCTTCAAAGAAATAGAAAAAGCAGTCATGAAATTCATCTGGAGAAATAAGAGACCCAGAATAGCCAAAGCAATCCTGAGCAAGAAAAGTGAAGCAGGGGGCATCACCATACCGGACTTTAAATTATACTATAGAGCAATAGTAACAAAAACAGCATGGTATTGGCACCAAAACAGACTGGTGGACCAATGGTACAGAATTGAGGACACAGAGACTAATACATATAATTTCAGCTATCTTATATTAGACAAAGGTGCCAAAAATGTACAGTGGAGAAAGGATAGCCTCTTCAATAAATGGTGCTGGGAAAACTTGAAATCCATATGCAACAAAATGAAATTAAACCCTTGTCTCTCACCATGCACAAAATTCAATTCAAAGTGGATCAAGGACCTAGGAATTAGACCAGAGACAATACACCTAATAGAAGAAAAAGTAAGCTCCAATTTCCAACATGTCGGATTAGGCCCCAAGTTCCTTAATAAGAATCCTGTAGCACAAGAACTATTACCAAGAATTAATGAATGGGATAGATTTAAACTGAAAAGCTTCTTCTCAGCAAAAGAAACAATCAGTGAGGTGAATAGAGAGCCAACTAATTGGGAACAAATATTTAATACATGCACATCAGATAGAGCACTAATTTCTAGAATGTATATAGAACTAAAAAAACTTAACACCAAAAAAGCAAATAACCCAATCAATAAATGGGCTAAGGAATTGAAAAGACACTTCTCAGAAGAAGATACACGATTAATCAACAAATACATGAAAAAATGCTCAACATCACTGGCAATTAGAGAAATGCAAATCAAAACTACTCTAAGATTTCATTTCACTCCAGTCAGAATGGCAGCTATCAAGAACACAAACAACAATAAATGTTGGAGAGGATGTGGGGAAAAAGGCACACTCATACATTGCTGGTGGGACTGCAAAATGGTGCAACCGCTATGGAAAGCAGTATGGAGATTTCTTGGGAAAATGGGAATGGAACCACCCTATGACCCAGCCATCCCACTCCTGGGTCTATTCCCAAAAGACTTAAAAACAGCATATTACAGTGACACAGCCACTTCAATGTTTATAGCAGCACAATTCACAATAGCTAGGTTATGGAACCAACCTAGATGCCCCTCAGTAGATGAGTGGATAAAGAAAATATGGTATATATACAAAATGGAATTTTACTCAGCAATAAGAGAGAATAAAATAATGGCATTTGCAGGTAAATGGATGAAGTTGGAGAATATAATGCTAAGTGAAATTAGTCAATCTCAAAAATCCAAGTACCGAATGTTTTCTCTGATATAAGGAGGCTGGTTCACAGAGTTGTTGGAAGGGGGTACATAGGATCAGAGGAACACTAGAATGGTCAACGGAAAGGGAGGGGAGGGAGGGAGTAAGGGGGGGGGGTTGGAAAAAAATTGGTGATTGAATGAGATGGATATCATTATCCTAAATGCATGATTGAAGATCTGAATGGTACTTATATACTTTGTATACAAGCAGTTGTATGTAAAAAGATACTATACTTGTGCATGATGAATAAGTAAATAAATAATAAAAAAATTAAAAAAAAAAAAGAAATCTTCATACAACTAAAATACCACTTAAAAGGAAAAAAAAAAAAAAAACAAACATTGACTTGGGTTCAGATGAATAGTAATCAATTAGAAGATGGTTTGATGATTAGAGTACTTAAAAATTCAGATAAATAAATAATTTTGAGAGATTGATAAAAGATGTGAAAGAAATGACTTAAAATTTCAGAGAGGCTAAAACTCTTGCAAATAGACTACTAATATTTTGTACAGGTGATGACATTACAAGATTTATTCATAAACAAAGTGTTTGAGTCACCTTTTTCACCACTGTGACAAAAAGTCCTGATAACAACAGTTAGAGGACAATTGGGGGGCTCACAATTTCAGATGTCTCAGCCTATAGATAGCCAGCTCCATTCCTCGGGGCTCAAGGTGAAGCAGGATGGTAGCTAGAACTTGGAACAAGGAAGGAGAAAGATTAGAGAGAGGGAGGGAGGGAGGGAGGGAGGGAGAGAGAGAGAGAGAGAGAGAGAGGGCATATGAGCATACTCACCACAGACAAAATATAAACTCTAAAGGTAGGCCCCCCAAACCCACCTCCTCCATCCACACCCTATGTGCCTACAGGATTAACCACCCAGTTAATCCTTATCAGGAGATTAGGATACTGCTTAGGTTAATGCTCTCATAACCCACTCATTTCATATCTAAACTTTCTTGCATTGTCTCACACATGAGCTAACCATAACATCAAGTATTCATGAGTTCATATCACCTTGTCTATCATCCTCATTCCATATTTAGGGAGGAAATGAATCAATGAGAATGTAGCTCAATATTAACTGATTCTCCAAATTATTCAGTTTATGCTTAGGGAAGTTCTGTTTCTCAGTTGCATTCAGTATAACTGCATTGATAAAGAAATAATGATACCCAAAATCTCAATTGCAAATAAAATAAAGTTTAGTTTTCTTATGCAAAAAGTTTTGTCAACGTAGGGATATTTTCAAGGCATAAACCTGTGGGGACTTAGCATTTCAAGCAGCTTCAAATTTGGCACTTCTATATTTATTTGTGCTGCATTTGTTCCTTTCTGTATTTTTGACTCTTACAAACATGTCACATGCTGGTCCCTAGTTCAAGACAAGAACAATTAATAAGTCCATGTTCTTAGTCTGGATGAAAACTCTTAGTACTAAAAACATCCTGTTATTTGTTGCCATCAAAGAGCTTACACTCTGTTTCAAAGTATCACATGCATATGTTTAATAAGATTGTTACCTTTCTCATTACATGAAATTCCTATTCCTATTCCCTAGAGATAACTAGACATCACAGGTCAATGTGATGTTTCAGAGCTAATGTTTTTCTAATTTTAATTTTTTTAATTATTTAAGTAATCTAGCAGTCATACCTATTCTTCATTTATATTATATTGATATTTTTGACACATTACTTATATGACTATTTCTTGATACATCAATTTCCAATGTTTTGATTGAATTTCACTTTAGAAGTATTTAGTCCATAACTCTAGGGCTCTAGAGTTAATAATGTTCTAAAATACCTGCTATTTTTTTTAATTTAAGAGAATTTCCCCCACTACTAATAAGCTGATTCATCTTCCATCCTGCATCTATTCCCAAAATTATCCTGTAAAGTTTCATATTTTTTATACTTTTAAATTACATAATTCAAATATAATGGCAAATGCCTTTTAGGGTACAAATTATTGGTAAAACTTTATCATTAATAAAAAGCCTTTATAGTATTATGATGATATGAATGTTGCAACCAAATTGTGAAATATTTGAATTAGAAATGAGGAGAAAATAAATCACATAGACAATAAAATCTACACTATTCAGGAATATATAAACAAATTGATAAATTGCCAGGGACTAAGAAATGAGAAAAGCAGAGTTTGCATTTTATTAATTTATGTTATTACAAATGCAATACTTATTTATATTTACTGGCTGTATTTGTGGTATATTTTGTGTAACTTCTTGTTGTAACAAAACACTCAATATTATAACCATATTATTTGTGAAAGGACATCAATTTCTTGAACACTGAAAACCATTTAATTCTTCTTCCATTTTTGACCTAAGTATATCCAGGGCTACTCAGGAGTCATCTGTGAATAACTTGGGTTGAACCATTAGTTAGTTCCCTCATAGTTTTTTTTTGCAGATTAATTTACCGATTCTTCCATATATTCTCTAATCACTGAATCATTATTATTAGTGAATGTGTAGGATGTAAAAATTGCACATTCCATTTTGCTACAAATGCATTTTATTATAATAAAATAGGATGGAAAACAAGAATGGGTTATAGAATCATGTTAAACTATTTTCTTTTATAAAATATGAGGCATTGTTTTATTTCTTTTACCAACTGATTAAAATATAAAAAGCTCTATGGAAGTCAGATTGCTGTTTTTCCCTTGTAAGTATGCCTTTCTTTATCTTAGGAGCATTTTTATTTTTTATTTTATCTCTGGTATTTTAAATTGTAGACAGACACCCGCATGATTCAAACACACACACTTATTTTGTTGTTGTTGTTTTTGTTTGTTTGTTTATAATGAATGCTACCTGGCAAATAGATACTTCAATTTTAAAACATAAATTTCTTTAATGAGGGTTTTCCTCTATAGTTTTTAAGCATTTTCCCATTTATATGCTCTGGTTAAAATTCAGATAATAAGGCAGTTTAAACTTTTCAAAGGTCTTATGTATTTTTACTTACATTTTACATTTATCTCCTATTTACTTTTGTGTGAGGCAAATCAGAATCCTTGCAAATTTTTTCATGTATTTACTGATTCTTTAGAGGGCTATACATTATATGTATTTAAAAACTCTCTTTGCCTAGATAGTCTTTTTAAAAGATTTTCATTTTTATGAGTGCATTTTGAGTTTCATGAGTGTATGTTTTTAAATTCATTCTACTTTGCTAATTTAAATATATGAAAATCTTGGTGTTCCTGTTCCCTGATTCATTCATTTTTGCTCCAGAGTTTCTTTTTATTTAGTTTATTATGAATTTGTACTTTAGTGCTGTTGAGAATTCACAGCAAATTTACTGCTTTTTAAATCAGGAAACAAATATCATGTTGAAAAAGTATATCAAATATTGTAGAAGAATTTATACAATAAACATTTATTCTTTATGATTTTAGTTAACATGCATTTCTATCTCTATAAAATTCATGTTTATATTTGTTTATCCATCATTTCTTGCTGACTAAAACCAGCTTTTGCTTTATTCCAGTTGGGGCCACAACAATGTTCAATTTTTCATATGTGTTTGTGCTCCTATATGGTGTACTCATCCTTTCATTATTTTATAATTACTGTTGTTTTTCCTTCTCCTCCTTCTCCTCTCCTCCCTCCTTCAACTTCTTCTGCTGCTCTTCCTCCTCTTCCTTCTCCTTCTAATTCTCATTTTGCTCTTCTCTGTTTTTTTTTTTTTTTAATAAAACATTTAAGACAGTGATAGCTAAAGAAATAATTAAAAACACATCTCTTTTACCTTAAAGGTGAGACTGTATTATATTTCTTATATTTTACCAAGATTAATTTTCAAAGAAATTTCTTCAGAAATCTTTCATTCAAACTGACACAAATGGTCTCCTGATAGTGACCCAGTTAAGATTTTTTTTAGATTTATTTATTTATTTATTTTTGATATCCCAGTTCTGGTATTTAGGTTCCCAGACATGGTTGTATTCTTGCTGAAACGAAAAAACCTGAAAAACATAAAATATTGACAATATTTGAGAAAGAAATGAAGCAGATAGACAAGGAAATTTTATTTTCTCCTTTTTGTAGAATGATCTGCTATAGAACAGAGAAATTTATTAATGTATCAGAACTAGATATATGATAGAATTATATCGTATTAATTCCATTCACAGTATAGCTAACCAGTTTTTTCCACTTGTGCTGTCTCTTTGACACAGATCTATTGGGGGCAAGCAGCAATCCTTCTGAAATGCTGTTAAATAAGTTTCAGACATCAATAGGGTTTCTAATGCTCAAAAATATCAATTACCTCTGTAAGCAATTCTGATAATGTAATTAAAACAGATTTTTATCTATACTCCAGTGAAGTATGGAGGTTCAGATTTTGGTGATGATGGGCCATTTAATTCAGAACAACTGGATAATTTAAAACCAATGTAGCAAGCTGGCAGTACAGGAAGCATATGGAATCTGGTTACTCACCTAAATAACAAGTGCATTAGCAGGAAAATTGATCAGAGGCTAAGAGGACTGAGAGACAACATCAAATGATTAACAAACACAGTGTGGAAGCCTCAGAGAAGAGACAGAAAATGGGGAAAAGAGAATATTTGAAGAAAGAAGGGTTGAATACGTCCCAAATTTTTCATAAATATATCACAATGAATTCTAAGATGAACTCTAACCTTTAACAAGACCCATGCAAATCAAACTGTCAAGTCTAAAACATCAGGGAGAATCATGAAAGAGACAAAAGAGAAATGACTCCTCAAGTATAAAGGATTTGCAGTGAGATTACCAGCAGATTTCTCATCAGGAAAAAAAAAGAAAGTCTGATATATTCACAACGCTAAAGGAAATAAAACAAAATCAAATTAAAAGAAAACAAAGAAAGAACTGTTAACAAGAATCCTATGTCTGACGCAAGTGTTCATTGAAAATGAGAGAGAATTTAATATATTTCCGGACTAACAAAAGCCAAAAGCCAGGGAAATTCATTGCCACTAGACTTGCCCTACAGGAAATGGTCAAAAGATTCCTACATGGTAAAATGAAAGGAACCCAGACAAGAAGCAGAAGCCATGGAAAAAAATAAAGATTCAGTGAATGAAACTACATGAGCAATTATTTTAAAAAGTAGAATTAATTTTCTTAAAATTACATCCATAACTAAACCAAAATTACATCCGTAACTGGACCAAACAGATCAAGTGTGTATCTGTTTGGTCTAGTTATGGATGTAGATGAGTGAAGATAAAGCTTTTGCCTCTGTAAATTCTAAACTACCTTCAGCTTACTTGTATCCATGAGAATCATCCTTGAAAGATCCACCTTTACTTCTGAGGCATGTTTCTATGTGCCCCCTTTTATCTTTATGGGTTCTATACTCCATTTTTCTATCCAGGTGGATGTGTAAGAGTCTAAAAGACATTACCTATATTCCAATCTTCTCAGCTACATCTTAGTCTATACCACTTAAGATTTGAAAGGAAAAATTAAAACTCTTGGGTTACAATTTTATCAGAACTTCAATCTCTAAATTTCCAGTTCCCTTGATAGCTCTTCAGCACATATGCAGATATAATCATTTATTTCTTCCACTTTTTTCTTAAGATTCTCATTAATGTGAGGCAGTACATCATACATATGTGTGGAAAACAACCCCAGGAATCTGCTTAAAACATTAATATGCACACTTAAAAGGTGGCTTCAGTGTCCAAGAGAACTTTATTTTTTAATCAAGCAATACATATACAAGCAAAACAGTAAAATCTTATGTGCTTGTTATGATAATCTTCTCTTTGAGTGAGGTGGTGTGGAGAATCATCTATTGCTTGATTGATAGTGAATAAAACTGGAAATAAATGTTTCAGTGGCAAAGTAATCTGGAAGGAAAGCTAAAATCTGAGCAAATGCATTCTGCTATATCCACTTTACATTGATTAGAAAATTGGCTATTAATAGCAGCCAAAATAATTTAAGTGTTTTCCATATATTTTCATGTTTATTTAATCTTCATAGGGACCATTATGAGTTCATCAACAAAATTAGGTATGGAAACTAGAATATATGGTGCTTTGTATAACTGTGCAAGGTCACATCTTCAGTAAATGTTGTTATTTCATTTCAAATGCAGCAAACCAGCAGCCAACTTTGCTTTCTTAACTACTATTCTCTCTCTTTTCCTACTAACATTATGAGAGAGCAAACATGGGCTTTCCTTATTCCTATTTGTCTTCTGACTTTATTTGCCCTTTTGATTTTTAATGCTGCTCTTGCAAATTTTCCCTGAGATAAGATAATCGCATATTTCAAAGGCCTCTACTTTACTCAGCAGATCTTATACATACTGGATGATATGTGAATTCAGAAATCTATTACTTTTCAGTATTTATGGTTAAAATTTAATAATATCTTTATTTTAATTTCATTATGTTTTTATCCCATTCTGAAACCTGATTCTATACCCTAGCATGAATCTGCTTCAGTTTATTTCAAGTTTCTTAAAATGTCATTTTCAAAATGATCTTCTGGGTTCCTTTCTCCATTTATAGTTCAACAAGATGATTACTGTTACAATTTCAATATTCCATTTCACTTTAATGTAACAAGTTTAACATTTATAATTATATTTAATTTTCATTCATTTTGATATTCTATTATGTAAAGTAATTTTAAGTATGTTTATGATATAATTTCAGACACACACACATATATGTATATGAAGCACATTATAATTGATACCACAATTGATTCTGTATTCTGTATTCTGATTATGTATATAATTTCAGACACAAACATATATATATAGCACATTATAATTGATACCACAATTGATTCTGCTCAACAGAATTAAATATATTAATGCTGTTTATCATATACCACCATCCTAACATATTGAGGGTTCTTTTGGATGGTGTTTCGAAGTGCATAGATCTTTTTATCTGATGAATTCCTCTGTTATTATTAAAAGGCCTCTTTTCCTCTATTAATAACTTTCCTGATACTGTTTATTTTGTTGATGTTAGTTAAACTCAAAGTTCATTTCTCATTACCTTTGCATGTTGCAATTTTTTCTGAACATCTACTTTCAAATTTATTGATGTCTTTGGCTCTAAAGTATGCCTATTTTACATATCATGTAGTTGGATACATTTTATATTTTTAATCAATTCTGCTAAGCTCAGTTTGATCAGGATGCTTTGTTTACTTACATCATCATTACTGAATAAGGAAAGGAGAACATGTGACATTCACAGAGACACCTCAAAACCACTATTCTATCCTTTTCTTTCCTCTTATTTTTATACAGATGCATCGTTATGCATTATAAGACCGTCAGCACCATTTTTTAATTATTGCTTTATAGTTTATCTTTTACACAGATTAAATAAATATTACAAAAGAAAATATGACTAAAATGTCTTTCAGATTTATTTATGTAGTCAGTTTTACTAAAAGTCTTGACCTATATAAATTCATTTTAAATTATCCAAAAGAAATTCTTTTAGTGTTTTATTAAGATATCTGATATTGACAATTTCTATCAGGTTTTGTTTATTTTTCATTTATCTGTAATAGATATGAAATTTATACTTAATATCCCTTCTTGAAGATGCCATTCAAGCTACTTCTCTAGTCTACATGGTTTTTGATGAGAACCCAGTTACAAATCTTACCAAGGTAAAAGTATTTATAAATCCACTTTTCTCTTCCCACTTTGGAGAGTCATCTCATCATCTCCATTTTTTTTTAATTTCACAATGGTGTGTGGAGGGTGAATCATTGTGAGGTTTTTGGTATTTTTTGTGGGGGTGGTGGAGATTGTTGAGCATCTTTCATGCTTTCTTTTCTTCTATTCATCAAATAGGAGATATTTCAGCCATTATATCTTCAAAAAATGTTTTGCTCATTTGTCTTTCTCATCTCCTCTGGAATGCTTATCATGCAATATATTGGCTGCTTAATAATCTCCCAAGGATCAATAAGATTTTGTTCATTTGCTTCATTCTTTATTTACTCTATCTTCAGCAGACTGTACAAGATCTATTGTATCTTCAGGTTCACTGATTTTCCTCCTTTTCACCTCAGATTTAATTTTGTTCTGACTTAGTAAACTTTCCATTTTTCAATTTATATTCCAACTACTGAATTTTGATTTAGTCATCATTTATACTATCTATTCATATCCTTATTTATAAGACATTTCTCTTATACTTGTTTATTAACCATGTTTTACTTTCATGCTTAAATTCTCTATGCTTTAATCTATTATTTTGCTCCTTGGGGGCATTTTCTGTTGATTACTATCCCCCCTTTATCATAGCATACTTTTCTATTTCTTTGTTAATATGGCTATTTATATCAAAAGCATTTTTAGACCATATAAAGCTTTTATATTATATATAACAGACCCTGTGATTTGTTTTTGTTTATTTTTGCTGTTATCATTATTGTTTTCCCTCTTGCCCATTATTTCCTAATAATTTTCTTGGACCAGTTAAATAGATTTTATATTCTCCACAGTATTTGGTCACCTACTTCTCTGAAATTTGTGTGTGTGTATGTAAATTTATATGTGTGTGCCTCTTTTTTAAACCTGTATCATCATAATTTAAAAGTCTGGCAATGTTTGGTCAGAAGATTTCCTTAATCACTTTGCCTATAGTCTTTATTCATGACAAGGGGATCACAGTGCCGAGACAGAACTTCTAATTTTAGGTGATTTATTACCCAACCTTAGATTTCACTGTTTCCTACTCTAGGTCTCAAGGTTACCCAATGGTGAGTTGAGAGGGTGTTGTTTTATTTAGATATTTTTGGAAACATATACTTAGAGCCTTTTAGACCCTCATAAAAATATAGAAGGTTTCCAAAGTTCCTTATAGTTAACTAATTATCAAATGTCTCCTTATAAATATTTGTCCAAGTTCTTGGTGATCTCAGTTAAATTCAAGACCTTTGGCAGCTAAGATGATGCCTACCAGATTTATATTTGTGTTAATCTGAGATGGTTTCTTATTTGGTTGTTGCTTGCATTCCTGAGCTGAGCTCTGAGTCAAATCAAGCAGTCAACATACTGTGGACGTTGAGTTGTTACAGGTAGCTTCAAGTATGAACAAAATATGGATTGTGTTTTGAGGGTAGTATTTTCACAAGGGCATCACTAAAATGTTCATTGTTTATTGTAAGGCTGGAGATTTTTCAGGGATTCCACAAGGGGGAGGTCAGGATGAAGAAAAAAAAAAAAAAAAAAATGGGAATATCCCTGAATCGAAACATCAGGGACTCTTCTGTCTAAGCTTCTGAAGTTCCCCCTCAATAGATGATTTCATTTTATTATGTGAAATTGGCCAATTTCCAGAAGTCTCTAATGGTTCCAATTAGTTTGTTTTTTTCATCATTTTAATTGGTTTTCTCAGGGACTAAAGTCATCAAAGTCTTCCTTCTGCCATGCTGGAAGTAAATCTTTTCCCTTAACAACAAACATGCTTCATTTTTGTTTTCTAAATATTTAGCCATGTACAACCATTGATTATTTGATGATGAAAATTCACACACAATAGGTTGATAAAGATACTGTAAAAGATGCCCAGAAGAGGTGGTTTTGAGGTGTCTCTGTGAATGTCACACGTTTTCCTTTCCTTATTCAGTATGTGATTTTGAGATATGTTGAAAGTAACCACTCATCAGTTATAAATCATAAGATGGAATGGAAGGAAAAAACAGTAAAAGTGATCCTAAATACAAAATTTATGATGAACCCACTTCCTCCCACTTACAGACATGAGGCAGTTTATAGGCATAAACTTCAACTAATTATAAGCTGTCAAAAATTCCAAGTTTCTCAGTATGTGTGTGTGGGCAGATGCTTTTCAGTGACCAGGAGTATTATATTATCTTTAGCTGCCCCAGTTATTGAATCATTCCCTGAATCCAATTGCCAGCATTAACAGATGGCTTCAGTTACACAAACCAGGTGTTAAATTTTTATAAATGAGGATATTATACTGAAGAATCCTCCTGGTCATAAAATATTTCTATATTATGAGTTGTTTGGCCTCAAACACATAATCTTCAAGTATACATACTTAAATAGATATTTTAAAAGCCTTTGTTAGCCATACAGTCTCATTTTTTGCTCTGCTCTCACCAAAAATTCATCCATGAGTTTTTGTTACATAATATATAAAGTTGAATAAAATCAAACTGGACAAAGTTTTTGCATTGAAATACAAAAATCTATTAGAAATTTTAAATTTCTTTTCTTACAAAACAATAAAGATATGAAATATTAAACCGACCTTAATAGCGCTATGAGCATTTTTAGTGAATTTTTGTATTTACACAAAGGAATTATTAGCTGCAAAGAGACATAATTTTGGTAATGTCTTATTTAAATCAGTTGTTTTTATTCTTATCATGTCTTGGAAATTATTACAATTATGATTTCTGTATATGAAGAATCTTTATGCTTGAAACACCTTCATTTAGAGTGTACTGTACTCAGTTGTCAATATAGTTAATTTCAGGTCTAAATTCATTGTTATTCTATTCTTTGATAAGCAAACTGGTTTTGTAATATTTCTTGTTTACCATATACAAAAAATGTTCTTGTTGGTTGAGGGTACTGTAAGTATTCTCGAGGAGAGAAATTTAATTCTCTTTCCTTTTCCCTATGTGTTTATCAAGTGTGTCCTCGCACAGTGTGATTGTGTGTGTGTGTGTGTGTGTGTGTGTGTGTATGTTTTAACATTGATTCTGCAACTAGTAGCAAGTGGCAATTCTTGAATAACAACTTTCCCCAGAACACATGTACACATTTCATCCGGTTTTTGGTGGTATTTGACAGCTCTTTGTAACATTTTGGGACTATGTATTCAGTTATACTTCCTAAATCAGGTCTGAATTTCATGAACACATCAGTTCTCTGTTTATATGATGACTTTCTTATAAGTCAGAACCCTCAAAAATTCCCATGAATTCTTGGGAATTTTCCTGGAAAAATTTTATGAACATGACCAGTTCCACTACTGCCTTCCAAGCAGGTTAATAATAATTCAGCCCCAAAAGGAACTTATTGACTAATTTGCCAGCATCCCAGAAGATCATTCTCTCCTCATCATACCAACTTGCCATCAGTGGACCAGCTCTTGCTGAGAAATATGCAGGTAGCTTCTCCACTATTATTGAAATTTAACCACATCTAATACTGAGAAATCTGATTTCAATGCATGGAGGGCATGTCCCCCTTTTTTTGATTCTTCCTTCTTTGGGTATATCACTTCATCCTTATGACATCCTTTAGAATTCTCTGTTGTGACAATTTTCTCTTATGCTAAGCCCTCAGTAACTTATCTGAACACTTAGTAATGAAATTACTATTTGGTTAGGAATGTTAAATCACAACTTTAACTGAACTGCTAATAGAAATGTCCAGAGATTGATCCACAAAGATGAGATTTGGGGACTGGTTTGGTCATGACATTACGCTTATTTGTAGTGCTGAACTCCTTGCCAAAAGGAGATAAAGTACTACTAATTAATTGCATCACAATCAATCAATTTATCAAGTATTCTTGTTCATGATGAAGTGCAAACTATAATATATGCTTGCAAGTTCTAGGGTCTGTTGAATTTGACCTTTATAAGAGTGATGATAACTGTGGGTAGTATTTGTAAAGGACTCTTTTTAGTGCGTTCGAGTCCTTACAGGGAAAAAATAGGAAGCTCATATTAATTTACAACTTAAGTCAGGTTGCAAAAAGTAGAAATCTTCCATGATATTTCTAAAAAGATCCAATAATCTTTTTAGCCAGAGGCTAATATTGCTTAAAATCAAACCCAAAGTTTAATTTTGCATATATCATAATTAGAAGTAAAATTAAGTTTCCAGTTGAATCAAGTTTCTCATGTGCAATTTATAGTGTTGCTTGATAAAGAATTGGATCCTGAATGCTGAAATGGAGACATCTGGTTTGATACAGATAAAACTGACACTCTGAACTCCCAAGTCTTTCTGAAACTCGCTTATCAATTGAAGTAGTTTGTCATCAAATGTCTGAGGAAATTACTTTTCTTCTGCTTGTAAATCCTGTGATAATCTCAATGGGGGTAGGTATTTTGAAAGGGGATGACAATTCCCATTAAGATTCTATTAACCATAAGCATATTGTATTCCATCCAGAACCATAACTGAGGTGAATTAGCATGTTTAAAGAGTACATAATCTGAACCATGAACATATGCAAAATGACCTCTGATAAATACATAAATTGAGGAGTGCCTACATCCATTAAAATCTCTGTGGTTGATTTCTTTTGTATGCAAGGCAAAAATGGTAGGAGATACCAAAACTGATATGGACTCTAAGAAGTTCAGTGGAAGTGAAGGGAAGCATTAGGATGCCCATGACAACACTTAATAACCAACACAGGTTGGCATATATACCACAAAGACCTTCAGGGGCATACTGGTAGTCTGTATGTTTTGGCCTGCAGATATCTTTCTTAATCATGGTATTTCCAGGAATGAAGCAGATGCACAGTCCAGTAGAATAATGTTTGATATAGAACAGAAAAGCAAACAGGTAAACAAAAACTCAAGTTCGTGAACTAAAACCCTGGTTTGAATCACAGAAGTGGAGAATTGTAGCTTCTTAGCTTTCCCAACCTGAGTTAATTCTTAGAAGCAGAGACACTTGATTGAAAGGAAGGTTGAATACTGCACTTTTGCCATACCATAAATATCACCCAAAGATTTCTCCAAAAGGACTTCTGTCAGTTTACAAAGTGATAAGGTACTTAAGAAAAAGAAATGCCTGGAAAAACATCAGCACCAAATTAACACTGAAACCTGGGGAATTTAACTTATCACTGTGGTTCACCAAATCGTTGCTCATGAAAACACAGTTACTGGGAAAGTGTGGAATAACTTCCTGAAAAGACAGGATCTGTCTTACAAATAACTTTGTATACAATCTTCCCCCACAGAATGAAAACATGACTCTGGAAAATTAAGAGGTTATATTGGAAGTGGTTTTTCATAGTATTACACCTAATATGCAATTTGTAGATTTTGTTTGTTTTGTTTTTCTTTTTTCTTTCTGTTCTGGAGACATTGGGCTTTAATTTGCTGGTGTGAATCTTTTAGTTTTCAAGGAGAAAATGTTTCCACTAGAAAGCACAATTGATTTACAGTGAATCAGAAGATGAGCTCTAGTCATTTCTAGCCCCTCATGGCACTGAACCAATAGACAGAACAAAGCTTTGCTCCACTGACAGGAGTGAGCAGAAACATGGGAACAACAACAATATAGCAGGAATCTAATATATTCTCCTGGTGCCTCCTATTTTTTCCAACCCTGATATTCATGGTAACTGAAAAATTATTGCAACTCCTTTTGCTTCCCAGCCCCCGGATAATCAAGAAATGTGAGGATGAAAACCATTCTAGAATTCAGGTCTGGCTTACTGTATTGGATAATGAACCCCAACCCATTATTTTTGGAGATTGTAGGGACAAAATGGATAGTGTAAGAAGAAGTCATAGGTATTTATTTTCAGTCAAGGAAATACACACTATTGTCTTTTTTTCATAAGCAGGTGCTTATTTGTATATGCTAATCAATTATTCTTCTCTTTCCTACTTCCCATGAAATGTGTATGTGTATGTGGGTGTGTCTGTGTGTATAACATTGGAGGTGAACTGATAATTTAATATTTAGAGTAAAGAATATTCAGGGGAGTGGAACTGTTCCAGAAAGTGAGAATAATTAATATAGTCACAAACATATGTTCAGTGACTGCTGGTACAGTGTGTTGTGTGTGTGTGTATATATGTATATGAAAATATCGTGAGAAAGTTTTCATTTGTGAAAAGAATACTTATAGCTTTTTAGGTAAGAAGCATCAAGCTTGTTTCTGTACAGAAGCTTATGCATGGAAGGGTACACACAAAATATGAGGAACTGAATGGCCCAGAATTGTACATTAGTTACTAATTCATTATCTCTCTGCTCTCTTACAATGTACTTAGGCCTCATGAATTTATATAGAGAGCTTTGCAGCAGTGAATGATAAAAATATCTAAAAGGATTTTCTGTTCTTGTCTTCAGTGGATGTGCTGTGCTAGTTCTGCTGCTTTGGAGGGTGTGGTACTATTTAGTGATGTCCTGGTGGTCCTCAGCTCCACTTTCACTCAGCACCTGTTCACCTGGAGGGTTTCCAGAGGTAACCTGCACCTTGGCTTGAAAGGCTTTGGGACAGCCAAGAGAACAGTGACACTGCTGATGACACAAGCTGGCTTCCAAGAATCTTCCAAGTGACAGCTTCTGGGTGAGTCAACAAAAGGCCTGCCGCCCCAACCCTGAGGATTCCAGAAGCAAGCTGGCAAGTTTAACCAACACTTTCAGCTGGCTCTCCAGAAAGCCCACAGCACCCCCACGTGTTTTGGTAGCAGAGATGTATCAGTGATCTAGCAGGTAATTCTCCATCTTCAAAATTTGACTGTGACCAGAAACATCAAAAAATTTTCCCCAATTTTGTGAGCTTCTTACACCCTTTACAATGGTGTCTAAGTTGGTCCCAGCCTACTAGGACATTTTCCTTTACAGTGTATTCTTCTTCAGTTACCCTCACTCAGACATAAAATGTCCTTTCAAGTTCTCTTCCCACTCCTTATGCAATTCCTTATTATTCTACACCCCTGTTAATAATGCTCTGCAATCTCCTTGTTCAAGTATCAGGGTGGTTTATCTCTCTTGATTGGAGCCTAACTAATACATACTTTAAATAAACTTGCAGAATATACTAATAAAATATTGACTGTGTAGAGACATCAATGACACTATGAAAATGGTAATACGAAACTCAAAGTCTGTTTACACTTAAACATGTACCGTAGGAGTGTCATATGTGGCTTGTTGAACCATTGTCATTGTAAATATGTCAAGTAATGTTAGCCCGTATTGCTAGAGTATGGATTTAAAAGACAACAAATGTAAGATTCTATTAAATGTAATGTTAATGTAGAAAGAATGTGAAAACATTTGATCATGAATACATGAGTTTGGAATGCTTTTAGAAAGTAAAAATTTAGCATATCTTTGGTATCATTTGCTGTTTCAAATGAAAAGGAGAAAACCACAAATGCACTTTTTTATGCTTATAGTGTGGAATAATTTACAAGATAAATATTAATATGTTTGTATAAAACAATCCGGTTTGATATCTCATGGGGAATAAGATTTTTAAATGAAAGTTGTATGGAATTCACCTCTCTAAATATCTTTGCCCTTTATCTGAATGAACAATTTAGAGGAAGATAAATTTGATTTGGTAAGTCTGTTGGTCACAAGATTAATTTTTCACACTTGTTATAACTGAAGAGCCTTAGACTAATGATACATCTTGTTCTTCAGCCTATCAATCACAATTTTAAGCTCTTTTTATAATGACTGGTAAAATGACTGTCCACTGTCAGAACATGCTTTGAATTTTATCTGGAGTAATGAACAATAAAAAAAAAATATTTAAATATTACGAGTCTAGGCAAAATAAAGACCTTAAAGTGCTTAGAATAACTTGAGTGTGTGAGCAATAGGCTTTTATAGTCTGCATCAATTAGTTCTGATGTTTTTTCCTTATTGGGATGGGGACAGTCCTTGGGTCATGACAGCTATTCTCAGCAGAAGAAGTCCTACAGAAGAATTCTAGAGGAGGACTGCCTTCAGGTAACACTCCCAGAATCTGGAGTAGAAAGTCCTTCATTCGTGAGGGAATGAGTGGGCTATGCACTGTAAATACGCAGTTAGCAAAGGCTGGGTGTACTGCTGGACTGGGTGTTTATTTGCTGTTCTTTGCGGGATGAGTAGGGTCCCTTTCTCATGGATAGTTCCAGCCACATAGTATAGCCCTTTCACGAAAATGCTCAAGCTACAATTTTTGATATTAATTCTGCAGCTCTGCGACCTCTTCTTTGCCCAGTGTGCACCTGTGTGTCTGCTCATGTGTGTTATGAACATATGTTGAGGGGTCATACTTGACAGGCCCTGCTGTTATGATCAGTTGTCACTTGTCACTATTGTAACATCTTCAGGTAGAGAGTGATACAGCTAACTACTTTTGTTGAATAACATTTTAAAAAGTTTTCAGAATCTGCTTTTAGTCTTCAGTATAATGTTATATTCATTTCATGTTTCAAGGATATCTTATTTGTGCTTCAGGTTTTCCAGAGCTATTATCTAATTATTTTATTTTTATTTAATGTCTAATTTATTTATTTTTCTTTCTGTTATTCTCAGGACTTAAAATAAAAGGGATTGCTTGTTTTCAACCTTACATCTTAAACTGGAAAGTATAACAGATTTTTTACATGGCTATCTCCATACATTACTTATGAGTTTAAAATAAATATGAATAGCTTAATGGTAATTTTTAAAAGGCTCAGCACTAGTTCTCTAAAGCTATTTGCACATCCCATGTTAATTTGGAAGCTATACAATTCATTAATTTTAATTTATAGGCATAGACCTTTTAAAACTTAAAAACAATTGTCATAAAACTTTTTATTTCTTTAGAAATGAGTAATATTTTTCATCATTATACCTTTCTGTGAAATCTAAGTTTTATGATTTATCTTTTTACTGATCTTCATAATATTATTTATTTCTATAAGTTATTCTTTGAATGCTATATGACTAGAACTTATTTTTTTCTTTTATATAAAATTTTGAGCATTTAACATTTTATTTCAACAGGAAATTAGTGCTATCTCTTAGGCAATTAACCTTGGTGACTTTTCACCACCTCATAATTTTATTTATCATCTCTTTTGATGCCAAAGATTTTAAGATTTTTAGTTTTAAATTCATGTTCTTTTCTGTAGTAGTTTCAAATAAATTGTTCATAAATTATATAACTTTTTATTTTTTAATATGGTATTTCTATTCTGTGACTTTTGCAATAGAAGATAGCAAATATCTATATGATATTATTTCTATAAAACTGAATATTTGGAGAGTTTTACACAGTGGTCCTTATTAGATGTTAAATTAAAAGTTCAATATTCACAATGTAAATTAAAAGAGATTCTGTTAATTAGAAAATGAAATAAATTATGTACATAAAATTGTTGATCATTTTTAAAAATCACTTTTTAATTTTTTGTAATAGATTTAACAATATGACTATGTTGATAATTATCCTAATGCAAACTTTAATTTTTTAACAGGATATTCTATTTTATAATATTTATTCACTATTGAATTGATAAATACTTCTCTCTTCAATACACATATATAGACTAAACACTGTGGAGTATAAAAGTAGTGACGTAAGCTATAGTAAATAGCCACAAGGGTCATGCACAGGCATAAGGCAAATGGGAAAGAGGTATTAATAATAAGCTTCATAAACTTTCCAAAAAAGCTACAAGCCCAAGAACTGATTTTACTGTGTAGATTATTATTATTATTTCTACAGATGTTTGGAATTTGTGTAACATAGAATGGGGAATGTTGGGGATATCAATGATAATAACTTACCCAACATAGAACAGTAGACTATGAGGCCTAAAAGTAGCACTATGAGAAGAGGCACCTGTATACTACCATTTACACTGTTAACATTGGCCAGAAATTATGGGAATGATTATGATATCCTTAGAAGTGAAACCATAAAATGAGTTCCACTATGGTTTGTGTCTGAAATATCCCTCAGAAACTCACGTGTTGAAGGCTTGGTCTCCCTTGCAGCAGCATTCAGAGGGGGATCCTTTGGGTTGGAGTTGAGTCATGAGGGCTCTAACTTCATTAATGGACTGATCCTTTTATGGATTTGTATGTCGCTTTATGGTATTTGAAAGAGGAATATGGTTACAAAAGTGAAGTCTCTCTTCCCTGACCCACTAGCCGCCATCAGGTGAGCAGATTTTCCCTGACACGTGCTATCTGCCATGATGTTCTGCCACACCACAGTCCTAAAAGTCAACCATGGCCTGAAACCTCTAAAACCATGTGTCAAAATAAACTTTTCCTCTTCAAGTTTATTTTCTGAGGTATTATGTCATGGTTATGGAAGGACTTGCAGTTACAAGAGGAATTCTTGTGAGATGAGTTTGCCTGATTTTAATACCTCTTGGGCTGATCCAAATGTCTTGGAACTAGCCAGAGGTGGTGGTTACTCAAAATTGTGAGTGTGGTAGATGACAGTGAGTTATACACTTTTATTTTCCAAATTTTACCTCTATTTAAAAAATTCAAGGATCAGTGAGATTTAAATATCTTATCCTGATTCTTTGGCCTAGTAAATACACATGGAAAACAGGGTTTCTTACATGCTTTGTTTTCTTTCAGGTTATGACTCTGAAGGATTTCAACAGAGATTCTCCTTAACCAGAGCCCTTCATTAAAGGGACAGATCCCTTAAAGAAATTTTGTAGGGAAATTCCTGATGCCCCAGATACCTACAAAATCCTCTCTTTTATATTTAAAATAAAAATAATGCTTCTTTTAAAATTAATTTAAAAAGTTAGGTTTTCTTTTTTCTAGCTATTTATTGTGACATTGTAACAGATGAAGTCCAGGAGAAATTAGATTTGTTACAGAAGAAATGAAAGAAAATGAAGAATTAATGTTCAGATTTAGCACACAGATGGCATGTGTAAGTCCCAAGAATAGACTTTCCAGTAGAAATATAATGTTAGCCACACAGATTACTTAAAATTGTATAGAAATCCTACTTTTAAAAGCATGAAGAAAAATTAAATTGCTTGTATTCAACCAAATATATAAAAATTCTTGTTAACATACAATCAACGTACAAAAATAGTTCTATAATATTTATGTTCTTCATAATAAATCTGCAAAATGTCATGTTTTCACTGACAGCACTTTTGAATTGGAACAATCCACATTTCATTTACCGAATGGCCACTTGTGACAAGTTACTATTGCTTAGATAGCACAGCCCTAGAAAACACTTGAAAGGGTTATGGTCAAACATTGTTGAAGAAAAAAGTGAATTAACAAAATGTTTTAAATACTTAAATCTTTTTTGTTGGTGGGGGGGGGGTGGTTACTGAGGATGAAACTTGGGCATTTGATTACTGAGCCACATCCCCAGCCCTGTTTTGTATTTTATTTAGAGACAGGGTCTCACTGAGTTTTTAAGCACCTTGCTTTTGCTGAGGCTGGCTTTGAACTCACAATCCTTCTTCCTCAGCCTCCCAAGCAGCTGGAATTACAGGCGTGTGCCACCAACCCTGGCATATACTTACGTCTTTACAAGAGCCAAACTTGACTACTTAATGTACAGTTATCATTTACTGTATATAAAAATCTAAAGATATAAAGGGAAGAGGGGTCCTATTCCTCCACAAAATGAAGGAAGCTTGTTTCTATTCATTTGCAAGTAGGGGGAGGGGTGGGAAATCATATAAAATAGAAAGAAAACTGTGTAATCTGAGTGGATATGTCTTGACATTAAAATTCTGAAAAGAATGGCTATTAAATGGGTTAACTGAAATTAAAAAAAAAAAAAAAAAAAAAAAAAAAAAACATTTCTAAGTTGATGATTTTATGCCAAAAAATAATACAGCAAAGTAACAATAGCTGACTGCATGGGTCAACGAGAAAAGGAGTGAGTCAATAAACCTAAATTCTGGTAAATGTGATACAGGAATTCCACATGTCTATGAGTCATGATTATGGACAGGGTTGAAGGCCAATGTCTACAAAGTGTAGTTGGTAGGGAGAGGGAAATGAAAATGGGAGCTAAGAGTACTAACTGATTAGTCTTTGTGCACAGGTCAATTTGTCCTGCAGGTCAATCATGCTAAGAAGTATCACAGGACTTAAATGAATAAACAGATAACATTAACTTTTCACTTTACAGAGGGCAAGAATATGATCTTCCTTGGAACCAGACTGTAGATCTCACAGTGGGGATCTATAACTGCATTGAAGACAAAAGAAAGACCAAAGTTCAAATGCCAACATTATTCTTAAGATACCAAGGGAAGAAAAAAATCAGATAAACCTGCTATTATGTATATGAACCTTAAAAATGAAATAAAACAAACAAAAGCAAAAAGAAAAAGGGAAGTTACCAAGAAAAGAGAGATTTATAGATCATAAAAATGAAAATTATAAAACCCAAAGAGATTAGAGTAAGTGACTTAGAGAACTCAGGTGTTTTTCCATACCTGGTGCCTTGAGGTTAAATAGGCTTAAGTAGTAACTTGCAGAAGGTACAGTTTTTCTGCAATTCTTTGTATAAATTTTTCACTTTTTAGAGTGTTTATGAATTCTTCCTCAAACAGTGAGATTCATTTAAATTTTCCTTTGTTCTGTTATTTACAAAATTTAAGAGAACCTGGAGAAATTCATTTTAATAACAGATCAACTACCAAGGTATCATTGGAATCTTTGTCCCAACTGTAATGGAGGATCATTCATCACTGATCTTCTTGTCTCACAAACTTTAAATCCCTCTGCAAATTCAAAGACTCCATATACTTGGGTAAACCCATGACACTGTCCTCAATACATTGCTTGCAAAAGTAATAAAATGTCATTTGTCCCTAGAGCCAGCCATTGCCCAGTTTGTCAAACTTCTGCCTCACGTAGATTCCACAGAATATAAGGCACAGGACACCTTATGGGATAAATATTTCCATATTGCATTCCATTAAGAGGTATTTCCGCAAAAGTTGACACTTAAATTAACCCAGATCGAATGTACCATACAACACATCCTGTCCCATTCTTTCACAGAATAGCTATCAATGCAGAAATAATAAATAATTTCTAAACAGTATAAACAAAAGTCAGATACTATTGTAAGGAATTTACAATAACTTCAGGATTGTTCAAAACAATTCTTTGAGGAATATAAATTTTTTTTTTTTTTTTTTACATTTTATAGATAACACTGAATATTTTGAAATTAACTAGAACCTGGCACAGAAATTTAGTCAGGCAACTCCAACACCATAATTTTTGATTTCTCTAATGCATGGCAAGTAATGTCCTTTGCAAATGAAGGAATTTATTTCTTCTCTTTCATCCTATATCTAATCTTTGTCTAAAATTACTTTAGTTATCCCAGACATTCTCAAAGTGATTTTAAAATTATTTCTTCTTCCTCCTATTTTTCTTTGAGGATAAAAAAAGGCACAAAATAAAACTATGACTAAGTGAAACGAGAGATTAGAAAAACAATAATGCAGATGACAAAGTTAATTTAGTTTTAGAGTAGAAATTATAAAACAATTATGCTAGATTTAACATTAAGGCAATTTTTCAAAATTAGGAGAAACATTTTCATGTAAAAGTTATTGCCAAGAATTGTGATTCACCAGTCTTAAAAAAATTTCTCCATTCTTTTTCTATTCAATGAAAGAATTTGAGTAAGATTAGTGATTAATTTTGATAAATTTTGTATGTGCACATGAGTAGTTGTGGATATTGAAGTTGTGTGTGACATGGGTTATAAGTACTTATTAGGTCAAATCTGATCATATTTTGCATCTTCGCTGATTTTGTAGCCTAGTTATATCAGCTATTGAGAAAAATGTGCAAAAATTCTCCATTATATTATGCAAAGTCTATTTTTTCCATATTTGTAAAAATATTCTTTATAGATGTACATGACAGTAGAGTGTATTTTGACATATTATGCATACATGGAGTATAACTTCCCATTCTTGTGGTTGTACAAGATATGGAGTTACAGGATTGTGTATTCATAAATAAACATAAAAAATGTTATGTATGATTCCTTCTACTGTATTTTCTATTCCCATCCTCCTTCATTTCCCTTCATTCTCTTTAGTCTAATTCAATGAGCAATGAGCTTCTATTCTTCCCTCCCTGTCCTTATTGTACTAGCATCTGCATAAAAGAGATAACATTGGGCCTTTGGATTCTGGGAATTGGCTTATTTCACTAAGTATGATAGTCTCCATTTCCTTCCATTTACCAGCAAATGCCATAATGTCATTCTTCATTAGGGCTCAGTAATATTCCACTGTTTATATATAGCACATTTTCTTTGTCCATTCATCTGTTGCATGGATAGGTTGGTTCCATAGTTTAGCTCTTGGGTATTGAGCTGCTATAAACATTGATATGACTCATTAATATTGTATGCTGATTTTAAGTCCCTTGTGTATGTACAAATGAGTGGGATAACTGGGTCAAATGGTGGTTCCCTCCAAGTTTTCTAAGTAATCTCCATACTTGTTTTGAAATTTTTTATTTAGTAGCAATATGAAAGGAAACCTAATGTTCAGAAAATGGATGGTACTGGGAAAATATACGAAGTGAAATAAGTTACACATAGAAAAACAAGTACTACCTGCTCTTATATGTGTGTGTTAAAAAACCCAGGACTGAACGATTACTGATTTCTAGAGCTAGAGTGTGTAAGTACATTTTGTATGCACATATTGGAATGTCACACAGTTAATATATACAATTAATAACTAATGTTTAAAGTGCAAAATAGCTCAAACACCTTCAATGACAAACACTGCTAAAACATTTTCATCAGTAAACTTCCATTCATACTTTTGGAAAACTGCTTGTCAACACACTATTTGATAAACTCCATATATATATATATATATATATATATATATATAATTGTATTTTTATTGTTCCCCTAATAGGAACATTTACAGTGTTGCTTTTATTATTGCTAATTAAGAAAACATTTTTCTTCAAATTTTGGTTCCATCATTGTTGACATTACATTAAGATGGTAATCTATATTCTGTGCTATGAGGAAATGCTATTTTACAAGTGGATTTAGTAGCCATTAGTAGTAATCCTAAAATTCTATGCCCTCAAACAAAATGGCTTATGTAGTTCAGTTCATTTTATGAACAAGTATGTAAAATTTATGATAGTGTATCTTGTCAATTGAGTGTGTTCTTATTAAGAGAAAAATTCTGTTTGCCTCAGCAAAACTAAAACCAAATATTCATTTACACTTGTGCATATCCATATATTTGCTACCAACTAGTTTCAATTCTGAACACTTAATGTCCTGGTATTTCTTCTACTATGCATAAATTCCATTTCTTAGTGCTACAATGTACAAACAGGTAAGAAAAACACACGTATACATCGATGTTCTGATCCACATCAATAAATTTGACTAAATTCATCATAAATGAACCTCCAACTTGACCTTCTCTTTATCACATACACAAATTTCTGGTAGCCTGTTCTTTTTACCAGATGCCATGGCAAGTATGATGCTAGAAAGTCATAGTAGAAAGGAACAAAGTTTTCGATGATTATGATTTACAAAATAAAACAAAAAACTAAAAATAAACAAAAAAACTTTAAAAAATAAAAACAAACAATCTAGATTAGCCAGGGCTAAATTTGTATATTCTTTTAAGCTTTTATTATTTTTTGACACAAAATTTGTACCACCTGAATTGTTTTAATGTTGCTATTTTCAGATATGGTTACTTTGCCTTGTCCTGTAGGGTCATCTGTATGTAGCCAACAATTTTCTATTTTACCAAAACTTATTTCTTCAAATCTAAACAGAACCACAATATGAGATTTTTTTCTCCTCTTATAAATGCCTTAAGCATATTTTAAAATGTTTATTACATTTATTTTTATTAATAAATAAAAACAAAAATTATATTTGTGGAACAATGTATATTGTAGTCTATATATATATATATATATATGTGTGATACAATGTGGAAATCATGTTAAATATATAAATCAGCAAGTATTTAACATTTTTATGGTGAAAACTTTTAAAATTTAGTCCTTTAATATACTTTTTTTCATAATTATGCATTTTTTAAACCTATAGCTTGTGAGTCCATGGTGACCACTTATTACTGTCTCACAAAGATTCAAATCCCTAATATCAATCTCAGGTCTCTAATAAAAAAATAAATTTCTTGAAAGTAGGATTTATATCAGTTTTATACTTGGATTTGTCATGACATTAAATACAATGTTCTGCATATAGTACATATTTGATAGACATTTTCAAATGAATGAAGAAATGAACCCAGACATAATTATAATTTCATATCTAGATTTAACTTATTACTTTGAAAATAGTTTTTTTGATTAATTCTTGTTCTTGGCTAATCTAATATGAAAATGTGATTAAAGTATTTTGTTAAATTTGAATTATATGAAATATCTAATAAGTTAAGCCTCCTTTTTTACTCAAGTTTACTGGAAAGTTTTCTTAATTTAAGGTTACAGATTTAGTTAAAACATTCCACTCTATGAACCTTCTTTTTAATTAACAAATACTGTTTGAGAGACACTTTTGAGAAAAGTATTATACAGTAACTTGTCATCTATAATAAATTATGCACTAAACATAAATCAATATATTATTCAATTGATCAACTGATTTTCATTATGAATATCAGTTTTTGTGACTCAGTGATACCTGCATGATTTAGAGTGTATGTGTATGTGTGTATGTATATATATATATATATATATATACATATGTATATATATATATATACATATATATATATATATATATATATATACATATATATGTATATATATATACGCATATGTGTATATATATACATGTGTATATATATATATATATATATATATATATATATAGCGTGTGTGTGTGTGTGCATACGTGTGTTTCTATGAATTGAACCCACAGCCTCGTGCATGCTAGGCAAGCACTCTACCACTGAGCTACCATCCTAGCCCAAGAAATGTAATAAAAGTGGCTTGGGAAACTTGTGCTTTGAGCATGATAGATTTCTTTTCATAAATATTTTTACTTTTTTTGTCTTTCACTAACTGATTTCACGGTGTTTAAAGGGTTGTGTGGGTGGATATACATGATGGTGAGATTCATTGTGGTATATTCATATACATACTTCTGAGATTTGGGCTTTATTAATTCCACTCTTTTTCTCTTATACAATCTCCTCTCCATTGCCCACAATCCTCTTCACCTAGTCCACAGATCTTCCTTGTATTTTGATGGAATTCTTCCCTTGTCCCTTTCCCTATTCCTCTCCTCCCCACCTTTCTTAGTTTGGACTAGCTTCAACATATTACAGAAATGATTTGACCCTTGGCTTTCTCAGTCTGGTTTATTTTACTTAGATGGATAGTTTCCAGTTCCATCCATTTAGCAGCAAATGCCTTGAAGTCATTCTTCTTTATATCTGAGTAATACTCCATTGTGTACATACACTATATTTTCTCTATCCATTCATGAAGGGCACCTAGGTTGGTTCCATAGCTTGACTATTATAAATTGATGTGGCTGTGTCAGTATACTGTGCTTATCTTAGATCTTTTGGATATATGATGAGGAGTGGAATAGCTGGATCATCTGGTGGTTCCATTTCTAGTGTTTTGATAAATATGCCTACTGCTTTCCCAGAGTGCTTGTACTAATTTTCAGTTTTACCAGCTATGTATTAGTGTGCCTTTTTACCCACATCCTCACCAGCATTTGTTATTTGTATTCTGAAATATTGCCATTCTGACTATAGTGAGATAAAATCTCAGTGCAGTCTTGATTTTCATTTCCCAAAATGATAGAGATGTTATTTTTTTCATATATTTGTTGGTTATTTGTACCTTTTATTTTGAAAAATGCCTGTCAAATTTATTCTATGAAGCCAGTTCCACCCTGATAACCTAAACAACAAAAAAAATATATATCAAGGAAAGAAAACTTCAGGCTAATAATCTTCACAAATATAGACACAAAAATTCTTAAGAAAATATTGTCAAGCCACATTTTAAAAAAAAAAAAGAACACATTACAAAGATAGTTACCATGTTCAAGTGGATTTTATTCCAGGGATGCAAGGTTTATTCATCATATACTAATCAGTAAATGCAATTTACCACATAAATAGACTTGAGGACGAGAATCACATGATTATCTAAATAAATGCTGATAAAAATTGATGAAGTCCAATATTCATTAATGTTTAAAACACTCTAGAAACCATGAACAGAAGAAACTTACCTCAACATTGTAAAGGCTGTATATGACAAAACCAAGGCCAACATCATACTGAATGGAGAAAACTGAAAGTATTTCCTCTAAAAACAGGCACAAAAACACCACTCCTATTCAAAATAGTCCTTAAAACTCTAAGCAGTACAATCAGGCCAAAAAAAAAAAAAAAAAAAAAAAAAAAAGGTGATATAAAGAAAAAGAAGAGATCAAATTATCTCTATTTTCTGATAGCATGATACTTTATTTAGAAGACCCAAAACACCACCAGAAGACTTCTAGAGTTATGAATGAATTTAGAAAAGCAGCAGGATATAATATCAACACTCATAAATCAATCATGTCTCTAAACTCCAATGAAGAATCTGCTAAAAACAAATTAGAAAAATATCACATTCACTGAAGAAAGAAATTGAAGAAGACCTCAGAAGATGGAAATGCCTCTCATGTTCTTGGAGAAGCAGCATTAATATTATCAAAATGGCCATTCTACCTATAGTGTTATACAGATTCAATGAAAACACCATGATCCTTAAAAATAGACAAAAAATTTATTTGAGTAAATGCATCATGACTGACATATGTGTGTGTGCTGTGAATAACGTGCTAAATTGTATAGGAAAGGCAACTTTTTAATGTAATTTTTAAATTTTTAATTGCTTAGTGCAGCATACTTGTACATAATGGTGGTGTTCATTTTGATACATTTACAAATGCATATAACATAGTTTTCTTAATTTTACTTTCCATAGTTATAACTGTCTCTGCCCTCCTCCCACCCCATGACCCCCTTTTCTACTAAAATGGTCTTTTCTCTATTTGTTTCTATTTGGTGCATTATAGTTATATATAATACTGGAGGGCATTGTGGTATGTTCATATATGCACATAGTAAACTTTGGTCAACTTCATTTCCCAATCTTCACCTTTCCCTCTCCTTCTTCCACCCACTTTGTCCTGTTTTGACTCTACTAATGTCCCTTTTATTTTCATGGAATGCCCTTTTATTATAATTTTTTCCTTTCTAGCTTTCACATGTGAGAGACAACACCAAACCCTTGACTTCCTAAGCCTGCTTTATTTCACTTAGCATGATGTTAAATGTAATTTGTAACTAAAATGGAGAACACAAATTAAACCCAGAATAAGTTAAATATACACATGCATTAAAGCACAGTAAAAGTAATTAAAGGTATTTAATATCAATGTTTAGTCAAATGGATATATTCAGTGTTAATTTAACATATATCCTCAATTTTGATAATACTTTTTACCAGTGCACTTCACAGAACTTTGGTAAACACAATTGAGTCCTACAGTTTGAGTTAACTTTAGCCTAAATGAAACATTAGAGATTTTACATTTTTAATTTGGCATAATTAGTGTCATACCTCTTTGTCACATGCACCACATATATTTTTTCCAAGTTAAAATCTATGAAAGATAAACACATATATAAAATAGTAGCATATTTTATGTAAAGTAAAAATATTTGATAACTTCTATTTTAATATATTCAGACATAGATATTTTCTTTATCTAACTATTTGAATATAGAGGGTGCATACAATAACATGTTACTGTCAGAGTTGTCAAAATACAGAAAAATTTATTTAATAAACTATGAAATGCATGCATGATATTTTTATCATAATAATTAACAAGATAAAAAATAACGACATCCAGGGATTGTAGTAAGATTGGTTTTCAGTAACTATTTTTAGATGTAGTACAGAAACTGAATTAATAACCAGAGATTATTTTTTTTAAGCAGGTCTGTATTTTGAACACTATCTGCAATGTTGAAGGAAAGTATTATATACATTCCAACAAAAGCCTTGAGTGATTGGTTTCTTATTCTGTGCTACTATTAACAATAATTTAACTAGTCCTTCCCCATTATCATATCCCTCTTATAATTGTAAAACTGTTAATACAAGAATAATATATTTGATTTTTCCCCAAGTAGTGTGGTTTCAAAATGGATAATTTATTTGTGCTACCAAGGGGAAAATGTTTCATATTCATATCTCTCTTCTGTTTGTTGCAATATTAATTTTAAAATAACTTGGTAAAGAAAGTTTTTTAAGCCAAACACAATCCTGTAATTCATGCCATTCATTGATTCTGTTTCATTAATGTAATGGAAAAATCACAGAACAAGCAATGTTGTAAAAATGTTTTATTCTGTGAAGGACTGAGTTGAAATATTTATTATTTTTATTTTTCCCCTGAGGCAATACAAGCAATTATTAATGCAATAGAATTTGCAAACTCATATCATAGGTTATTATACACACATGCACACACACACATACACATACACAATTTTTTAAGTCTTCTCACAGTGTTTCTGATTCTATTATCAGCTGGTATTATATATAAAGAATATATATGGAATATATAGACATATCAGCTATTAAGAAAATACCATCATATTATTATCATGATTCCTCTAGGTTTTATGAGTACAAAACTACACTGCTTTTCTACTTAATTCAAAATATAAAAATTTTACCAATCTTATATTTAACAAAACAAGTGTGTGTGTACTGGAATATTTTATAATCCATTCTCTTCTTATCACATCAATTTATTCCCTAAAACAATAAATGGGAATACTATCAAAACATGAATGTTATCATCAATTAATTAAGCAACTGAAATTTCAACTTACTTTTCCCTTTTCAGAGATTAAGCACTGAAAATCTGTGAGATATTCTCTAGATGTGTTTAATAATTTTCCAAGAAATACATTCAAGCTACCTCTTCTTCCAGAGTCAATGGATCACAGGAACAAAGACACACTTGATTTAGGGCAACCATCAGTTTCCTCTGGACTGACGAAAGAGGAAGTAAAATATTCTAAGGTAGAATAGAGGAAAGTTATCACACTTTATATACACCTTAATTGATAAATAAATGAACATTTTATCAGGAGCAAATGCTGGTGAATAAAGGAAAATAAGATAAAACAAAACAGTAGATTCCTAACATGCACCACTAAAGTATGGTGATGAGATTAGGTCCCCATGCCAATTGAAGTGCTTTCAAGTGTGAGGCATCAGAAAATCGAAGTTCCATGCTAAAATATTATTTTCTCTGTGAAATCACGGTTTACTCCCTAGAATAATTTCAGAAGTCAGTGTTTAAATAATACTTTTTGAAAAACATTTTCACATCTGAACCACAAAACAAACAAACAATGCCAAAAATATGGGCTTTTCTCAATTTATCTAAGAATGATACAACTACAAGGACTGCTTAAAAGTAAAAAGTCCCAAACAATAAGATAGAGTAGGTAGTTCCTTAATTGCCTATGAAACATAAAAGTTTTTGTGAAGATGAAAGTCAAGATGTACAGTCATATTAAATAACTCTTAAAAGAATGCTGTATTCTCAGCATTCAATTCTCAACTCAAAATTCTCATTTCAAAGATATCATTCCAAAGGTCAGTGTAAGAGGGACAGAAAGTTCTGAATATTTTCTGCTTTCTTTACACTTTATATCAAGTTGTTTTAATATTAGGGACTTTAATTTTTGCTCTTTTTTTTAAATTTGTTTTGCAAAGATTAAAATAGCTAGATTAAAAAAAAAAGATTAAAAAAAAATCTTATCTGGAAATAAGAGAATAATGTTAAAATATTGTGCCAGGTATCAACAGCAGAGCTTGTAATCATCTATATTTCAGGTTTTTAAAGTCAATAAAACATGATGAAATATAATATTGCTATGATGACTTTTAAAGAATATTGCTTTTTTAAAAAAAAAAGTTGATTGTGTTTTTTGATGGGTTGTGTTTAATACTTTTTATTCACCATTTAAAAACAAAAGCCAATTTTCTATTACTTTGTCTTCTTTAAGACTACACACACAGCCCCCCCCCCTCTCTCTCTCACACACACACACACACACACACACACACACACACACACTTTCTCATGTATTAAAGTCAGCATGCTGTTTTGATGTAGTCAAATATTATAAGAGTATAAAAGTTCATGCACATAATCCTGACCTTTTAGCTACAAAGGTCTACTGTGCTCATGGCATTTCCTTTCATACGTTTTTCTCCATTTCTCAGTTCTTATTTGATCTTCCTTATGTAAAAATACCAATTCGTCTACTGTTTTCCATGAGGAAGGTTTTAACCATGCAGACTGCAGAGCTTTCATTTGCTTGTGAATTGCCTTTACACATTGTGCTTTTATTATTGTCCAAACTATTTAATGCTCAGTTAAATGTAATTATTTTAATTTTTACAAGATCATTTAAACTTTTATTTAAAAAATTTAAAGACTATATTTATAAAGATTTCTCCTTCCCACTAAAATTGTGTGTGTGTGTGTTTTTTTTTTTTTTTTTTTTTTCCTTCTGGGTATACTAGCAATTTTGAATATTGTTACTCTCACCAGCATTCAAGATATTACCATTAACATCTGATTTTGTCTGTAATTATTGATGAGTGGCTTACCTAAATGGTTTTTAGAGTATTGCTAAAATAATAGGACCATCATAATAATAATACAATTATTTCGGAGTTCTGAACAACAATTCTATTTATATTTCACTGAATCCATCAAATTTGTCACATTCAGTAACTATCATTTTGCATATTAGGATTAGAAGTTTAAAAAAAGATCAATATATTTTCATTACTACATTTTTTTTTACTTGCAACTACTTACACTTCCATCTTATATTATCTGTCAGCTACACTTGGCTTTTTATTATATATAAGTTACAGTTAATAAGTTCTCAATATGTTTTTTTAGAATTTTAATTTAATTTTCAACTAAAATATGTTATAGGTTATCACCACATCAATTTTCCCTTGTCTTGAATTGAATATGTTGCATTATTGATGACATCATGTACAGTCTATTCCTATATCTATCTTTATTTTTTCTCTCATATAAAAAAAGGTTGTAAGAGAATTTATGAATTCATTGTTCATGCTCAAGGCTTTTCTTCACAATTGATTGCTCACACACATCAAGGAACATTGGAATTCATTTTCATGATGACCCTCGTCTTACACAATAACCCATATCACCTTTAGCTTACACAGCAACAATTAAAATGATTGGCAGAAGAGACATCCATTTACTGTGTATTCGAAGGACAAAGTCATATTTTCAAAAATATTAGCTACCACTAGAGAACAGTGTTTGCTTTTAGAAGTAAAGCATTGCAAAAATTGAGGGTAATATCATTGAAGTTTAACTAGTTGGTCTTATAGACAGGTTTCAACACCAGAATTTGAATAATTGTACACTGGAAATTTATGCATGTCATTTTAAATATACCCATTGTTTGTGAAAATGCAAACTAAATGAATTAAAGCCCTACTGCATGTTTAGAAAGAATGGCTATGCATTATGAGTTAAAGAAACATGTATTTCCCCTTCTATTACTATTTTATTTTATTTTGCTTTATTTATTTATTTATTTATTTATTTATTTATTTATTTATTTGGTACTAGACATTGAACCCAGAAGCACTTAAGCACTGAACCTCATCCCAGCACTTTGTATGTTTTATTTTGAGACAGGGTTTTCCCTAATTGTTTAGGGCCTCTCTAACTTGCTGAGACTGGATTTAAACTTGAATCTTCCTGCCTCAGCCCTCCTAGTCCCTGGGATTATAGGTGTGAGCCATCACATGCGGCCCTTTCTTTTTTTTTTTTTTTTGATATTAAAGAAATTACTTGAATATTTTAATAAATTGTCCCTTAATAAAATATGGGTGATGAGTATCCATTTTAAAAATGTGATACGTATATTTAATTAGTTTTCTTCCAAATATATTTTATGTATCATTAAATAAATATTCAATAATGTTAATAGTTATAACAATAAATTAGCTCTTCTTGGAAGAAAAAAAGATATAAAATGTAAATACATAACTACACATTTGGTTATTAAAAAGACAACAATTAGTTCAAAAATATTATGACCACAGGCTTTCAAAATCATCCAGGAAAGGAATTAAATTTTTCTTTTGTTGGTGGGGTGTGGGTATCAGGGATTGAACTCAGGGGCACTAGATCACTGAGCCACATCCCCAGCACTATTTTGTATTTTATTTAGAGACGGGGTCTCACTGAGTTGCTTAGCACATCACTCTTGCTGATGTTGGCTTTGAATTTTTGGTCCTCCTGCCTCAGGCTCCCTGAGCCACTGGGATTATAGACATGCACACTGCACCAGGTAAGGCATTAGATTTTGATGTGTCATTAACTTCTATTTCTTATTCTTTCATTCTTAAATTTCTTATTTAAAAGTAAATCATCATTAAATTTCTTGATCCCTAATTCAACTTGATGTAATAGTAAAAATTGTTTTCCCTTTATGTATTAATATACCATCTCCTGGGGGGGTAGGAAAAAGAAAAAAAGAAGGAAAAGGGCAAAGAGAACTTATATCAATCCATAGTTGAATTTCTTTACTAACTGAGGATGAGAAAATTTATTAAGTTTGTTCCTAAATAAGGAAGCCTCATATATTGCCTCACTTATTGAAGACTTTATTCATCATAAGTTTAAACTGTAGAATTAATTCAGTTTTCAGAACAATTCACATGCTCAAATTTTATCTGGATGAATCATATTCCTACCAATTCTAATCTAAAGAGAAATTTTAGTTTTAATTCTTGCCAACCAAAACAAAATAATTTACTTATTTCTGAAGGTTTATTATTTTACTAGAATAACAACAGTATAATTATATATGCAGATTTTATTTGATTTCTAGTTAATTCAATAGAAGAATTCATTACTTTCAAATGCTTTCCTTTTATTTGAACACATTTATCCAAAATATCATAAAAATCAATTACATTTCCTTTATTCTTTGCTTAAGAAGGCTTTTAAAATTCAACAAATATCAATAAGCAATGAAACTGCCAATATTGTGCAGGATAAGACACTGAGAAATCTTTTTTCAAATATTTCCCAAATTTATTTTATCAGAAACCCTCTTCTCATCATCTTTTATTTCCTCACTTATTTGTTTTATATTATAATGAAATAAGAGTCCATGGACTATATTTTACAGTTGGTAATATTGATTAACAATATAATTATTACAAAGACAATTAGCTAAGGTGTTTTTTAATTTTACATAGTTTCTAAATACATTGGCAAACCCCACAAATAAAAGTACACTTCATATTCATGGAGGCCAAATATTTAATTTTTTCCAAATCCTGTGGAAACACAAGATAAATTCCCATACTGATAGCAAGGGACTTTTAAATAATCTTACAAAAAGTAAATCATAATTCAACCAAACTCACAGTAAAAGTTCAAAATATGTAAATCAAATTGCCTAAAGCTGTTCCTATATACCTGTTCTTTCAAAAGGTACCTATTGAACAACTATTTCAGAATTACGTGTGGTTTATTAAAAATATCCTTTTTCTTGCCTCACTTAAAATGTACTCAATCAAAATTAGTGTAAGTTTTGTTTTAAATTATCCTCCCAGATTATTTTTATACACAAAGCACTTTGAACATTACCAATTTTGCCATTAGTTTAAACCATATGTGTTTAATACCTATTTATATATGTTATCAAGTATGCTTTAGTAATGCTATATTTTTACTTTTGAAGTTAGAGAGTATTTGGAGATACAATATTATAACTTTATGATGTTTGCATTAATATTACTGATGTTATATTGCATCATAATCATAATGCACAAATTGTTAAAAAATATTTGCATAATTAAATATTCCATACCAATTGTCTCAGGAGACAGTGCATGTTTGAATATGTGAAACCTTTGTCTTGAATTTGTGCTTATTCCCTATTTTGTTTGTTTTAGTAGAAGACAATTTTACTTACAATTACATGAGCTGAACATAGTTAAACACTTTCATTCTAACAGTCTGTAAGAGATGAATAAACAAAAACAAAATAGAATACTTAATATAATGCTGGTCTTCCAATATTGGTAATGAAAACTGAGTTGTACAACATATTGTCAGACGTAAGAGATAAATTCCACTATTTAAATTTAAAATTGGTGAGCACTTAAAAATTTATTTTTATATTACAATGAATATGCATTTTTTTGATTTAACTTAAACATTTTATAAAGTAAGCAGAGATATAGGTAAAGTTATAGACATAGATAATATATTACAAAAATGATAAGTATGATAATTATTTGGGAATAACATTTCAACAACAGCTAGACAAAAAGTATAGAACTTATTAAAAATACAGTAGTGAACATTTAACAAAAGCCAAAAGCCACCTTCAATAATTGGCAGACTACCAGGCATATAAAATGATATGCCAGGGATTAATGGGCAAAGAGAGACTCTAGTGTAAAGACTTCAGAAGAAATCTACTTCTCGGAATTATAGTTGGGCACATGGGAAAAATAATATAGGGAGTCACCTCTGTGAATACATAAATTGAAGACTCCATTTGCTTCTCTATTTGAGGTACTGAAATATCCTCAGGAAAACCTACTTAAGGGCAAAAAAATGAATTAATATACATGCAGAAATATCTGTTTTCAGATAATATGTAAATGATTTTCCATGGGTGAAGTGTAAGTTTAGAAAAAAAAGAACATGAAAAATTTTTTCAAGCTGTAATTTTTGTTGTTTTCAAAAATCTGTCTATATTATCTGTGTACTGATTTTTTTTTTACCTGTGTAAAATTTAAGTTTGCAGAAGTAAACTACATTTCTTTAGTTACTATGTTAAGCTAATAATGTACTTCTTCTTATGGTAGTAACCAGAACTGTGAATGTCATCTTATAAGGCAAAAGGTACTTCAGATTCATTAAGGATCTTCATTGGAGAGGTTTTATTCTGGATTACATGGGTTCATTCAGTGCAATGACAGATATCCTCATAAGAGAAGGCATTGTAATGTTGGAAGACAATGAAATAATGTACTAGGAAAGGGAAAGTAGGGCAAAAAAAAAGGGGGGGGGGGCGCTATAAGCCAAGAAGTATGTATGCAGCCATTAGCCGCTAAAAGGGAAGAAATAAATTATTCCTTCAGTGCTCCGAAAGAACTTGCTCTGCTGCCACCATGAAACCAATTTCAAACATCTGACCTTCAGAAGTGTGAGAGAGTAAATGCACGCTTAGCTACCAAGTTTGTGGTGATTTGTGATAGCGGCAATAGGCAACTAATCAAGAAATCAAATGTTATTCAGTCATGAAAGCCTACTATGATTTTCTTCTTTATTCCCCCATCATACCAAGGACCATCAGTTTTAATTTCATGTTTCTTATTAATTTTTGTGATTAAAGCAAATTGTTCCCTACAAGAGAATTTTTTTGTTGAGAGTCTATAATTTGCATTGGTTTGGTTACCACTGTTGAATCTGACATACCATCTGTACTTGTGAAAATAATGGGCCCTTAAAATGTGCCAAATAAGTAAAGAAATAGAGGAAATTATAAAACCTTAAAAAGGATACACAATAATAGCAATTATATAAAAATAATAGTTGATAATAATCATTATTATTATTAGTTTTACTTCCAGTCTCAGCCATGGATGAAAAGTTTTTCTTTTTATAAGACTGGAATTGAACACAGGTATGTCTCTGTGCTAGATAACGGCTCCACCACTAAGCTGAATCCTAAGCCTAATTTGTGTTGTTTTAGAAAAGTGAAAACAACCACACTATGTTCCCCATCTAACACATAAAATTGTTCTTTAGATTATTGTAATCTGACAATCCGGACCTGAGGATAAATTGAATTAGAGATAAAAATTCCATAATTTTTTAGCGGGTTTTGTAATTACTTTTGTTTAAAATACTTCAAATTTTTATAAAAATGTAATAGTTGTGGAGGAGGTGGGGATTTGAGTATTAGACTATTCAGATGTTAATAATAATGTTTTCCATAACTAAAAACACAAAATTAGTTCCTGGTGGTGGTCTCCAGTGGAAAGACCATGATGAAAGTCTAACCACTTTGAAGAAGAAACGGAAGAAAAGGAAAGATCTCAAATTCCTATATATTCTTAAAAAAGTTTCAGCAAATTCAATGGCCATGCTCTAAGCCAAAGTGAGCTTTTAAAATTGATTAGACAGCTTTTTGCCACTGTAACTAACAGGTGTGACAAGAACTACTTTAGAGGAGAAAACATTTATGTGGTGTGTGTGGTTTCAGAAGTCTCTGTTCATAGTCAATTCCATTGTTCTGGATCCAAGGTGAATCAGAACATCCAGAATTCCATGGTGGAGGGATGTGGTGGCACTTCCAACATGGAAGATGGTGCATTGAGGGTAATAAAGAAAGATGAAGGTCATAGGTTAGCAGCAGAGTTAAGATAAAAGGCAAGCATTCTAACATTGTTGGACCCTTGTTCACAATTCTAAAAGTAATTCCTCCTTTTTAGAAGTTCATTCATGAACTGCATAACTCTCTAAAATCTCTTAATATTACCACAACAAAGAACCAATTTTCCTCAGGAATATTAGAGGAAGAAATAAACATGGAAACCTTGAAAATCTCGAATATCTCCATACCCAGACATATCTACCACGTCTGGATACTTTAAAAACATGTAACATATTTATCAACTTAGGAAATTTATAGTAGAAAATGTATACACTCTGGACTCAAAAGTTTAAGTCTGAGCTACTCATTCAATTAAAGAATTAGACCTTAGATTTGTTTACACAGATACTATGTTGATTACTAAAGACAGAACCACATTTTAATAAGTGACACCAAAAAAATTAATGGTTAGGCCTGGCGTGGTGGTGCATACCTGAAATCCCAGCAGTTTGGGAGACTGAGGGAGGAGGGTAAGTTCAAAGCCAGCCGCAGCAAATTAGCAAGACCCTGTCTCTAAATAAAATATAGAAAGGGCCGGGGTTATGGTTCAGTAGTTAAGTGCCCCTGGATTCAATCCCCAGTACCAAACAACAACAACAAGGTAAAATTCTGTTAAATGCAACAATATAACAAATATATATTTTTGCATGGTAGATTTTTAAAAAACTGTTTTAGATGGAGAACATTAATGGTAGCATAAATGTTCTTACAAAGTTAGAATTCATTACAAATGGAGATTAAATGAATGAGTAATTAAGACTGCATTTTTCCATATAAAATGGACTTGTCTTGGCTCTCATAATTTCAATACCTAATAAGTGTTTAACTTTTCCAGTTTCTAGCATATCTCTTTTTGTACTCTTAGTTTCTCTACCCTAAATATTCTCAGACTGTATCCCAAAAATATGAATGTGTCAATGTATTAATAAAATCCATTCTATTTATAAATATACAGATAAGTTATGCAATTTTCTTTGCAAGGGCTAAAAAGAAAATTCACAATATAAAAAAAAAATTCATAATGAAGATTCTTAATAGAATAAGAATTAGTAGATAATTAATCTGATTATAAGCACCCAATTAAACACACACACACAGATTCTCCAAATCTAGAATTTTATATTTGAAAAATGAACTAACCAAATCAGGATAAACTCAAGATTTAAATTATCTCCACAACTCTTCAACATTGTCCATCAATGTAATTGCAAAACAGAAGATGATTAGAACATGAATTAAAAAAATTCATAAAAATCACCAAATTGAAGTTGAAATGGTTTCATGTCTGGCAAACACAAAACAGTTAAAAAGAAAAGCAAATTTAAACTACCAAAGAACAAAGTAGCCGGGAATGGTGGCGCACGCCTATAATCCCAGCACTTTGGGAGGCTGAGGCAGGAGGATTGCGAGTTCAAAGCCAGCCTCAGCAATGGCGAGGCACTTAGCAACTCAGTGAGACCCTGTCTCTAATAAAAAAAAAAAAATACAAAAAAGGGCTGGGGATGTGGCCCAGTGGTCGAGTGCCCCTGAGTTCAATCCCCGGTACCACAAAAAAAAAAAAAAAAAAAAAAAAAAAAAAAAAAGAAAAAAGTAAATTCAAAGAATACAAAATTGACATGCAGAGATAAACAGCATTCATTACCATAAAATACTATTTTTCATGATGCTTTCATTTTAATAGCAAAATATGATAAAATGAAACTTGGTAAGTGAGGAACATACTCTACAATATGTACCAACTTAAACTCTTTTAGTAAAATCAGGGTAGACTAGGAAAAATAATGAAAGCTATGTCATATTTGTTAATAAGATCATGTTTTCAAATATATTTTTCCTGAACTTATAAATTTGACATAATCACTGTAAAAATTCCATAAACATATTTAGCTTATAAAATTATTTTTTATAAAGCTACAAGAATAGTTATTAAAATGTTCATAAATAATAGCTATGGGGCCAAATTCTCTTTATTAATGCACAATCTTTGTTTAACTTGTGAACAAACTGAACAATGTGAAATTCTTTTACAAAGGCATTTTCTACTCACTCAGCTATTAAACTTCGAGCTATACAACTGATCCAATAAGTGTTCATCTTGATTCCAAAAAGTTTTTTGCTGTGCTCTTCACAGCAATATTGTTTTTAATAACCCACAATTGCAAAATGAAAAAGTGTACAACAGCACATTTTCAAAGAAAATGGTATCTGATCACTTAGGAGAACTTTATAAAATAAAAGCAAATACCACATGGAAGAACATGTGTGAGAGTCTGAAATACAAGTTTAGAGAGGAGGCTGGAAAATTACATTCATTGCATATTTCAAAACAATTTGAAATCTTAAAAATAGCAATGTTTTACATTTATCCCAGAGAAAGAGAACTATTGTTAATGCAAGGGCCTTTGCACAACTCTCACAGATGCTTCTTCCAGGTTGTTAGAATTATAAACAACTAGAATATCTTTCATCAAATGCATGGTTAAGTGAACCATGGTTAAGCCATACCATGAAATACTAATCAACAATGCAAAAGAGGAAACTATTCATGATTACTAAAATCTGCATAATTCTCAAGGGCATTACATTGAATGAAAGCAGTCAGTTGTATAGAGTCATTTACAGTGTGAGTCCATTTACATCACAGAATTACAGAGGCAGATACAAGTGATTTGTGATTAATGATAGGTGATTCCCAGGATTTAGGGAGAGTAGAGGTAGGTAGAGGTGCTGGTGTGACATTATAAGGGTTGTACTAACATATTTGTAATGATGAGATAGCTCTGTATTTTGGTGGCCATGGTATTACACACACACACACACACAAAAAAACTATATTTATCCGAATGTGTAGCATTTAATACTGATAAATTGGTATCAATTCTGGTAGGAATAATTAATATTTTACTCACAATTTTTGTACTTAGTATCTACGTTAAGTATAATTAAGATGAATATGAATTTAGTGTGTTTATCTTTCGATATTGGAATAAGTGAAAACATAGATAATTAGCATTGTTTTTTAAAGGATTAATTTTTTTTTCAAATTTCAATGAAACAGCCACTTCACCCATAATTTCTAACATTTCTGAGTTTGACAAGAGCTCCAGTAGTCATATCTGTCTTTTATATCTTTTATATCTAACTTATATATATGTATATATGTAATTTTTATATAGCTAATACACACATATATCTTTTAATATAAGATAATGCCAAGATGGTTGACCATCAAGTTATGAGCAACTGAGCAACATCAAAATGCAAACTGACCCTAAACCCATGAGTAGTTTATGCTATTGAAATAAGTCAAAACATAAGTAAATGTGTTACAACTAGTTATTCTGTCAAATAAAGGTTATAAATAAATGTTTCATTTAATAAATAAATAAAGCAGAGACTCTATGTTTCTGATAATTCATCCTGAAGTGGTGACCCAAATATTTATTAACATCACATGTTAAATCACCATGCCACCACAATGGAAAGTAATACTAGCACAAATTGTGTTGTATTTTCATCTCAGTAATGACAAATTCAGAATTTGAGGATATTATTTCCAAGTTAAACACAAGTAACAGGGAGAGGCAATTATAACTCAGTGATATTCCATTATATGTGTATATGCACAAATTTAATTGTAATATTGAAATTGAAACCAATATTGAAAATTCCATAAGTTCAAGAAGAGATTTTTTATTTTGAGGTTCCTTTTCATAATCTGAACACACATAGTTATGTGTCAATTTCTTGATTAACTGAGATATATTAAAATGAGAATTTCAAATATGTCCATTTTTTTCTAGAAAACAAACTTATTATTCTTTGCAAACTTAACAAATGAAATTATATCAATATTCCAAAATTATATAAACTATCATTTCAGAAAACAGAGTCTGTCCAATAACATTATGTACAAATGTTTTATCTAAACAAAATATACAAAAGTGCTATATTATTTGTGGTCCAAACTTACTGTCTATTATAATTTGTAAAATAATAGCATAAAATACCATGGTATCAAAAAGAAATACATATAGTTAATAGTCAGGAATGAGGAAACACTTTTAGTAAAGGTAAAATTAATAACACTTTGCAATGTCTTTTTCTTTAAGTGTAACCAATACCCTCATTTCATGTGTATACAATAGCAATTTTTTTTCTTTTAAATTACATTGTTTTGGGAAATTATATATATGCTAGGTTATTGAAAAAACTGTACACAACATCTCAGAACAAAATATGTATAATTTTCCTTCTGTTTATGGAGAGTGAACATCAAAACAACTAACCTTAGAAATTATCATTGAATACAGTTAATGAATATACCTTCAAAAAAATCCAGAGCCATAGGCAAAATTAACCTGACAGGTCTTATAAAAATGACCTATTTAGTTATAACACACATTAATCTTACAAATTTATTTAAAAATATATTTTATCATATATTAAAAATGCTTACATATATTTATGTTACTTATATATAGTGTAATCATATGTAAATAAATAAGAAAAAATATTATTATGTTTGATGAACATATTTTTTCTAAATTTAATTGCAAATTCTTGTCTATTTCATGGAAAATGCATACAAATGTAGACCTTTTCCTTACTATAATGTTTGCATGATAAAATATATACAAACTATTCATCACAAATTATTTACCTGCTACTTGTTCACCAAAGAGTTCCTGAAATTAAACTCTAAGAAAAAAAGTTTACTCAATTGTACTCAAAAAACATAAAATAATCTGCTTCTCATAAAATTCAGTAAAGGAATTTTTTTTTCTGAATATGTAGTAAAGTGTAAGAAGAGAGAAATGTTTCAGTTTAATTTGTAGTATTTACAAAAATTCCTGCAAATGTTTTTTAGACAAAATATATACTGGTAATAAAAAATTAAATTAAAATACTTACATTTTAGTTAAACATTTAACCATTTAAATATTTTCCCCATTATACTGTGATTATATCACTGATACCAACCATGTTGGGAAATAAATGACTTCCAGTTGTCAGGCTTTAAACACAAACAGTCACATTTGATATTTTAATAAATATTTTGCCTACAAAGACTGAAATATCTAAAAAAAAATTACATGTCATTTTACATGTTTAATGTAAATTTACTTCTTTGGCTCCTTTTCTTACATGAAGTTTTGTAATTATTGAATATCCTCTAAAATATAAAATCATTAATGGAAAAAAATAGTAATCATTTTTTTGCCTTCTTTGATTTGACAGGCCTAAATTAAAATTAATTTCTGGTGCAAACAACTTTGTAAAATAAATTATAACTCAAGCAACTAAAATAATTGTACTTTATCAAAATCCAATTAATGTTATGCATGAAATCTATTATACAATGAAGAATATTAACTTATTAAATAAACCACTGATTACAGTGTAGTAAATTTGAATGCATTAAAATATTGTTTCTGCTTAATTATTATTTGAACATTTTTTTCAAATATTGCTACATGATATTTAAAGATAATAGAGAATAAAAATTATTAAACATTATGAGAACTTTTAAAGCTAATTTTATATGCTTTCCTGTCTTATAGATTTTAAAGATTGTTTTCTCAATACTGGATAAAAATGCCTAGGATCACCTGTGCTTTCAAGCATTTAACTGTGTTCAGTGCATCAATGTACAATATTAAGATTCACAAAGGATTACAAAAGAGAAAATGTTTATAGTACTAAGCACTTTACAAGCACATTTTAAATTGATTGTATTTATTTACACTGAGGTTTTGTGAAAATTTTGTGAGTGGTGAATGGGAATTGAGCCTTAGTTAAAGTTAGCAAAAATTGGTCGATTGCCAACATGTCTGCTCCTTGAAAACTGTCCAATGTTGTACTCCAACCATACAATGTAATTCAACTTGTCCATATATCTGAGATGAAGTGTGGTAAATTCCTGGAAATAACCTCTTTCAGCATATCTTGCACATCGCTCTTCTAACAACATTTGACAATAAATGCAATTTGCTATCAGTTTTTCTTTAGGTAGATGTAAGACATGTGTATAGTGTTTTCTGAAGCTGCATACCCATATGACATTTGCAGTGAATTTAAATCATTACACGTATAGACAGAGACAATACTTTTTCTTCAGCAAATATTTAATAGGCACCAAGTTTATGTAAGATATTTTACTGTTTCTTAGGTAAAAAGAACAAAACGTACTGAAACTACGTTAAGAAAATTTGAAGTCAAATAGTAGACACATAATATGTACATAAACATACCAATACTACTATGTTATAGAAATGATATTATTTGCTTGGAACAGCAGAGAAAAATTTAATTGTTCAGGGAACAAGCAGCTTAATTGGAATTAAAGAAATCAGAAAACATCACAAAAAGATAGTTGCACTGAAGTAAAAATAAATGGGACTTCTATTAATATCAGTGAAAGAAAGATGAGAATATGTGGTTTCATCATGTCATTGAGATTTTCCTTGACTCCTCACTACCCCAGATAACAGGGGTAAAAGACATGAATGTTTAATCATATTTCAATCACATTTATGACTTACAGCATTACTTACTCCAGTAGTAAACTTGGAATTTTCTCTATTCCAGCTTTTCACAAATCCTAATCATCCCTCAAGGTAAAACTCAAACCCACTTCTAAGCTCCAACCAGAGCTTTCCATCCTTAGAGAATCTCTTGCCTTTGTATACCATATGGGTATTTGAGATACACTGTCTTTTTGATACAGTGTTTATGTGCACATTGTTCATATATATTCCTCTAAATTTTGAGCAATATGCAAGCAGGAGTTTGTAAAAGAGGGACAGTTGTCCCAGTCATACATTATATCAGTGGTCCAGGGATAATGTATTAAATTAAAGCAAAACTGGTAGGTTTAAAATAACAGAAATGAATGCTTTCACATAACTTCCTTTATTTATTATTTCATAGTTCAAATTGAAATAATTAAAAAAGTTATTGCATTGTTAATTTACAAAAGTAATTAATAAATCTACATGTTCTAAAATAAATGTTGTATTTTACATTGATATAATGAATCATTTATTTATTATCATTAAGCTCTCCATAATTATTTTATGAAAATTATTTAAGACAATTCTTTATTTTTGGAATGACAAAAATTTTATCAATTTCATATTAAAATTAATACAACAAGTAAAGTTATAAGGCTAACTAAAGTATTTTGATATGAAAAGGAAAAATATTTTGAAGCTTTTGGTACCTCCACATTGTACATCTTTGGTTTAGAAGCCTTGGTGTGCTTAAACAATCTTAACATAGTACTTTCAAAAGTGAATGAACCTGTAACTTTCTCAAAGGTAAAAGAACATGAGTCCATAATCACAAGAACAACTGTGATTAAAAAAAAAAAGCAAAATGTAATAAATGTCCTACGAGATATTACAACTTCAACTTGTGACTTAACAAAAATAATATAAGAATTATAATTGTTAATCTTTATTCTAAAATATTGTATGCAGCCAACACATTATCAGGCATATACAATAGGTGGACATAAATCATGATAAAGTATTAATTACATAAGAATTATACGATAAAAAGCATATAAATTACTGTATCACAGGTCTCAACTTAGAAATCTATTAAGAAATTGACGTTAAGACAATTGAAATAATGTTATTTCTGCCCAATTTCAGTTTGGTACTGGAGCATTGAATCCCAGCTTTGTTCGGTTGACTTCATGCCAAATACTGAATCGCAGAGTGAATTTTTCTTTTTTTTTTCTACTTCACAGAACAAACCAGTTAAAAAGACAGTCTCCTCCTTAGGTACTAAAGAGCATAAATTTACCCATTGCCTTTCCTAATGCATTTTTATTTTCTTTTAGGAAATAAGTTTAAACCAAGTCAGACTTGTTAAAGTTAGAACTAGAAAACATCCCAGCATTTTCAATACCAGGTGCTATGGCTTGAATATGTCCCTGCAGCTCATGTGTTTGAAATTTAATCCCCAATTTAACAGTATGGTGAGGTATGATCTCTGGAGGGTAGTTGGGCTGAGTCATGTTCCACCACCATGGATGAAGGAAGGGCCCTCTGCAGGGAATGAATTTGCTATGAAAGGGCAAATTTGGACTCCTTTCCCTTTTTCTTTCTTTCTTTCTTTTTTTTTTTTTTTTTTTTTTTTTTTTTTTTGCCCTTCTTACCTCCTTGCCTCAGGATAATATAACTAGAGGGCCCTCATAAGTGAGGACCCTCAATGTTGTAATTTCCAATCTCGAATGGTGAGTATATAAATTTTCATTCATTGTAACATAATAACAGACTGGTTAATAGTACAAAATGGGCTAAAACACTGGGACATAGGACTCTGAGGGAGGAAGGACAAAAGTACTTTCAATTAGAAATAGTGTTTCACTGTCAGGAGAGAAGAGGTTCTATCCAGAAACCTCTAGTTCTAGAGGTCCAAAAGTCCATTGACTAATGAAGAAAGGTGTTTTTTTGTCAGGTACACTCCTGACAACATCTGCACCATGGAATTCATCTGTGAGAAGTGAAGGAGCTACATAAGCACAGAGAAAGAGAGCAAAAGAAAGAGAAAGGAACTGAAACGAGAACATATAGTTATTGCTTACAGTAGAATTGCACTAATTCTCTGCATTTTCACAAATAATATCAGAACTCTGTCTACCAATGAGACTAAACTTTTAGTTCAATGAACATTTCCAATTATACAATGAATTTACTAATTAACTTAGGTAAGGGGTGTTGTACCCAATTTGCAGGAAAAAATTCTCACAAGCCACTCACCACATAACAGCCAAAGAAGTATTTATATGGCCAGCATGAAAGCAGGTGGTAGAAAATGGCACCCGCTGTTAGCAAGGGCAGGGTTTATAAAGTACAGGGTTAATAGGCTCTCAGATGCAGATGGTTTAAGGGTGGGTTATGGCCTCAGGTGGAGACAGTTTAAGGGTGGGTTAATACAACACACCCTCAGGTGGAGACTGTTTAATCACCTCTGCTTATTATATTGGTATGATCTAGAGACACATTGCAATACATATCTTGATTCTTAAACATAAATATTTTAGTTTGAAATGCGCTGAAGTTATCTTGTATGGCATAGCTACCTACTCTGTCTCACTACGAGAGTCACTATCGTCAATAAATGAACATATAATGAAGTATGGGAACAGGCATGGTGCACAATGAAGTCCTAAAGTTGAAGGGTAATTGATACTGACTAATCTTTAAAGCTCAGAAATGAAATTAAACATATGGTGATGTCATTAACTCTTCATGAGCACTATGAGTGAAAAGATAAAACAATACTATTAGTTTTCATGAAGGACTAATGAATTTACCACATGTCTAATTTCAATTTTGAGATGATTAGCAATTTATACTGATCTATAAACTCAGTTCTTTATGAACATTGGGTCATTATTTTGATGCATACAATATAATTTAAAATTTGATGTGAACATTCATGCAAAGAGATTTAAATTTACTTTGAAAAATTGTTTAAAATATTTAGAAATATGTGCATACACCCATAATTATGACATGATATGTAGTGTACATAAGTAGCTGCATTAATAAATATATGCATATATGATGTTTTAATTTATCTTCTATATAGCATATCACACATGGATTTATATCACTCTTGTAAAGATACAACAATACTATTGTTAGGATATTTATCCTAGAACTGAGATTTTTCTTCATTTTCATATGAATTTCTTTTTCAAATAACTTATTTTTGTAGAATTTATAAGTACTAAATATGAACATACGTTGTAGAACAGTTGTGTTATACAATTATGTATTTTATATTTATATATTTATTATAGCTCTGCATTAAAACAATATTTTGAGAATAACATATTTGAAAACTTATTTATTCTAGCCCCAATAGTGTGAATCTTTAATATTTTAAATTATAATTTTAGAAATTATTTCTGAAATGTGGTATTTCTAATGGCTTGAATTTAGATACATAAAATTACATGAAATAAATATGGATGTCATATATCAGAGTTTCTGATTTTAATACGTAATTCTTTTCATAAGTTTAAATAAAAATTTAACTTGCCTAATTGCAGTAAAAATTGTCAGAAAATAAAACAGAGTACATTATTTTCAGATATCCATAATAATTAATAGTATATTTGTGTACATTATTTTTATTCAAATTTCTGTATGCTGCAGGCCAAGGTAACTAAAAGGAAAATACTTTCAGACATTTGAAAAATAATCTAAACAAATAGTCTTAGAAAATCCCATTTTCATCAACGTATCAGTGCAAGTGTTGAATGGCTGTGATTATAATGAGGCAGGTGGCTGAAGCTATCCCTTTCCAGACAGCTGGTGGGCAGAAGTAAAAACCAATTATTCAATTTGGCTTCTAAATTTTTATTTGTTTATTCTGGCGTACAGTACCATTTTCTTTCCCATCTGGATTTGGTAAGTTTCTTGAATAAGTAGAAGAATTAAATCAATCCACCAAATTTTCATTTAAGCATCACTACTTTTGCATAGACTGGGTATGTCTTTTTGTATATTTTGCATGATTTGTATGATAAACAATGTAAAATGCACCTGGATTCTTAATTTATTTTGAATTTTATGGCATTATCATGTATTTTACATGGATAAGTTTGTTCTGTACAATTGACAAAATTTTAATGAATCATCTGATGAATTACACAAGTTAATGATAAAATATATGAACACATGAAAGTCCATTATTATTAAGCACATTTTCGCCAAAGGAACATGCAAATTAAATACTACAGTATCATACAAATGTACCATAAAAGCATTAATACATTCCTTGAAACAAAAGAAACAAGAAACAAATGAACGGTTAAAAAAAATAAAGCATATGGCTGTTGTAAAAACAAAGTCAACTTCCATTTTCAAAGCCTTACAAATGGTAAAATAATTTGTTAATTCATGAGGGAAAATAAATTAATTTAAAAGATTTTGGTAAAAATTATCTAGGACTCTAATTAATAACACTGACTCTAAAGCCTGGTTTCAAACTCTAACTCCCCTTTTATAGGTATGCAATTTCAGGTTAATTACTTTACATCCTTGATCCCCTTCTAGTTGTCTTGTATGTAAAATGGAGAATATAGTAATATTATTTTCTGAATATTTTTCTGCAGATCTAGAGTAAAACAATAAAATAAAACGTTTTGTCTAGAAGTTGACACATGTTGGAATTCACACCAATGGGAGAGAGGTCTGGAATTAATTCCTTAGTAGATTATACTAGTAAGAAATAGCATAATAAATAAATGAATACTAAATGTGAAGAAAATCTTTAAACAAATTAAGTGTACTTCAAGCAAATTAAATTTAAATTTGATATGAGAAAATATCATTTCCATAGCTATAACTGATACTGAATTCATGTATCTACCTTATACAAGAAATTATGTACAAGCTTGAATAAACAAGGAAAACCCAAACATATGCTTTTCAAAAAGGCATACTTTAAATAGACAGAATAGGTGGAAATCAAAATTTAGAAATTGTATGAAATTCAAAACTAAGAATAAAACAACAAGTATTTGTGTCAGACAAAGAAGATTTTCTTTTATTAGAGCTTTATAGTTACATAGAGTACTTGGGTTCATCCCGAAGAAGAAGCAGATTTTAACAAAAACAAACTTCATCTTTGTATAAACAAAAATGAACATTTCATAATGCTAAAAGTAGCAATTCATATGGAACTCATAAAATCTGAAATATGTATATACCTGAAAAGATTGCTTTAAAATGTATAGAACAAAAAGTAAAAGAAAGATTAATAATTACATCTACAAATATTGCTGAGGAATGAAACATTAGATTCACTCTGAGTAGTTCTTGTTTTTGTTTTCTTTTCTTTTGTTTTTATTTGTTTTCTTTTACTAGGAACTGAACCAAGGCATGCTTTATCATGGAGGTACATACTCTGCCCTTTTAATTTTTTTTTTAACTTTTTAAGACACTGTCTTGGTAATGCACAGAGGCTGTCCCCAAACTCTCCATCTGCCTACCTCATTCTGCCCAGTCATTGGAATCATGTGACCATGCCTGGCACTCCGAGTAGTTGATAGCATTGATTAGATAATACACACACACACACACACACACACACACACACACACACACACGTGTGTATATATATATATATATATATATATATATATATATATATATATAAATACAGGAGATTAAGAAAACTATAAAAACTCAATCTGATCTATAAATATTGCTTAGGATAGAGACATCAACTTCACTCTGAGCACCTGTTAAAACCTATTAGGCTGAATATATACAAATGTATCTACATCTATGTCTGTATCTACACATATATATCAGACCAAAGAATACATAAAATTCTTACTTAGTGCCCATGAAACAAAAAGACAATATTCTGCACCATTGACTCCAAAGACTGAAATCATACAGTTTAGGTTTTCTGATACAGCAATATTAAATAGATATAAATATCAAGAAGATATTTAGAAAGCACCAAAATATTTGGGTATTAAGCACCCAATTTCTAATTAATTTATATTTCAAGAAAAATGACAGGAACTTGTAATGTTATTAAAACAGATAATAATAAATGTGTAATTTATCAATTTTAGTGTAATTGTGCTACTACAACAAAATACTGTAGACTAGGTCAGATAAATAAACAACATAGATTCATCTTATTACAGTTATCAAAACTGAAAGAATCCAAAATCAAAGAGCAGCCATGTGTTTCATACTCACATGGTAGAAGCTGGAGGGGCAAGAGAGCAAATGTAGTTATTCACAAGGAAGAATTCTCATAGTCTAATCATCTCTGTTTTAAAATTTATTTTAATTAGTTATACATTACAGTAGAATGCATTTTGACACATTGTACATAAATGGAGCACAACTTCTCCTTCCTCTAGCTGTACATGGTGCAGAGTCACACCGGTAGTGTAATCATACAGGCATACAGGCATATAGGGTAATAATGTGCATCTAATTCCACCATCCTTCCCATCCCCACACCTCCTCCTCTCCCCTTACTCCACTCTGCCCAACCCAAACTTTCTTAATTCTTCCCTACCCACCTCCCCCATTATGTATCAGCATCTGTTTATCAGAGAAAACATTCAACCTTTGGTTTTTTTGGTTGGACTTTGTTTTGGTTAGCATAATATTCTCCAGCTCTATCCATTTACATGCAAATGCCACAATTTCATTCTTCTTTAAGGCTGAGAAATATTCCATTGTATTTATTACCACATTTTATCTATCCATTCATCTGTTTAAGGGCATGTAGGTTGATTCCATAATTTAACTATTGTGAATTGATCTGCTATAAACAGTAATGTGGCTGCCTCTTTGTAAGCACACTTGTAATACCAGCAGCTGGAGACAGGAGGATTGCAAGTTCGAAGCCAGCCTCAGCAACAGTGAGACACTAAGCAACTCAGGGAGACCCTGTCTCTAATAAAATACAAAATTGGGCTGGGGATGTGGCTCAGTGGTTGAGTGCCTCTGAGTTCAATTTCTGATACACCCTCTAAATCAATCAATATAAAGTCCCAATTGGCAACACTGATATTTCAGAGACATCACAAATAATAGCAACATCTAAATTAGCAAAAGAATTTTAAAAGTTACTGGAAAGAAACCTATAAAATTAATTATCAATATTAACAAACAAGATCATTACTTATATTTTGCCCTGAAAGTCAGAAAAAATAAATGAATTTTTTTGTCTGGATTGGATTCTCGACCAGTAAAAGGACAATAATAGAAAAAGAAGTAAATGTAAAATTGTGTCTTGAGTTGAGCTAATAAAACTTTAAGTTATTTTTATTTTCCTTGTGTATTTTACCTAGTCTACAGTATTTTGTTATAGTAGCTCAAATAGATCAAAGTTGTATCAATTGTTTGAAAAATACTACTTGTTCTTTTCTTGAAACATGAACTATGTTCACTTCTTGTGAATATAGTGCCAGGATTTTAGAAGATATTAACATAAAATAATTAATGAAATCGCATATAATATTCATGTACTTTCTTTGTAATGTTTTTATAAATGTGAAATCATTCCACAATGAAGACAGAAACAGAAATATAAACAGGGATGGAGAGACACAGAGAGTAAGATAGACTCCTCAATGCCATAATAGAAAGATAAACTTAAAATTTAAGTTTTAGAAAATAAATACAAAAAAAAATACATCAGAAGTAACTAATATAGAAAACAAATATACAGTTGAAAACATGAACAAACCCCATTATTGGATCTTTGAATGTATTTTTAAAATTTGATACTTAGCAATATTAATAAAAAAGCCCATACATGTAAATCTGATCAATTTTAATTTATAAGCTAGACAGTAAGATATTGTAATGATAACTAATAATGATATAGAACAAAAATTATATACCTATATGGTAATAAAAGATATATAAACTTGGTCTCTTTCAAAGTTTTGTGCAGTACCTCATTTCTTATCTGTGTTGTAATAATGATGAGAGAAGAGACAATGTCTATGCCATATGATGTGCAGGAAATGATCTAGGCATTGTGACATTGAGTTAGATCACTATGGAAGGGATACCTCATCCCTCAATAGTTGATCTGATGATCTGGTAACCTAGTTGACGACTAAGTGAGTAATAGGCATGTAGTAATTGCAGCATGAATTGATGCACAAAGTTATGCTTCACAGGTGGGAGAGTGGGAAATTCATAATGCTACTCAGAATGACTGTTTAAGTTTGTGAAGTTTCTAATTTTGGAAATATCCATTGAATCTGTTCTGACTGCTGTTAACTGTGTATAACTATCCATGGAAGGCAACCCAAGAGAAAGAAGGGAGTATGGCACCAATCTCAGGAATAAAGTGAACTAATATGACTAAGAAATGGGGCATATCACTATCAAAACTATCATCATTAAAATGATAATATTATTCCTTAAGGACAAAAAATTAACATCCATAGCTGAAATACACAAGTCCTTTGCAAATGGCTGTTATCCAGAGTTGTACATCTGACATCAAACTTTTTTTTTATAACCACCATGTTAACTACACTGATAACAAAGTTAATAACTTTGTTTTAACTTTTACATGTTAAATTAATTAAGCACAAACCTCCCTTCATACTTCATCTCATATTATTTCAATAGTGAATACTTTGAAAAAATTAATGTTACATACGGTCCTTCAAAAAATAGGGGGACATGAAATGCTTCCCAAATTATTTTATGACATTATCATATAACAAAACCAGATACAAAATATTAATTTTTTGGAAGTGAATATTAAAAAATTTAATAAGAAATCATCTTTCAAAACATAGCAAAGAACTCCAGTGTTATTTCTGATTAGAATATAGTTGTATTGAAAACAGTGATTTTTTATGCACACTTTCATAAAAATTTGTGGGCTTGGCAGTTATGCAAAATTTGAAAATTTGTATTATTTATACATTTATATGATTTTGCATACATCCTGTATCTTTAAAGAAATAAAATATTTTAGGCCCTGAATTTAATCAGATATTTGTTTTTGTAAATCAGTTTTGTTATACTTTATGATTTGGTGGAAACACTTATGAGACTTCAGAAAAATATGAATAAATAATTATATCAAGGCAAAGAAGTTTCAGAAAAAGTATTTTGTGAACATAGTGTTTGTGAACAAAATTAATCCAAATATTAATTTATTTTTCCAAATATTTCAGTAAAAGAAAGTTCTAAATTCTCCAATTCCCTCTATTTAGTTTGTTGATTTCCTAAATTTAGGTGTCATTATTTTTTTTTCAGTGTAATTAATATGTATATTAAAGTCATAATGTAACTGGTAAGTATTAGGGATGATTTTGCAGCTTCTCATTTATTAAATATACAAAAAGAGTGAATCTTTACCAATTATCATAATGAAGAGTGTATCAATTTTAAATTTCTATTTAGAGCACTTTTATTTATAGTTTTAGTTAATACTCAATAAAAAAAGATTCAGTGAAAGCCAGATGCATTCACACTGCACATTTAATTAGATTATGAATTATTTATTAAAATAGTAGTTATCACACTTTAACTCCATGAATCTAATGAAGTCATAAGGTTTTTCAAATTTTAAGGCAATTACTTTATGAGATCTACTTTTAGTATACACTCATAAATTAGACCATTCCAGTTAAAAGATTATTTCCCAACTTTATATTTAGTTAAGTATACCTATTATTTTCTCATAAAACATTTTAGGTTAATCGATATATATTTTAATTCTGGCTTATGTAAAAAATTATCTTTGTTAAAAAAATTAGTGTCACTTCCAAATACTATAATTGAATTATACATAACAGAATTATTCCATTTTTCCACCAAAAGAATTTCAGAGCCTAATTCAATTTAATATAATCAGATTCTTCTTTCTTATACATTCCCATAAAATAAGAAGAGAAAACATATTAAGTAAAATAACTTAAAAAAGTCCAGTGTATTTTTATTTAACTGATGGATTCAATTATAAATTACAAGAATGGAATAAAAATTAGTTTTGAAATTCATGTAAGACAGTTTAAAAATAATAAAAATAGGAGTAACAGGTAGTATTTTACCATTAATGGAAATATTATTTCAACATTTTATTCATAGTTAAAACTTCTTCAATTTAAGAGAATTTAGGATGAGTTAAACATTTACAAAATGAATAACATAAACTAATAACAACTGAGAATCATGTTTGATATGTGATTTTAGAACTTCAAGTTCATATACTTGATTGTGGAACATTTCTCCTCTGCCCCAAAGTCAGCCTCCCATTGTTCATTTGCCTAAACCAGCATCAAGTTTAAAAATAATTTACAATGGGGCCTGGGACTATAGCTCAGTGGCAGAACACTGGCCTAGCATGTGTTAGGTACTGGGGTTGATCCCTAGTACCACATAAAAATAAACAAATAAAATAAAGGCATGATGCCCATATGTAAACACAAAAACGTAAAAAAAAAAAAAAAAAAAAAAAAAAAAAATTTAAATGGTTCAGGCTGGAGAAAGACTTCCTGGAAAGTTTGCCTTGATAGTAAAGAGCAAATTGTTAGACTCTGTTACCATTTCATAATTATTTTTAGACTCTGACTTCCAAATTTATTAGAGTAAATTTATTTATGGTATTTACTATGTAGTAACCTTTAATATTTATTTTTATCTTTGTTCTTTTTTATTATACATGACAGTAGAATTTATTTTGAAATATTTATTCAAAAATATATCTTTCTAATTAGGATCCGAGTCTTGTGGATATACAGGATATTGAGATTCACTGTGGTATATTTATACTATGTACATAGGAAAGTTGTGTCAGACTTATATAGTAACTTTTTATGGAAGCCTTTGGAAAGTGGTACAGATATTTTACCAACAAGACACAAAATGAAGTATTATTCAATCTTTAAAAAGAAGTCTTAATATTTGTGACAACATGGATGGAACTAGAGACATTATCACCAGTTTAAAAGGTCATGCATTTCTTTTTGCACTTTTTGCCATACATTAATTGAGAAGATATAGCTCTACTTTGGACTTTTTATTATGTTCCACAGATATGTAGGTCCATAGTTATAGAAATGTCATACTGAATTTATTCCACTAGCATTATAGTAACTACAGATACCAGGATGTGTAATTCTTATTTGTTCATTTCAAATTGATTTTGCCTATTATGGATTCTTTTCCACATGAACTTAAGAATTAGCTTCAATTTCCAAAAGTAAAGAAACAAAAATATTTTGAGAAGCAGTAATGCTGATTTCTAAACCCATTGTTATGGATCAGTTGTCTAAGCATTGACCATTGTTCTATTTCCTGTATCTTAACAGGAAAATTTTAAATCTGATGATTTTGCTATGATATACTCCCACATTGCTTTTATCATTAATGATAAATTTACATAATGTAAACAGATAAATGATTGTTATTTTAAATGTGAGACATAGAAGTATATAAATTAAAACACAAATGAGTAGTCCTAGGCCAACATCCCAAAGATTACCACATGTCATTTATCAATATTGTAGTGTATTGTTTTCCAAAAGCTACCACAGCAATGTCTCCATGTCTATGAAACTTTTCAGATCTATCCACTTTCCAATCAAGTGTCTGAATCCTTTTTTTTTTTTTTTTTTTCCTCAAACCTAGGGGAAGAAGAATTGTGATTTTTTCTGTACAATATGTATACCAGAGGTGACATTATATAACCATTGACCTATGATAGTCAAAGGATTCTATGTTTCCCTCTCTCTTTTTCCCACTTTGATCAACCTTAGACACCATACCATGCAAGGAAGGAGCCCTATTCGTATATCAAATTCTCTTGTAGGTTTTTCGGTAAGTCTCATTTGAGGCCTCATCTACCAGCAAACATCAAGTGATACCAAATGGAAAACTGAGCCTTCAAATCCCTGAGCCTTGGATTCTTTGAGATAAGTCTTCCAGAGAGTTCCCTTAGGGAACCACACTAAGCTAAGTACCATTTTTATTTCTGACCCATAGAATCCATGAGCATAATAGATGGTTATTTTATGCCACTACATTTTGGAGTAGTTAGTAACTGAAACAGTCATTGGAGCAATTGCATTTCTATGTAACTTTTGGTGAAGAGCAAAGTGGCCATAATGTTGATCAAACACCTTTGATCAGAATAACCATATCAGTAGAGTAAGGAAAATATGTGTGTACTGTTACCTACTTAAAAAAAATCAATTAAAGTTTTTGTTGAATTAAAAAGGAAGAAAAAATATACTTTTAGACAAATATGCTTTCAAAGAATGAGGAAATTTAAAGATTTGGTTGATAAAATTCTTACCTTCATATCTCTAATGGAATTGCATATGCTATGAATAAAGCTTATTTTGGAGTAAAAAATGTAGACACATATTTGTATTATATCATCATTTAAAAAGCCTTTATATGTGTGAATGATGCTACCAGATAGATTATAAATAAAAATTTAGCAATGACACTTTTGGGGTTCTTATTGGATGACTGTTTAATGTGTCAAATACATATTTTTTCCTCAAAATAGATATCTCTTCTTTGAATCATTTTAAGGATAATTTGTAAATTTTTTAAAAATGTTTTTTCTTTATCCCAATTTACATTTTTGTTTCAAAATTGCTAATGAAAAATTATTCCAGTTTTCCATGATTTTGACTAAAAGAGATGCGACTATAACAAGACTTCAGTTATGTATAGACACACACACCCAAGTATATTTTCTCATCTATATAATTATATGTACTTTAGATTTTAAAATAAATTATAGTCCAATGTCTACCAATTCTTAGTAATGAAATTATATCCTTAAAATATATGACTTGGAGGGAGAAAAAAACTCGAGAAATAAATTAAATAACTTTGAAATAATAAGTTATTATTTTTATAAAACTAATTAATATTATAAATAAACTTCAGCAAAGAAGAAAACAAGAACATATTGTTTATAGATTTTTCTTACACATCATATGCTTTCAATTATGTCTGATGTTTCCAAAGATAAAGAAAGAAATAACACTGAAGTATTGTTTAGAAAACAATTATATTTGGAGTGAAATGCAGAAAATTTACATTAGAAATGTGTTAAGTTTATTTCTATCTATAGAAATATGAGGGGAGTGATCATATAAGAAATATTAATGGCATTTCTTTATGGAGTTTGGAGGCACTAAGAATTTTACTGAAGTTACTGATATCAGATTTTTATCTTTTTTAAAAGAATAAAAAGTATTACTTTTCCTGTCTATTATCATAAATGAGAGGGTTGAATTATATTTCAAATGCACTCCAATCAACTGAAGATGTCAAGAAAATTAATTTGTACAATCAACTTTTAATTATCTCAGTCTGGTAAAAACTAAAATTTATTATTTATTTAAAAACAAAGTATAAAGCAATGCATAATTTTTATTAACTCCATTGCTTAGATCATTAATGAACTCCTGCATGTCACATCTAATGAGTCTTGATTTGCACGCCTTCATTACACGCTTTGTTTTTGTCGTCTTGAACTGTCTCCCCTTCTACTCCACTGTGTTCATTCCTTCTCTGCATTTCTGGATGTTCCTTTCAGACTCCATGATCTTCCTGTATTTTATCTACCTTTTAAATGTTGTAACTCCTGAAATTGCTGAAATTCCCTGAAATATCTGTTTGGTGAATCAACAGTTCATCTGGATTTAATTCATGTCTAATCTCCTTTACCTCATCATTAGCTAGAAGAATTAATGGTGGAGAACATATGAAAATTTGTCATGTTGGATTTTCACATTTAGTTTTCAATAACCAATTTTAATCATAAGAATGGATTGTTATTACCAACCCTTCATTTCTTTTCTATGATAAATGTACAGGTCCATATGTGTCACCATGTGATTTTTCAAATGCCTCTCATTTGAACAGATACAGTATATTCCTCTGCTGCCTTGATATATGGCTTAGCAAGGTGAGTTGTTTTGTCAAATTATGTAATAAGATTAAAGATTTTGAATGTATTCCTAAACTTTTGTTTACCATGTTATGTTTCGCTAATCCACCATGACAGGAACATAGTCAAAAAATGCACATATAAAGTAGACCTGAGCCCCAAGTTTAGTCTGGAGGCAAAGCTGGGTAAGTTACTAAAGCAATAGTTCACCATTAGCTAGGTGTACAAGAGAATTTTTTCATTTATATTGTTGAGGTTAGAAAGTGGTTCATTTTGCATCACTTTCACAATAAAAAATAATATGCAAGTAATAAATACTAATTCTATGATCTCAGTATACTATGATCTGAACATGCAAAACAAACACCACAATAGTCCTTCCCCAGGACAACTTCCCTTTTCTCACAATGTTACTCTCCTCTACTACACTATCTCCAGTGTTATTTAATAAAAACAATGCTTCATTTTTATTAATAAATCAGCTTAAAGATATTTTACTAACACATTAATCCCTGCTCACCAGCACAATAAGAAAGGGAAATAACTATAAAAGTCAGTGAAATGAATCTGATCTAACTTTCCTGTGTACATATATGATTATACCACAGTGAATCTCACCATCATGTACATCCAAAGACACTAATTTAAAAAAAAAAAAAAAAAAAAAAAAAAAACTATTAGTAAATAGCAGAAAGGTCAATAGAGTAGAGGAAAAGGAACACAGGAAGGGAGGAAGAGAAGGGAAGGGGAAATACTTGCCGTTTCGGGCTTTCCACACTTTTTCTTTGTGAGACTTAAAAAAAGATTTGCCTCTTACCTTCGTTTTGTTGAATGTGTCCACTCTTTCCTCAGGATTTCGCCCTAAACTGGATCAAATCCTTAGAGATTTTGAATCAGGAAGCCAAACTGCGTTACAAAAATCCACTTTCAGACTCCTGTATATCTTTGTAAATTTAAAATTTCCTGGTGAGACTGGCTCTTCTTCCTGTTTCTACTGTTAGGGGTTGAGCTATTTTTTTTTCTTTATTTTTTTGTAGATGAACACAATACCTTTATTTATTTTTTAAATTTATTTGTATGTGGTGCTGAGGATCAAACCCAGTGCTTCACACATGTCAGGCAAGTGCTCTACCACTGAGCCACAACCCCAGCCCAGGTTTGAGCTATTTTGAATCAGGAATTTTTATATCATTTTTTTATCCCCAGATCTTTGAAAATATTATTTTTAAATCATTTTGATATTTTATGCTGTATAAACACAGTAAGACAATATAAAGTCTTTACATAAGTATGAACACTTATGTTACAAATGTTAACTTGCTACATCACTTTTACCTTTAGTGTTTTATTTTCTGTCAGGGTCAGAGGAAGAATGGGGAATAAGCTACACATATGACTGTGGCAGTCAACATTACAAAAGCTTCACTCTCAAAGGTGCTTTTGTTAGAATAATATTAAAAAAACCAACAGAAATTGGAAAGTAAAGTATGACTTTTAAATAGAAGAGAGAGACAGAATAAAAGGGGTTGGAAAATATAGTGATACACAGTGCAACTTTTGATATATTGAAATAAAGTTTGTGCCCCTCTTTGGTTTCTGTGTATTGCAGGGCTTTTGAAAAGGATGGCACAATATGAATTAGTTTATACAAGCTCTTTCAAAGAGATTTTGAGGATATGTCACAGCAAGAGATAAATAACTGACCCTGCATATTCCTCTTTTCCTTGAAGGGAAGATAAATTAACTGTAATATCTCCATTTTCTTGTAGTTCTAAAATAATAAAAGTTATAAAGGCAGATTTTTCCACAAACTATTCATATTAAATGCAAGTCAATAACTGGCCCCACCAACTTTTCTATTGCTTACACAAAATTACTATGACAATTCCATTGCATTTCCAACTAAACAATTGATAAATGGTCAAGGACTATTTTGAGTCAGCCCCTGTTCTTCAGAAAGTTCAAATCACACAACACAAACACACACACACACACACACACACACACACACACACACACACAGAGAGAGAGAGAGAGAGAGAGAGAGTGTGCATGAACTGCTCTGCTCCTATCTAGGATTAAATATCTATCTATTTGTTCATTGAGGAGTACCTGTATGAGACTTCTGTTTTCTAAATCTCAAAGGGCATGTGCTTCCTCCCCCAAAAATATGCAGTAGGAGCTTTGTGAGTGCCCTCAGGGTCCACTGAAATGTAGATTGACAGGATAGTCATTTCCCTTTTTATGGGTTTACAAAATGGAACTAACTCCAAATTCAGGGTTTTTTTTAATCCCCAATTTGCCTGAGCAAATAATTTATTTCAATTTATCATACTCAAATCCAGTGATATAATTAATATTGCTATCATTGTGTAATTGACAGTTTAATCACTTAGGGAAGTATAGGTTGTCCTTCCTTGTTCATACCCAGTTCATGTGTCCCTTTTCATCACTCCAGAGTGCTTCAGGGTCACCCCATGTATTTATGTACAGCTAATGTACATGATTTCCTTGGATACCTCCAGTTGTTGGATCATGTCTTTCCTTTCTGCAAATGGCAAGGGGGATAGCTAAAGATGTGCTGGACAATTGATAAATGTAGTTCTGTAACTGATCCCTGTATCTTCTCTTTATTTGTTTAATGTCCCAGTAGCCAGCAGATGTTATGCTTTGCTGGTTTGTGCCTGTGCTTCCTCCCTTTGCCTTTTTACCTTTTCCTACAGAACTTGACTGCAGCCATTTGTGCAACAGCAAAGACTTCCACCTCTCCTGTAACAGAAGCTATTTTTCCATTGTCTCATGCAATCATTGGCTTATTAAGTCACTCTGTGCTCTCCTGAAAAGGTCAAGAAGTTCTTGGTGATTCCATCCATTATACTGGGATATGCAGTATCCATAAAGCCCTTCTCAGAATGATCCCACAGAGCCCATTTCACTAATATTGTTTCTGGGCATACTGGGTTTTAGGTTTTCTGTAAATTTCTAAATTGAATATTAAAATTATTTCCAGCTATAATTGTAATTGGAAGAACTAAATTCTGCTATTCAGTTTCCCCACCAAAATCCAAGCTATCTGCATGATGAGATATGATACCTGTGGTTGCGTTATATTACATGGCAAATGGATGTGATATAAGAAATTCAGGCTAGCAGCTGGATGATTTGGAATTAATCTGAGGTATTATTCAGGTGAGCCCAATCTAATCTTATGAGTCATTTAAAAGCAAAGTCTAATTCATGGTAGAAAGGAAAGCAAGAGAGTTCTGAGGCATGTGATGACTGGCTGTATAACTGCTGGCTTAAAGGTGGAGGGGGCACACGACAGGGACCAAGATCACTTAGAAGCTTTGAGCAGCACCCAGTGAACAGGCAGAAAGTAAAAGAAGACCCCAGTCTTACAACTGTATGCAAACAAATCCCAACAACCTGAATGAATTGGAAACAGTTTCTTCACAGAGATTCTAAAGAATATCCCCACCTTGGCAACACTTTGATTTCAGCCTTGAGATACATGAAGTTGAGAACCCTGTTAAGCTTGTGCAGACTTCTGGCCCATAGAAATTTGAAGCAATAAACAATAACTTATCTGCCTTTCTTATGTTTATAATTTTATTCTTTGAGTAGTTAAATTTGTGCTAATTGTTACACAGTGATAGAAAACTAATATGTTAAGATTTCCATTGAGGGAATTTTCTAAAATATTAAGTCATGCTGAAGACATAAAGATCATGGCGATAGAGTGAAAGCTGAGCAAAACTCATGGGTTTCTCTTTTCTTTGGGATTCTTTGTGTATTGCTACAAACAAGGAGCCCATAGGTAAAAATTTTCAGATTCAAAATTACATGGAAAAAAGATGGTATTCCATGTAACTAAATTTTTCTTTAAAAATGAAGATATTTTCAATATTTTTTTGCTAGTAAACATATAAAATAAACCCAGAGATGTGCTTTTTAAAAAAAGAAAAAACAAGTGATTAGATTATAAAGACTTTGCCTACAGTGTGGCAATATGATGGATGGTTTGTGAAAATCAAATTCTCCTGTATTAAATTTACTTTCTTTCTTACTTTACACCTGAACTGAATTTAGCTCTGACAGTGTACAATGACATTTGCTTCACTCAGTATCAAAATCAGAGGATAATACAAAAGAAAAAATTTTCTTCAAAATAATTGCAAAGTTATACATATTTTGTGCAATCCAAATTATGAGATATTGCTTAAAAGCATAAAATTTTCCTAAAGAATATAGTAAGCATCAAAATTAAGAACTAAATTAATGTTGTGAATTTAAAATAAGATCTAATTTTGAGATTGACAGCTTAGAGCAATGATTTTAATCTTGCGATTTTATTTTTGTAAATATTAAATTTGAATAAGTTATTCATGATTATTATAAAAGTTTGGTTAGCATACAGAATTGCAGAGAAAATAATCATGAAATGATCACCCAAAATAATTATCTTATTTACCAGAGCACCTGTTGTGGTTCTTATTTTCATGCAATGAGCTGTTTTGGTAATATGAGAGATTCAAGTATATTATGAATTTTCTATCATTTCATATGGCATATTTTCACAGTATTAAAATTATCTAAAATCTTTACTATATATACATGTTTGTATAGACGTGTTGGATTGTACACTTAGGCATTCTGTTTTTCCAAGAACTAGATAGGACATTTAGATTATAGTTGATCATGCAGTAATACATGATGCTGTATTTAATATTTATTTAATGCCTGTTATTGTGGTTAACCAGCCAAAAGACTGTGAATATAATAAAGCATTTCATATGCATTAGATATTAAAAAAGTTGTATTTTAAAAATATATTCACTGATTAATAATAATATGATCCAATATTTGATTAGATAATTTCATTGAATCTCTTGTAGTCTTTTTCACATTTTATGTTTAATATTTATTGTATATTTTGATTTGGATGAGAAATAAGAAATTGTTTTTTTTATAATTCTACTATAGTCAAAACCAATTTATTTGAATTAAAAATTAATAACTTTTAATATTATTAGAATAATTTTGATATTAAAATATTTAATATTTTTTGCCTTTCATTCTCAGTGATTTTCTGGTGATTTGTAAATTTACTCTGGATGCTGAGATTGAACATAGGGGTGCTTTACCACTGAGCTACATCCCTAGCCTTTAATATTTATTAGCTTTTTTTTTTTTTCATTATTTTAAGGAGATTCTCACAAAGTTGCTGAAACTGACCTCAAACTTGCAATCCTCCTGCCTCAGTGCCCTTAAGATGCAGGGATTACAGGAATGGGCCATGAAGCCTGGCTATTTCCAGATATTTTAAATAAGGTGAAGAGCTACATAAATATTACAATGAAATTTTATTTGTGATTTTATCCTGCCCTTCCTGCATAACTAAAAACAAAACAAAACTAAACAAAAAACACAACTTTTTCTCAAGTATCTAATTTAGTTAGAATTAATATTTGGTCTAAATTGTCCAGTGAATTCTTATTCCATAAATTTATGCTACATACTTTATGCAAAAATTATAAGTGTTTCTGACCTGTTTTTCAATTTCTCATATTTCTCATATGTGACATTATTGTGATCATTTTTTATTGTTATTTACTATGACTACTATGTTACTACCTAAAGTAGTGATGGCTCTCATATTGTGTCTTAAGTACCAACTGTAATAATTATAGAATAATAAGATTTTAAATATTTTCCATTATTATTTGGGGGATAGGCTTTAGCCTCTACAAAATTTTTAGGTTATAGGTCTCTGAAAAAAGCTGAGAAGAGGCATTAATTTTGCACAGCTAGTCCTCATGACTGGATTAAATCAAGTTCTACAGCTGCATTGAAGAGGAAGGAAGGCCATGGAAAAGCACTGGTGTGCAACTCAGAAACTAAGCAACCAGGAGAAACCCAGAAATAATTGTTTGTAGAATAATAAGAGAATTAATAAAAGAAATAGCCTGTACCAGTGCAGTGCCTGCAGTGGAGGAGGGGAAATTCCTTCCCATGAGCTGAAAATTTTTAGGGAATTTAAACAATACAGGATCTGCTGTCAGACAAAATGGCAATCTGAGGAGAAATGAGACTTGGCTATTACAGATCAAGCCAGTGCAGGAGGAGACTTCCAGCTTTTTCCAGTATATTCAGTGAAAGGGAGAAAGGGGAACCAACTTAGAAGGCATTCATCCTTTAAACTTTCTGTGCTGAAAATTAGAAATCCCTATAAGCTTTTCTTTCTTTTTGTCTCTTCTTTTCCCTTGCCTTCTCTTTTCTTTCTTTCTTGTATGTTTGCTTTCTTGTTGTTTTGATTCCTTGCTTTGCTTTGTTGCATATCCACAATTCAATGTCCACCTATGCTTAATTCTCACTAAGTTTGTGGCTGCCTGTCCCATGAGTTGATTTGTGATTAAGAGTGAGACTGTGGCATGGATCTGTGAGAAGCTCTGGATGGTGCCAGGAGGCACAGCTACTGGTCAGAAGGCCCTCAGAGCAAAGAAAGATGGATTGTGTTTCCTCTTGAAAATTGCAACTCTGAAATTTATGACAAGGAATAAGGCTGTGGAAGTGGTATGGAGCTGGGAGTCCATATATTATTAGTCCATGTATTAGTCAGTGTTCTCTAGAGAAACAGAATAAACAGGAAATATAATTATAAAAAGGGGATTCTGTAGGTCAGAGAACCGGAAGAACCAGTAGCTGTGTAGTCCAAGAAGCTAAAGCCTCAGAACAAGAGGGATCACTGATTCTACCCTAGTCTGAGCCCAAAGGCTTCTGGAAATTCCTGGATAATCACTGGCAGAGTCCGCCTTGGAAGACTGAAGAGGCAAGAGTCCAATATCTTCAGACAATCAGAGCAGCAATCAACAATCAGTTCTAGAAGAACCAGGTTTGCATCTGTTGCTACTTCCTTGTTCTTTCAACTTTTATTTTGTCCAAGCCACCATCCTATTGGATGGTGCTCCCCACAGTTCGGGAGGGTCTCCATTGCAGTTGGCTATCCTACATGCCACTCATTCCCAGGCTTACTCTCATTGACACACCCAGAAGCCTCTTAATCATCAGCATCTTTTAATCCAATCATGTTGACAATTCAAATTAGAATGCCCCTTAACCAAAGGTGATTTAGAGGATCTGCTACCATGATCTGGGCCCTTCCCCAAAACTGTCCTCAACCCATACAGTTAGACTCTCAGAACAAGGGATGAAATTCAATCCTGATTGGTCTATATGCTGAAAAGCATAATTAAGTGAAATAAAATACTCATAAATAATATAGACTGAGCAAAGACAAAATTTCATAACATGAAAAAAAAAAAAGATTTTAATATCTACAAAAAGTCTTGGACAAAATTTAACAACCACTCATAATAAAAACCATGAAGAAATTAGGGACTGAGGAACTTAGATCAACATAATAAATGTTATATGTGACAAACTCATGTCAGCATCATACTGAATGGGAAAAACTGAAAGAATTTTCTCTCAAATCAGTAATGAAACATGATATTCAGGCTCACCACTTCTACTCAATATCATACTTTAATTTTAGCCAGAGCAATTATTCCAAAGCAGGAGAAAAATGTAAAAGGAACCTAAAAGGAAAGGAAGAAGTCAAATTATCCCTAATGGAATATGATAACATTCTATATTTAGAAGACTCTACAGGATCTGCCAGAAGACTTCTAGATCTTATAAACATATTCAACAAAGTAACAAGATATAATCAACACAGACAAATCAATAGTTTTACTATGTGCCAGTAATTAATCCACCTTGAAAGAAATTGAGTAAAGAATTCCAGTCACAATAGCATAAAAAAGAAGATAAGAAAATAGGAAATAGTATCCTCAAAAGAACCATGTTACCAAAAATGATCTACTGATTCAATGAAATCCCTATTGCTATTCCACTGATTTTCACCACAGAATTAGAACAATGATCATAAAATTCATATGGAAAAACAAAATATAGACTAGCAAAACAATCTTGAGGAAAGAAGCAATGCTGGAAGCATCATAAAACACAATTTAAAATTACACTACAAAGTCATAGTTTCCAAAAAGCATGGTAATGTCATAAAACCAGACACACAGATCAACATAATAGAATAGAATGTGCAGAGACAATGTGCAGAGACAAACCCACACAGCTACAGTCATCTGAAATTTGATGAAGCGACCAAAAAATACACTGGAAAAAAGAAAGCTTTGACAAATGGTGCTGGGAAAACTAGACATTCAAACACAGAAAAATAAAACTAGATGCCTATCTCTCGTTTTGCACAAAATTCAACTCAAAATAAATCAAAGACTTAAATATAAAACCTGAAAATTCATAGCTACAAAAAAGAAAGAGTAGGAGCAACTGTCCAACATATAGGCAGAGACAATAACTTCCTATAAGCTAGGAAGTAGCACCAAGATGGTAACTGGAATGGCATTAAATTAAAAATCCCCTGTACAGCAAGGGAAAGAATTAAGAGGAAGAGACAGCCTATAGAATAGGAGAAAATCTTCACTATTATTTTTATATTACACGATTAATATCCAGAATGTATAAGTAACTCCCAAAGCAAAACAGAACAAAATGAAACAAAAACAACCCATTCAATAAAGGGGAAAATGAACTATAAAGTCATTTTTTAAAAGAAGTAGTATAAATCTCCAACAGTTATATAAAAATTATTCAACACCTTTAACCATCAGGGAATTGAAAATCAAAACTACACAGTGATTTCATCTCACTCATCATATAGAAATCATCGATTATACAGAAAACAATAAATGCTATGTTACCTTATAATATAGTGAGGATTCAGGGAAAAAGGAACTTTTATATACTGTTGGTTGGAATGTAAATTAGCACAACTGAGCATGGGGATTCCTCATAACCTAAAAACTGACCTATCACAGGATCTAGCTGCATTGTCAGTATGTGTAGAAAAGAATTCCATCCTCAGTTTTTACTTAAAAGAATTAAAGTCAGCATACTTTTAGAAACATGAATACCCATGTGTATTGTAGCACAATTAACAAAAGCCAATTTATGGAATTGTCCTAGCTATCTGTCAACAGATGAACAGATAAGAAAATGGAATGTATACACAATGGATTTTTATTCAGCCATAGAGAGGAAAGAAATTATGTCCTTTGCAAGAAAATAGATGAAACTTGAGAGCATTATGTTAAACAAAAGAAGCCACATTAAAAAATTGAACATCATGCTTTTCCTCATACATAAAAACTAGAAAGAAAAACAGGGAACAAAAAGGGGATGTCATGAAAATAAAAGGGAGGTATTGAAGCAAAACTTATTAAATTAATTGATATACATGTCCAAATATGCCACAATTAAACTCACCACTGTATATTTAATATGCACCAATAAATAATTTAGCTATAGTTAAATTCTTTTGTGAGTCTACTTACACAGAATATAATGAAATGCATAGACTTCATATGTGCACAAATAATTGCCTAATAATTGCAAAATAAGAAAAAGAATAGTGAAATAAAGGAGAAAATAGAAAAACCACCATTTTTAATGATGTCAACAAACGAACACCTTTCATTTTTTTTAAAGTTTCAGTTGACAATAATTTTATGTAATAAATTGTAAATATGATACAAAAAGGAGACACACAGTCTGCCTTAACCCTGACACAAGCAGTGATAGAACTCTAGATGGTGCTCACTAGCTCCCTTCTTCCTCTTATAGTCATGGCAACCAGAGAACCAGGATTTCACATCCCTGATGTTAGACCCTCCCAGAAAGAACCTGTCAGGAACTGTGCTGCCAGCAGTGCCTCTGGAAATGTCTTATTAGTGCTGAGAGCTTCACTATACTATCTAGGTGAAATGTTCTTTTATTATTTAAAAAAGGATATGAAACTATTGTGAAAAACTTATACTTTCCTCATATAGAGTGTCTATTTAAAAAATTATTTTCAAATGTTGAAAATGAAATCATCCTAGATTTGTGAAAGAGCAATATGTTATTTCTGTTTTAATGACTCTATGAATGTGCTGTTACTTAACAAATTCATTCCTCCTTCATTGAAAGCATGGCAAAGCTTTACCTAATATTATTTGTAATGTAAAGATATTTCTGTCTCATACTAACATACAGTTGGATGGCATATATTTATCATTCTTCTGTGTTTACTTGATATTTGCAGTCAGATACAACTTAAAGCTTTTATTTCATTTCTTGGAATTTGTCTTCATGATGTCTTGATGACCATGTATTTTGTAAATACCATAAATGGAGAAATATTCAGATTTTTTAGAGTTCTGAAATGTTTATTTATTTATTCTTCCACTAATTCATATGTAGAGTGTTATGTGTTATAAACCAAATGCCAGTACCAGAAGCATAGCACTATCTTGTAAACATGACCCTGGCCCACAAAGATTAGAGTTTCATCAGAGAAGATGGAAGCAATGAGGCAACTGCAAAGCATCATAAAAGTTACAACAGATTAAAATATAAGGTACTCTAATGCCCCAAAGGGATGGTTGTTGTAACATCAAAATCATTCCGGAAATATCGACTTAAAATGTATTTTGTCCAAAGTCATTAATTCAGCCTATATTTGAATAAAAACAAATTTCAATTAGTGAAGTCACTGTGTGTGTTCTGAGAAAGTACATATGATTATTCCCATGATAGAGCACTTCATGATCCTTCTAAAAATTTTTGTTCTTTTTTACATACTTGATTTCTAGAAATAGATAAATTGGAGTTGCTGACACACATCACCTGTTACTCTAGTTATTTCACTGAGAAAACCTAGTTTTGGCTAATTTTTAAGTGAACATCTGTATCCAGACATCATCGGTTTCAGCAATGATAGGAGTTGCTTTGTTCAATGTTTTTCTCACATTAATCTCACTTACTGTTATGCTTCTTTCCATAGTTCAAATATATTTCTTCTGTGTCCTCAAAAAAAATATTTTCAGTGGAATTGTAGTTTTTAGATGGCAGATAATGTCATATTTGTGTTTTTTTTAAAAACTAGCTTACATACTTATACAAAGTTTGCATCTCAAGAATAATTTCTATTATAAAATATCATATTGTAAAAAAATAAGCAAGCTTGGAAAAACACAGAGCTCTTTATAATGTTTAATATTGACATGTAAGAATAAATACTGTTTTTACTGTGCATATTTAAAATTCTACAAACACACACACACATACACACACACACACACACACACACAATTTTACTTAATGTACTTTTTGTGGTATGTTGTAAAATGTGTTTCAGGACTTGAAATTTTTCCCCTAGCTATCCCAGCCTCCTGGGGTACCATCATAATCTAGAAAAAAAAAGTAATGACAAAGTCAGTTTGTAGAAACTTGGAGAATTTATTATCTTGCTGAAGAAGGAAAATTCTCTACAGAAAGCAGTTTGATTTCCGAAACTTTTCCCAGTGGAGTACAAATCAAATAAAACACTGCTTTCTAAGGTATCCTGTTAGAAAAATTTTTAATACATATAGGTCATGGATTTTAATACTGTGCATGGTTGTCAGAGAAAATACAAAATTTGAAGATCATAGTATATCTAACATTTATATTCAGTATGATTTAGGTTTTTTTATTAGAAACAGATTATATGCAAGATGACCATTAGGGATTAGCTTCAAACTTTTAAAATAGTAATCTAAACCATGACTTTAAATTTTAAGGCATGTATCCCAGAAGGCTTGAAGGATAATCCATTGTAAATTTCTTTTTTTTTTTTTTTTTTTTTTTTTTTTTTTTTTTTTTATTTTATTAGAGACAGGTTGACTCACTGAGTTGCTAAGTGCCTTGCCATTGCTGAGGCTGGCTTTGAACTCGTGATCCTTCTGCCTCAGCCTCCCAAGTGCTGGGATTACAGGCGTGCGTCACCACGCCCGGCTCCATTGTAATTTCTTGGCAGGAGTTATTGCATGTGTGTACATGTGTTCAGAAACATATAAATAATCTCATATTTCATCTCTACTTTGTGCATTACAATTGTTAAAAACCAAGTTATCTGTTCTGATCAGTTCTTTTACTCAAATAATTTTGAAATCTAAATTAATTATTTTTTCTATCATAAAGTATTTTTTAATTTATAATAATTACAATTCATAGTGTCCGTATATAGCATCTTTTACATACAACTATTTGTATACAAAGTATATTCGTACAATTCAGGTCTTCAATCGTGCATTTAGGAAAATGATATCTGTTGGATTCCTCTATGTCGAACAAATAATTCTAGAATCAAGGACTGTTTATAATTTCTCAAAAGTATCTTTGTTATGCAAATCTACCAAATTTAGCTTGAGGTAGGAAAGGAATATCTATCTCAAGTCTAATGGTTATATTTTAAGTGAAATCTCATAGGTTTATAGTGAGAAGCACTGGATACTAATAAAATTGTCATTATATATCTATGTTAACTTTGGAAGGAATCTTAACAATTATAAATCTGTTTCCTTGAAAGTAAAATGAAATAGTTTGATTTGCATGACTAGTTTAAATTGGAGATTTTTTTTCTAATTCTAAATTTAGATAATAAATATGTATATCAATCCCTGCAATGCAGTCAGATTTTAAGCCAACAATTCAGCAGTTAAAAATGTTTATTTTAGATTTTATGCTTCGTCTTGCAACAAACCTAAAGGGACACAATAAAAGAATGTTTCTTCTCTTCACAAACTTCTTAATTCAGCTCTTAAATGTTTACATGCTTAATTTCATCAATCAGACATTTAGAATGAAATGAAAGCCAACCCTCCAGAAAATTTTACTTCCCAGGTGGTGTTAGGATGTAATGTGCTGGAAGTAATATAAATTACAGATATAAGAACCATTGAATAGGGCAATGCCATTTACAGACAAAACTAAAATTAAACAATCCTTTCAGATAAAATTTATAATGTGGTATATAGGGCTAATTCAAAAATCGAATATTTACAAATAAGGAAAAGAAATTGTAAATGTTAATGCATGTTTGATAGAATCAATGTGAAAGATCTTTTTTAAAAAGGAAAACCATTTTAAAACAAACTATTCAAAGATTCAATGTACTTCTATACATGTAAATATAGGGGACATGTTCTAGTGTTTCTAAAATGATCTTTTCTAGCAAAAGAGAAAGAAGGATTTCGAAGTGAGTGAGAAATTCTCTAAACAGGAGTCAACAAAATGAATTCAGCAAAGTAGCAGGATATAAAATCAACACCCATAATACAAATGCATTTCTGTACATCAGTGACAAATCCTCAGAAAGAGAAACTAGGAAAACCATCCCATTTACACCACCTAAAAACAAAACAAAACAAACAAACAAACAAAAAAAAAAAACTTGGGAATCAACAACTTAACAAAAGAGGTGAAAGACCTCTACAATGAAAATTACAGAAGGCTAAAGAAAGAAATTTAAGAAGTAGATGAAAAGATCTACCTATTCTAGGATAGGCAGAATTAATATTGTCAAAATGACCATACTACCAAAAGTACTATACAGATTTAATGCAGTCCCAATCAAAACCCCAATGGCATTCTTCCTAGAGACAGAAAAACCAATCATGAAATTCATCTGGAAAAATAACAGACCCAGAATAGCCAAAGCAAAACTTAGCAAGAAGAGTGAAGCTGGTGGCACTACTATACCAGACCTTAAACGATACAACAGAGCAATAGTAACAAAAATAGCATGTTATTGGCACCAAAATAGATTTGTAGACCAATGGTACAGTATAGAGGACACAGAGACAAACCCACATAATTACAGTTATCTCATATTAGACAAAGGAGCCAAAAATATATATATTGGAGAAAAGATAGCCTCTTCAATGAATGGTTCTAGGAAAACTAGAAATCCATATGCAACAAAATGAAATTAAGCCCCTACCTCTCACCATGAACAAAACTCAACTCAAAAGTGGATCAAGGACCTAGGAATTAAACAAGAGACCCTGCACATAATAGAATAAAAAGTAGGCCCAATCTCCATCATGTTGGATTAGGCCCCAACTTGCTTAATAAGACTCATATACAAGAATTAAAACCAAGAATCAATAAATGGAATGGATTCAAACTAAAAAGCTTCTTCTTAGCAAAAGAAATAATCAGTGAAGTGAGTAGAGAACCTACAGAATGGGAGCAAATCTTTACCACAAGCACATCAGATAGAGCACTAATCTCTAGAATATATAAAGAACTCAAAAGCCTTAACACACACACACACACACACACACACACACACACACACATCTCCCCAATCAATAAATGGGCCAAGGAATTGAATACACATTTCTAAGAAGAGGATATACAATCAACCAACAAATATATGAGAAAATGTTCAACATCTTTAGCAATTAGAGAAATGTAAATCAAAACTACTCTAAGATTTCATTCTCCAGTCAGAATGGCAGCTATTAAGAACAACAATAAATGGCAGCTATTAAGAACAACAATAAATGTTGGAGAGGATGTGGGGAAAAAGGCACACTCATACATTGCTGGTGGGACTGCAAGTTGGTGCAGCCAATATGAAAAGCTGTATGGAGATTTTTTTGGAAAACTGGGTATGAAACCACCATTTGACCCAGCTACCCCACTGCTGGGAGCTAAAAAACATAAACTACTGTTTAATAAACTACTGAAATACCCAAAGGACTTAAAAACAGCATACTACAGGGACATAGCCACATCAATGTTTATAACAGCACAATTCAAAATAGCTAAACTCTAGAAACAACCCAGATGCCTTTCAGTAGATGATTGGATAGGGAAACTTTGGTATATATACACAATGGAATATTACTCAGCATTAAAGGTGAATAAAATCATGGCATTTGCAGATAAATGGATGAAGTTGGAGAATATAATGCTAAGAAAAGTAAGCCAAACCCAACAAACCAAAGAATGAATGTTTTCTTTGATATGAAGATGCTGACTCATAATAGTGATGACGGGGGTGCATGGGATGATTGGAAGAACTTTAAAAAGGATAAGGGAGAGGGACGTGAAGGGAGGGAGGGGACATGGGGATGGGAAAGATGGTGGAATGAGTTAGACATCATTTCCCTAAGTACACGTACGAAGACGTGAATGTTGTGAAAATAATTTGTGTACAAACAATGACTTGAAAATGTGTGCTCTATATGTGCAATATGAAATGAACTGCATTCTGCCATCATATATAACAAATTAGAATAAATAAATAATTTAATAAAAATTAAAAGAGGATTATAGTAACTAGAGAGATCTTTCTATTTTATTCAAGAGCAGAACATAGAAAACATATAACTTAAAAAATAAAAAATTGAAATCACTTATTTTACTACAATGTTTTATAGATTTATTTACTTTTATTACATAAACATAGCAATAAACATATGAAAAATAATAAATCACACAGGATATGCTTTTGAAAACATGGTACCACTGAGAACTTCTTTAAAAAAACTTATACTACTTTTTAATAAACTACTGAAATTTTATCTCTTACCTGAAAAATATCTCACTTTATCATTTGTTGTCTTCTTCATCTTGAGACTTTGTAAATCACTGATTGATTTCAACATCTATTGGCTTCATGAGTGAACATTCAAGTACATCTCTCTAGAAATGACATATTCAATATTGGATTTGTGATCATTTTTATGTAAGGGTATGATATCAAAAAGCAGATTAATCTCTGTTCTTCAATGGTTAGAGAGTAGTTAAGTCAATTTATCTACAAGAGTGAATTTTAAGTGAAATACTTCATCATGAATATGTTTATGCTGCCAGATACTTGTATTTACGTTCAAGAAATACTTAAAATAGATATTTAGAATGTATTTTCCTTTAACTGTTCAAATGGCATAAGATGTATTTTCCCTTTCTAATTTCACTTTAATAAGATAAAATTTGTTTCTTAACTGCCTATATGTATCTTTATATATATACATATATACAATAATATAATTATGTTTTTATGAAAACATATGCAATGTGCATATATTTACATGTATATATTTATAGGCACATGCTTTGTTAGAGGTAGTTCAGATTTTAACTATATGAGCACCAAATTGGCACTTCATGATTCAGATAGTACTTGAAATAGTAGCCAATTTTGGGGGGACTTCATTTGCTTAAGTAGAGAATTTAGGTTATTTAACTACAAAAATTCAGGGAGTGGACAATATATTTTAGTCAATGTTTGGATATATATGGCTTATGTATTCAGCTCACACAGTTTCATACCAAAACATTCTAATGAACTAGTTCCAAAATCCCATTCTGTTTCTATTTTCTTTATGTTAACAAATGAAATACAGTTATTAAAGTAATAACTAAGTAGCACATACCTAATTAATAAAGAGGAAATTTTTGTAGCATCTGTTGGTTTAATGACCACAGGGAGAATTAAGCACTTTAAGTCAGTAAGGTCTGCCTCTAAAAAGCCTATGCCAAATATAAATAGAGGTTCAAATATCATGTCTACACCTTTCAAATTTTTATCCCAAATAATAAGGTAGTAAATAAAAGATGGCCTATTTCCTTTATCAACAGATATTTCTCTCAAAAAACTTACAAGCAATGTTGGAGTCCAGAATTCTCAGTCTCCTGCAAGTTCTATAACATATATGTTAGCACCAAGAGAGTGTCCCCTTTCCCCTGGTTTGTCTACTACACTTTTCTCACCTCTGGGTTAGCACCAAATATGTGTATGATACCTTGATGTTCTTACCTATCTTCTATCCACAGGCATCCTCATCTCCTACAGATGCCACACATGGACAATGCTCTGGCTGTGTGCACTTGCCCTGAGATAGACTCCCTCAAATTAAAACTGGTACGAAACAGGGAAAGCAGTGTACTAGTTTGCTTGAGCTAACATAACGAAAGTACCACACTTCAGAGTAGCTTGAGCCACAACAGTTTTTGAACCAGACTTCAGAAGTTCAAGTCTGAGATTAAGGTGTGTCAGTGAGATTAGCTTATTCTAAGCACTATGGTGAAGAATCCATTCCCAGTCTTTTTGCTAACTCCATGTGGATTGCTGGAGATCTTTAGGCATTCTTCCTGTGTGGTATTTATCTACAAATTTCTCCAATCTCATAGGGGAATGAGTTCCACTTGTGTAGAACCCACCCTAATATCCATGATTCTCTCTGAATAGGCCTAACACAATGTCACATTCTGATGTACTGGGGGATAGAACTTCAATGTAAGAATTTTTAGGGGTCACAATTTAAACAATAACATTCATAAAACATAGAGACTTGAGTGGAGCATAGGCTAAGGGACCACAGCATCTTTTAACCCTGCAGGTACTGTTTCACATGGATGTATGAAACTCACAGAACTTCAGAGTCCCATTGAAAATTCAGAGCCAGCAGCACCTATCACCCAGTTAAAACTTGGGGTAGATTATATTAATTTTACTTAAAATGTTTAAGTTCAAATTGAAGATATCACCATACTTGTTGAATTCTAGCATGTTATTTTACAGTTAATCATATTAATAATAATTAATTATACTATACATATAAGTACTTATACATATAAGTACTTAAATTTTACAACTCATAATTTTGAAGAGCAAGGTTAGTTTGATTCTTTTGCAATTCCCTGGTTATTAAATTTTACTACTATTTAATGTGACAGGAGAAACAAGCACGTCAACATTCTTAGTAAGTATTTTATAAAAATGTGTTGTATTTAATTTGTATAATTTAAAATAACTTTACCCTACGAATGAAAATCAAAATTTATATCTTGTTTCTTGTTTTTCTTCATGAAATAAGAATAATCCTCTATTTTCAAGACTATCAGATCATCAAAATTTATCTCTTGTTAAATCTATGGACTCAGAAGTCCTATCTCCCCACCAATAATAAGTTCCCAGTACGGCCTGAATCTTCTGAACTGATTTATCTTCCATCCCTACCAAATTGTACAGGTATAGCTATTATAATATCATCAGCAAATCATCCATAATATGAAAGCCTCTTTTGAATGTTGATCTACTCAATCTAACAAACCCAACTGTTTGTTTTCGATTGTTGCTTTTATTTTTTTTTTTGCATTCCAAAAATTACTTTAAAACTGATGTATGGAGAAGAGACAAATGTTTTTAAAGGAATAGGTTCATGAAGGGAAGTAAGCAGAAAGGTGAAATAAAAATATCTAAATAATCCAAGTATCACCAATTTTTGATAAAGGATTGAGTCTATAGAAGACAGAAAAGAAGGAAAGAAAGATAAAAGGGGGCAAGAATATAGAACTCTCTTACAGTGTTAATGAATTTTCATCAATTTAATAGTAGTAGTTCAAGCAAGTGTCATCTATCAGATGCACAGGTCTGCCTTAACATACACATGGTGTACACAGCCCCTGGCTCAGAGCACCAGGTATCAGATGTAGCTCTGGTGTGGATGTGCAGGTGGATTTCAAAGCTCAGCAGCAGGAACCAGCAGTCAATTATTCATTGCATGTTAGGGAATTTGAACAGTATGTTTTCCTAATTACTTTATCCTTTTACTTAGTATAGCTTACTCCCTTGTTTTCTAAGTTACTTTAAAAAGAAGGAAAGAAAGGTAGAAAGAAAGAAAGAAAGAAAGAAAGAAAGAAAGAAAGAAAGAAAGAAAGAAAGAAAGAAAGAAAGGAAGGAAGGAAGGAAAGAAAGAAAGAAAGAAAGAAAGGAAAGAAAGAAAGAAATCCCCACCTTAGTTTCCTTATTTGGTTCTTCCATATAGCTTTCACATTTGAATGTTGGTCTAGCCTATTGTACTGTCATTAGACATTGTATTTTTTCCATATTTACTTTCTAGGCAGGATCATATCTTTACATATCCAGCCTGGCCTTTGAGTGAGTATGAACTTGTACTTACTTTACAACTTGTACCACAAACGGCACTTCAAACACAAAGGAATCTCTCTCTTCTTCTTATATCTGGACAATAATGTGACACCTATATCACTCTTCCAAATAACCAGCGGAAGCCTTTTGCATTTAATTACAGCAGAACAACTGGTTCTACAGTTATGTTTTCATGATAAATAACCATAAAACTAAATAAAAATATGCAAGTAAGTATCAAAGTTCAGAGACGTATGGGTCTCTGAGAATGGTTTTTCCTTGGCATCAGGCAACAGAGAGCAGAAAATCATGATTTCCGAGGAAGGGAATCTTGATAAGCCCCTCAACCACTTGGGTACTCTTCTTGGGGACATTTTTACAGTAGCCAGTAATACAGATTTCCAATGGAGTCAGAGATTCTACAAAATTAAAGAAGCAAACAGTAGATATTGTGGACATTGAAATAGCAATGCAAATTGTGATGGAGGGCAATAAAAGAAAAAGAGATCTGTAAAAGGGAATGCAAGAAATACTGCAAATGCTTGGCTGAGAGTTGGGCTGTGTGCATTTCAAGAAGTTCAACTTCAATCAAAGTTCATTAGAGGGCAATTGTTAGGAAGTTAAGAGAAGAAGAAACTCAGAAAAGCTAATTGTGTAGCCAGGATAGATTGGAGAGACTGTTAACACATGGATAAATGCAGCAGGTACAGAATTGAGTCATCTGTAAAGCCCTACCATGAATGAATTAATCTTTAATAAAAATGCAACTTCTGTCCAACCCAACTATCACTGGAAGACTGAGTTTGGAAGTGTGAGGCCACCGATGCAGGGAGAACTGGGCTGTTTGAGCTTCCCATAGGTTGATTATACTACAAAAAACTACCTCACCTAAGAAGTTCAAGAATAAGCCAATCCCAAAGAACCAAAGGCAGAATGAATGTTTTCTCTGATATGTGGATGTTAATTCAAAATACTAGGGGCAGGCTATGGAAGAATAGAGGTGCCTTGGATTAGAGAGAGAGGAGAGCAAAAGGAGGAGAGGCGATTGGAAGGTAGGACAGATGGTAGAATGAATCAGACATTATGACTCTATGTGCATATATGACTGCACAACTGGTGTAATTTGAAATCACGTACAAAAAAGAATGAGAAGTTATACTCCATTTATGTATGATGTGTCAGAATGCACTCTACTATCATATATAACTAATTAGAACAAAAAAAAAAAAAGTCTTGGAAAATGTTAATAGAAAAAGAGAGAGAGAGAGAAAGAGAGAGAGAGAGAGAGAGAGAGAGAATACTGAAATACTGACCAGAACAAGAATCAACATTTTTTTACAGGAACATAATTTAAATTATCTAAAAGACACCATGTACAATAAAATCTAATGAGAAATGATCATTAAATACAAAGCAATATCATGGATGGGATCACAGAACAGAAAGATAACATTGCTAAAACATTAAGAAATCTAAATTCCATATTGACTTTAGAAAAAAAAAATGGATAAGATTTGGCTTATAAATTATGATAAATGCATTATGCTAATAAATAAGATGTTAATATTGAGATACTAAATGTACACATGGGAAAATCTCTTAAAAATGTTCTAAATTTTCCATAGATATAAAACTATTCCTAAATAAAGGTTCAATGTAAAACAATAACACATGAAAATAAGAAACTAAATGTGACTAAACTTTAAAAAACACATGTATGACAGATATCAGATACTCAGAAAAGAAAATTAAAATGTGCTATTATAAATGGATTAAAGTAATCTGCAAACATGTTCAAAAACTAAATGTCAATAATCTGAATAGCAATGAATGAGTAGTTTAAATAGAAGAGAAGGGATTTCATCCAAGAAATTCGAGCTATGTATAAAAACATCAAATGGAAATCCAAGATCTAAAATTCATATTCATAAATGAAAATTTAACTGAATTGCCTTAAAATCAGATTGGAGATGACAGCATTAGACATAATTGGGGAATCAATGAACCTGAATAGAAATTAATTTTAAAAGTACCAATATAAAAAATATATTTTAATAAATGAAGAAAAATGAACATAGGCACAAAGAGTTACAAGAAACTATTACACATTTTCATGTGTGTAATTAGAATCCCAAATGAAATAGAAAGTAAAAAAAAATGGAGTTGAAATATATTTGAGGAAATTTTGATGAATATACCCCAATTTTAGTGAAAAATGGTAATACAGTTATTAAAAAAAAGCAAGAAAGGATCAACTTAAAAAAATGTCATAAGGCAAAAATCATATAATCATCTCAATTGACGCAGAAAAAGCATTTGACAAAATACAACACCCCTTTATGTTCAAAACACTGGAAAAACTAGGAATATCAGGAACATATCTCAACATTATAAAAGCTATATATGCAAGGCCCCGAGCTAACATTATCTTAAATGGTGAAAAATTGAAAGCATTCCCTCTAAAAACTGGAACAAGACAGGGATGCCCCCTTTCACCACTGCTATTTAACATAGTACTGGAAACTCTGGCCAGAGCAATTAGACAGACGAAAGAAATTAAAGGGATCCAGATAGGAAAAGAAGAGCTCAAATTAGCACTATTTGCTGATGACATGATAATCTTCCTAGAAGACCCAAAAAACTCTACCAGAAAACTTTTACAACTAGTAAATGAATTTGGCAAAGTTGCAGGATACAAAATCAACACACATAAGTCAAAGGCATTTTTGTACATCAGCAAAAAAGACTCTGAAAGGGAAATGATGAAAACTACCCCATTTACAATAGCATCAAAAAAAATAAAATACCTGGGAATCAACCTAACGAAAGAGGTGAAAGACCTGTATAACGAAAATTATAGAACACTAAAGAAAGAAATTATAGATGAACTCAGAAAATGGAAAGACCTACCTTGCTCTTGGATAGGTAGAATTAATATTGTCAAAATGTCCATACTACCAAAAGCACTATACAGATTTAATGCAATTCCAATCAAAATCCCAATGTCATTCTTCAAAGAAATAGAAATAGCAGTCATGAAATTCATCTGGAAAAATAAGAGACCCAGAATAGCCAAAGCAATCCTGAGCAAGAAAAGTGATGCAGGGGGCATCACCATACCGGATCTTAAATTATACTATAGAGCAATAGTAACAAAAACAGCATGGTATTGGCACCAAAACAGACTGGTGGACCAATGGTACAGAATTGAGGACACAGAAACTAATACATATAATTTCAGCTATCTTATATTAGACAAAGGTGCCAAAAATGTACAGTGGAGAAAGGATAGCCTCTTCAACAAATGGTGCTGGGAAAACTGGAAATCCATATGCACCAAATTGAAATTAAATCCTTATCTCTCACCATGCACAAAACTCAATTCAAAATGGATCAAGGACCTAGGAATTAGAACAGAGACAATACGCCTAATAGAAGAAAAAGTAAGCTCCAATTTCCAACATGTCGGATTAGGCCACAAGTTCCTTAATAAGAATCCTGTAGCGCAAGAATTACTACCAAGAATTAATGAATGGGATAGATTTAAACTAAAAAGCTTCTTCTCAGCAAAAGAAACAATCAGTGAGGTGAATAGAGAGCCAACTAATTGGGAACAAATATTCAGTACATGCACATCAGACAGAGCACTGATCTCTAGAATATATAAAGAACTCAAAAAACTTTACACCAAAAAAACAAATAACCCAATCAATAAATGGGCTAAGGAATTGAGAAGACACCTCTCAGAAGAAGATACACGATTAATTAACAAATACATGAAAAAATGTTCAACATCGCTGGCAATTAGAGAAATGCAAATCAAAACTACTCTAAGATTTCACTTCACTCCAGTCAGAATGGCAGCTATCAAGAACACAAGCAACAATAAATGTTGGAGAGGATGTGGGGAAAAAGGCACACTCATACATTGCTGGTGGGAATGCAAAATGGTGCAACCATTATGGAAAGCAGTATGGAGATTTCTTGGAAAACTGGGAATGGAGCCACCCTATGACCCAGCCATCCCACTCCTGGGTCTATTCCCAAAGGACTTAAAAACAGCATATTACAGTGACACAGCTATCTCAATGTTTATAGCTGCGCAATTCACAATAGCTAGGTTGTGGAACCAACCTAGATGTCCCTCAGTAGATGAGTGGATTAAGAAAATGTGGTATATACGCACAATGGAATTTTACTCAGCAATAAGAGAAAATAAATTAATGGCATTTGCAGGTAAATGGATGAAGTTGGAAGACATAATGCTAAGTGAAGTTAGTCAGTCTCAAAAATCCAAGTACCAAATGTTCTCTCTTATATAAGGAGGCTAGTTCATAGTATTGTTGGATGGGAGGGTACATACGAGGACTAGAAGAACACTAGAATGGTCAAAGGGAAGGGAGAGTAAGGGAGGGAGCAAGGGGGGAGGGAGAGGGAGAAAAGGAAAAAGAAAAGAAAAGGTGTTTGAATGAGATGGATATCATTTGCCTAAATGCATGATTGAAGACCTGAATTGTACGAATATACTCTGTATACAAGCAATTGTATGTAAAAAAATGCTAAATAAAAAAAAAAAAAATAGTAATAAGAGCAAAAAAAAAAAAAAAAAAAAATGTCATAAGGGCTGGGGCTGTAGCTTAGTGGCAGAGTGCTTGCCTAGCATGTGCGAGGCACTGGGTTCGGTCCTCAGCACCACATAAAAATAAAACAAATTAAAAAATCTCATAAAACCATATCTAGGCACTTCATAGTTAACCTGGTGTAAATGAAGGTAAGGAAAAAAATCGAAAGTTAACAAAGGAGAAAATAATTGAGAAATTACTTCCGATCAGAAATAATGTTGACCAGAACACAATGACAAAAATTTGGGAAAGTGCTAAAACATAAAATCAAAATGTCAATGAATAATATATGTATTTTTGTTGTATTGGGGATTGAACTCAGGGTTACTCAACCACTGGGCCACATCCCCAGCTCTATTTTGTATTTTTTATTAGAGACAGGGTCTCACTGGTTGGTAAGTGCTTCACCATTGCTGAGGCTGGCTTTGAACTCACGATCCTCCTGCCTCAGCCTCCTAAGTGCTGGGATTACAGGTGTACACCACCGTGCCTGGAGAATAATATTTTTAATATAAATGTGCTTTTCAAAATTAATTGTAAAACAAAACATTTTCAAAAAAAGAAAGTTTGGTTATAAACTCAATTCACATAGTTAAACTGTGTAACCAACCTAGATGTCATTCAATAGATGAATGAATAAAGAAAACGTGGTATACATAGTCAATGGAATATTACTCAGCTTTAAAGAATGATGAAATTATTGCATCTGCTGGTAAATGGATGGAATTGGAGAATATCATGCTAAGTGAAATAAACCAATCCCCCAAAACCAAAGGCCAAATGTTTTTTTCTGATATGTGGATACTAATTCATAATAAGGCCAAGGGTGGTGGGATGCGGGGGGCAGGCAGAATAGGGAAGAATAGAGTTACCTTAGATTAGCTAGAGGAGAATGAATGGAGGGGAGAGGGGAGGGAAAATGGGAATAAAAAAGACAGTAGACTGAAACAGGCATTATTATGTTATGTATGTATATGACTGCATGATCGATATGATTCTACAACATGTACGTTCAGAAAAATAAGAAATTATACCCCATCTTTATATGATATATCAAAGTGCATAAATGTATTCTATTATTATGTCTAACTAATTAAAACCAATTTTTAAAAAATTTAAAAACCCACAGCCTTCTGATAGATGAAATAAAAGTAGACTAATTAAAAAAAAAAGGCTTGGGAGAACTTATTATAATCCATGTATACCCCAAGGAATGCAAAATAATATTGGTCAGGAGGAAGGGATATAAATGGAGATAGAAACAATTTTTTAAAAGTTTTTATTAAATTCTTCAAAGAAAATTATCTGTTCAGAGTAACAAAAATTTCATTGCATATAATATTATTAGGGTGTATATATTTTATATTAGAAAATAAATATTCTAGGAAATAAAAGCTCTCTCATGAAAGCACCAAGGTGAACAATGAAAAACAAATTATATTGTTTTCTTAGAAACAGTTCTTTCACAATAAAAACTAAATAGATTGACACGGGAATGGGAAAATACGAAGTGTCAAAAAAATTTGCCAAGTTTGAAGTTGGACATGAAAATGTTGAGAAAGGAGTGTGAATTGTAAAATATAAATTGATAACAATATTGACTAAATAATCTTTGATAAATAAAGAATACATCCTGATAAACCTCGAAAAGATGTAAACAAAATAATAAAAATAATCTTATCTAAGTTTCCAAAAGAAAAAAAATCAAATTGTATATTAAAGAAAATATTTAGTTTATACAAAGAAATAAGAAACAGCAAAGATATAAAAAACAGTGCATACACACACACACATGCATATATATATATACATATATATGTATATAAAAGAAATAGCAAGATGGCAGACAATTCTAATCAGGTTAATGATTTCCTTAAATATAAAAACCTAAACAGATTAATCAATGAAATTGTCAAACCTGATTAGAGAAAAACACTGAATAATGTTATCTAAAAGACATACTTTCAATATAAGGGGAAAAAAAGACTAAAAGAAAAATGTAAATTGTTAGCATAAATTATCACATCAAAGATGTCTCATGTTCTGTGCTTTTCTTTCTTTAAATGTCAATAGTCTAAATTATTTCTTGCATAGTAACAATGGTAGTAGAGTACCAGTTCACTTGTAAGTGTCTGCCTATGCTTATTCTTATGGTTTTCCTTTTTTTGGTATCAGGAATTAAACCCAGGGCCTCTTAATCACTGAGGCACATTCAGCCCCCCCTTTTTCTTTTAGTTTTGTTTTGAGACAGCATCTCCTGAAAAGTTGCTTATAGCCTTGCTAAATTGATGAGGCTGACTTTGTGACTTTGAACTTAGAATCCTCCTGCCTCAGCCTCCTGAGCCCCTGGGATTCCAGGTATGTATGCTGCACCTGGCCAGGAAGCCATTATAATTTAATCACAAAATAAAAATAAAAATCTAAGTGACTTGTTACCATTGAATCTATTTGTTATGATAACAAGCTGAAAGATCAAGTAAGATACTACAGAGGCCATACAGCTAACAGAGTCTAAGGTAATGTTGTGTATTTTATTGGTTTCAGAAATCTACGTGTTCAGCAAGTATTGAAAAGAACATTTTGAAACTGTAACAAAAATACCATGGAATCCAGCTTGCTTTTCAGAATAATGTTGGAAATTGCTCAAAACATGTTTTTTTCCCCTTTTAAAATGAAGTAAAATCCTTAGTGATTAGAATGAACCAGACAGAAATTGTTCTCAGAAATTAGAAGGCTTTGCGGTTGTCAGGTAGAATGAACACAATCCCTGATGGAGTAGTTAAGTGACAGCAGCCACCTTTTGTTCATTACATTACTAGCGGATATCCAATGAATGACAATCGTTGCAATCCTGAACCTGCATTGTTATTAAGAAGAATGAAGAATGACTTATGAAGCTCTTAGCAGTAATGATGCTTGTCTCAGAGGATGAGAGAAAAAGCTAAGCAGCTGTAAGATGTTCCATTTGATGAGGAGGAGTATGATTAAAGAAGGAGCACATCAGGGCTTTTATAAACCTGATAGGGGGATTACTTGAACTATAGAAAATAATGAAGTGTTACCCATCATACTACCACTACTACTTGATTAATTGGGACATGGGAGGGGTTACTAAAATCAATCCTCACACAATCCATTTTGAGTTAAATAATATTATGAATCAAGTTTTACTTTTTAAATTAAAAAATCTAAAATATTAGATGGTAATAAAATGTGATTCACAAACTGTGAATAAATATGAAGATCTCATAAAATGTGACCACAGTATAGTTGTGCTTGAATTACACTGTAATCCTTATTTGATGGTTATTTAATGGATTTAACATCATTTAACAGTTATTGAATCCTCATTTAATGGATTTTATGTCAAATAGAGAAATAAGTAAAGGAATCATGAAATCCTGATTCAGTCAAAAAAAATAAATTTTAACAGTGTTTTTAAAATATATGTGCAGATAGTATAAATTCAAGATTCATGCTCTTAAAACAACAAATCTGAGAGTTCTTTATTATATACATAAGTTCATTGGACATATAAGACAAATTTAAGTTGTTTTCAATTGTTAATTTCAAATATCACTCAAATAAATATTATGGTCATAACAATTCTGTGAAAGAAAGATGACTTGCATGGTCTTATAATAATATTATGGAATGAAATGGATTTCATAGAACCAACTTTCCTTTGTTTTTTAAAAAAAAAATATATATGAGAGAGCAAGGAGTAATGTGAAAAAGGTCAGTTTGAGAAGCAAGAGGTGTTGGTACAGATTTTGCCTCTTGGAGCAATGTTTAGATGGTTAAGCTACTCCCAGCTTCTGCTTCAAGTGTCTAAACTATGATGTTCTTCTAAAACAAACTGGTGCCTGAAACACAATCTCCAGTCAAAAAATGAATTTATTTTTTACTATAAACCAGTTTCCAATCAGTAATTTTAATATTGTGATTGTCAATCCTAAATTTGAAAAGTAAGGGTATCAACAGGTAGAAGTAAATGACTAGATAATTAAACTCACACTCTCAATATTCCCCAGTCTGCAATTAAGTTTCAGGATATTTAAAAAAAACTAGAAAAAAGTAGGATAGTGTGGTACCATCTAAACCAAATCTAGGTTTTTGAATTTATGTGAGCTAAATATTTTTATGTTTACATTCTACATCTTACGTGTACTAGTTAAAAATGACACTGAAATAATTTACTGTACTCATGCAACTATGAATTGCTGTATGTAAAATATGTGACACACAAAATATGAATGAAATTATATATCAGAAATTACAAAATTAGAAAAATAATTAATACAGATAAGAACTGTAATGTGTGCTCTTTTTTTTTTTTTTTTTTTTTTTGAGGAGGTTTACCAGAGACTGAACTCAGGAGCACTCAACCACTGAGCCATGTCCCAGCCCTATTTTGTATTTTATTTAAAAACAGGGTCTCACGGAGTTGTTTAGTGCCTTGTTTTTCCTGAGGCTGGCTTGAACTCGCCATCCTCCTGCATCAGCCTCCCCAAGAGCTTGGAGTACAGGTGTGTAGCACTGCACCTGGCAAAAACTTTAATTTTTTTGAGACGTGATCCTTTAATCATTACCATGTATATTGAGGAGTGCACCCATTTTAAATTCTAATTAAATTTTCAGTTTTGTTAAATCTTACTTGGTTCATTGCATCACAACATAATATTTAGCTCTTTGGCATTTGTGTCATTTTAATACACAGCTATGGTAAGTCATATATTCACAAAGCAATTATATTTTTGTTCTTTCTTCCTATACATAGTGTGATTAAATTCACTAGAGACTCCCTTGTTTAAAAGATGCTGAAATAATGACTACTTTTATTTTCTTCCCCAATGTAGTTATTTAAACTATCATTTTCTGCATCTTATTATGTCAAAAATGATTTTTGAACATGATCCCAGGTCATAAAAATGAATAAAAATGGTGTTGGTGGTAGGTTACATGGTAGAGAAATTGTGTTAAGAGTATTATTTCTGCTGGGTGCTGTGGCACACGACTGTAATCTCAGCACTTGGGAGGCTGAGGCAGGAGGATCAAGAGTTCAAAGCCAGCCTCAGCAATGGCGAGGCACTTAGCAACTCAGTGAGACCTTGTCTCTAATAAAATACAAAAAAGGGCTGGGGGTGTGGCCCAGTGGATGAGTGCCCCTGAGTTCAATCCCGGGTACCAAAAAAAAAAAAAAAAGAGTATTATTTCTTTTACTTCAAAATTTCAATGGGAGTCAACCATCTTTGTCATCTCACACGTTTATTTTATTTCATGATTGAATTTTTCTTATACATTGTAATCCATTATTCCTATAATACTAGAAAGGAAATGTAAATTCTCTGAACTCTTTCAGATTTATAGATCATTAATAAATGTGCTCTAAAGGCATTATTAGCATTTATAGAAAGCATTTATTTATTATCACAAACTTTAGATCATGATATAATTGAACAAACAGCTCTCTCCATATATACTAGCATTTTACTTTAAAAAGAATTTTTAAGTGCCATGCACAATTTAAAAATAGTTTCAACAAAGTCTTTATAAATAAGATGAAATTCAAGGGAGAAATGTATATGTGATAAGATTATCTCTAATTTGCGATATACAATTCTGACAAATGCTATCTTAATATTTTTGTCCCACTGTTAGAAACATTCATGTTTTATTCATTTTCCTCTGAAACTTTAAGAACATCATAAGAGACTGCTTATGTTTTTCATTTTCTAATTTTGAGACAACCTGAAATGGACATTCTCATATAAATGATTCTAACATAATCACAGTGTCTTCCATGAACAATGCATTTAAATTGACTTCACCATTAGCTCCAACAGTTAAGAACTTTCATACTACATTGGTTTTATGACTTTTCTAAAAATTTTAAATCTTTTCAATTAAGCTGACACAAGTGAAAGCATGAATTTTTCATTAAAGCAAGTATGAATGAATTTCATTTTCCTTTGCTTCTTAGAAAATATAAGACATTCTATGTCATAGTTTCCAAAGCTTACCAAAATGTATCAGATTTCTGAATAAATATGCATACACAGTTTATCTATGTGAGATAAAGATTATTTGAAATGTGAGCATCTCATGTGATATGTTATCCAGACTTGTTGGAAAACAAATGTTAAATTCATACTTTATTTTATGCTATATAATTTTACAGTTATTTTACATTTTGCATAGAATTTTAGTGTTACAGTCAGTTATTTTACAGCTAATTCTTTTTTTCATGTTCTAGTTAATTATCTTTTAATGGGATATGATAAGCAAATGTATTTTAAAAACACGTTCCCATTTACCTTATTTCCAACGGCTCTTCTCTATTTACAGCCAGTATGATATTCCTTATGCCTGCTGAGAATTTTTCTTGAAGAATTTAATATGTCAAATCCAATTTGGGGCAACATTGGTCAAGCTAAATTCTTATATGGTTTCAAAAATAATAAAATGTTCATTAAACAAAGTGATAACCAGGAAAAAGGTGTCCATTTATAATTCCTTTCAGGTGTATTTGTTGAACTTAGTGACTCAGAGTAAGCCCAAATCACAATTCCTGACAGCCAGGGCTTTTGAGAAGCTACTCGGAAATGCCAAATGCAAGAAGGTTATGGTTTTGATATTCATGTGTATTTTCCCTGAGGAATAAGGTCACTTTCTAAACCATGATAAAAACTGTATCAATAAAAATTTTTAGCAAAAATTTTAAAAATAAAAACTTACATAAAGAGGATTATATTTCCCAAAACTAAGCTGCTGATTACTGAAAAAAGTCCATAATAATTGTAGAAAAATTTGACAAAACATTAAAAGTATTTGTAATTTTACTTAAATCTTTAAAATGCCTCATGAGTTATATTTCATATTATCAATGTGTACCAGCACATTTGACTTTGAAAATGAAAAAAAAAAAAAAACACAAATAGAATACTACTTGCAGTTGACATGGTAGATCAGATATGGCAATAACCTGACTGACTCTCAACATTATGATAAATCATACGTTAATCTCTTCAACCAGGAGCCCCATTTACATGTGGCCAGTTTTAATTAAATGCCATTTCTTATTTATGCAGATCACGCAAGACAGTTTGGATACTTTTTTTGTTCAAGACCACTTATCATTTAGAAACAGAATTGGAATGCTTTGATACACCAAGCCAGGATTAGTCTTCCTACTGTTTATGTGTAAAGATAGACTGATCATTTATTCTATGATAAAGGACTGACAGAACAAAGCTTTCTTTGATAATCAAGCTGCACAGTCTTTGGGGGATGAATGCATGCTGAGACTTGCAATGAAAGAGAAACAGTGACTCTCAATGTATCTGAAAGGGGGAAAAGAGGGTTAATAAAAACATTAACTTGAGAAATTGTTGAAATGTATGTTTGTGCAATAAATTAAATATTTTACGTATATACTTACTTAGTAGATTTTTAAAATAAAATCATACATGATGAATTCCTTCCAAAAATAAAGGAAATGCTTTGTATATAATTTGCTTAAAAGTGGTTCTACATAATACCAAAAATAGCTGTTCAAAAAAATCTATCCAAAAGTAATGAAAATCTACACATAGATTGAATTCTTTATTGTGTTATCATTAGCAATTCAAGTAACAAGATCATTCAATTAAATAATTGGATGAATATATTTACTCAGAAATTTGTACAAACAGGGGTGTTATATAAATAATAAACTAAATTAATAAAATTCAAACCAAGACCATTATTTAAGTGACTATTAGTTTCATTTGGGTTGAATTGCAATGGCAATTGGTTAATGTGTATATATTGCCTATTATTTAAAATACTTAAAAATCCATATATATATTTACGGTATACTACGTACCACCTTCTATATATAAATAGAAATATTTTCAAGGTGGGAGTTAAAAATCGCAAACATAAATTAAAATTTCATGTTTCCAAAATAAGAGACATGAGAAGTTCTATTACTTTTACCTGATATCAATTACTTTTAAAACTTTAAGTATCATCCACCACCAAATACGTTCATCTATTTTGTTTTCATGCAAAATATATGAAGCACTGGAGAAGCAGAGGTTATTACACAAATATGGTAAGTGCTGAAATATCTACCTGTAGCTGACCTTGATGGCTACTGGAAATTACAGCTGCATTCTGCAGACACCTATGTTTCATGTTCTCACTTAGATTTCTGACAACAACCAAGCTAGATGACATTTTGAAGAGGAAACCTGAATTTTATTCTTATAGGATCTGAGTCCTTCATGGCCTTACATTGACTGGTCTACATGGATTTTCACCATTATACTAAGTACTTTCAATATTATATTACTATGCAGATGAATTTATTTCTGGCAACTTGCTTCTACAGTCTTTCTCAGAAATGGAAGGTATATAACATGTTCACTCTGTTATTAAGGTCATATGTAGTAAAAAAGAATTATCTCAAATTTTTCTCATAGTTCTCATGACCAAGCCTACTGTCTATGGGGGAGATGTCACCTTATTATGGCCACTGGATTAACGTATATATCATGTGAGTGAGTTAGACTGCTCCTTTTGTAATATTTTATACTCCTTCAATACTATAGTTTTTTTTTTAAATTTTTATTTATAGTAGTATGTATTACAGTTCATACTATACATATAGAGCATCTTTTTACATAAAACAGTTTGTATTCAAAGTATATTCACAGCATTCAAGTCTTCAATTGTGCATTTAGAATAATGATATCCATCTTATTCAACCACTTTTCCCCCCTTTCCCCCTTGCACCCTCCCCTCCCCTCCCTTCCCTTTGACCATTATAGTGTTCCTCTAGTCCTCCTATGTACCCTGACCCATCAATACTGTGAACTGGCTTCCTTATATCAGAGGAAACATTCGGTATTTGGATTTTTGAGATTGACTGATTTCACTTAGCATTATATTCTCCAACTTCATCCATTTACCTGCGAATGTCATTATTTTATTCTCTTTTATTGCTGAATAAAATTCCATTGTGTATATATGCCACATTTTCTTTATCCATTCATCTACTGAGGGACATCTAGGTTGGTCCCACAACCTAGCTATTGTGAATTGTGCTGCTATAAACATTGAGGTAGCTGTGTCACTGTAATATGCTGTTTTTAAGTCCTTTGGGAATAGACCCAGGAGTGGGATGGCTGGGTCATAGGGTGGTTCCATTCCCATTTTCCCAAGAAATCTCCAAACTGCTTTCCATAACGGTTGTACCATTTTGCAGTCCCACCAGCAATGTATGAGTGTGCCTTTTTCCCCACATCCTCTCCAACATTTATTGTTGTTTGTGTTCTTGATAGCTGCCATTCTGACTGGAGTGAAATGAAATTCTTAGAGTAGTTTTGATTTGCATTTCTCTAATTGCCAGCGATGTTGAACATTTTTTCATGTATTTGTTGATTAATCATGTATCTTCTTCTGAGAAGTGTCTTTTCAATTCCTTAGCCCATTTATCAATTGGATTATTTGTTTTTTTGGTGTCAAGTTTTTTGAGTTCTTTATATATTCTAGAAATTAGTGCTCTATCTGATGTGCATGTATTAAATATTTGTTCCCAGTTAGTTGGCTCTCTATTCACCTCACTGATTGTTTCTTTTGCTGAGAAGAAGCTTTTTAGCTTAAATCTATCCCATTCATTAATTCTTGGTAATAATTCTTGCGCTACAGGATTCTTGTTAAGGAACTTGGAGCCTAATCTGACATGTTGGAAATTGGAGCTTATTTTTTCTTCTATTAGGTGTATTGTCTCTGGTCTAATTCCTAAGTCCTTGATCCACTTTGAATTGAATTTTGTGCATGGTGAGAGATACAGGTTTAATTTCATTTTGTTGCATATGGCTTTCCAGTTTTCCCAGCACCATTTGTTGAAGAGGCTATCCTTTCTCCACTGTACATTTTTGGCGCCTTTGTCTAATATAAGATAGCTGAAATTATATGTATTAGTCTCTGTGTCCTCAATTCTGTACCATTGGTCTACTGGTCTATTTTGGTGCCAGTACCATGCTGTTTTCATTACTATTGCTCTATAGTATAATTTAAAGTCTGGTATGGTGATGCCGCCTGCTTCACTTTTCCTGCTCAGGATTGCTTTAGCTATTCTGGGTCTCTTGTTTTTCCAGATGAATTTCATGACTGCTTTTTCTATTTCTTTGAGGAATGTCATTGGGATTTTGATTGGAATTGCATTAAATCTGTATAATGCTTTTGGTAGTATGGACATTTTGACAATATTAATTCTACCTATCCAAGAACAAGGTAGGTCTTTCCATCTTCTGAGGTCTTCTACAATTTCTTTCTTTAGTGTTCTATAGTTTTCGTTATAGAGGTCCTTCACCTCTTTTGTTAAGTTGATTCCCAGGTATTTTATTTTTTTTGATGTTATTGTAAATGGAGTAGTTTTCATCATTTCCCTTTCAGAGGCTTTGTCACTGATGTACAAAAATGCCTTTGACTTATGATTATTGATTTTGTATCCTGCTACTTTGCTGAATTCATTTACTAGTTGTAAAAGTTTTCTGGTAGAGTTTTTTGGGTCTTCTAGGTATATTATCATGTCATCAGCAAATAGTGCTAATTTGAGCTCTTCTTTTCCTATCTGGATCCCTTTAATTTCTTTGGTCTGTCTAATTGCTCTGGCCAGAGTTTCAAGTACTATGTTAAATAGCAGTGGTGAGAGGGGGCATCCCTGTCTTGTTCCAGTTTTTAGAGGGAATGCTTTTAATTTTTCTCCATTTAAGATAATGTTAGCTTGAGGTTTTGCATAGATAGCTTTTATAATGTTGAGATATGTTCCTGTTATTCCTAATTTTTCTAGAGCTTTGAACATAAAGGAGTGTTGTATTTTGTCAAATGCTTTTTCTGCATCTATTGAGATGATCATATGGTTTTTATATTTAAGTCTATTGATATGATGTATTATGTTTATTGATTTCCGAATGTTGAACCAGCCTTGCATCCCTGGGATAAACCCCACTTGATCATGGTGCACTATCTTTCTGATATGTTTTTGAATCCAATTTGCCAGAATTTTATTGAGGATTTTTGCATCTATGTTCATTAGAGATATTGGACTGAAGTTTTCTTTTTGGCTGAGTCTTTGCCTGGCTTTGGGATTAATGTGATATTGGCCTCATAGAAAGAGTCTGGAAGAGCTCCCTCTTTTTCTATTTCTTGAAATAATTTGAAGAGCATCGGTATCAGTTCTTCTTTGAAGGTCTTGTAGAACTCGGCTGTAAACCCATCAGGACCTGGACTTTTTCTTGTTGGAAGTTTTTTGATAGCTTCTTCTATTTCTTCACTTGAAATTGATTTATTTAAATTGTGTATAGCCTCCTGTTCCAGTTTGGGGAATTCATACGACTCTAGAAATCTGTCTATGCTTTCAGTATTTTCTATTTTATTAGAGTACAATTTTTCGAAGTAATTTCTAATTATCTCCTGTATATCTGAGGTGTTTGTTGTGATATTTCCTTTTTCATCACAGATGCTAGTAATTTGAGTTTTTTCTCTTCTTCTTTTTGTTAGCATTGCTAGGGGTCTGTCAATTTTATTTATTTTTTCAAAGAACCAACTTTTGGTTTTGTCAATTCTTTGAATTGTTTCTTTAGTCTCAATTTCATTAATTTCAGCTCTGATTTTAATTATTTCCTGTCTTCTACTGCTCTTAGTGTTGATCTGTTCCTCTTTTTCTAGTGCTTTGAGGTGTGATGTTAAATCCTTTATTTGTTGTTGTTTTTTTCTTTTAATGAAGGAATTCAGTGCAATGAATTTTCCTCTTACTACTGCCTTCATAGTGTCCCAGAGATTTCTGTATGATGTATCAGCATTCTCATTTACCTCTAGGAATTTTTTAATCTCCTCCTTGATGTCTTCTTCAACCCCTTGTTCATTCAGTAGCATGTTGTTTAGCTTCCAGCTGTTGGAGTAGTTTTTTTTTATTTCTTGTATTATCATTGATTTCCAATTTCATCCCATTATGGTCTGATAGAATGCAAGGTAGGATTTCTACTTTTTTATATTTGCTGAGAGTTGCCTTGTGACATAATATATGGTCAATTTTGGAGAAGGAGCCATGTGCTGCTGAGAAGAAAGTGTATTCGCTTACTGAGGGATGAAATAGTCTATATATGTCCGTTAGGTCTAAGTTATTAATTGTTTTAACGAGGCCTAATGTTTCTTTATTTAGCTTTTGTTTGGATGACCTATCCATTGGTGAGAGAGGTGTGTTGAAGTCCCCTAGAATAACTGTGTTGTGGTCTATTTTACTCTTGAACTTGAGAAGGGTTTTTTTGATGAATGTAGGTGCTCCATTATTTGGGGCATATAGATTTATAATTGCTATATCTTGTTGATGAATGGTTCCCTTAAGAAGTAAGAAATATCCATCTTTATCTCTTTTGATTAGCTTTGGCTTGAAGTCTACTTTATTTGATATGAGAATGGAAACCCCTGCCTGCTTCCGCAGCCCGTGTGCGTGATAAGACTTTTCCCAGCCTTTCACCTTCAATCGCTTGATGTCTTTTTCTATGAGGTGTGTTTCTTGTAGGCAACAAATTGTTGGGTTGTTTCTTTTAATCCAATCTGATAATCTGTGTCTTTTAAATGGTGAGTTTAGACCATTAACATTCAAGGTTATTATTGAGATGTGATTCTTATTTCCATCCATTTTTAAATGTATTATGGTAATTAGCTTGATTTGGGTTCTCCTCTGGTTGGTAATTTCTTTAGTTTACTATCTCCCTTTGTTGGTTTTCAGTGTTATTTTTCTCTTCTTCTTCGTGGAAAAATTTGCCCAAGATGTTCAGAAGTGCTGGCTTTCGAGTTGTGAAATCTTTTAACTTTTGTTTGTCGTGGAAGGTTTTTATTTCATCTTCGAATCTAAAGCTCAATTTTGCTGGATATAAGATTCTTGGTTGACAACCCTTTTCTTTCAGAGCTTGAAATATGCTATTCCAGGATCTTCTAGCTTTTAAGGTCTGGGTTGAAAAATCTGAGCATAATCTGATCGGTTTCCCCCTATATGTAATCTGCTTCCTTTCTCTTGTGGCTTTTAGTATTCTCACCTTGCCTAGTATATTAGGCAATTTCATTATAATGTGCCTTGGTGTGGATCTGTTGTGGTTTTGTACGTTTGGTGTTCGGTAAGCCTCTTGAACTTGGTTTTGCCATTCGTTCCTCATATGTGGAAAATTTTCTGCTATTATTTCACTGAATAAATTACTCATTCCTTTGGTTTGAAACTCTGCACCTTCTTCAACACCAATCACTCTTAGGTTTGGTCTTTTTATGCTGTCCCATAATTCCTGAATGCTCTGTTCTTGTTTTCTTACTTCTTTTGCCATGTCCTCTAGATTTTTCTCCAGGATAAATATTTTGTCTTCATTATCTGAGGTCCTTTCTTCCAGGTGACCTAATCTGTTGGTGATGCTTTCAATTGAGCATTTAGTTTGGTTTATTTCTTCTTTCATTTCCAGAATTTCCGTTTGGTTTTTCTTTAGAATCTCTATCTCCCTATTGAAGTAATCTTTTGCTTCTTGTATTTGTTTTTGGAGTTCTTTGTCAAAATGCTCTTTTGCCGCCTCTACTTGCTCTCTCATCTCATTTTTTATTTCAATCTTAAGATCCATAAACATTTGGAATATGTAGTTTCTAAATTCCATCTCTGGCATTTGACCAACTGTGCTTGCCATGGGATCAACTGAGGGGGCCTGTTGGTTGCTTTCAGCCACTTTCTTCCCTTGCTTCTTCATAATGCTTGTGTGTCTATTCTCCTAGCACTGTGAGACCTTGCTTATTTCAATTTCACCTTATAGCCTTATGTTTCTCCTGTGGTACAATGCTGTCAGGTCCCCTTATAAATACCTTACAATTTAAACTCTAACACTTTCTTTACAGCAAATCCCAGTTTGATCACAATGTACAGATTTAGTTAACCCAGATATTGTTTCCAATTTACTCTGTATGCTTGCGTTGGGGTTTACAGTTTCAGTATTGGACACAGAGATGATATGTTTAGGAAGAAGCAAGTGAGATTACTGAGATGTTCTTTCTTAGGAAGTATAACAGTAGAATACTATCGAAGTGGTTTAATATCAGCAGACAGGAGAGAAAAGAGAATAATGTGAGCGATTTAGAGGAAAGACGATTTGTATATAAACCCAACTTATTTAGCCTTTGAGAGAAGAAAGATAAAGGAAGATGGAAAAGAAAAAATAAAAAGGAACAATGCGAGATAATAAAGAATTAAGAATTATTGTAAGAGAGAGGAGAGAGAAACTGAGTCAAGAAAAATAGAGATTAAACTATATATAACACCGCTTTTCTGTATATTTCAATTGCCCCAGGCCTAGAAGTCCCAATTTCTGAGTATACCTTGTTTTCACCTCTGATGAGTACACAATGACAGGGTATAAGTAGATAAGATGAGGGCAGAAGAGACTAAAGTGAGAAGGAAGGAAGGAAAGAGGCACACAGACACACAAATAATCCCACTATCAAACAGAACAAAAGCAAAAACAAACAAACAAAAACAAATAAACAAACAAACAAAAACCAAACAAACAAAAAAAACAAAAACAGAGTCGGAGTTTAAGCCAGTTGACTTGGACCACGCCCACAAAGTCACAGTAGAGTCTAGTCTACAGCTTTGGCCAGCGGCAGATTGGCACAGAGGAATAATGGCTGGGGGGTGGGGGGGGTGTCAGTACGTGAATAGCACCAAGAAAGTGTTCATCAAAAAGGCATGCATTCGCCGGGCGCGGTGGCGCACGCCTGTAATCCCAGCACTTTGGGAGGCTGAGGCAGGAGGATCGCGAGTTCAAAGCCAGCTTCAGCAATGGCGAGGCACTTAGCAACTCAGTGAGACCCTGTCTCTAATTAAAAAACACAAAAAAGGGCTGGGGATGTGGCCCACTGGTCGAGTGCCCCTGAGTTCAATCCCCGGTACCACACACACACACACACACACACAAAAAAAAAAAAAAAAAAAAAAGGTATGCATTCCCTACTCCCGCCCCCGGTTATAGCTCTTGTGGTTGCTGCGCTGGCCTCAGGCAGGCCCTTTCCTTCAGGCTGCCTGTGCACATCTCACCAGGTGTTTGCTGTTTTCCGGGCTCTGGATCGTTCCTTGGATGCCTGCAACTGTTTTTCTTTCTCCGTTTCTTTGTCGCGGTCAAGCGCAGCCCTTCTCCAAAATGGCGGTGCCTTCCCAGGTCCCGACAGCAGTATCCCGGTCCTGTGTGTCACTCTGATGTGTGCAGGTCCCGTTCGGCAGTTTACATGAAAGAAGTCTGTGAGACAGCTGCTCTCGTCTGGCTCTCTTTTTATTCTGCGCTGTTTTTTGCCATGGTCTGCACTTCCTGTACTGCAATGCTACCACAGCAGCTGCGCCGTTAATATTGGTTCGGCCTGTGGGCCGCTGGCACTGGACTCCATGCGTCAGTGGTGTGGAGTTCCTTGTATTTTCACAGTCTGTATGTGCGCGGATGTCTCAGCTCCCTTCCAGTTGCGGGAACATTGCTAAGAACGCGTTCAATCTTCCCGATAAGACTGTTTTATTGCCAGTCTCCCGAGCGTGCTTCTCTGCTATCCGCCATCTTTTTTCTCTCCCCAGGTCATATCCAATACTATAGTTTTATCTTCAATAGGTATTCTGTGCTTCTATTAGGTAACTGCTTTTGGTTGATATGGAACATGGTAAATTATTAAATTCAATGGGCATGAAATCATTGCTGTGATTAAAAAGCAACTTGTTTAGGTATGTTTAACATAGAGTAAACTGCACATCTATAACAACATCTTTTGATGGATTTAGTGTGTGCATGTACTCAGAAATCATCACCACAATGAAGAAAATGGTGTTCATCACCATGATTCCTTGCAGCCCCTTGTAAATTATTTCTCATGCTCCTTTCTATCCCACACTCATTAGGCAACTACTAATCTGCTCTTTAATTAATTAATTAATTAATTAATTAAGTCTATTTATATCAGGATGGAGAACAAATTTGGTCACTGTTGTCTCATCTTGGTCAGATTAAGCTTTATATTTCTTAAACTATAAAATTATCTCCCAGGATGAAATAATATTGAGTTGAACAACATGGCAAGAGATAAGGTTTGTGGCAAGTCTATAACTAGACATGCTTTACTCAGAATATATTTCAATTCTTATTAAAAAAAAAAAAGAATCAATTTCATTTCAAGACATAAAATATTTAATTAACTATTAGTAGGTAGCCAGTTCGTTGCTCCATGGTAATTGTGTTATATCTGGGTTACAGAATTGGCCTGTAATGGTAGCAGGTTTTCCACTCAGCAGTGCAGTATTAATAAGGAGATAAACTTTGGAGAAAAGTCTACATAACTGAGCTCAAGATCTTGCACTATGGTTGTCCCCTGGCAAGCATACCTTTGGACATAAAAAGCTCTATGAAATGTACCTATGTAGAGATAGGCACCACCATGCTTTTATCTATTCAGATATCATTGCCACATTAATTATTCAATTTTACTTTTTTTCTGATTCTTGGTTAAGCTAGTAAACTTCTTGTTTACTACCTCAGGATCCATACATGGGCATATCCATACCTCAGATTACCTTGTTTCCACACAGAGTAGACAAAATATTTTAGCCAATTATGTGCTTTTTAGAAAAAAAAATTATAATCACTAAAGCATGAGGGCAGCCAAAGTAGTAGCCCCAAGGATCTAAGTAGTTTCTGACAATCTGCTGTTTTGATGTAGCAGCCAAACACTGGACTTGGAATATAATGCTGACCTGTCTTTAAACAAGGTCATATAAAGGAAATTCCCCATGGGAACTAAGGTATAAGTTGAAAGAAACATGCTAAAGTAATTAGAGTAGGTACCATGAGAGTCTGAACTTCTTGCCTATGCATATCACTTATGTCCTAAAGACCAGTGTTTACCAAATCAGAATATAGACTATATATATTCAAACCTAGCTTTTAATGCACTCAGTATATATAATTTTATAGTTTACTGTCTCTTATGCACTATGTTTATGTGGAATGATTTGAGATTCCTAGTCTCCTGGTGCCCCTGATTAGGAGTTTATCTATCTTCAGGTCTGTTATCAAGCTAAAATCTGGCATTCATCAAAACCCTACTGCTTTGCACTATGCTTCTTCAAATATGTCTTATCAGAGACTCCATTCAGAATTTATCAGTGCACAAAAACTTCGAATATCATTGGATGTGATAAATTACAAATCAGGACAGCTTGCACCACACCTTAATTCTGAGGCAGGGACATCTTTTGCTCCAAGACCCACTCAAAATTGGCAGCCTTGTGGACTGTCTGATAAATAGGTTAAGCAGCATAGCCAAATATTAGCATGTTCAGTGACACTACAGAAAGGAATCTTAATAAACAGAGCTAGACAAGGTTTGTGGCAAGTCTATAACTAGACATGCTTTACTCATGTCTAGTTATAAAATACAAGGTGACACAATAAAACTTTTGCCCTTTTTATTGTGGGAGTATGAGGGGGGTCTCTTATTAAAACAGGACAGCCCAAACATTGAAGGAGCCCTAATTAGGAAGGGCTGTTGCAGCTAGCTGGAAGCCATGGGTTCCACCTGATATGTATGTGACACACCTGTAGGCACCTGCAAAGCTGAAGGTATATAACCGGGTGAAAGCGGTCCGAGTTAGGAGAACGGAGAATTCAGTCAGCCGGGCAGTCACTCGGTCGGTCAGAAGAATCAGAGCGGCCAGAACGTAGGCAGAGCGGTTACAGAAGAGAAACCAGATAGAAGAAGTAATGACTGGCCAGAGTTAGGCCGAGGCTCCAGAGGACTGGTCAGAGTAAGGCCGAGGCTCCCGAGGAAGACAGAAGACAGAAGACAGAAGACAGAAGAAGGAAGAAAGAAGAGAGAAGAAAGAAGCTCTAGTCTTTCTCTAAGCTAAGCTCTATCTTTCTTTAAGCTACTCTACTCTAAGCTAAGAAGAAAAGCTAAGCTCTATCTTTCTTTTCTTTATCTTTCTTTCTAAGACTCTAAGCTAAGAAGACAAGAAGAAATCTTTCTCTAAGCTAAAATCTTTCTTTCCCTCTCTAAGAAAGTAGAAGTAAAAGTAGTAAAAGCTATACTCTGCCTCCGAGAATTTTCCTCCCGTGGCGGCGCCGTGGCTGGCCGTGACAGGCAGCTTACAAAACATCTTTTGTATTATATGATGAAACTCCTTCTCAATTGTACTATAACAAAGAAAAAGAAAATTAATATATACCTGCAGCCATACACCAAACAAAATCTTAGCCATACATCAATTATGTTATTTCCTTACTGATGGGAACTTTTAAAAGTAGTTTTTTTTTTGGTATTTTCCAGGGTTTATATTCTTCCAAGAAAGACAGCACATCTAAAACAGTAGCTGTGGTTTTCATTACCATCTTAGAATGACATTGTACTATCATAGAAAATCTCTATGATTAATGTGAATGTCTGATTAAAATATTTAAATGGACATATATTCAACTCAGCATTTTTCAGAGATTTGATAGTAATAGTAATCTCTACAGTTTAACAGAGGATGCAACACAACTCTAGTTCATTTTAAAGATTTAGGAAGTTTTAGGAGTTTCAGTCTAGCTCTTTCTTTTTATTATGATTCCTTTCTGTAGTGTCACTGAACATGGTAATATTCTAATGTGTGCATTGTACGTGTTGCCTAGATATCTGTTCTGGCTTCCTTTTATGATATAGAGGAAAAAACTCTGAAATAGATCAGCAGTCACAACAATTAGATCAGGACTTTGGTTAAGACTTCATCTATGACTCCTCTAACTTGTGGACCACTATTGCATATTGGATTTTTGACAATCAACAAAAGCTGAGAAGATATATATGGAATCCTCAATTTTTATTACTTATTATCTAAATTATTATATTACTTATGATATTTCCAAGTGAAAGACTCCTAACATATGAAAATCACTCTGCTGAAAGCTTTGAAAGATTGTGTCATGATTTATGTGGAGCTTCAATGCTGGACTCTTCCTTCAAGGTACCATGCCTTCTCTTCTGTGGAAAAAATCCAAACATTGTTTGTGAAAGTTGCTGCAATATTTTCCAAGAAACTTTATAAAAATATTGCTATTATTGAATTTCATAAAATAACTGGAATTTGCTGCCCTAAAATTTGGAAAGTAGATGTCCAAATCAAGATATCAGCAGAGTTGGTTTACTCTTGATACTCTGATAGAGAATCTGCCAAGCCTTTCTCCTAACTTCTAATGGTTGCTAGAAATCCTTGATATTCCATGGCTTGCAATGACATGTGATTAAATCAGTCAGGATCACTCCAAGTGAATTGGGCTGGCACTAAATAATCACTCAGAGACAGAGAAAATATCTTTTTCTTAGGGTTCAGCAATGGCTCCTCTGTCCCAGCTCCCACAAGCGAAGCAAAAGAGGCTGGCAAAGAGAGAGAGAGAGAGAACACCTGACACCCTACTTATTGAGGGGAAGACACTCAAGAAAGTTCCACAAAATGAGGCAAGGGTTTGGGTTTCAGGGAGTATTGTCCAGTCCCATTGAATGATACCCATTCCCAGAGCTGTGATTCCTTGCCAAGTGAAGGTGAAGTCAAGCCAGTTCCACACTTCCAATCGCTCAAGGCTAAGGATATGTGCTCAGATCCTGTTCATGGTGGCCCTCCACAATGGCTTACAGCCAAATCACTCCAATCTCTTCCTCCATCATCACATGACCTTTTCCTCTAGGACTCTGCTGTCATTGTGTGTTTTAAAATCTTTTTCCTCACAAGGATAATGATAATTTTATTTAGGCCTCACTCTAAGTATGACCTCATCATAACTTGATTACATTGAAGATAAAATGCTGTTTTGAAATAAGGTCACGTTTGTAGATATTTGAGATTATACTTCAATACATCTTTTGGAGGGTTCTAACTCAATCCACAACTGGTGTATTGGCACTACATTGAAAAAGATAACACTATCTTTAAATGTAGTACAACAGAAAGCAGTGACAAATGAGCTGGATTAGGATGGGTATGTTAGTTGGCTTTAGTATGTTAGTTGGGGAGAATACCTGAGAAAATCCATCTAGACAAGGAAGGATTTATTTTGACTCACAGTTTCAGAGGCTTTTCTGTAAACTCAAAGGCAGAAATCATGATGGTAAGTAGTAGGTGAAGAAAGCTTTTAACTTCATGATAGTTATGAAGAACGGTGAGAAAAAGAAAGATTCCAGGGAAAAGAAATAGCCTTCCATGGCATGCTTCCAGGTCTTCTAGTCAAATCCTACCTCCTAGAGTTTCCACTACATCCCAGTAGTTCATTTTACTATAAAGGGGCTAATGCACTGAGGAAGTCAAAGCCTTCACAAAACATTCTGCTCCTGGTTCCAAAGGATTATGGCCATCTAATAATGCAAAATGCATTCAGTCTCTTTCTAAAAGTCCCCATATTCTTAACAGTTTCTAAAGTATTCTCTGATACTCAAGGAAACGTTTTACTGGATCTCCTCTCAAAATCCAAGAGAAAGTTACATACTTCCAACATGAAATGACATAGAGTAAACATGCCCAATCCAAAAGGGAGGGATAAGGGTGTAGATAAAAGGAATGGGACCACAGCACGATAGTAACGCAGAAGTACAAAGTATAAATCCCATAGTTACATGTATGGCACAGAGCATATGGTCATGAGATGTTGGACCCTATAGTCTTGCTAATTTTAGCCTCCGTGGCCTTTCTTGGACTCTTCTGCTTATTGTCTGCAGCTTTCCTCAGCAGAAATTCTGTTATTGGTACACCTACCTTCTTGTGGTCTCCACTGAAACTGTGGCTTCTATCTTAAAGTTTTATATATTGCTACCCAGGGGCTGTTTGCAGGGATTCTCACCCTGACACTCATTTCTGGCCTCTCAGGCCTTCCTTAAAATTTGGGGGGAAAAATGCCATTTCACCATAACTATTGCATTGTTCATGCTTGCAAAATCAGGACAAGGTGAATGACGTCAAGGTTGATTGCCAGAAAGAGTAGTAACATAGGACCACTTGGAGCATGTTCTCTTAGTGCCTGTGTGGCTAAGAGTGGTGAAAAAAAAAAAAAAAAAAATCTTTCAAAAACATCTTCTTAGGGCCTGGGTTGTGGCTCAGTGGCAGAGCGCTCACCTCGCACGTGTGCGGCCCGGGTTCGATCCTCAGCACCACATAAACATAAATGCATTGCATTGTGTACAACTAAAGTAAATAAATAAATATTAAAAAAAATCTTCTTAGATGGCCCCCTGCAAGCAGATTGCCCCTGGTACTGTCTTCTCAGAGCAAAGTCTTCAAATGAGTTTACACTTTTACACTTTTGAACCTGGCATGATCTGGCCAATTCTTGAGATTCTTGAGATTTTTTCAAGGCATCTTTCCTATTTTCCTGAATCAATATACTTAGCTCCTCTTTAGTGCATTAATCTCTTCAGCAATCAGAACTTTCTTGGCCCCAATTTTGCACATGATTTGCTGGCCAAACTAAATTTATTTTTGTTTTTGTTTTCACTGTATCTCTGCATTTTTCTTGCTTTTGATTCTCCCTGTAAACCTGATGAAAAGGTTCCAAATATAGTCATTCCACTGTTGCAATATTGTACTACCTTGAAATTTACTCTGTAGTATTAATTTGCCACTTTAAAATTCAGTCTTATGCAATATCTCATGACATGGACAATATATATAAAGTTCTTTGCCAAAATTTAGCATGTGTGGATGTTGGGAACAGAGACTGAATTATGAGTCTTGAACTATGACAGAGTTCGAGAACATTGTTCAATGTCTTGAACATTGCCCTGTTAACAGAGGCAATGCCTCTCTTGGGAACCCTTGGTGTGAAGGCATCTGTTTTTAGATTGCCCAGTTGCTATTGACCCTTGTTCAATAGGAGGTTCTGTGATAGCCATGGAGCTATTTAGTTCTTGACCTTGAGGCTCAGATGCTGTCTGCTTGGGATAGTAATTAATAGGTACAAGCGGATAATAATAATTGGGCTGCTAATACTCATGGCCTTGGTTCTGTTTACTTTGAAGAAATTTTCTCACAACAAATCCCTTTAATGTTTATAACTATATAATAAATGTGCTAAGCATGTTGTGTGTCACTACCTCCTTACCAAGGAGTAGTCAACCACCCACCAAGACCCAACTTCATCTCTATTTGTGTACCTGTTTGTCTTTTCTGTATTTCCTCACTGCCCAGTTGGGGAACCTGAATTAATGGCTGTGCAGGACATGGCATGTAACCTCTATTTCAATTCCCAATAGGATCCACATTCCCATGTGATCCTAACTTACTATAAACAATTGTGTTATATTTCTGTAAGCATTCTGGTCATACATGATCACACCAGAATCATCTGTTGTGTTTTGCTTACATTCTAAGGCTTCTCTAGACTGTGTCTCCAAGAATTTTCAATGTTTTTCAAAGAACTAGTCCCAAAGGTTCACAAGTGAGGTCACACCAATGACCTCCCTTATTGAAAAATTTTTTGTTTGTGTATAAAAATCGTCTTGCCTGATGTTTGGAGATTTTCCCTTTTCACAATCCATAAACACTAACAGTGACACTTCAATATATCCCAATGCCTACAATTATGAAAGAATGGGACAATGAATATAGTCATAAAGTTATTGTTTCAGGAGTGGTTACATACAATAATACAAATTTACTGGTGTTTTCTATAATTTCATCAAGAGCCCTGGCTACATCTTCTGAAGACAAATATTATGAGAATCCTGAAAGTCTGAAATGCCAGAAACCACGCTCCCTGCATGTTCCCTAGCTCACTCAGAACTAAAATAAAGCAAACAAATAATAAATAAATAAATATCTCATTCTTTTAAAAATGTCACCCAGAGTCCTAAAAATTCAGAATTTTGTTAGAGTCTTTATATATTTAATCCATGGTAGAAATCAACTTATTTTGGATTTAAAGAACAAACACAAAATAAATTCTTTAGGGTTTAGATTGTCTGATGAGCTTCTAAGAATTATTAAGTTTTTTGAGTTAAACAACAGGATTGAAGAAAATAATATTTAAATATTATATATATATATCAGTCTGTTATATTATAGGATATTTCTGTAGTTAATATTTCCTCTACTTTATAGATTAGAATGCTGGTACACCAAATTTAGGTGATTTTCCTAAGTTCCTTTTAATGACCACATGCAGTTTTCCTGTTTGTGAACAATTACTCCAATGAACACAAACTGATTTTAAAGAATGTCTTTGCTGGCACATCCCTTTGCCCAAATCCAGTAACTTTCACTTCAACTCCACTTTTAGGAATGGCTTGTGCCCCAGAGAAATCAATCAAGTCTTCATTCAATGTTCAAAAATAATGAGTTACTAGTAACTAATCTAGAGGCACCTATTTTCAGACCTGCTGACCTCCAGAACTGCCTCTGTATTGTTGGAATGTGTTGATATATTTCTCATTTTGGTAATAACAATAATTTAGTTTGGCTCTTGTTTCTAATTATGTTATCTCATTATTGCTTTGGACTAAGTTCAAGTATTTTGTTTTAGTAACAGCAAAAATCTCCAAATTATGCCACAGTCTCTACTCCTAAACAATACATAGCTCTTTGACTTTTTGAAAACAGTTAGCATTAATTTCAGTAAAACCATTTTTTTTCATAGAGCTCATTGTTATATGATAAAATATCATGTTAAAATATTGTTGATAAATGGCCATAAATAAATAAAACTTACAAATGTGACTTTAGTTAAAACTACCGTAAGAGTGTTAAAATACATGAAATGAAACACTGCATCAAATCTTACAAGTAAATTAGGTCGGCACTCAAAGGAATGAATTTTCTTACCACTTACCAATATCACTTTTTAAAAATTCATGATTCATTAAAACAATTTTAAAATATACAATATTTTCAAATATATTAATCTCTTTAAAGGACAAAAGGAACTTTTGTCCTTATTTGGTCTATTTTTATGGATGCATGATATTTGTGAATGATTATAAAAATCTTTGAATCTACATACTATCTGCATTTTGTTAATTAGAAATCCATTTATTTTTCATGCTCAGTCCTTCACCATTTCAAGAACAAGCTGAGAAGGTTAAACTTTGAACTCCCTGCCAGTGCTGACATGCATATGTTTTATCCTAGCTACATCATTAGTTAATAGGCAGGTAGAGGCCATACTCATTCACAGCTAATGAAGTTAAAATAAAATGCTCTATTTAAAAAATTATGTCACTAGAGACTTGGGATGGTAAAGTAGCAGGATTGCAAGTTTGAGGCTAATCTCAGTAACTTAGGGAGACCCTGTCTCAAAATAAAAACAGAATCATTAAAGTAGACTGGGGTGTTGCTCAAAACCCGTAGGTTCAAACCCTAGTACCAAAATAAATAATAAATAAGAAAAAGAAAAGAAAGAAAAAAGAAATAAAGAAAAAAATAATATATCAAATGAAGTTTCAATAGCTTAAGTTGCATCTGATCTCATATTACTCAAATAAAATGGAACAATTCTTATTAAAACAATTTTAAAATATACAATATTTTCAAACACTAATCTCTTTTAAATTGCATATAGTATCATGTCATGCAGAAGAAAAGAAAAAAAAAAGATTCCTAATTATCTAAATAGTTTTGTAGAAAAATTAACATGCCTAAGTTCTTTCAATGTCCTTGTGTATTAATTATCTAGCCTAAGTCTATCTTTACTTTCTAGAAAGTGGAATTAAATGTTATATTTCCTCATATCATGAACTAATGCACTGCCAACATCACAGTAATAGTGTGGGAGTTATTCTTTGACAAAAAATATTTAACTAAATTTATTTTTTTAATATATATTACAGATAAATGTATTCAAATATTGTCAAAATATACTTTAATAATTTGACTATAGAAAATGGAATATATTAATCAAAATTATTTAGGCACTGTATAAGTAAAAATTACTGTCCTATGTTAAAAGAATTAAAGAAACACTTTATATTGTGCATATAATACAAGTTTGTATGCTAAACTGGTATTTATAATTTTTTGAAGTTTTTATAAAAAATTGGGAATTTTTCAAAAACCATTAATTTTTTGATATCTCTAATGATCTCAGATTTGATTCAGTGTTCCTACAAAATTTTCATGTACTTGTTTGGATTCTTCATTTATTACATTTATGTATTGTATTTTAACAAACATTGCATTGGAACCAAATCATATTTTGAAGCTACAACATCAATTTCTAGTCATCGTTCTGTGACTTTCTTTTCCATGGCCAAAAAGCATTTTGAGATCACTGCTGAGATAATCCACATTTTTTTTTCCTTGAGCATAACTCTTATAGCCTTCAATATGTAAAGGCAAATTCTGCTAAGTTTTGTTACATATAGACTGTAGTAATGAATCAAAACAAACAAACAAAACACCCCACAGGCAAACCCCAAGTTGAGGTGGCAGTTTCAATTTAAAAGTTTGAATTTATGAACATGAAAACACAATTTATTGGATGAGATATTGTGCATATCTAACAAAAGATATCAATTCAGAGAGAAAAGTACATAAAATCAATTTCATCAAGAAATGTAGTTAATCTAAGATCTCTCATCTTTGATAAATTATCACCCTTATGAGATGATCAAGTTCCTTATCTTTGATGATCCCTCCACTTGACATCTGCTCACCCTGTCCTGCATTGAGCCTTAATCTTTGTAGGTTATTTCTGGGGACCAGAAAATTGTACATCCCTGATGTTTCTTCTTGTCCACTATACATACAGTGAACACTATCCCATTTCTTGGTTACAAATTCCAACTTCCCTTTATTGTATTTGGAGTTCATCCCAATCTCTCTCCTCTAATGCAAAATGTTATTGCAGTGGTCCCTATACCTACCTAAATAGTCTCACTGAAAAATGTTTGCCACCACATACCAAGAATCATAAATACTTTTTCTTCAACATCTATAGAATATAAAGTTTACTGTGAAATTGTCATTTGTAGTCATGTTAGACCATTAAATAAACAAAAGTTAGTTTAGTCAAGACCACATTTCCCCTTGAAAATTATAGAAAAGATGGCAGTCGTTTCAAAAGCAAAAACAAAATGTGGTTGAAAATATCATAGAATTATGAAGGCAGCGATCATTTCGGTATAGAATATCAAAGGAAAAAGAGAAGCACACAGAATTGAACACAGCATTTGGAAACACTTTTTATATAAGACATTTGAAAATCTATAAATTCATGACATAGAAGCCTAAGTGAACATTAGAATAAAAGGCAGATGTTTTGGGTCAGGAATAACAGGAAAAAAATAAGCTGTAAATAAGACAGCAAGATTTCACTTAAACGACCAAAATCAGATACTCTGATGGTACAAAAAAAGGAGAAGAAGTAGCCAAGAGACTAAACGTAGCTTCCAATTATTCTATTGCTATGAGTAGAACATCCCTTCTGAAAAAAATAAATTTCTTCAGAGGAATAAAGCATTAGTTCTTAAAACTTTTCATGTGTTACATTTTTATTTCAATCAAACAGTAATAATCATAAAATTATTTTAAAAATCTATGCCTCTAAAACACAAATTTTAACTTTAAAATTAGAAATAAAAAAATCAGACAATAGAGATAATTCACAGTTATAAACATGAGCTCCATTGTAAGCTCCCTGGTACCGTAAACCGGGAGGAAAAACTCTCGGAGGCAGAAGCTTTTACTACTTTTACTTCTACTTTCTTAGAGCTTAGAGAGGGAAAGAAAGATTTTTCTTAGAAAGGGAAAGAGAGATTTTATTCTTTACTTAGAGTAGTTAGAGTAGAGTAGCTTAGAGTAAAGAAAGATAGCTTAGCTTTTCTTTAGCTTTATAGCTTAAAGGAAGATAGCTTAGCTTAGAGAAAGACTAGAGCTTCTTTCTTCTCTCTTTCTTTCTTCCTTCTTCTGTCTTCTGTCTTCTGTCTATCGGGAGCCTCGGCCTTATGACCACTAACTCTGGCCAGTCATATATATCTGGTTTCTCTTCTGTAACCGCTTGCCTATTCTTTACCGAGATATTCTCCGTTCTCCTAATCGGACCGCTTTCAGGGAACAGGTTTCATACAGGAAAGGTCACCAACCTACAAAAATGATTATATGCAGAGTAACTATATATATTCAAATATATAAGGGAACTCATAGGAAATCAAACCTCATTAAAAAATAAGAAAAATAGTGAATTAAAAAATTCACAAAGAGGAGTTTTGTAAAATATGTAACAGCATGGAAGTCATGAGATTCAGGTAAAACAAAATCAGCATATATGTAATGTAGTAACGTATGGCTATTTGTCTCACTGTCAGTATTTTGGTTGTGGTGTTATACAATATTTCCAAACGTTGCCATCAGAGGAAACTAGGCAAAATACACACTAAATGTCTGCTTTAATTATGTCAACTGTGTGATTATTTACAATGGTGTAGTAACACTTTATGTTAAGAAACAAGAACACAAACAAAAATATATTGAGCATGATTGCATAATTTACTACTCTTTTCTAGCATATATAGATTTATCAAAAGTAGAGATTTGTTACATTTATATTATAATTTTATGTAATATAAACAGGTTTTGGTTAAATATAGATAGCATCTATAAAGTCTCTTGTAAAAGAAAAATGGGAGGGATCTTATTTATTTCTCATAACTTCTCTCCACTCTCCTAATCTGCAACATATTTCAAATGATATTGTTTTCATTTTAAAGTAGATGACTTTAAATTTTCTTCTAGATATAGTCATAGTCTATATTCAGATCAGTGTTTCAAAAGTATGAATCTTGAATCATGACTTCTATGAAGCTTTCTTAAGAGAGTACAAAACTATGGTTTTGGTATTTCCTTTTATTTTCCTTTCATTTCCATGCTTCTTTGAAGAGAAAGGCTGACATCTTAACTGTGAAGCTGAAGCTGTAGAGATGAGATCAAAGATATTGAAGCACCTGACACCTGACATTGAGATCTAGATCTACACTGTCTCCCTAAAATTTACTGGAGAGAGGAAACATGAAACATATATTGTTTACAGTGCAATTGTTATGTTTTCACAGATAAACTTCATTTTACTCATATAAAATTTCCTGCCTAGAAGTAGAATCTTGCCAATAATAAAACTTACACACTGACATTGGTTTAGCAGGTGGTAAGGAGATAGAATTTTACAGTTGAAAAACTGTAAAATACATGGATTCTGTATTTTTCCTGTAATGCAGTAATAAAATAATCAGTGAGATTGTCACCTGCAATACCACAAAGATCACATGCAATACCCAAAAGATAATAAAACTTAAAGAATCAGTTGAGGATGGTTCTGTGTTGACAATTTCTTGCTCTTTTCAGCAAAATTGTAAAAAAAAAAAAAAAAAAAAAAAAAAAAGGCTTGAAAGTATACTCCATCCATAAATATAATATTCACTTACTGGGTTAACTCAGCTTTGTAGATTTGGAGAACAGAAAAACAATTAGGTGGGATTCCTAAAATTTATGTAATTATAAAACTATCCTCTTTAAGATTATGAATTTACATTAAGAAATGGAAATAAAGGTGCTGATTTCTATCCAAATCATTTTTCCCTCTGGTGGTGTGGTTGACTAAATAGAATCCATAATTATTATTAACAAAGAAGTCATGAAGATCCTTATTTCTACTACTGTAAGCTATTAAAATCCTACTTCAATTTGAAGAAAATTGGAAACAGGTTTATCCCAGATTTGTTTGAAAAAGATCTCTGCAAGCTAACACTTTAATATGTAACTACTTAGAAGAACTTAGAGGTTCTACCAGAAGACATCAAAAGCTGATAAACCAAGTCAGCAAGTAGGACACAAAACCCACATACATGACCAACAGATTTTATATGTGTCAATAAGAATAAATGAGAACAAAATATCAGGAGAAAAATTCCGTTCACTATCGCTTAAAAAATAAAACCTAGGAATAAATCTTACAAAGAAGACCAAAGACTTCTCTAAAAAGGAAATTACAGATCAATCAATCAATCAATTAATAAATCACTAAAACATGAGAATACTTCCCATGCTCACAGATAGGCAGAAATAAGATTATAAAAAGAAACATTTACCAAAATAAAAATACAAATTATATGAAATATCCATGAAAATACCAATGATAATCTTCAGGGAACTAAAAAAAAAAATTAAAAAATCATATTGAAGAACAAAAGACCCCAAATCATCAAAGAAATTCTGAGTAAAAAGAGCAAGTGTGGAGACATATTTAGCCATTGGCAAATCAAAACCATACTGAGATTCCATCTACTTCAGTCACAATAGCAAACTACAAAAGTAAAATCAATGATAAATGTTAATGAGGATGTAGTTTTAAAGGAACTTTCACCAACTGTTGGTGAGAATGTAAATTAGTACAGGCATTATGAAAGTCTGTGTGTATTTTCCTCAGAAAGTAAAATATTGAAATAACATGTGATCCAGCAATAAAACTCCTGGTGTTTATCCAAAAGACTTAAACAGCTTACTTTAGAGCTTCATCCATACTAATTTTATTTCAGTACCACTCATAAGAACCAAGCTATGGTATTAGCCTTGGTGTCAATAAACACATGTATGGATAAAGAAAATGTGATACATGCAGACAAGGTTTTATTCTGTCACTTAGAATAATAAAATTACGTAATTTATAGAAAAATTGATAGAACTGGAGATATCATGGTAAACAAAGTCAGTTAAATTCATAATGAGAAGTACCATATATTTCTCTCACATGTGGAAAGTAGTGGGAAATAGGACTGGAAAGAAAAGTTATTATAAAATAGAAGACCAGTTGGGGTGGAAGGGGAAGATAAGGGGGAGGAGATGGAGAGGGTAAGATTAGTTATCAGGGAATAAAAGCAATTATCTTATAAGCATGTACCAATATGCCACCATCAAACTCACTATTCAATAAAATTAATATGTATTCATAAAATAAAATTAATATAAAATATGTACCATACATATTAACAATTAAAATATGTATTTATATGCAGGAGCCCTGATTGGGGAGATGGCCGAGATTGTGGTTGGCTGCGGGCCATAGAAATGTTTGGGAATTGCCGCCTTCCATGGTCTCACGGGACTTGGCCCAGGATTTCGTGGGACTTGGCCTGGGATCTCGCGAGACTTGAGCCGAGATCGGATCTGGTCGGCGCCATTTTTTGTGGGTTGTTTGGTGGTGTGTGGTGCGTGTTAGAGGCGTTGTTGGAGCCGGAGAGAGAATTTATCAGAATAAAAAGCCTGTTTGTTTCCAGTTTGCCTCTGAACTTCTTCCTGCGGCTTCATTGCTCCAAGCGGCAATCTCTTCAGACAGCAACATCTATACGTATTATAATCAATATGTATTAATAAAATAGAAACTTAATTTTGTTCTGAAGTGCAACAAAAATTCAAATTTTGTTGAAAACATAAAAAGCTGGTATCAATGAGAGTGGTTAATTAAAATATTGTTCAATAGGAAAAAAAATTTTGTATGCTTTTTTGCATGAAGTTTTAATTAGAAGGAATTTTAATTTGCTTGTCTGTTTATTTTAATTTTTGCTGATGATAAATTATTTTATGTTATAGAATGTTAGAAATGTGGTGTTAAAAATCAAGTAAAGTAGGCAAGCACATGAGTCTAATTTTCAAAAAATAAGACTTAACAAAATTGGAGATTATTTATAGATACCAACTAATTGTAAAATAAAGTACATAGAAATTATTTACCTACAGAACATCAAATTGTTCATCAAGAGATCTGAAAGTGGTAGTAAATCTCAAGAAAGAATAAATAACCAAAAATGTGATTTAGTTATTTTTATAAATATAATTTGTAACAGTCTGACAACTTCAACCCTGATAAATACATAGAAAAAGAATAAAAATATTGAACATAATTTTTCTACAGAAACTGCAATTGAGTGCATATATTTTTTATTTTGATATAATAATTTAATAATACAAGCCTATTTATTTGAATTCAAAAGTGAAACTTTTACAAATAGACAATGGTTTAAGTAAATTTATCATCTTTTAAAAAATGACATTATCATATGAGATGTAGGCAAAAAGTAAGTTCTCTGAAACTGAATCTGTGCTAGAAGTGATGATATAACCAATTTAAGTTTCTAGTTCCTTCTTTTATGTGAACAAGGTTGCACAGAAAATATATAAATATGAACTCATCATCTCATTTCCACACTTATTCCAGTTTCCTAATTTGTCCAAAGAAAATAGTAACCTAACTAAAATCTTTTAATGTGATAATTATCAACATTCTCCCCCCAAACCTTACAATATTTAAATATGGCTAAAAAATTGACTCAGTAATATAATGTTTTTCACCTTAAAAATTTTAATTTATACTTTTATTAATGTCCTAGCCCTGGGGTCCAATTATGGTCTCTCTTGAATAAAATGAAACATAACATACAGTGAAATAAGGCAGTGATTGAAAGAGAAGAGGGTCACATGGAAATTAGACAGGTCCCACAGGCTCTCCTCGTTCTTGAAAAGAATAGAAGTCTAGCCATGGAGATGGGAGCTAAGAGCTGATATGGGGACATTTGATTTCAGATATAATCTGTAGAATGTGTGATTCTGGTGAACAATTAAATAAATATTTGTCTGCAAGAATGATAAGTTCTGAGAAATGTTCTGTGAATGGTAGGCTAGCTCCATGCTTCCTTTACCCAAAAATGACTAATACATAAAATTTAGGAAATGTTCATTTTTCTCGGATGAAACATGTTGTATCTATGTCTCTAGTATTCCAAATTGATCTCTTTTTTGGATTGAACAGTATACACCATCAGATAAGACATATTATGTGCCAATTACAGAAGCATGCATTGCTTTATTAGAATTTAAAAGAAAGGATTGGTGAACAAATATATCTTTTTTAGTCAAGGTTCTGGCTTGAATTAACTTCTCTTAATTTATCTTAAGATTCATGTTAGGTACATATGATTTCTTTTTCATCTATTTTTTTTCCTATCATGGCACATTGCAAATATACATGCTCAAAAGTATTTATCTGTGAAGTAATTCATAAAACCACACTTGTCCAGAGCAAAACCACCACTGGAGGCGTATAAACAGAATTCCAGAACGGAAAGACTGACCTAGGGTTAGCCAAGTCCAGCTGTCCCTGTGTAGTCAGTAAAGTACATATAAATCATAAGACATTATACATTTTAAAGAAACGACAAAGAAGCCCACTTTATCCAGTTTTATTTAAGAAAATACTGGAAGTCTTAGGCAGAACAATCAAACAAGAGAAAGAAATGAAAGGTGTCCAAGTTGGAAAAAAGAAGACAAATGTCACTGTTTGTAGGTGGCATGCTCCTATGAGAAAACTCCAAAGACTCTGCCAAAAAAGTTACTAGAACTAATAAGCAAACTGATAAAAATTAACATAAAAATCAATAGTGTCATTACATGCCAGTAATGAATGTTTGGAAATATAAATCAGAGAAGTGTAAATCAAAACCACAATGAGATATTACTTCATTCCAACAATAATGGCAATAGGTGAAAAAAATTGTACAGGGTAAGAGGTAATGCTGAAGATATGAAGGAAAATTTATATTGTTTATAGTAATTATGTAACTTTAATTTTTTCCATATTGTAGAAGAAATTTATTAGTGCTTACTATTCATATAATTTTCTTGTATAACACTTTTACCAGTATTGATCTTCTTTATCAAGCATAATTATCTTCATTTCCTAATACACACATTCTCCTCCCTCTCCCTCCCCTTGTTCCCTTCCCTCTGCTCTGTGTGCTCTACTGATCTTTCTGCTATGCTATTTATTTATTTATTTTAGGTACTGTCTTGTGTATATACATGATGGTGAGATTCACTGTCAAATATTCACATGTACCCGGGAAAGATAGATCAGATTCATTCCACTGTTCTTCTCTTCTCCTTCCCCCTTAATCTCTTTCATGCAGTCTTTCTTCTATTTTTGTAATTTTTGTCTTAAACAAATGGCATGAATTTTTCACAATTACGGAGTCTATGTCCAAGATCAGGTGCCATTTTTTATGGTTTCTAGTGAGAGAGAGAAAGAGAATACATTCTTTTTCTTCTTATCAAAGCTAATAATTCCATCATGGGTGCTCTACTCTCATGATCTAATCTAGTGAAAAATGCTTCTTGAAACCCCCTTCTCCAAATACTATCACAATTAGGATATCAATATATGAATTTTGAGAAAAACAAATATCTAGTCCATAACATATTCCCTTTTCTGTATTCATTTTCTCTATATGTCTTATAATTAAATTTAAAAAGATGTGTGCATCGATATATATATTCTTTTAAAATAATTGAGATGTAATAGACTGAAATAAATTGAAGTATCAATTTTATATATGGATAAAAATATTTAAGCATTCATTTAGAGTACATCAATATTCCATTTCCACGCCCATACTCACACTGTCAGTCAATTGTTTCAAAATTCTAACATGACTTTTAAATTGAATTTTAATGGCAGTCTAAATTAATATAGAAGAATAAATATGCACAAAAAAACTCCTCTGAAATTGAGCCTTTGCACATTGTCACTTAACTCTTTTTAGTCTTTGCTGATCATATATAGGGAAAAATTGAGATGTAAATCCCCCCAAAAATAACTTGTTATCTCTGAGTAAATTACTAGATAAAATGTTTGAGAGAGTGGTAAATTTGCATCTCAGGTCAGACAGACCAATATATCTGACGTAGTTATTTTTTCATAAACATTATTTTAATAATGTAAGACTGTTTCAAGATGCACTGTGTTGAATTTTTTCTTCAATAATGGAAGAATTTATTTTTTCTGGTAGTGGTGATTAAACCTGTCTGTTAAAAATTATATTATTTAACTCTGCCAAACAGTACTCCTAATTTACCCACAGAAACATTGAAAGGGACTAAAAATACCTACACCCATTAAAAACCAAGAGGAATCAAGCTATTGTGGGAATCTGAGAGGAATATGTGTATCATAATTCTGAAATTGTTGAAAAAAACAAGATATACTTAAAAATACCATGCAGACAGAAACATAAATAACTTTCCCAACATGACATAGATTGGAAAATAATTTAGTATGTTCCCACTGTCTTATTTTTTACACAGAGATAAAAAATTGAAGAATAAACATAAATTTAGTATTTGTTAATATAAAAAGAATATTTCATATACCAGCTCTCATGTAGTTTTCTAATTTCAGAACTAGCTGGAAAATCTCACTTGAAGAAATTAATTCAGTAAAATTGAAATTTGTAGGCAGGTGAGATCAGAATGTTCAAATGGGCTGATATCATTGCCTGGTGTTTTTGAAAGAATGTGGTCTCCATCAATTAACATTTTTTGATAGGATCACAGGTTGAGGGAGCTCAAAGTAATGAATGCCAAAAACCAATGCATTGCGGTTGAAAAAAAAAAAAAAAAAAAAAAAAAACTATCTCCAAAACTAAATTTATACTCCTTGAGATTCTCCTAGAGGAATGATATGTGTACATTAACAGCTGGACATGGTAGCTGATTGATTGGATGAGTGAACACAAATAAATATACAGTTTTTCAGGCATATGGAGAGTCCTACTGCTGTGATACAGTGAGTGATAAAGATGGACAGAGGGTATGTTTTTAGAATTTAAATTTAAAAAATATTAGTTTAAGTCACTAATGTTAGACTAAATGGGACATACAATAAATATCTATGTGTCTATAAAGAATTTTAATATAAGTTGACAATTCTCTAAGTATAATTTAATATTTTCCATTCACTCAAAGTTTATAAAATATTCAGTCAATTAAGAAAATGCCATACAAATTAAGACACAAATAAATACTTCATAATAATTGGTGGATATATTGACATAACCTACCACATACTGACATGAATTAATGTCTACCTAATTAATGGGATTCAATGTATTTATAAAACTTAAGTTTAGCCTATCAAATCACATGTTTGTTTAAAAATGTACACTCTAATGTGTTCTGAAAGAGGGAATAGAAGCTGGGCGTGGTTAATCCCAGCACTTGGGAGGCTGAGGCAGGAGGATCTTGAGTTCAAAGCCAGCCTCAGCAATGGTGAGGCACTAAGCAACTCAGTGAGACCCTGTCTCTAATAAAATACAAAGAAGGGCTGGGGATGTGGCCCAGTGGTTGAGTGCCCCTGAGTTCAATCCCCGGTACCAAAAAAAAAAAAAAAAAAAAAAAGAGGGAATAAAAAGTTGAGTGATACCTGGAATACAACATAAAATGTACTGAAATGTAGTTTGAGAGATACTTATAAGCAAGTATAAACTATTGTGATATGTTAAAGTAAAGGTAGAAGAAAGTTTTTAATATTTCCTATTCTTGTGAATAGCAGCAACAAAATTGAGCAGTTAATATTCTTTCTTTACCTCCCCTCTCACTTTGTTATAAGTTAACACATCAATATCTATTGAGTTCTACATTTTTAATATGGCAATTATTAAGGAATGGGTTTTAAGAAGAATCCTGGAATAAAAAATCCAGACAAATTGAAGTTATAAAACAAAGTCAAAGTGAATATTTTGTCTATTGAAATTTAAATCATTTTTTTTCTAAAAATTTTATATTTGTGGAGGAGATAGAGAAAAAAAAAATCTTCAAGTTTTGATCTAAGATAACCTCAAAAATGATACATTTTATTTTAGAGAGTAAAATAGTATGGGGTTTGTGTGGGCAGGCAATATAGTTAATAAATCAAGTTTTATTATACTATATTATAAAATAGATCTTCCTTGCCTCTTCAAATGTATAGCCTTCCCTATTGTAGACATCTCCCAGAAAAGTAGTACAAATTTAACAGTTGATGTACCTACACTGATGTATCATAATTGCTTAATCCATGGTTTACATTAAGGTTCACTCCTGATGTTGTTTATGAGTTTTAGCAAATGTAGAATGGCACTTGTCATAGTAGTATCATGAAGAGATCTTTGATGCTTTAAGAATACTTTGTGTTTTACCTATACATTTCCATTCATCCTAACTTCTGGGAAGCAATGATTTTCTTACTGTATCCATATTTTTCCATTGTCAGAATTTTATATAGTTGAAATCATGCAGTACATGATTTTCTGAGATTACCTAATCTCATTTAATAATATAAACTTTCTTTCACATTTTATCTTGGTTCAATATCTCATTTCTTTATGGTGCTCAATAATATTTCATGTGTCAAAGTATGTATCTATTTATCTGCTGAAGGATATCAGGTTGCTTTCTTCATCATTTTGAACAAAGACTCTATGAACCTTTGTCTTCAGATATTTGAGTGGGCACAATTTTCAACTGCTTTAGGTAAATAACAATGAGAGCTTTTTTGGATTGTATGGTATGAATATGTGCGGCATGAATATGAATATTGTGTGGTATGAATATGAATATTGTATGGTATGAATATGAATAAAGCTACTAAACTACCATTCAGCATAACTGTACTATTTTGCACCCCACCTTCCATGAATGAATTTCTGTTGTTACACATCTTTGCTCCCAGTTGTCACCAGTTTTCTGGATGTGGGGCCATTGCTATTAATGTCTGGTAGTATCTCATAGTTGAGTTACTTTACATTTTGATGATCTGGATCATTTTTTGTATGATTATTATTGATCTTTATATTTTCTTTAGTGAGATGTTTATAAAGGTCTTCAGCTCATTTATTCAGGTTCTTCTGTTGTTGCCTGTTCTTTTTTAGTTAATTTTTTCTTTTATATTATAATAATTTCTTTTAGATATATATTTAATAAATAGTTTCTACCAGATCATGATTTGTCTTATAATGTCAACATTGCATTTTTCATAGCAGTTTTAATTCAATGAATTTCAGCTCTTCTCTTCTTCCTTTAATAAGAATAAGTCATGGGCTGGGGCTGTAGCTCAGTGGCAGAGCACTTGCCTCCCATGTGTGAGGTACTGGGTTCAATCCTTAACACCACATAAAAATAAACAAATACAATAAAGGCATTCTATTCATCCACAACTACAAAAAAAAATTTTAAAAAAATAAGGTGTGCTTTTTTTTTTTTTTTTTATTTATCTAAAATACATTGTCATACCATTAGGTTTTCTCCTAAGTGATCTTCAAGAAATAATTTTGCATTTACATTAAAATATGTAATCCATTTTGAGTTGAATTTTGTGAAAGATGTAAAAGTCTGTGTCCAATTTCTTTCTTTCTTTCTTTCTTTCTTTCTTTCTTTCTTTCTTTCTTTCTTTCTTTCTTTCTTTCTTTCTTTCTTTCTTTCTTTCCCTGCAGATGTCCATTTGCTCCAGTGCTATTCGTTTAAAATAGCATATTTTCTCCACTGATTGCCTTTGCTCTTTTGTCAAAGATCTGTTGATTGTATTCACTTGGGCTTAATTCTGGGCTTTCAATTATTTTCTGTAATATACTTTTCTATTCACCAACATCATTCTGTCTTGGATAAAGGCTAATCATGACTCAACAAAGTAATAGAGTTAACACATTCTAAAAGTTTCATATTTTGTTAAAGAAGATTTGTGCTATTTTATAACTAATTAAATTTTTATTTAACCAGTACAATTATAATGATAGCATGTGTAATCCCCTTTTTGCCAACAGAGGTAAAGAACAAAACTGAATGGGGAAAACAAATAATTCCAAAAATAAACATGAAAAAAATTGCAAGTAGAAGTGGAAAAAATCAGAGATTAAAAATTTCTATAACATGGATTCCAACTCTATTAATATTCATGATAAATTGAAATAATAAGTTCTCCACTTCAAAGAACTAATTGAGAGAGAGAGAGAGAGAGAGAGAGAGAGAGAGAGAGAGAGAGAGACTTACTTGTGGAGCATGCTGGCACATGCCTATAAACCCCATGGTTTGGGATGCTAAGGATCGCAAGTTCAAAGCCAACATCAGCAACTTAGTGAGGCCCTAAGCAACTTAGTGACACCTGGTCTCAAAATAAAAATAAAAAGCTGGAGATTTGGCTCAGTGTGTTTAAGCAACTCTGGCTTTAATCCCCAGTTCAAACAAAACAAAACAAACAAACAAAAACAAACAAAAAATATTGCTCTTATGAGAAAGAGTACTTCTACAATTATATATTAAAGTAAAAAGCATTCGAAGCAAAGAGAAGAATACAGTCACACAACACAAGAAAATTTGTGGAGCACATTTGTAGAGTAAATCCATCCAAATTAGTAAAGTCATTTTTTTTTTTCCTGTTAGTAAATTAATTAGTATACCTATACACATAAAAACTTTGAAGAGGATATAGATTTAAAGATTTTTAGGTGGGAATGAAATAGTTTATTTTATTTAATTTATTTATTTGGTACTGGAGATTGAACTCAGGGGCACTGGAGCACTGGGCCACATCCCCAGCCCTTTGTTGTATTTTATTAGAGACAGGATCTCACTGAGTTGCTCAGTGCCTCACCATTGCTGAGGCTGGCTTTGAACTCGAGATCCTCCTGCCTCAGCCTCCCAAGTGAAATAGTTTATTGATTACAAAAATTGTGTCTTTTTTTTTTTACTTTGTAAAAGCATTTTTCATTACATTACTAAAATCAATACTTTTTTATGATTTAGATATTAGGTGTCCCAAAAGGTTCATGTGTGGCATGATGCAATGAAGTTTAGAAATGATTGAGCTATGAGTATCAATCCCCTGATAGGGATTAACTAGGTGGTAACTGTAGGCAGTGAGGGTGTGGCTGGAGAATGTGGGTCATTTAGGCATGACTTTGAGGCCTAAGTCCAAGCCTAACTTTGAAGCACTCTCTTCTCTCTCTGCTTCCTGTTCTGAGCTGCTTCCCTCCTCCATACCTTTCTGCTATGATGTTTGGTCACACCTTGTGCTCAAAGCATTGGAGCCTTCTGGGGACTGAGACCTCTGAACTTGCGTGCCCCAAAATAAACTTTTCCTCCTCTAAAATTGTTTATGTCAGGTCTTTTGATCACGACAATGAGAAAGCTGACTAAAACAATTCAGATGATAAAGTGTTTATTAAGTTAATTTCTATTAAATTATTCTAGTTATATTTATCCTAAACTTAGCGAATCAGTTAATAAGTTAATCTTCTTGAAAAAGTTTCAATAAAATTAAATTAATTTTGAGTATTTAATTGCAATACTCATGTCATTTAAGAAATAAATTATTTACTAGTCTCTTCTATCAATCTAAATACCTCCTCTCCATATCTTGGTATTTTGTAATTAAAAAATAAAATCTGCTTGAAGGAACTAGAGAGTTCACAATATATGAAAGATGCACTAGGCCAGGCTCTGATGGAGGATAGAAGACCATGGAACTAAGCCAGTACTGACATCCACTGCTATCCCATGGACTGGGAAATGGAAGGCTTAGCTGTGCTCTTGGCAGCCTTGTGGAACCACATGGAAAAGAGGATTAGAGTATCAAACCTATGAAAAATGTTCCCAGACATGATAAAGTCATTTCAGAAATGCAGTTAATGATTTAATATTTTAAAATTTTGTCAAGAATAATTCATAACTTTCATAGAATAAGGAGAAAAATTATGACAACCAAAGAAGATGCAGGAATACTTCAGATAAATTAGCAATTTGATCATGATTATAAACTAACAATAAAAAATATCATCAGTACAGTACAAGAAATGAACTTTCTTAATCTACTAAAGAGCACCTATGAAAAAATGTGAAAAAAGAAAGAGTAAGAAAAATACTAATCTTTAAACAAATACGACTCTTAAAATACCATCAAAATATGTTTGAGCTAGAAAAAATATGTGAACAATGATGTACAAGACTTCCTCAACAAAAACAATAAAATATCACTGCAATAAAGTGAAGAATTATGAAAAAATTATGCATATAGATTATAAGACAGCATTTGAAATACTGCAATCCTTTCAAAGCTATTTTAGGGAACTTTTTAAAATGTAAGTTTGATATATAATTTCACTTCAGGATTAAAATGTCATTCATACCAATTCAAATAATGGATTAAGTAACAACAATTCACCAAGAGTAAAGTTTGATATGGTCAGAGAGTTTTGGCATACTATTTTGACTGATTAACATAATTTATGAAGAAAAATTCTATCAGCTTGCATTTCATCTGCTAAAATTAGCATTAAACATGAATGTTTTCAATGCTTGCTAAAGATCTGCATAAATGAAACTATTGCTTTAAGCTCTTTTGGATAAGTGTCATGCTGGAAACATTTTGTTTTAGGGTATAAATAAGTTTAAATGCAAAATGTTTTGTGATTATTTAATGTGCATTTTATTTTATTTCATGATTAAAAGTTAAGACTGGCAAACCTCCTTGTGAAGGAGATTTTTCAGTAAAAGCTGATCTTAGAACTTAAATTCTCATTTCTTGGGGCTGGGGCTCTGGCTCAGCATTAGCACACTCGTCTGGCATGTATGGGGCACTGGGTTCGATTCTCAGCACTGAATATAAACAAAAGAAAGGTCTATCAACAACTAATATATATATATATATATATATATATACACGCACACAGATATATACATACTAAAAAAATTCTGACTTATTGATATCTGTTTTTAAAAAATACATTATGATCTGATTACTCTCTGAAACTATATGTCAATTACAATATTACATATTCTATAAAATATTGTTGGAGAAATCATTGATATATTTTATGTCACTTATTTGCAATAGCAAATATTCATTATATGTCACATAAAATTTTGGTTTCATATTATGACACCAGACTGAAGATATACTTGTGAAATAAAATTTAATTCTATTTATTTTATTTAACATTTATAAGCAGTATCACCATATTTTTGAACTTTGGAAATGTTTCCATGTAGTTTCTAAATTTAATATATAACAGACATTGTTCACTTTACTTCAGGTCTATTTTATAGGGGAAAAAAAGCCTAGAAGTTCATTATGTTTCTGATTCGCATACTTGATAGATTTTGGAGAATTATTTCAAGATTGCAACAAGAGTAATTTAATATTTAGTCTTAGTTGAGAGGAATTTCTCAAATGTGCATAGGTTTGTATTTATTGCAGAGTAAATATTCTGTGATTTATCTCACTGTTCTGATTAGAATAGAGAGTTGAATAAATTTTTATTCTTTTCATTTTTACTATGCCAGCACCATAAAAAATAGTAATATTTCTAGTGTGATAATAAAAGAAAGCTGTGTAACCATCACATTTAAGTTTCACAAGAAGTAAAACCGCAGAAAATTTAAAACAAGTGAACCAAAAGCAATGACAATAGATTTTTGCATATATTCCTTATCACAATGACAATTTTTATTTTGTTATTATTTTTATGAAGCAAATCCTTTTCCTATGAGGAAATATTTCAAAAGATACAATGAAGTTACTTTGGACAATAACTTCAAATATATAAGTGATTTCATATTTTATGTGTATAAGCTTTTTCTTATTATCCTAATCATATTAAAATTGTAAAATGTTTAATAATCTAAAATTTTTCTTTTCCTTTGTATTATTTTAAAGGAGATTTCAAAGAAAGACACTTTATTTTCATGGACAGTTTGCTGCCAAATAAGATGTTTTCAAATTCTGTGTTATAACGAGTAATTACTACTTGAATTACAACAGATAGTTGTCTGGGGGATGGGGAGGGTGCATGTACATGAAAGAACCTCCATTCTGTAGCCTTTGAATGTTACTTTTTCTTTTGCAGCTCAGTGTAACTTAATATGTCATCTCTTTGTACAAGGCTCAAATTCTTAAATCCATAGCTTGTTACTAATGATAAGCAATGTATTTAGTTTCTAAGTTTCAAGAGTGCATGGTATGATGGACTTGCAGAGCTCTAACTTTATCTACATTACATAAAAAACAGAATACCATATCAAATAAGTATGAGATATTCTTTTATTTCCTGAGATATGGATACCAAGATTAAGACTGATGCCTCTGTATAATCATAAGACATAGCAACACATTCTTTTTGATATGTATCTGCTAGAAATTCAGTATATATGACTTCTAGTATTCTTAGAAGAATTTAAAATTTTCAAGCATCCATGGCCTACGTTCCTGTGAAATACTTTTCTTCACTCATAAAATGAAATATATAAACTTCAAAAAATTCAACTGATGGTAGGGATTTGATAGTAAATCCAGGAGACACAATGTCAAATTTTCTCAAAGTGTTACCAGCTCTACTTTTTCCTACATATTCATCATAAAAGGATTTGAGGAATTCATATCATTATCTGTCATTTTATTTAACTTTTTGAATGTATATCTAAACCTGGAGATTTAGAGTTTAGGAAAAATGTATATTTCATCCCAGTATTTTTAAAGAAAGTTATGAGATGATATCTAAATGTTCTTTTAAAATAATGTTCATAACAATAGTAAGAGAAAAAAAATAATATTTACAAATGAATTATAAAGAAATATTTACAATAATAATAAAATTATAAAGTGTCCATCTTTAAGAACTATTGTCTACTTAGTAGAAAGATATATATTTTTATAATACAACATCTTCATGAGAACAGTAAGAAAGGCAAAAAATAAAAAAATTTACTCGGTATATTTTCTGTGAGATGAAGACATGCAGTTTTTGGTGAAGGAACTCAATTGCCTAAAGATTTATGAGCCATAGAGCAATGTAAGAAGGTCTCTGAAGACCCACTAATAATAATACATTCATAAATCTAGATTATGACATTCTTTTGGGCCTTTTTTAAAAAAAAAAATTCAGGTAAAGAGTCAGAAAACTTAATAGCACCAGTTCCATCTTTAAACCATTTGAAATCCATAATAATGCTTTATCCATATGGATTGTCTTACCACAATGATAGTATGAAAATAAATCTAGATAATATTCACTGAGGGAAATATATAAGGCATTTATAAAGCTCACTTCTATTTTTCTTACAAATATTCCTTTAAATCATCACTCTATTCTGAATTCATTTCTTTAAAAAAGTAAGTTCTTAATGGTTTAAGTTTTCAATAAACCAATGACTACTTTGAAGGTCTCAAGCACAATTAATAAGTTTAATAACTTTCCTGAGAAATCTGTTTGGTGAAAACATTCTTCAAATATTGAGTAAAATGAGCATCTCATCTCCTTCTTCATATGTTCAGATAGTGATTACTAAATTTCATAAGATGTGATAATTTAAAGTACCCATATTGTCAATATCCACAATTTTTACACTAATTACATTTATTTCTAGGTTCAATTTATTTTTTCTGGTGACAGTTGTCTACTTTCCCCACTGCTACTGCTGCCAATGTATCAACTACTGTTCCCATAGTAGCTCAACCATATCAAGCTTTCCCTGACAGTTTAGACTGCTTAACTCAAAACACTATTCCAAAGAACTTCATTTCCTATGCACAACTCCTGAGTCGAGTAGTTTTAATTTTCATGCTTTTTTAAACCTAGATGAGACAAAGTGAAAAATTTAATGACACTCTTAAAACAATGTATTTACCAAATTGTTTATCTGAAAATTCTACTTAGGATTTCATATCACAAACCCTATGCCTGTGCCTTACACTGAAGTACTATCCTAGAGTCCTAGAATTTAAAAATGTGTTTTACCTTATGGAGGAAAGCAGCGTATTGGAAATGTGACCATCCTTATAGCACAGAACCATGAGACAGGCTGTTTGGTTCACATGGCAATGATCATATCCATTTCCTTTCCTGTCATGATATTCAGTTACAGATGAGATGAAAGTCATTTATGAAGTGTGGATACTGAACATTTTAGAATTATTGGAAGCCAATGGAAGTGTTTAGAACAAGTTATTAATAGTACACCACTCTGACTAAAGTAAAAGTAAATGTATTTTGAATAAATAATATGAAAGCTACCTGTCACAGAGTCCACTTAGACATTTTATCTTAATGTCTGCTAATATAACACATTTTTTATGTATCTCCATTTTCTAAGAAATATTAAAATTAATTGAAAATCACTTAATTTACCTTTTTGGAAAAAAGATGATGGTTTCTTAAATTTTGTGTATTTATCTTCTCAGTGTATTAGAAATTGTTCTTCACTTTAGCATATAAGTCTTAAAACACAAAGATTTATATGCTATATAAATATTTATTGTGCAAGTATTTATGGCTTACCTGGGAGAAAGCTGGAAAAAATCTTACCACATTCACTAACATTTCAAATCACTATCTACAATTTGAAATTTTTTTTTTTCCTTAGCATGCTAAATCAGTCTTTTACAAAGACTCAAAACAGAGAGATCAAACAATTTTCATTTCAGGGTTTTTGTCATGGCAGGAAAGATCATTTTCCTAATATGTTAATATGTGACTTTAATTCTTTATTGTTAAATTAGAATACTTCAATAATACTAAGATATGTATTTTTCATGTTAAAATTACTGAATTTAAAATATGACTTATGAGAAATCATTACATAATACCTTGAATTTTAGAATTTTTTCTTTCTTTCTTTCTTTTTTTTTTTTTTTTTTTTTTTTGGTACCAGGGATTGAACTCAGGGGCACTTGACCACTGGGCCACATCCCCAGCCCTTTTTTATATTTTATTAGAAGCAGGGTCTCACTGAGTTACTAAGTGCCTCGCCATTGCTGAGGCTGGCTTTGAACTCGCGATCCTCCTGCCTCAGCCTCCCAAAGTGCTGGGATTACAGGCGTGTACCACCACGCCCGGCTCTTTTTTCTTTCTTAATGATTTGTGAAATAATATTATATCATGCAAAGTATGATATATAAGATATGATAAAATGCTGGATGTTTAGCTCAGTTGGTAGAGCATATGTTTAGCAGGTCTGAGACCCTGCATTCAATCCGCAGAATCATAAAGTCTTTCTATATGTAATGATATATGTTTTTAAAAGCATTTACTATGGACACGATTTTTCTACTTGGAAAACAAATATAATCAATCTGTAAGTGCTCTCATTAGAATATAGTTTTCTATTGAAGTATACTGACAAACAAAAACCCCAGTATTCTATGCCAAATATGTCCATGGTCTAAATGAATAAAATTTTGAAGGACAGAAGTTTGTCTATTGGTTATCTATGTATATGTTATATATAAAATTTAAAATGATGTATATCTGTAATTAATAGTTAAAATTTTATTTATGCTGCACAGATAGATTGCATATCTTCTTCTGTAAAGTGTCTGTTCAGTTCCTTATTCCATTTATTGATTGGTTTTTTTTTTTTTTTTTTTTGGTGTCAAGTTTTTTGAGCTTTTTATATATCCTAGAGATTAATATTCTAACTGAGGTGCATGTGGTACAGATTTTCTCCCATTCTGTAGGCTCTGTTTTCACATTATTGATTGTTTTCTTTGCTGAGAAGAAGTTTTTTACTTTGAATCCATCCCATTCATTGATTCTTTCTTGTGGGATTGCAAATTGTTACAACCACTATGGAAAGCAAGATAGTGATTCCTCAGAAAACTTGGAATAGAACCACCATTCGGCCCAGGTAGCCCATTTATCAGTTTATACACAAAGTACATAAAAGCAGCATAGTACAGTAATGTAGCCACATCATGTTTATAGCACCTCAACACTCACTAGCTGAACTATGGAACCAATGTAAGTGCCCTTCAATAGATGAATGCATAAAGACATTGTAATACAGCCACAAAATGGAAAATTACTCAGCCTTAAAGAAGAATGAAATTATATCATTTGCTGGTAGATGGATGGAATTGGTGAATATCATGCTAAGTAAAATAAGCCAATTCCAAAAAACAAAGGCCAGATGTTTTCTCTGACATGCAAATGCTAATTCACAATATGGGGTGGTGGGGCTAGGGAAGAATAGAGATACTTTGGTTTAGGCATAGGGGAGTGAAGGGAGCGGAGGAGATATGGGGGTATGAAGGATAGCAGAATGAATCGAACATTAATAGCCTATGTGCATATATGACTGCATGACCAGGGGGATCCTACATCATCTGCAACCAGAAGAATGAGAAGCTATACTCCATTTATGTATGAAGTGTGAAAATGCATTCTACTGTCATGTAAGACTAAAACATAAAAAATAAATAAATTCAAAAAATTGATATTTAAAATTTTGAGACAGTATCTTTTAAAATGTAAAGTTTTTCATTCTTAATTACAGCTAATAATTGTATACATTTATAGGGTAAAATGTGGTGTTTTGATAAATGTATGTGTTGTGAGATAATTAAATCAAGCTACTTAACATAAATAAAACAAGAACAATGTGGCAGAGGCAAAGTTTATTTTAGCTCATGGTTTTAATCATGCTTTACTTCACTAGTTAGAAAATTCAAACAGTCAAGATACGGAAACAATGTAGCTGTCTGACAACTTACAAATAGATTAAAAAATTGTAGTAAATATACACAAAAAATTGTTATTTAGCTGTAAAAAAAGTGTCATGTGATTCATCATGAATGAAACTGGAGATCATTATGTTGAATGAAATGAACCAGGCACAGAATGACAAGCACAACTTTATCTCACTAATATGTGGAATCTGAAAAATTTGATTCCATAGAAATTAAATATAACATGGTAGTTATCATAACAAGGAGATAGTAAGGAGGATGGAAAGAGGGGAAGTCAATGAGAACTAGGTTATAGTTAGACAGGAGCAAGAATTCCTGTTGTGCTACTGCATGCTCAGGTGACTGCTGATAGCAGTAATGTATGGTTACATTTCAGAAGGATTGAAGAAAGGTATTTTAAAGTTCCCACCATAAACACATTGTAAATATTTAAGAAAATAGATGTGTTCAACCTTATTTAAACATTATGCAACACATACATATATTGAAATGTCATCTCTTACCCCATTAATATTTACAATTTTTAGGAGTCACTGAAAAATAAATTGAATTAATATAAAATAAACAAATAATGAATTGACATATTGGAATCTCAGCTAACTTTCACTCTTTAACTTAAAAAGCAATTATCTGCAAATTCTTAAAAACAACAGACCAGAGAATATTTCTTATAGGGGCAGAGAGCCCTAAATTTAGTTCATGTGCCATATGGTCTCCATCACAACCATTCAACTGTACTGCCACAGGTTAAAAGCATCCATGGAACATGGAAAAACACATGGTTTTGTATAAATTCCAACAAATGTTATTTATGAAAATATATCCCCACCTTGTAGACCATAGTATGCCCATTTCTGAAAAGACAATTATCAGTTATCTGATTTAACCGTATTTTGACAAAAAATAAAAATGGTGTTTTAAATGTTTCTTTTTTTCTTTATAAAGTCCAACTATTTTTAGGAGCAGTGCCATTTACCTACTCCTTTAGTAAAATATTTGTTTTCATTTTCTCTTAATCCATTCCTTAAAAGAAAATTCTGAAATTTAAAATGATAACTATATAATCCCAGTTCTGTTTTGTAAAGTCATGGCTATGAAATCTATAACTCTTTCTAAAATTTGGTTCCTAAATTGCAAAATTGCTTTACTTGCTTTACTTATTATATATAATCTCGTAAAAGCCTAAGTTTAATAATATCCAAACTTAACTCAGCATCTATTTCACTTTGTTCCTCTCCAAGTGATAGTTAAAGGAATAATAGCTATATTTGTCTCTTGCCCATATGAGAAACAGAACTCTCTAGATTCCTCTTCTTGAGCTATTCCATTCACAAAAGAAAAAGATCTTCTAATTCTGTTTGCAAAATACTTAGCTCCTTCTGTTCGTATTCACTCTGTGATTTTTTTCCAGTTAATTAATTTATCACCTTTTTACCCATATTCAGCAATCATTCTTATATGTATCTTTTTTCTCCCTCAAAACTACCCCTTGCATGGCTACCCATGCACACTTGGTCAGAGCACTCATTTTAATAGTCTATATTTGTTTCTATTTACTTGTGTGGTTTACAGGATGAAAATCAAATTTACTCACTCTGAACAAAATGCTGTAATGACATGGGGTTTGAATAACTCTCTGCTTCCCCACTGCCACCCCCTATCCTGTCTCTTTCAGATTACTTTCTGACTTCCTTCTAGCAATGAAGATAGGACAATAATTGCCATGCACATGCCAACCTTCTCATTTTTCTGTGCATGTTAATTTGGTAATCATAACTCAGTTATCTTTCTCTAGATCTTCACTTAAATCCTTTCCATGACTTGATTGAAGTTTTAAATAGTCTGAGATGTCTTTCCTATTATTTCCTTTAATCTATTTATATAACTGTATATTTTAATCCTTACAGAATTAACTGTTTCTCAATAGATAGCAAACTTCTTGAAGATGGAACACTGCCTTTCCATCAACAACCCCTCAGTATGTAATGCAATATTAGAATTAGAATTCATGAATAGAAATAATTTTAATGGTTAAATTAAATAAAGGATAAGTGAAAGATGAAAGTGTGAAAGAATAAAGGAAGGATGAATTAGAATTATTTATTGCAAGTTTGGAATGCAAAAATTCTTCATATTTCCTTGCATTTATTTTTTTTTCAAAATCAAAGTTGTATCTGTCTGAAAGTTTCTACCCTTGATCTCAGCTTCCCTATTTTAAAACAGATAATTACATTCACTTCATAGTGTAGTATGTATAACAAAATATTATTTCCATTTTTTCATGGAAGGAAAAGTAAACATAATTCAATGTACTTTTATTCATCTGAGACATATGATGCAAATTACCTCAGTTTGTAAGAAAAAATATATCAGCTTAAATTTTAGGGTGATAATTAATATTAGATACTTGTGAAATCCCTAAATATAATTTTGAATATGTCTTAGGACAGAAAATACTCATATTCATATTTAATTTCTGCATATTTCATAAATGCATAAAATTATGTACGCATAGACAAAATTGTTTAAATAAGAAACAGAACCTATTGCTTTTTTGAATTGATTATCTTTTAGGATGTCCTGAAAATTAAATTATAAATACAAACATTTATATATATGCATATATTTATATATACATGCATATATGTTCATTATATCCTTATATTTCACATATCTATCTGATATAGTTACTGCAGCTAAAATGTCTTTGAAGTCAGATTTTTGAAGTGTTATTACGTGTTTGTGTTAGTCGTGAAACCATTTCCTGAAAAATTATTTTATTTAAAGATTAATATGAAACTATATATTTCAAAAACATTAGATATGCTCTGTATGAAATGGAGGTCAGGAGCTTGGAGGTAATCTGCTGACAGCACAGTTTGCATCTTAATGGTTAACCATCATATGTATCCACAAGAAATTAAGTAAAAATAAACCCAAGTAAATGACAGAAAGATCAATAGAGGGAGGGAGACTGGGGAGAAGGAGGGGAAGGAGAAATACTTGAGTCTGAATTAGAAAAAGATATATTTTGTGCTTATAAAATTATATCAAAATAGATTCTACCATTATGTATAACTAAAAAGAAGCAATTAAAAATAAGGAGCAAATTCAAATGGTATTAAAATATTTGTATTTTAAAATAAATTCACAGAACCACACTGTTTAAGTCTCTAGTTTCTACCCTGTCCTTATTTCATATTGTTTTATATTTTGTATATTCATGGGTGAATTTTGTATATAACATATTTCTTATTCCTCTAGAATGGTTTGAGTTGAATGAGAAGTCTTGGAATTACATGAATAATATAAGAGTGTGATATTTTTAAATTTTTTCCTCATTAAAATTTTGCATTCAATATTATTGTTTAAGAGGAATAAATTAATTCTTCTATGACAATGTTTATATATTTCCAATAATTGTGAGAGACATTTGTGATTGTATATTTTACCATACCAAAAAAATAAAATAAAATAATGACAAATTCAATATTCATTGACATGAAATATGTGACATTTTTCTTAAGAAGTAAATATACAGACATGACAATATTGTAAACATTTCTTTTTTTTACCTAAATAATGAATGTTTGATGGTTTCAAGATGGAAGATATTTGGACAGAGGATATAGATGAGTAGTAGAGTGTTTGCATTTTGTGTCTGAAGCCCTCAGTTTGATATGTAGCAATGCACTTCTTCTTTCTTTCTTTCTTTATTTATTTATACATATTTCTTGAAGAATCAAACTCAATAAAAATTTCCTAAAATGTTGATAATTTCATGCTTGATTTGAAAGCAATATTTATCCTAATAATGAAAAGACTCAGTGTTGTATTTTTTAAATTTTTATTTTTGCATTATAATTATACATAATAGTGGTACTCATTATGACATATTCTTACAAGCACATAACAGATTTGATAATTTTCCTTCCCCAGGATCTCCCCTTTTCCTTTCTTCCTCTTTCCCCCAAAATCCCTTCTTCAAGACTAGAAACCTATTTTTTCCCTTCTGTTTCCTTCCTGTTTTCTTTCAAATTCCATAGAGAAAACATATGACTATTGATAGTTTCTGAGATTGTCTTATTTTGTTTAGCATGATACACTTTAGCTCCGTCCATTTTCCTGAAAATTACATAATTTTGTTCTTCTCTGGAACTTATTTATAGCTTAAGAAAACTCTATTGAATATATTTTCCACATTTTATTCATTCATCTATTGGTGGGCACCTAGACTGATTACATTAATTACATATTGTGAATTGTGCTGTTATAAAAATGGGTATGCATGCAACAGTATATCATGGTGACTTTATCTTTTTGGGATAAACACTGAGGAGTGCTATAGTTGGATCATTCCTAGTCTTTTAGAAAAACTCCATACAGATTTTCATATTGGTATGAAGTTACATCCCATCACCAGTTTACAAAAGTTCCTTTTTCTCCACATTCTTATCTACAGTTTTGTCATTTTTATTCTTGTTAATGTATATTCTTGTTAACGTATATTCTCAGTAGAGTGAGAATAAATCTCAGAATATAAGAAATCTTAGATTTGCATTTCCTCATGGCTAAGAATGTCAATTTTTTTGTTACTTATTTGTTCATATTTTACATTTCTTTTTTTGAAAAATGTCTGTTTAGTTCATTTGCCTATTTATTCATTGAGTTGTTTGTTTTTGGTATTGTGTTTTGAGTTCTTTATATATTCCGAATATTAATCCTCTGTGAGAAAGTTACAAGCAAAAAAAAAAAAAAAAATTCCTAATTCATAGGCTCTCTGTTTATGATCTGGTTTCCCTGGCTGTTCAGAAGCTTTGTAATTTGATACCTTCCCATTTATTAATTCTTGAATTATTTCATGAGCTTCCGGATTCCTCATGAGGAAGTCATTGCCTTTACCTATATGTCAGAGTATTGGCCCTATATTTTCTAGAAATACCTAGAAAGAAAAAGTTGTGTTAATCCCTATGTCTTTGCTCTGTTTTGAATTGATATTTGTGCGTGATGAGAGAGAGGGAAAAATCTAGTTTTATTCTTCCATATAAAGACCTCCAGTTTTCCCAGAACCATTCATTATGAAAGCTATCCTTTCTCAAATGTATGTCTTTTATGACTTAACAAGTATCAGATGAATATATGTGGGTTAATTTTTGATAGATTAAAATTTATAAAATTATTTATAAGTCAAGAAAATTCACTCTTTATTTCCACATTTATTTGCAGACTAAAATTTAGTGAGCATGCATTTTTTAAAAATGTAATTTACAATATATAATGTGTATACACATATGATAAAAGTGTTATCAAATAAAATTTAAAACTATTGTAACCCAGATGTGTTATTTATATATAATATGTATGTATACATGCATATATTTATTTACTTAAGTAAAGATAGATTATACAACAAATGTATTTGCATAATATTAAACGTGTTAACTAGTGGTACATAAACCATTATAAACATGCATCTTGACTATCACAAAAACAGTCAGAATTATCTCTGCTCATTTCACCAGATGAATGTGAAAAATCTTAATTTTTATATATTTGCTTTCTGCATATATGCAAACATACATTTTAGTATTTTAATGTCAATTTCATATGTACGTGTTGTTAGAAAGTAGATCACTTTACATATATATTACTTTATTTCTTCTTAGAAAGCAGATTACTTTAAATACATATATATATGTATATATATTGCTTCATTTCATAAATAGATTTATAAAGGAGATCATATGTTTAACATTATTTTTCAACTTGGTTTTTCATTTACTATGATGTTTAGAAGATTTATCTTTTTTTTATTCTAAGTTGTTATAAATTATAGCAGAATGAATTACATTCATATTACACTTATAAAGCACATTTTTACATATCTCTGATTGTATAAAAAGTATATTCACACCATTCATGTCTTCACACATCCACTTAGGGTAATGATATCCATCTCATTCTACCATCCTTTTTTTTTTTTTTTCCCCACCCTTTGCCCCTTCCCTTCCCTTGCATCCCCATTGGCCATTCTAGTGTTCCTGTAATCATCCTATGCTCCCAGTCCCAACACCACTGTGTATAGGCCTCCTTATACGCAATGGAGTATTACTCAGGAATAAAAGCAAATAAAATCATGGCATTCACAGGTAAATGGATGAAGTTGGAGAATATAATGCTAAGTGAAGTAAGCCAATCCCCAAAATCCAAATGCTAAATGTTTTCTCTGATATTAGAAGATTTATCAATCTGGATCTTTAGATTCAAGATAATTCCATCTCACAGTTATAATGGATTTCAGTTTGTTTTGGCCTTTTATCCCCTGTGGATTCATATTTAAATTATTTATACACTTTTTTGCCATAAACATAATGCCACTACAAGTCATCTGTGTAATCTGTGGAGTGATCTGTATAAACTATATTGTGTATTTAGTAAATTTTTTTGTTGTTGTTGTTTCTTAGCAGATTGCAGTTATATATACATTGGACAATCTCCCAAATTCTATCTGTTGGCCATTTTGTTCATTTACTAGTGCCTATACTTGTTTATTTACCAGTTCCAATTATTTTCATAATCTACCCAGAGCACTGGTCTTCTGTTGGAGTTGACTGAAAGAACTGATCTAAGTGAGGTAAATTTTGCCTCTACTGCAAAGAAAACCTCATCTTTAATACAGTCATTTTTTTAGAACAGGTTCCCATTGATTTATTTCATATGAGAATCAAATAATTTTTAATTGATTATTTTTAGTTATACATAATAGGAGAATCCATTTTGATACAATTATAAAAGCATGGAATATATTTTATACTAGTTAGGGTTTTTTTTTTTTTTTTGTACTAATTGGAGTGGTGCAAGGATAATGGCATGCAGGAAGTGACAAGTAATTATTTGTGTTCAGCTTATAGTTTGCTGCTTCTGGATAAGTGACAAGTGCAAATGTCTGTTTGAATTATCCTATGGGTTTCATCATCTGAAAACAGCACATTGATTTTTGTACAGACTAGGCGAATAATTGAGGGAATATTGGTTGAAAAAGTACAGAAAGAAGAGGTACAGTATTAAAGAATGTGAGAGGTAGCCAATTGTTATATGAAGCTGCAAAAGATGAAACTCTAATAGCCACTTAAAATGAAACAAATTTGTTTCTAAGGTTTTTCAAAAATATTTATTTTTTAGTTGTAGTGGACATAATACCTTTATTTTTTATTTATATATAGATTTTGTGGTGCTGAGGATCAAACCCAGGGCCTCACATGTGATAGGCAAGAGCTATCCTGCTGAGCCACAACCCCAGTCCTGTTTCTAAGGTTTTTTTAATCACCAATACCTGTGCTAATATTCTTGCCACTAAATGAAAAGTAATAGGGCAAGACTGTATAAAATGAAGAGTTTTATGTTTATTTTCATCCTCTTACTTTATTTACATTAATTTTACATATCTTTAAGCTTTCTGGAAGCTTCTATCCAATCTGGAATTCTGTTTTCAAGATATAATTTGAATTGTGACAAACTCAAAATGCAACCATTGAGATATTGGCCCATGTTACATTATTATACTAACTGACAATAGTTTGAGTTATTTTTCCAAAACATAATTTAAGTAGGATATGAAGCAACATTTCTAAAGTGCCTAATAAAATTATTTTAAAAAATTTTTTCAAAGATATAGATAATCCCAAACACCAAATGCTTTAATTTTACTTTTCTGTTCAACACTTAACTTAATTTCAAGGAAAAAAAATTAAAATCTAGGGCTTACTGTCAGTAATTTCCTGGTAGCAAAAAAAAACCTCTCTACCTATATTGAGCTTAAAGAAAAGAAAAATATAAGGGCTAAAAATACAAGTTTATAGAAGTGATAATAATAATGCAATTGTACATTCAAATTTTCAGTATTAAGATGCTAATGAACAAAGTGGGTGTCTTCTTTGTTCCATAGTGGCCACAAATCAATGAAGGTTGAAAACAATGATTACTGTTATCATGTGAATGCTAAAATCATCCAATTTGTCAGAGTTTAACCCATATGGACTATTTTCATGTGAACTTGGTAGTAAAAGAAAGGTAGATGGATCCATACCGAAAAGCTGAATTTTGGCAAATTATAAATATTGGTCATAGAACAAGTTTTAGGATCATACATTTTGTGTGTTACTTTGTTCAACTTTATTGTTTAATAATGCCAGGATCATGCTGAACAAACTTTTTACTACTTTTTCCTTCTTTTCCCTAATATTTGCCAAATATTTCAAAATGGAGATAGTCTGGACAGATCACTTTGGCATGTATTTAGTAAATTTATAAGGAGTATATCCCTATGCATGGAATAGCTGAGCAGAAGATCATGACAGATGACAAGAAAAGTGTTACAGGCTTATCACCTTGATAACATTTGATGAGCAGCTTATGCTCTCTCTTTTTAGTCTTCATGGGTACGGAAAAAAGATATTTTAAAATATAGATTCACTTCACAATGGGAATCAAAGACCACAGATCATTGGTTATAATAATTACAAATTCAATGAACTTTAGCAGTAATAAGAATAAAATAACATTATTTATTGTCATTCTTATGTAATCATGTATAATCAAATAATATAAACTAAAATATCATGGTAGTTTCCTAATTATAGCTGTAATCTATTATTATCATTCTATTTGGACTGAATGAGTGTGAATGATGCAAATCATTATTCTTTTTTTTTCCTCTCATATAAATGACTTTGTGTTCCAGCACCAATTAAGGATTTGTTAATTCATCTTATCCCACTGATATGCAAAACAATTATTGTTAGTTCTCAATTTGTTTCTAATTTTTTTTACAGGTCTGTTTTTGTGCAGCATGCTTGCATTCACCATTTCTTTTTCCATTAATCTAATCTTCAGTATCTTCCAATACAATGTTATTATTTTTACCATAAAGAGAAAGTAATAGTTTAATTCCTCAGTATTTTATATTAATACCACACTCTTTAGCAAACAAAAATAATGACTTTATATCTAGCAACACTGCTGCAATCTCATAAGTTCTAATAGGCTTTCTTCTCTTTCTTCCATGAGAACCATATTATTAGTGAATAAAATGAGTTTTGTTTCTTTCTTTCCTGTTTGTGTGAATTTTATTTATTTTTCTTATCCAATGTACAAACTGGGACCTCATATACTTTGTGAAAACATTGATAATATCTTATGTATGATTTTATACAAAATTCTTTAAACCATTCTCTACTAAGTTAAATATTAATGTTTAAAAGTATCCATTAACAGAGCAAAAGGTCTCCTACCCCCATTCCCAGATGGCTAAATATATGTATAATCAATAAGTTTTGAAATTTATCAACTTTTAAAAATCATTCAATTTTTTATGATTATTTTTAGTTTAGTCAGCTGACATGGTGAATTGTGTTTATAATTACTCAAATAGAAAAAAAAAAAAAAAAAAAAAAAAAAACTTTCATCCCTTTGGTAAAATCCACTAGAAATGATAGATTTCCTCCTTCATGTTACTACATGCAACCTCCCTACCATTTTTTAAAAAAAACAAACTACAATTTAACTTTAAGTATGATTAGACTACAAATTTCTTAGCTAAAATGTTTTGGGTGTTAAATTATTCCTATTTCACAAAGTGTTTTGAAATGTTTTTTTCTTTATAATGTCTCAAATGACTTTTTATATTTGAAATAAAGAAATTTTTAAGGTAGAAGTTTTTGGAGAAAAAGTTATAATTTCTAATCTTCAATCATGTGTATGTTTGTATTTACTGATTTTTATAAGAGTAGGGTTCTATAGACATATTAAATTTATTCCATAATTTTATCATTAGTTAATTTTTTGGTGGGCTTGTTCAATCTTTTTTCTGGTAGAGATCTATTAACAGATATCAGGTACTAATTTGTGTGCATCCTTAAATATTATTGTTTTCAATATTTCTTCTATTTTTTTTTGTATTCTCAGACATACAGATTATTTGTTCATATTCAAATATGGATGAGTTGCCTATTTATTTTCATGGGATTTTTTTTTTCTTCAAGTCAGTGAAGACGTTAGATAAAACACTTTGGAGAATGGTTGTTTAGAAGAATGATTTCTAATTTTTAAATAATTCTAGATTTACATAATTTAATGTTTGTGATTTTATCTAATTTTATTTTATTTTTTGTGATCAGATATGTGCAGAATTTCAACCCTTTGTATTTCAGGGTTGTATTTTATTTTTCTTTGAAATTTCTATGGACATTTGGGGATAAAGTGTTTGCTTTGTAATTGCTTGGTGTTGATTTTTTATTAATGTGAATGAGTACAAGCTGTTGAAATTGTTGCTTTATTCAGGTATATTCTCTTGATTCTTTATTTTCTTGTTCTAGCAGTTGTGAAAAGAGAAATAGTTCCTCCTATCATTCTGCATTGTCTATTCTTCTACATTTTGCATCATGAATTTTAAAGTTTAATTATTAGTTCCATACATATGGAAAATGATGATCTCTTCTGAAAAATTTCACTTCTCTATCAATATACCAAGGGCAATAAAGGCCATCCTCTGCCCCTCTGTAAATGTATTCACCCAGTTTTGTTAACCCTGAAGCCCTTTTGCAGAATCTTGTTTATTGAGTTAAATACCTACTGATCAACCCAATGCTCTAGCTTTATTTACTCTACAGTTTTTTGGTGGTTGTTAATCAGCAGAGTACCAAATCCCATCACATCACATTTCCTTGTCTCTTTCATTGTCATTTTTTTTCTATTCTTACCCTTAGTACCCTAGCTCTGAAACTACCCATTAAATGATTGAATCTTTAATCCTTAACCACATTCTCCTTCCTAGAGAACTTATCAATATATAAAGCACTTAGAAGAGTCCATGGCATAATGTAAGTGCTATATAAGCATAAGCAGTTGTTATTCCGAGAAATTCACATTGCTTTTTGCTTAGGTATATCCCTGTGGCATTTTTAAATTGACATTTTAATAAGGTAACATTTTTATGGTGCAGATTTTTTGGTAATTTAGATTTTCCTTCTGTTTTTTGTTGTTGTTGTTGTTTGTTTGTTTGTTTCAAGTAAATCTATTTTTAAAAGGTCATTTAGATGATTTCATTCTTGTTTGTTATATTGTAATCTTACTGACAGTTTTTCTTCTTTTACTTAGAGAGTTTAGTTCATTTACTTTTTAAAGTACTTATTTGAAGGAGCCTATAATCAAGGAGATAGCTAAAGATTGCGGTTAGCTGAGAGCCATAAAAGATGTTCTAGTTTCCACCTGATAGTAATACATTATCCAAAGAATCTTTGTATGCCCGTGAACACTGCGTGACGCACCTGTAAGCTCGAGCTGTAAGCACGTGTCCTTGTTAAAGCTATATGTATATAACTGGGTGAGTTTAGTTAGTGTGTGTGGGAAGAAGAAGAAGGTGGTGGTTGGAGTTAGAGTGTTTGGAGTGATTGCTGGAGCCGGAGAGATAAGAAGAATAAAAGACCTTTTTTCATTTTCATCCTGCCTCCGAATTTTCCTGCGGCGTTCGTTGCTCCAAGCGGTTTCCGCTTCAGGCAGCAACACTTATTCTTATACGGAACTATATATCTTGGTACTCACACATACTTTATTGCCTTCTTTTAAATATATTGAGTTTTGATAAGTCAATCCATTATCTTTTTTCTAATATTAAGTATTGAACTCAGGAGCACATTATCAATGAGCTAAATCCCTAGCCACTTTTTTTTTTTTTTTTTTTTTTTTTTTTTTTGAGACTGAGTCATACCAAGTTGCCAAGGCTAGACTACAACTTGAGATACTCCAGTACTCCAGCCTCAGCCTTCCTGGTTTCTGGAATTATAGGTAGGTGCCTCTGTGCCTGGGCTCTTATTTATCTTTATCAATTCAGAAATTATACTGCTTGTTTTTCTCTATTATTGCTGATGTTGCAGAAATTCTGATAAATATACTTTATTCAATCAAATATATTTCTAATTCTATACAATAAAACTGCCTAACTACATTAGAATACTCTGGTTTGGATAAGAGGTGTCCCCCAAAGCTCCTGTGTTAATGTAGGAATATTTTAGAGGTAAAGTGTTGGTTTGATAGAGCTGTAACAATAAGTTCATTCTAGCTTGAATGACTGGGTAATAACGTAGGCAGGTGGGGCATGGCTAGAGGAGGTGGGTCACTGGGGATGTGTTCTGGAAGGGCTCATCTTCCCTGAATCCCTTTTGTCCCCTTCCCTATCTCTCTCTCTCTCTCTGCTTTATAACCCCTCCATGATCTGAGTGGCTTTCTGCTGTGTGGCCTTTCCCTATGATGTGCTTCCTCACCTTAGGCCCAGAGCAATGGAGTCGATCATCTATGGACTGACCTCAGAAACAGTCAACCCCACATAAAGTTTTCCTCTTCTAAGTTGCTTTTATCAGGCATTTTTGTTCCTAGCAATGAAAAAGCTAATTAAAACATATACTTAAGTCTTATTGATACCTTTAAAACTTACATTTTTCCAGTACATTTTAATATATGTTCATTTTATATATAGTGTTAATACTAATAATAATTACATTACAGTTAAATTTAAAAATATATTCCCTGCATATTTAAGTCTATTTGGATTCCTGAATAGGTTCTCTTTTCAGAAAAAAAAAATTGTTGGTGGGGGCTGGGGTTATAGCTCAGTGGTAGAGAGCTTGCTTAGCACATGCGAAGCACTGGGTTCGATTTTCAGCACGACATATAAATAAATCAATAAAATAAAGGTATTGTGTCCAACTACAACTAAAAAATAATTTTAAAAAAAGTTGTTTGTGTTTGTGAATGTGTGTGTCCCTGTGTATTTGTGTGATGATACGCTGCTTATAATGTCTTTCTGATCTTGTTTGAATGAAAATTACTGATACATGTGTAAAATATGTATAGAAAATGTCATATGTTGATGTTTTTAAAATCTTGATATAATTATGATACATTTAAACATGTCCTCTCAAATTTCAGAAATTATTTTTCAAGTTTGATATTAAACCTTTCCTCATTTTAAGTTTTATGTAGCATCTTTTCTTCTTTCAAATTACTCAGTGTACCTACTTTTCAATTTTACTACTTTTTTGCAATTATGATGTTACTTGTTCATTCAGTGCTTTCAAAAGAATCGCCACATTTAGCCAGGAAGTTTAGGGGGGAAAATGTGTATGTGTGTACAAACAAATTTTCAGTGCTCAGGGAAAAAAGTAGTATTTTGCCATGGAAAATACTAATTGGCATGAAAATGGAAAATTAAAAGAAATATTTCCATAAACATATTTGATGATTAAAAATGTAAGCTTATATTTCCTGATTTAATATGTTATTCTTCATAATATTTTTTATTGTAAGTTTCCCTCTAAGAAACGTCCACTAAAATTTGGAACCATAGATAAATGTCATGATGAATGGCACAGTTCTCTGCAGTGAAGATTCATTCATCACCATGACCTTACACATAATATTCTTTATCTTCCCCCATATGCATTTTATCACCTAAACACACCCTACTTTTTGACAATATTGAGTATATTGATGTCATTCTCAGAATTTTCTTTCATTCTATTTTATCTGATAACTTTTTAGTGCTCTTCCTGGGTCCAATTCAAATATGTCTTTCCTGTGAAAGGATTCCTGCAAGCCTTTTAGTTACCTGAGCTCTTATATCTTGATGTAGTTCTACTATTTTGTCAACTTTATTTCAGAACATATAAATAAATTATGTAAATATGGGGTGACCCCTTATTTACCCACTTTTAAAGCAAAAACGATCGATCCATTTCATTTTTATGTTTACAGATAACACATCATAATATAAATGTGAGATTTAGTAGAAAAATATATAGCAAGTAGATAATCTAGAATTGGTAGAGTTTTAACAACCCACCTGAATATTTCATTAGTCACATGAATATTGTGGGTCTCTACTTCACAGGCACTCTGCTTCAAATTTTGGATATTGATGAAGTCCCCAACTTGATATATGCTTTTGATATTTCAGAGGCTAAGAATATCATAGTTTGACTCTTAAAATGTGCAACATGAGGAATATTATTTCTTATGACATTAATACCTAAGAACTTACGTACTGGATTTGATTGTGGAGATTATGTCTTGAGAATGTTTATTATTTATGTATATTTGTCAGAAAACATAGCTCTATGTTGAAGGGCATGATGCAAAAATTGTTTAGCAGATTTTGGAAGAAATAACAAATAAATTTGTTCTAAGATACTATGAATTTCATCTTATGGATTCATAATTTGTTCATTTGCTTCTTTATCAAATATAAAGCTTGGAGCTGGGGTTGTGGCTCAGCAATACATCGCTTGTCTAGCAAGTGTGAAGAATTGGGTTCAATCTCAGCACCACATAAAAACAAAATAAATAAATGTCCAAATACAACCAAAAAAGTATTTAAAAAGTAAAGCTTGAGCACCTACTCTTGTTATGTTGCTAAACTAGTCATATCCCTAATGTATAATGGACACATTTGTCTTTTCTCTCTTTATCAACTTGAAACTAAACAGTAACTTATATTACAAGTGAGTTACCATGATAAAGTATTCACAATTTCATGAATATTGTTAATAGCATACAGTAATTATATTTTTAATTTCATATATAGTTTTGGAATTATATTCCTGAAGAACAAATGGTCTACTCTTAAAATACAAATGACTGAAGTTTATGGATAAGATAAACCAAATGAGATACAATTCTTGAAAATATATTTTTTGTAGCAATATCATTACAAGTATGTGCTATATAATATAGGGATAATTCCTAAAATTGAAGTCAATTTTTAACAACTGAATGCCAGTGGTAACATAGTGACAGAACATGACATGGCAAAACCTACAGAATAGGGCAAAAGAAAATAATAGTTAAAATGTGTTTCTGGGCTGGGTTGTGGCTCAGTGGTAGAGTGTTCACCTAGCATGCTTGAAGCACTGGGTTCAATCCTCAGCACCATATAAAAATTTAAAAAAAGGTATTGTGTCTATTTTTCAACATTTCAACAGCTGGGCATGGTGGTGCAAGTCTGTAATCCCAAACCTGTAATTCCAGCTGCTTGAGAGTCTGAGGCAGGAGGATCACGAGTTCAAAGCCAGCCTCAGCAAAAGCAAGGCATTAAGCAATTCAGTGATACTCTTGTCTCTAAATAAAACACAAAATAGGGCTAGGGATGTGGCTCAGTAATCCAGTGCCCCTGAATTCAATCCCTGGTACCAATAAAAGAAAAAAAATTTATCAACAAGAATAGTTATGATAGTTATGAATGCACAAGTATTTCCAACCTAGCTTATTATTGGATCTTTTTTTTTTTTTTTTTGTGGTACCGGGGATTGAACTCAGGGGCACTCGACCTCTGGGCCACATCCCCAGCCCTTTTTTGTATTTTATTTAGAGACAGGGTCTCACTGAGTTGCTAAGTGCCTCGCCATTGCTGAGGCTGGCTTTGAACTCGCGATCCTCCTGCCTCAGCCTCCCAAAGTGCTGAGATTACAGGCGTGCGCCACCGCGCCCGGCTTGGATCTTCCTTTTTATATAGCCTGAGTCTACCATAACTTTTGTAGAAAATAAGATAAACACGGTGGTTTATGAACATTAGAAATTTATTTCCCACAGTTCTAAATGAAGTTAAAATACTGGAAGATTCACTGTCTGGTTGGAGCCTGCATCTCATGGATGTACTCTCATGGTGAAATGGGATAACAAGTTCCCATAGGCTCCATAAGTACACTACTATCCATGAGAGCTCTGCTCTCATGACCTAATACTTCCTATTGATTCCACTTCCTAACACTGTCACATTGATAGTGATGATCACAATGTGAATTTCAGGGAAACACAAACACTGAGACAAAGCCAAGAGCATCACACAACACTCTTTATAAGGAAGGAAGTAAAGTAATAAATGGGTAGAACAATAAGCAGTAGATACTGTATATGCAGCCCTTGAAATAGAAAATCACCTTAAACCAAACTATATCATTCCATAAACTTGGAAGACTCCTGATAATAGTGACTTCAAGACTCTGAAGTAGCTAAATGGTTTTAATATACTACTAATTCCCCCCAAGTTTTTATCCTCTTGATTTTGGTCTCTAAACAATCTGATTTCAGTAGCCAATCTGTAATCACACTATTTTAATCAATTTCTAATTCTCTTAATTTTAAAAATAATGTAGTAAATATGACATACCTTAAATATGAAAATAACCAAAAAAAAAAATTAACTAACAACATTGTATATTGAAGGTAAATTTTGAAATTAGTGCCTTCTAGAGGGAAAATAATAGGGTATGTGTGAATTTGTGTGGGTGTTCATGCATGTATATGTCTAGGAATAGAATGTGTTCATTGTAAGGAACTAACTACACTACATGCGAGCTACATATCTCATGACCTGTAGTTGTGAAGATGAAGAGAGATTCAATAAACCACTTCCAGTTCAAATCATAAAGGCTAAGACTCAGAAGAACTGACAGTGTTTTTCGAATCTGAGGCCAGCAGGTTTGAAACTCAGGAGTAGCCAATATTTATGTTTTAGTTCAAAGGAAGGAAAAATTGATTTTCCATTTCAAAGGCAGTCAGGTAGGAGTAGTTTTTGTTTTGTTTTGTTTTAAGGTACCCAGCTTATTGGCTGTTACTCACCCATAATGTACTCTGCTCAGTCTATAGATTCATATGTTAATCTCATCGAGAACCACCCACACAGACACATCTAGAATAATGTTTATCTAAATATCTGGGCATCCTGTAGTCCAGTCCAGTGGACACATAAAAATAATCATCACAATTATGCATCAATAAAATTTAAATGATGTATATTAGCATGTGTGTGTGTTCTTCCTGATTACAAATAAGTACATAAGTCTCTTAAAATATCAAATCCAGTGAGAAGAGGGGAGAACAAAATCTACACATATCAATTAGATATCTTGGATAAAAACAAATGATATGTTCTGTGACTTAATTCAGCAAAAATAATTTCCTGAATGGTTACCTACATTTAATGAGAACTTAAGACAAAACTGGTCAAGTAATCCTAAAAAAAGGGCAGACACTGAGGGAAGCTCAAGACCCACACCAAGATGCAGCAAGTCATAGACTTGACTGTTTGTGGCCATGGGATAAGGAAGAATAGCCCCCTCCCCAAATGTAGCTAGATCTTGAGACTGATGACAACATGATCAAAAACCGTCCAAAAAGTTTATTACTCACATATTGAGACAACTGAGATTAAAAAAACAACAACAACAACAACAACAACAACAACAAAAATCTAAAAACTGATCTAAAAGCTGGGCACAGTGGTGCACACCTGTAATCCCTAGGCTTGGGAGGCTGAGGCAGGAGGATCGCAAGTTCAATCAGCAATTTAATGAAGCCCTAAGCAATTTAGTGAAAGCTTGTCTCAAAAAAAAAGGGGGGGGGGGGAGGGTAGGGATGTGGCTCAGTGGTTAAGCACTTAAACACCCTGGGTTCAATCCCCAGTACCAAACAAACAAACAAAAACAAAGCAAAAATAATGGTTTGAGAGTGCTGAGGATATATATAGCTCAGTTGGTGGAGTGCTTGCCTTACATGCACAAGGCCCTATGTTCAATCCCCAGCACTACAAAAAAAAAAAAAAAAAAAAAAAAAAAAAAAAAAAAAAAAAAAAAAAAGAAAAGAAAAAAAGGTTCAGAATGCAAAGATAGGAGACTGAATTGGTTTTTATGTCGTTTTAAGGCTGGTTTGAAGAAGTATGACTATGGTAATGCAGCACCTAGGCTTTCTTATCCACTTGCTCAGATGCAAGGTAAAAGGAAAGTGGTAGAGTTGAAGCTAAATAGTTGACAACAAACATAACATAATGATGCTTTTCATATATTACATTTGATTAAGATTCATGTGACAACTCTTGGTATAAAGTATTATTCAAAAAGGGTGAGGTTCCTGGGATTGGCCATGATGTGTTCACATATCTGTACTAGCATCCAGAGAATTGCACCTGCATTCACTTATTCATGTGGCAAACACTCAGGTGACTACCACATGCAACACAATGCCTTCATCTTCACAATCCAAGTCCCTGACCATGGTCCAGAATCTTCATAACTGAGGTGAACAACTAAGTGTGGCTGACAAAATGACACAAGAACCACTGTCCAGCTCCATTATTATTTTTAATAGTTAAGTGTTCAATGTGTCCTGTGATTTTCTAATCCTCATAAATCCTTCAATGATGGTTAATTCTTGATCAATGTTGATAGATTCAGTTTTATTGGAAGCTCCTTACATTGAAAAAAAGGCAAATTCATGAAGGGTGTCATTCTAACTTCAGACATGGTAAACCTAGTTATAAATGATCAAAACTAGAATATGACCATTTTAAAAGTGTGCTCATGAGAGTGAAACTGTTTACTTATTCAAACAGTGTTGTTTGAATTATGAATTTGAGCTAACTTATATTATTACATCCAGCTCACAACTTTAAGATACTTTTCCCTCCATCCTCTTGTTAACCAAGGGCCATAATCTAAGGAATTGTACTTTATTTATTTATTTATTTATTTAGGTACTCTACCACTGAAGAGCTATGTCACACTCCATCATTATTTATTTTACCTTTTTATTTTTGAGACAAGGTTTCACTAAATTGCTAAGGCTGGCCTTAAACTTGTGATCCTCCTGCCTCAGCCTCAGGAGTTACTGGGATTACAGGCATGTACCACCGCACATGGTTTCTCTCTTCTTCTAACATAGGCCCTCTTGTGTAAGTATTTCCTTTGCAGTGTTACACTTACCTCTTGGTTAATATGTTTGCTTGTGGAGTGAGTGTATGTGTGTGTATGTGCATCTAAGCATTATTTAAGACAGGAAATCATTGACTTCTTTCTTATTTGTTTTTTGCTATTTGAGAAAGGCAATCTCTAAACAGCATTAGAGTTTATAAATACTAACAATCCATGAATGGCAAACAATCTCTTATCCTTGAATAAACAATATTGATTTAAAACATTATATGTATCAATTTTATGTGGAAACTAAAGTACAGAGTGGATGTAGTTATTGACAGAAATAATACATGAAACATGACACATTTTAAGGATCAGGATAAAGAAATAAATGAAAAAAAGTATTTTCATAACAGATGTGTACTTCATTTTAAATTTTGAGCATGCAAAATTTTGTGCCACCTTAAGGAAACACTATTAGATTTTTATGTGTGATATATTCTATTATGAATATCTTACTGAAATTATAATAAATATACTTCTTTTTCTAATTAATGACATTGTTTTTAATTAATGATCATTTTCACTGAACAGTGCACTGAGTTATACAGTATTGAGTTGCAATTTCTTCACATATTATTTTGAATGTCTCTTTTGTCAAAGTTACAACTCAGCATAGATTTTTGAAGTGACATTGTCTTAGTAAATAATGTATACATTGAATATGAGCATGATATTAAAGTGACTCTAGATAATGCTCATGTTGATTCAGCAATCTTATTGTGGTCACTCAGTTATGTAAAAAGACAGTGACTATTGAAATATAAGGATATGTTATTAATATAATCTGGCATTTTCTAAAACCCAAAATTGAGGTACTATCACATAACAGTAAATATGTTTATAAAATCCTGAATATATTTTCTTTGATAAAAGTGTATTAGAACATTTCCAGATCATAAAGGAAAGATTTTGGAAATTTTCTCAAGATTTTACACCTTGCAGCCTGTTTGCCCTACAACATTCAAAGACATCTCACAAGCACCACAAATATGAACTCATGGTAAACATTGTTTATTTCCCCTTCTCACATGATTCCATTTCACATTTCAAAGTAAAACTGGATTTTCACAAAGAAAAGCTAATTTATTTTACTACTGAAGTCCAGTCCAGTTAGTAAGTTGGAAATGTAAAAATGTTAAACAAAAAATATAAATATTTTTGATAATTTTTTCTAACAAATGTTATAAAGAAACCATATATACCAAAAAAAAAAAAAAAAATTGTAAACTAGCCCCTTTCAAACATGGACACACATACACAATTTTATTCACATACACTGTTGCTCTTTTTTTACTACTATATAGTTTATTATGGTACTTAATAAAATCAAATTTAAGTGTTATTAATGACTATGAATAGAGATGATTGATTAAATTACCTACAAAGTGTGAACTTTTATGACCCATTAAAAGATGTCTACTATATAAAAATAATGTAGTAAGAACCAGAAGGGACCGTTTTGAGCAAATATAATGTCATATCTTTGTGTGAAATTTTGTGTGTACATATAAGAAAGAATTTCCAGATTTTTACTTGATATTGAAAATTAAGTTCATATATTCTATATATTCTAGATACTATATCTATATGAATTATTTTTCATTTAAATCTTAAGTTCACTAGAAGAAAAAACTAAGAATTAAGTTGTTAAATGAGTGTGCATGTGTAAACAGAAAGGAATTTTAAGGAGAGTTCTGAGTTCACTATTGATCTCCTGGTTGTGCAACAGCCTTTTGAATGGTTTTGTGACCCTAACTCCCCTAGCAAACACAGGCATAAGGAAATAAGTATGGCTCTGGCCTAGATGAGATAGATATCTGAACTTGAGGAATGAATCAGTCCACATATTTTTAGGGTACACAATGTAAGAATTCTAGCAATTCCTTAATTTTTAAACTAATTTCAGTAACAGCAGATATAGAATGTTTGTCTTTAGCACCCCACACTGATCTTTATCAAATGAGCCATTTGTACAATTGATTCAAGTTGTTTTGGAAACAGCAGAGAAAAAATATAAACATTGTCATATAATGGCAAACAATATTTCTTTAAGAACACACATATTTAGGGATATCCCCAAAACATTAGATGTGTGAGTTTGTGTGTGTGTGTGTGTGTTTTGTATGTATGTTTGAGGTGAAATGAATATTTTGCAATACTACATGAGGACAAGTGACAGTGCAATTAAGAACTATGACATTAATCAATATAAACCAATTTTAAAATCTCAGCTAGAGGGTCCATGGAAACATTGCTCACAAGTAGGAAATTATTCTGATTAAATTTTTACTTGAAAAAGAAATGTCATTTTTACTGTAAAGCAATCATGTTTAAAGCTAAGGAGAAAGGATGTGATTTCCTCATACATTAAAAAAAAAATCTAGTGCTCTCTGTGTACCTGGCTTTTAGTTCCCCAACCTCTAATAGTTGTTATTGCAAATTTTAAAAGTCATAACATAATTTGTTTCTGGATTTTATAAACTCATTTTTTTTCTGAAGTATAGGAAACTGATCAATCAGAAATCTAATAGTTGATATAATTTTTAATTAGGATACAACTATTAAATGTTTATTTGATTTTGAAGTTCTATTGTTTGACTTACTCTAAGTTAGGAGCTCAGAATCCATGCAAAAAACTGGACTAATTTGGAAAACAGTATGGCCACAGTCTCATGGGATTATGTGACCAAGTCTGGGCTATCAGGGAAGACCTCCTCCAGGGGTGACTTTTGAGATGAAATAACATAAGTAATGATCATCTTTATAAGAAATATAATACTCAAAGCTAAGGGACTACCTCTTGAGAAACTCAAAGGAAACTAAAGTGTGCGGGACAGAAGAGGAAAGAAAGTAAGAACAGGTAACAAGAAAGAAGCAGATTGAGCCTTTGAGGCCATATTGACAATGGTCTTTATCATGAAAGCAAATATTGACACTAAGAGCATTTAAATGTGTGTGTGTGTGTGTGTGTGTGTGTGTACAATGCAACAAGTATATGATATATTATCCATTGCAAATTTCCTAGGTGTCTCTTTAGCTGCTGGGAAAAACACATATGAAAAATTATTCTGAGAATAAATAAAAACATTTTGTGTGAGTACCAAAATTTCAAAAAAACCACACAGACACAATACACAGGGTAAACTATATGAGAATGACTGCACTTTTAATGATCAACAGATCAACATAAGTAAAGATAAAGACAGTGTAAAACATTTAAAAAAGTATCTGATATTGTAGTCAGAGGAAGTTTATATAAAATGCTATGTATTTCATTACTGCTTGTGAGATTTAGAGCTATTTATATTAAAATTAATTATTAAAATTAATTTTCAAGCTTATATTAACAGTACCTATTCAACAAGTTTGATTTAATGGCTACTTAAATTTTTAGGAAAATCAAAAACACATAGTAGGGATTTAATGTATGTCCTTGATTTTGGGGTACAATTATTTCTTCCACATAAACATATGAAAAGAAAATGTTGCAGATTTGTTATCACTTTTCTTCTGTTATTTTTTCTCACATTTAAATAAAACTTATGAAACATTTACTTCCTCGTTTTATTGTTTAAATGCATCCTATATATACAATTTATAAATGTGCATTTAAACTACAGAGTGTAACAATTTGTAAGTCATTTTAATCTTCAGTACATATATCTTAAATGTTGCCAAAATATATATGAGGCTGTTTGTTATTGCATTCCATGTGAAATCATGAATATTTAATAACATGCCTTTGAATATTACAAGAATGTTATAAGAGTACAGCATGCAGACTGTGTTTAAATCATAGTATGACTATGATACAGAAAATTAATAGAGAGGGAAAGTATTTAAATAAATCTCTCAAGTTAATAGCATTTATACATTATAAAATTTATTTTTTTCTTTATAGTGATCTCAATAGAAGATTTCTAATAATTTTAAATTAGAAAATTACACTGATTTAATTTGTATGAAAACATTGTCAGAATTTCTAAGAAACTATTTTAGGTGTTTCACTATTCTAAGTGCTCTATGAAATATATTTGTAAATAGAACATTCCCTCAAGGCAAGTGTTCTGTATTTATAGTTATCTATTTCTACCTAAGAAACTATTTTATAACTTAGTTCCATAAAATAAATATTTCATTTTTGCACATTGCTCTGTGGATCACCAAGTCAGCTCTGCTGAGCTGCCTGTCTCTGTTCCATGCACAGACATCATGACAATGCCACTAGGACCCCAGACCTACCATTAAGTTTACTACCCCACATGACTGGCAGATGTTTGTTAGCTTGACTGTCCCAGGAGCCAGGGTCAAAGTTCAGTTATCAGAGTCCTAGGCCACACATTGTGGTCAAAGAAAACATGTTGACCATTCACATCAATAAAAGTAGATGGAAGAGTAACACTGAAAAACAGAAAAGGAACTTTAATTAGTACAATTATCCTGGGAAGACAGGAAGGACCCATCACCTTAGCCCTGTCATCCAGGGTCTGACAATAATGTAGAGGTTACACAGAAAGGAGAATGAGGGCAATGTTTGGGGTTTTGCACAGTCAGAGATCTGCAAAGCTGCCAGGGCATGCAATCTTGGTGGTGTGGTCTGGCAGATCATTGTTTCATGATGTGCCAGGCAGGGCCTTGTCATGATGAGAATGCTGCTGCATTGAGCATTGTTACAAGATGCTTATCTATTAAACTTGTTGTTCCTGGAATTTAAGATGACTTCAGAGGAGAAGGGCCAGGATAACTCAGAAGGAAGGGAAAACAAAAAACAAAAGCAAGTGAGAAAAGCAAGATGAGTCAAAATGGAGTCAGGGGACATCTCTTACAGCTTAGGAGTCTCTTCTGAAGCATGTTGTTTGGAATCTAAGGGACAGATCTGGTCCTGTAACATAGTGGAGAGTTACTTATGCCATATGTTGCAGGAGCAGTCAAAATCCCTGCTCAGAATTAAGAGGAGATGAACTCTCACCTCTAGAGGAAAAAATGAATGCCTTTTATCCTTAAATACTATATCTTTTCAGATGAAAATCCATGGTAATCTGCAATTATTTAAAATAAGTGTGTGGAAGCCGGGTGTGGTGCCACACGCCTGTAATCCTAGCACTTGGGAGGCTAAGGCAGGAGGATGGCGAGTTCAAAGCCAGCCTCAGCAATGGGGAGACACTTGGCAACTCAGTGAGACCCTGTCTCTGATAAAATACAAAAAAGGGCTGGGGATGTGGCCCTCTGGTCAAGTACCCCTGAGTTAATCCCCATTACCAAAGTAAATAAATAAATAAATAAATAAAGTGTGTGAACATATCCTAAAAATAAACTACAGCAAAATAGATTGCTCTTGTGGACAATGAATGTGATAAAACTGAACTTGAGTCTAGACTTACGGTTTTAGGGTTCAAATACTCAAGTTATTCATCTATATTTTTCATACCACATTCCTGTATATTTTGAGATTAAGGCTCAGAAATAACTGCAATCTCACAACTGGGATTCCTTTGAAAAGTGTTGGCTTTTTCTGAGCTAATTGTAATGTTGCAGGTATATAAGGCAGAATCTAGGCAGAACATATAAAGCTGAGGCTAAGTTTAAAGTCTCCATATACATGGTATGATCAAAGATTTGTATGGATTTTGTGTGCCAAGAAGATGAAATAAGTAATGTTTTGGAATTGGAAAGGAGGAGAAAAAAAAAAAAGAAAGGAAAATAGATGTCAAATGGGGAATTAAGAATAGAATTAATACAAGGCACAGTGACACACGCCTGTAATTCCACAGACTTGTGAAGCTGGGGCAAGAGGATTGCAGCTTAAAGGCCAGCAGTGGCAATTTAGCAAGACACCATCTTGAAATAAAATATAAAATAAGTAAAAAGGCTGGGAATATTGTTCAGTGTTGGAAAACCCCTTCTGTTCAATCCCTAGTTTAAGGAAAAAAGAGAAAGAGAGAGAGAGAGAGAGAGAATATGGTTACCACTGTGGGTGATTGGAACTTAACCTTATTGAAAATATTTTTCAAGTCAGTTCAGAGTGTGCATGTAAGAGTTACTTCCTGCCTCACAGGACAGTTAGTGGTATATTTATACAAACTACTGTCAGTAGTCATTGGTTAAAGGACACTCTAAGGGAAACTATTTCCCTGGCATTTCCTGTATAATTTTGGATGGAAAAGTAAGATATTGAAATTAGAGAAAGCTTCAGGCAAAGGCCAGATGTTTGCAGTCATAAGTAAATGCAGCACGCACTGAGTCCTTCAAATAAGGACACATGGTTGGGGAATTTTCAGCACCTGCTACAAAGCAATGTGGAAAAAGAGAATACTGTATCTACGTTTTAAAGATGTATCTTTAACATAGAGTTATTTCACCCTGCAGAAATATACACCTGTGAGAATAGGAATATGTTTATAGGTTTCAGCTACATAATTTATAAGAAATTTTAATAGCATATTTATTTTTAAATAAAAATAATCTTTAATATTAGAAATACATTCAAAATTTAATGTTATACATTATGATAAATTCTTTGCACTTCTACATGTTCAATAAAATTTAATCTAATTAAAAATTTTAGTACTTAAATAATAAAAACCTCTTGATCAATGTCTTTGATGTTACTAATACAATATGTTGTAATGCTTAATACAGATATAACATCAAAAATTAAAGATATGCTAATAGAAATATTAAATAAGATTTTCTTGTATATCACTAATAATAATGAAATATACATGGGTTCCCATCAAAGTGCATTTGTATTATTTATTTGCTTTCAAAGTTTTTAATCCAAAACAGAATTTTTTATACCACAGTTTAATGTATTTTGGTTATTTAACTGTTTTACCCAATCATAGTTTTATTTAAATAGAATATATTGATTGTCTTAAAATTCTAAATCATCTAAAATAAGTAATGTCTCGTCTCATACAATTTTGTTCAATAAATTTATTTTAAAGTACTAAGTGAGTACTCAGTGTTTTTGTGAACACTTTCATTTACTTCTCTCAGATTTTTTTTTTTTATTGTTACATAAAAGGATATATTGTTACAGGAGATTCTTCCAACCTTCATTAAAATTCTGTGGAAGCAAAATGCATTAGGACTAAATCAGCAGTCATGGTTTGTATGCTTAATAATCATTTCGCTGGGTTTATTTTTCAATATCCCAAGGGTATTAATCTTTTGAAAACTCTCCTGCAATTGAGATGATCCCTTCCTAAAATGTTTCTTCATTCCCAATAGTGCAATATAATAAGTACTAGTTCTATTTTCATGTAGTATCAACTAATTTGCAATCACAGCAGATCTTAAGCTTTCTTCCTTCAAATGTCTTAACCTGCCAGGGGTTATATTCATTCAATTAATGTTTGCTGAGAGAATTAATTCTTTTATAGTTTTGCTAACTTCTGTTTTGCCAAAAGTCTCTCTGAACCAGTATGTCATATCTTTATCCTGGTGTGTGTTTGTCTGTTTCATGACATCTAATAATAAGTCAGTGAAAACTATTTCAGGAGATGTTTTTCAACCTTTTAAAGTCCAACATTTTCAGGAAACCATTTGAAAATATTTTCATTATGGAGCTAAATTGAAAATAACAGAGATTTATGACAATACTTAATATTCTTTAATCATGAGGAAAATGTGACATTTTCAACTTTGTGGGATAGATGATATTTATAATGGGTTTGAGACAAGAACACAGATATTTTTATCTGGCTTTCTCATTTACCTTAGGAAATAGGATAATTCATTTAAAATATGTTTGCTTTAGTTTCCTAATGAGCAAAAATTGCCTTAGAAACATATACACAACTTCCTTTTTGTGTATATATGTTTACAACATGTCACACTTAAGGGACACGTGTTAGTCTAGGATGTGCATATTAATAAATTGATAATTGGAAAGAATAAGTAGTTAATTCAGAAGTATTATAAATGGAAAATGATTCACATAGATATTGTAACAAATTGACATCAGTACAAAAAATATTGTTATTACTTGGATCTAAAAATGGAGAAAGGAAAACTAAATTAAACCTGATCTCAAATGATTTGATATTCCTTTGCTGTCAAAAGATGCAGGTAGAGATTAAATATAAATATCACTTTTTCCCTGTTTCATTTCTTTGGTATTTCTTTTCTATTGTTCCATATTATTACTTTTTATTTTTGGTTTCATATCCTTTGTGAATGAATTGAAAGAAGAGAATTTGCCTTCTTTACATCTTGTACAATATTTCTACACTATGAACAATAATATGCTTAAAAGCATTTGTTTATCAATTGAAGATTCTCTAATCAGCACAAATGAATGAGAACCTAGGAAAAAAGAAAATGATAATAATAATAATAATAATAATAATAATAATAATAATAATAAGTAGGCCATATGTGATTCATATATTATGTGGAAACTAGAAGCCAAAGAGCACACCTAAAATGTGTCAGTTAATGCTACAGGATATGTGTCATAGTGGAGAATTTATATGAAAACCATAATACTGGAAACAGTGTGGGGTACCTAAATGGGTGCCAGATGCTCATAGTTATCAAAACAATACCTTCCCACTGCATGGCTTAGTGAAACAACTGCTCCTGGACATGGGAAGGCAAGTCTTGAACTACATGAGCATGAGTATTAATGATGTGAGTAAAACTACTTTTGTAGAGTAAGAACATGATAAAATATGCCAAATGTAATAGAAAACAGAAGCTATGAAACTTTCAAATTTAAATTTTAAGATAACAAGTTTAAAAATAAAACTGAAATTGGTATTCTCTTTCCAAGGCTTGATTTATATTCTTTGTTTGCTGCTTCTTAGGTATGCAATGTCTGGTTGGCTTTACGAGCTGTTTCATCCATAATTATTGAAAAATTAGAGAATGGATAATATCAATTATAAAATGCTATCTTATTATTCACTAGATGACCCAAGACTTCCAGTAAGCAGTTTGTGAGTTCCTAGATTTCAGTAAGCTAGATTTGAGGGATTCACTAAGAACCAAATTTAGTTACCAGTGTCTGGCTGTACTTCACACTGGTATGGATTTGTGATCTATTAAATTTCTGAACTGAAAAGTAGAAAAACAGAGTTGAGTAACTTTTTATTCTTACATAGCATACCAATTGCTGCCCCCAAACAGGGAGTAAGTCTCTGTAAAAGATGACAAGAGGAAAGTTAGGATGATAAATCATTGATGAACACTACAGTGGAGAAAACTTTTATTTATGTGGAGAGAAAGACTTTAAGTAACTAACATTAAAGTGTGTTATGTTTTCTTTTATTAGTCTAAATTCTTATGTTTTCTTGACTTAATATAAACTATAATTTTATAAAATTTTGATCATCTTTATTACTACTATTAACAATAGAATATATACTCTTAGTTTTAATCATGCAAATACCTATCCTTACATGTTGAGGTCAAAGGGTTATTCCATTTTCAGGATACTTTTGGTCCTATAAAGACACAACATTTATTTCTAATTTTTTATAAATGTTAACATTTATTTTACTATTTAGTCAATATATAAATAATCTCCCAATTTATACAAGGCATGCACATGGCTGTGGAGCCTGAGGCAGGAGGATCGAAAATTCAAAGCCAGTTTCAGCAATTTAGTTAGGCCCTAAGGAACTAGTGAGACCCCATCTCAAAACTTAAAAACATAATTTTAAAAAAGGCTTTGAATTTGGCTCAGTGGTTAAGTGCCCCTGGATCCAAATCCTGGTACCAAAACCACCCCAAATATAATAATAATTTCCCAATGTAGTGATTTTCATCCAATATTTCTGACAGTTGTTTTATGGTAGAAATTGATTTGATTTTCACTAGTATTTCGTAATTGAACTTCATTCACTGAATTAGTCACTAGTTGGTTAAATGATTGATCCTCTGAAAAACTATATATTAAAAATCAATTAAAACAATGTTTTATAAAATATTTAGTTCTGTAAAATGCAAGATTCTGAACTTCTACATGATATATAATATGTCCTTTCAGGAAGTATAAAAAGATACAATAGTGTACCAAATAACAATGTACAATTGTGTTTATTTCCAAGTAATGTTAAATTATTTCCTTTTCTTATCCATATGTTCAATAATAAATGTAGATTTTAATAAACAAATGAAAAGAATTGTTATATAATAAATCATTATTTCAATAAAAATGTACTTGGACACCTCTGAAAATTAATATCAAAATAACTAAATTTTGCATGCCCCGTTTCTCTATAGAAGAAGTCAAACAATAGGGCAACTGGGGAAGATCCTTTAGTAATTGTCTCACCATGGTGGATACCAGTTGGAACAGCTATTTATATTTACACTTTAGGTCACTTTCACAAGAGCTAAGAAGCCAAGGGAGAGACCTTAGAGCCTGGTTTTAATATAATAAAATTAAAAGATGCTTTGAAGAAGGCAGGAAGGTAAAAGTCACTGAAGTCACCATTCCCCTAACTGCAGGCAAGTGGACATTATCTACTTGGGAGAAGGAGCAGGAATTTAATCTATACTGTGTTAATTAGTCACCTTCCTGTTATTATAACAAAATTCCTGAAGTAATGAACTTAAAAATATATAAGTTTTTTTTTTGACTCATAGTTTTAGGAGTTTTAGTTCATGAATGATTGACCTGTCAGTTTGAGCCTGTAGTGAACATGTGTGTATACTAATCTCATGGACAGGATGTGAAAGAGACAAAGAAGGAACTGAGACCCTAATATCCTTTTCAAGTATGTACCCCCCAGTGACCTAACTTCCTCCCCAAAGTCCTTGCCCTTTAAAAGATTCCACCACTTCCATTAGTGCCATAAGCTGGTGACCAGTGCTTAATATGGACCTTTGGAGGATATTTATGAAAAATATACCAAGGCCTTTAACTTGAAACTCAATACAGGAATGCTATGTTAAAATCCTGTGTTGGGCAAAATCCAATGACCTCACTTTTGGGACAATAACCACAACCTGAGCCCCAGGAGCTACATTAGCTATTGGTCTTTACCAACCCTTCCAAACCTCGGGCAGCAGAGGTGTGTGTAAGAATACATTTCTAGGTGAAGTTCATGAAACTGAAACAAGACTTTCCCTTGGAGCTTAGAGATAGTCCTACTAATGTAAGAACTGTCACCAGGCAGACCTCTATACCCAAGTCAGATCTCACAGACCATGCTTTTATAGATGCCCTAGCATCAGGCAGGCAGAGACTAACATGCTTCTGAAGCAGACTTGAGTTTCTGCCTGCAACATTGCCAACATTAGTGTGGGCTGGGGATACACTACTGTCAAGACTGATCCCTATAATTCTGAAACACAGATGGAAGCCAGCTTAGCATCAGACTTGGAGGCTAAGGTAACCATTTCCAACCTTGAGCAATGTAGCTATCTGCAGACCCTTGCTTGCAAATGGAGCACACGGACTGCATAACATCTAGAGACTTATGCCCAAGTAGGATGGACTTATGTTTGAGTCTGTGCCAATGCCAGGTGTAGCATGGCCTGGGTCCTCCTCTGAAACTGTGTAAGTGCTTGTGACCATAGACATCAGGCAGGTCCCAGCTTTGCATCAGCACTGGCAGCTAAGGGACAATCTTCAACAATATACCCCAAACCTGTAGAGTATAGCATTGATTACTATACATTTCACTAGCATTAGAAAAGGGTATTAAGCACAGCATGTGCCCTGGAACTGAAGTGCTATTCTGGTGAAACCTAACTCTGGGAGTATTCTAATGCCTCCATTCTCCAGGCCTGTCTGCAGAAAAAAAGCTATGAAATAGATTCATATGCCAGAAGGAGACACATGACCCCAGACTTCTATTATAGCCAGCATCATCTATACTTGGTTGCAATAATCTTGGGCAAGGCTATTTCAGAAATAAGCAGTGCATAGTTGTGTGGGTTGTGTTCCTACCCCAGACCTATATTGGTCTTCGCAATATGTAATTCCGGTATTTGACACAACTTTGTTGGCATTGGTGGTCACAGATATGATGTAGTTACTAAGGCTGGTCCCTCTATGTTGATTCTGCCCAATGTTAGGCAGAAGCCTGCAATGCCTGACCATAAAGGAGAAATCTTGGCCTTCCTTTGCTTTAGGGAAAGAGTTGGGGGTGGGGGAATACATAGGGAAAAAGTCATCAATGGTTTCTAAATTACAATTACGTAAGAGTAAGAAATCCTGGTGTGGTACCGCACAGTAGAGTGACCATACAAAACAGTCTTGTACTTCACATTTAAAAACCTAAAATAAAATATTTGAATATTTTCACCATAAAGAAATAATTAATATTTGAAGAAGTTTAACTTGATTTACATATTTCACAAGGTGTACAAAAATTCACATGGTAGCCAATTAAAATGTATGTTTTTTATGCATCAATTAATTAAATTAAAAATTTAAAAACCTGAATGACATTTAATATTCTAAAAATTAAGAATTATTTCTAGAACTTTCTTTGGACTGATTTGTGTTTTCTCCTAAATTTGTCTGCTGATGTCCTAATCCCCAGTGTGATCATAATCCTTGTTGGTGCTTTTGAAAGGTCATTAGGTTTAGATGAGGTCCCAGTGATGAGATCAGTATTCTTATGAGAAAAGGAATCTCTCTCTCTCTCTCTCTCTCTCTCTCTTTCTCCCCCCTTCTCTCTCTCCCTATCTTCCTATCTCCCTCTCTCTCATGTGAGATTACAGAAGTAAGGTGGTACCTGCAAGTGAGAAAGAAAACCCTCAAAAGAAAGTAAGGAACCAAATATGCTGGCACCATGATCTTGTATTTTCCATCCTTCTAATCTGTAAAAAATAAGTGTTCTCAGTTTCATCTGCACAGTACACTTTTGATATTTCAGCCTGAGATAACTAAGATTGCTTTCACAGGAATTTCATGATACTTCTTTCAAAGTGAAAATATGTATAGACAGAGTGCCCTCTTTGCTGCTGATGTCCTTTCATGATTTCTGTCGGTTTTCTTCTTGTGCATACATAACCTTCAAAGGATTCAAGTAATAAGACATAAAAAAAACTAATACCAATGGAGTGCATAGGCAAGTAGATAGGAATTATTTTCCTGTGTGAGTTTAGATTCTTTAAAGAAAACTATAAAATTACTGATGCAGCAGAGAATATTACAAATCACAAAAATTCACCTGTTCTGACACCTAGAATGATTATTTTACAAAATTACTCTAGGGTGTCACTCCCTTCTTTACAGGCAAAGAATCCATATTATGAATCTTTTGGCTATAAGCATAATTGGGTAAAAGGAAAATGTGAATAAGAATCATGGGTATTCTGTATCAATTGGGGCACATAGCTTTTAATATATTTTAGTGATGTCTAAGCAACAGAAGGTCATTCAAAGGCTATGATTTTACAGAATTTGTCTATGAGAACATACTTTATTAAAGATAAAAGTCCTGTGAAAATGGTTCTAGGAAAGACTAATAGTATGTTGTGTTATGTGTGATCACTCTGCATCATATTCAATTAACATAATAAAACATATAAATTGCCATTTTGAAAATATTGTACTTATTCATTAAGTTCTTTAAACTCATTTATATTACCTATACAAGACACATTGTCATTATGTTGGGGGATCCAGTTTGACACTTTTGGATTTAAAAATTGTCTTAAGCTGGGCATGGTGGTGCACACTTATAATTCCAGCAGCTCAGGAAGTGAGGCAGGAGGATTTCAAGTTCAAAGCCAGCCTCAGCAATTTAGTGAGGTCCTATACAACTTAGTAAGACCCTCTCTCAAAAATGTAATAAAGTAAAATGGCTGGGAATGTGGCGTTTAATCCCCAGTACCAAAAAATAAATAAATAAATAAATAAATAAAAATAAATAAAATATATGTCTTAAGACATTTCTATAGATACATAGATAATAATTAAGAATATTACAAGGCTACATATAAATTAATAAAATTATTTCTATATTAAAAAGTGAACCTAAATGTGGTGTTGTCTATTTTATTATCTAATGAAACACTCATCTTACCTACTACAGAATATATTAAATGTATGATTTCATTGTGAAGCAAAAAAAATAATAATAATAACCAATAATATCACTAGATGAAAAAAAAACAACTCATTAAAAATTTTTGAGAAAATAAAATGGAAAATATTATAACATTTAAACTACTAGAGTTCAAATGAACATATAAAATATTGTGGCATCTTCTATAGCATCTTAGTGGCATCTTCCTTAAGGACAGGGCAAAAGTGGTACAGCGTCTGGTGGTCTGCCAACAATATGCTGCCCTCAGCAATGATGATTGGGAGCCCTATGAACTAAGCCACGGTCCTTAACAGGATGTAGAAGTCTAAATCATCCATGGGAAGCCTTCCCAAAGCCAACTGTTCTGTCCCATGTCTTCCCCTCAGATGCCGTGGCTTGCTGGCCTTGGGTAAGTCCACCTGAAGTGCTAGGGTGGTAGCCAGAGACGGGTAAGATCTCCAGAGAGGAGACAACCTAAGACAGGTGCACTCTCGAGTAAGGTGGGCTCCCATCAATAAAAACAGAAAAGGGGAAAAGAAATGTTGGGGACATTAAGAACATGTCAGCCAAAAACATGACTTCCTGATATATGGACTCGGCCTAGCCCAGGGTGTTGCCCTGACACATGACGAAAAATCAAACCACCACAATGATAGGCTAATGGCTGTTCCTCCAATGTGATCTGCTCGTGTTCCCTATGCTTCCCTATAACCTTTTTATTGATAAAACCCTCTCTTTTTTCATGAAAGATATCATGGTGCTGAAAGAGTTAACTTTGACTGTGTAGGTTCTCCCATTTACTTGCTGTTCTGTTCTTTATTCACATATATGGCCACCAGGTGTCGCTATTTCAATTATTTAAATCCAGACTAACACTGTAAATTTATATTTTTTTAAATTTAAGTTAGATAACAAACATAAAAAAAAAAACACAAACTTTTTTTCTATAAGTACTTAATTTCTAGTTAATAAGCTTTAAGAGTCTTTTGTGATTGAAAATAGATTTCTTTTACATTTTAAGTAGCTATAAATTCCTTAGAGTAAAAAGTCCTTCAGAGTTAACATTCAGCCTTGCCTCCCTCTTTTCCCTACTTCTAGGTTTTATAAATAACTGCTATAAAAAAAAAAAAAAAAAAAAAAAAAAAAATAGTGCTTTGGAATCCCAGACAGAGAAAGTTAACTTTTATCAGACAGCCTGAGCGGTGTGCAGAAAAAACAGCTTCAGGGAATCCGTGAGAAATAAATTTTCACCCAAACTAATTAGATAAAAAATGACAAAATTATAATATGCCCAGACAGTCACGTACAGGGCCTTGAAAAGGTGTAAGTGACCTCAAAAGCTTGAAATATATAAAATAAGAAATTTAATATGTCTAAAATGTAATCCATAAATTAAGTCATGTTTGTAATGAAATCACAAAAGAATGTATAAACAATTTGTACTGCCAAAAATTATGCTTAAATACCTACAACAAAGTGTGAAAGAGAGAAGATTCCACAGCCTGACCCTTGTGTTGGTGTGTTATTTTCTTCCCCATCGCTGCTCCTCTGCCTTCATACTTTCCTGACCGCTCGCGTTTGTACCCCCTGCTGAGGTTTTTCCTGTATGTATCTTAGAAACAATCAATTATTAAAAAAGGAAAACTGCCATGTTAATAAAAACAATGAATAAAGTGTGTAAGATGATGATGTTTCATGCATGAAACTACCTTCATTTGAATGAAAAGCTTATGTAAGAAGTTACAACTTGTTATAGGATAACAATGAAAGACAGATTTACATTATTCAAATCAATCCTCCCCAAACCTAAGGAGCCAAGTATGGAGGTTCATCTAGATAAAAAGAGCAGGAAAAAAAAATCAGAGATCTAGGATTTGAATTCAAATATCAGCCTTGTCTCAGAAAAACCCAGTCACATACAAAGCCCCCCTGCTCCAGGCCAATAATCATGGACTGAGTATCTAGACTGGCCTCTGTGCTAGATGAGAAGTTTCAGTAAGTTCTGGCCTACATTATCACAGGCTGATGAGAGTTTCCTGATCTCAGAATAAACTACAGTAATAGGCACATCTCAGTGGCTTGGAATCCAGACTGGCGTATCACCAGCTTCAGCAACTAATGAATTCACGCCTGATATATAATTTGCCATGTTGAACCTGAGCCTCATAATCTACTTAGCTCTCTAATTGCTATGATGGTCATGAGATTGAAGACTGCAACAGAAAATCTGCCTTGATTCCAGTATAGATTTACTGTCCATGCCCCAGATGAAGCCAAAATGAAAAAACTAGAAAAAAAATTTATCTCCAATGTACAGGCATTGATGCATGCCCACAACAATTAGGAACAAGAAGGGAAACATTGTATTGTCAAATGGACAAACAAAGATGCCAGTGATTACCCTAAAGAGATGAAAATATAATATCTGCCAAAGAATTTATATTTATTTTTAAAAATCTCATCAAATTGTCTGGAGACAGAGAATCAGAAACAGAACAGAAAAAAAAATTTGACAGAGAGTGAAATAATAAAAACAAACTAATAATTCCTGAAGCTAAAAAAAATAATGCAGAAAAATGAAAGTGCAGTAGAAAGTATTGTCAGCCAAATTTATCAAGTGGAAGGAAAAATAAACAGTAAAATCAAAGATAATTTCTTTGGAAACAGATAGAAAAGAAAATATAGAATGAAAAGGAATAAAACTTCCCATATTTATGGGACAATATCAAAAGAGCAAATATATGAATCACTGGTATTTAAGTGAGAGAAGAGAATGTTAAATTAAGAGAAGGATTATTTTTTTTAAATGTTGTAAAGTTTTCAAACCTGGTTCAAGATAAAAAATATCCAAGAAGTGTCAAAGATTTCCCAGCTGATTGAATCCAAATAAAACAATCTTGTAAGAGATTATAATCAAACTGTTAAGATCAAAAAACGGATCCCAAAAGAAGCTAAAGAAAAGAAAATCACAAAAAATAAAGTTCCAATGTAGCTAGCAATAGAATTCTTAGTAAAAATTTACAAACAAAGAGGAGTTGGATGGCTTCTTCAAGTTGCTGAAGCATAAAACAAACACACACACACACACACACACACACACACACACACACAAAAAAAAAAAAAAAAAAACTTACAAAGAAATTCTACCCAGCAAGGCTGTCTTCCAAAAATGAGAAAATTTTAAAAATTAATTAAATAAGGAGTTTTCTCAGACTACCAAAGCAGAGGGAGTTCATTACTACCACAACTGTCTTACACCTATTAAAGAGTTTTTCAAGGTGAAAGAGAAGGATTTGAATAAGCAGCACAGTAACATTTAGAAGTATAAAACTCACTGGTAAAAGTAAATACACAAAGTGAGAATAATCTAACAATGTGATTGTGATGTGCAAAAAACTTATATATGAAGTATGGAGGTTAATAGACAATAGTAAAAACAATAATTACAATAATTTTAAGTCATATGGAATATAAAAAAAGTAAACTCTGATAAAATTTAAATAAAATGGCAATTAAAGGTAAGAGTTTTGCTTTTTACTTTGCATTCAAATGTACTTTTTGTAAGCATCACTTACAAAGCAAAAATCATTAATAGATATACTAAAATTTTTAAAAATGACAATTCAAAACATACTACTTGAAAAAAATAACATAACCACAAAGGAAAACAGTTAAAAAGAAAGAGAAAGCTACCAAAAAGTAGAAAATAAAATTAAGAAAATGGTAGTAGAAAGTACCTGCTTACAAATTATTACCTTGACTATAAATGTATTAAATTCTAACAATTAAATAACAAAGAATGGCCGAATGTACAAAACAATTTTTAAAAATTCAAAAAGACAAAAGTACATACTACTTACAAGAGAACCACTTTACCTGTAAGAAAAAAGACCAAAAGTGAACAGATGGAAAAATACATTCTATGCAAATGTTTAGCAAATTATAGCAAAGTATCTATTCTTCTACCAGACAAAATAGATTTTACATCAAAAGTACAAAAACAAAGAAGAAAAGATTTAAATTAAGAAAAAAAGACACAGCAATTATATTTTTGTATGCTTTCAATTTTAAAGTACTTAAATAAGTAAAGTCCTATAGACCCTGAGCAACATAGTGAAACTCTCTTGAAAAAACCAACAAAACAAAACAAAAATGGGAGGGGCTAAAATTGTGGCTTAGTTGTAAAGCACCCCTGGATTCAAACCCCAGTACCAAAAATAAATAAATACACTAGAGATATAGAGGAATAGTAGCCAGGTGCGGTGGCGCACACCTGTAATCCCATCACTTGGGAGGCTGAGGACAGGAGGATCGCGAGTTCAAAGCCAGCCTCAGCAATGGCGAGGCATTTAGGAACTCAGTGAGACTCTGTCTCTAATAAAATACAAAAAACGGGCTGGGGATGTGGCTCAGTGGTCGAGGGTCCCTGAGTTCAATCCCTGGCACAAAAAAAAAAAAAAAAAAAAAAAAAAAAAAAAAAAAAGATATGGAGGAATAGACAATAGACAGACTACAATATAATAATAATAAGGACTTTAACACCACTTTCAAAGTCCAAAGTCCAAGAATTTAACCGCATACCAAAAAGATGATGCAAATGAATGTCTCAAAATTCAGGATAAGGGCGAGAGGTTCTTGGTACAAAATAGAATAATGTGAGCTGGGCACATTAGCATAGACCTGTAATCACAGCTATACAGGTGTAAACAGGAGAGAGAACTGCAAATTTGATGCCAACCTGGAATACTAAGCAAGACCCTATCTCATAGTATACAAAAGGAAATGGGCTGGGGGTATAGCTCAATAGTAGAGCACTTGCCTAACATATAGAAGGCTCAACTCCCAGTAGGGTAAAAAAGAAAAGAAAGTTTTATGTAAATATAAGTACTTAATATTTATGTGCAAATTCATTCTAGTCCAATCAAAATAACATCTTGATTATTCAAAGGCCTTGGCAATTTCATTTAAAGATTTTTATGGGAAAGCAGATCCATAAAAGAACAGCCCAAATCAAATTTACTAATGGATTTCACTCTTTGCTTTATTAAGCAGAAAGAATATGTATTTTAATTTTCAAATAAATTCATCATTCTGTGCATGAATCTTTTAATTAAAAAGAGTAATGTCTAGGGAAATATTTAACATTTCTTCTAACTATATACTAGTACATATTTTCAGTAACTATACATTATATCTAAGTGGTAGTGATATTAGTGTTAATAAATTATGCAAACATATAACATGTAATTTTAATCCATATTAGTTAATTACATAAAATGATTACTTGTATTAAAAAGTATACATACACACATGTAATTATAGTTTAAACATATTCATCACAATAAAATATTCACATAAAATGAGATAGCTATGTATAAGAGATTAATTTTTTATATTAGTCTTTATGTTTTAAAGTGTAGAATTTTGATCTCATTATAATTACTAAGAATTGGCTTCACAAAGCTTGATATCAAATGTTACAAATAAGTAATTACTTAATAAATTTAATTTTAAAAATTTAAACTAATATTCATTTATGACTATGGCTCCTATATTTTCATCTTCTACCTTATAAATGATAGTGATGACTGTGATTCTGCAGACCAAAATAGGCTGTATTGAAATATTTTTCCATGTGTCTTATGGATTGATTTTAATTGAACAAAACATTGATTTTCTGTCTACCATGTTATTGCATAGTCCCTGACTTTATTTCCGGTGATTTAAATTCTTATGTTGGCATGAGGTCAATCACCTTTGATATAATTCTGCAGCAAAAATGTCAGTCAGAGATCAAAGAATAGTGTCCTTTCCACTGTTGAATGTATACACATTCTACAAAATAATTACCTGTATAAATATAATATTAACATACATGAAAAAATATGGACTAGAAATGAGTATTGGATAAATTCTACCTAGAGATTGGAACAAAAACCACCACATTACCCCACCTCATGGTCCCCTCTGTGGCCCTAATTGCCCCTTTCACTTGGGGTTTCTCATTATTTATTACTGCCAGTTTCAGGACTGTCTTTAGAAATAATTGATTTTAGTATGAAATCCAAAACGTTTTGTCCCTTTCTCACTCTAGAAGAATTTACAAAGTTATAATGTTTACACCTGTATAATAATGCAATTGAGGAACACTTGGTCCCAAATTTCTTGACACTTCAAAGAATGATGAGAAAGAAAGCAATGGCGTCCAGAATAGTCAACAACATCAGAGAATTATTTTCTAACGAATTGTTACAACTTTAAATGTTTTAATTTTCATTTATTTTCCCAGAAATTATATAAAATCCTACATTGTAAAAAGTCAATTAACTGTTCATAGGGCTTCATTGTTCTCTGAGATCACAAAAGTTGAAAAACTGAACTGGAAGTTCTTTATCACTAATGAGCTATCATAGTCTGAGTAGATTTAATTTTTAGATTACTAATAATTAGTGTTAATATAATTTGTTAATATAGGAATTGCAAGTACACAACACTACTGTTAGAATCACCCGTCAATATTTGGGATACACTTATCCTCAAAAGCTATTCTTTATTTATCAGAAATTAAGTATGTGAAATGGGAAAATTGCTTCACAATGCAAACATCTATCAAACATCATGTTGTACTCTTTCAATATACACAATGTTTAGTTGGCCAATACCTCTAATACTTTTATTATATCTCCCAAAATATTTATTTAATATTTTTAATTGTATATTCCTTTTGCTAAATTTGCAAACCCCACTATAAATTTTGCTACTACTTTTCTAACTACTGCTACCATAGTTAACATGTGCCCTATCCTTTTTTAAAGTATTATATATGAATTATTACAATCTTCATTGAAACCCCATGTGATGCATGCTATTATTATGACCTTTTAACCAATAAACAAAGTAAAGCAAAACTGGATACATCACACCCAAAAGGCTCACAGAGCAAGTGAATGGTACGTCCATCTTCAAATTCAGTCTTTCTAAATTCTGAGCCCACATTATCATGATCTACAGTTAGAGCCTATAAGATTTTTGTCAAGGTTAAAATACAGAATTCCATTCTATAAAAGATGTTTCATTCAAGTGTGATTAAATTCAGTACTATGAGAAACATTGTGTGAGCCAGGGAATTTTAGCAGGCTGCCAATATGGAGAATTTGATAGAGGAATGAAAGAAGATTTGGTAGCCTGGGTGATTAAGAACACAAAGGCAGAGTTGTCTCATTTCCATTAAAAGAAGAAAGCCTATTTTCAAAGAGTTTTTAATCACTTATTTTTTCTTGTTTCTTAAAAATTTCTAGCTCAAACAAACAAGTATATATCACCTCTGTTTTAATCAACCACCTATTGCAATTAAGAGCATTGCCAATTTATTTCTAGGTAGGGCAGTACTAACATGACATAGATTTCAAGATACTTTTCTGTATTTGTAGGGACAGTTTTCTGGGTTTCACAGTCACTTCCCCATGTGGAACCTAATGACATCAGTCTGCAAGAATAACCCTATTGAGGTTTTGGACCAGTTGTAATGAATGTAAACTCTAAATCAGGTCATTTCTACCAGAAAGAACTAAGGTGGAAGGATACATTAACCCAGCCCATAACTCTAAGGAATTAATTAACACAAGTATGTTGAATGAAAGTATATAAATACAGAAAAACATCAAGTCCTCTTACACACTTTATGGAATATACTGAGTGTCCCCTAATGCTGAAGTTAGAGTTCATTAGAATTTCATTGTTTTCTGGCTTTTCTTTTTTCTTTCTTTCTTTTTCTTTTTTTTTTTTTTTTTTTTTTTTTTTTTTTTTTTGTACCTGTATTTACTATAGTGACAGCTGTTCCTTGTTGATCTTCCTTTAGCTTATGCTTCTGGATTCGCTCCTGGTACATGGTCACACATCCCTAGTTTTCAGGAAGCTTAATTCCTGCTCTCTGGCATCAGCCCCTGCATTAATTCAGATCCTGCTATAGGTTCCCAGCAGGGCTTCATTCTCCATCTTTCAAATCAACTTACATCTATTCAGATAAGTCATTCCAGTCAATTACCCAGTTATAGACATGGAATCTACCCCTGTTGGCCCCATGGATTATAGCACATGCAAATCCTTTTCTAGTCAAAATCCAAACTCATAGTTCTGCTTTCACACCAGGACTGGATTTTTGCCCTGACAACCATCTGTATGACTGAGACCTTAACATTCTTTCTAGTGCCTGGCAGGTCTGTGACAGATAGTTAATATATTACAATGTCTCAGATCAACAGACTGGAACATCTGAACTAATTCTACCATGCCCAATTCAAAGAATTACAATTATTTAGATATCAACACAGACCCAAAGAAATTTGGAAATACTATTAAATAATATAAATTTGACCCTTCATTATGTCTCTTAATTACCCCCATTCTCATATTTCAAAAAGAGGTTACAATCAAATCATTCTATCTTTAGCCAAAATTTATTCTCCCAGTAATCTGTCTTTTATTGCATTTAAATTTAAGGAAGCTTAATAAGTGTTTTCTTTCAGGCATTTTTCTACCTCATTTCCTCCTCTAGTACTCTTTGTCTTTGTTTTTTTTTTTGTTTTTGTTTTTGATTTTTTTAAAGCTCTGGTGCAAAATTTTAAGTAAAATGTTCAAAATGTACATATATGTTTAATTTTAAGCATAGGGAAAATGCTATCTTTAAATAAAATAACTTTTTTTTATTTCTAGTGTTATTTTTAGTGATCAGGGAATACATTTTTCCCCAGTTTTATTTCTTTTTTAATGTTTTTCTTCCACTTTTAACCTTACTGATGAGGTTCACAGTTGATTTAGAATAATTCAATGACTTTTCTTACTCAATTCCCCTATGATTTGCTCTATAGACTACATACAACATATTCCATGGTTTTAATAAACATGTTCATGAACTGCCTATGTTTATACTGAGAGTTGCCATTTTAGACCTTAATTGCTTTAAAATGTTTTCACTGTTGTCCAAAAAAAAAGCATGTTATTTACCACATACATTCAAACACATTGTGAAATTTATTATACAGAATCCCCAGAAAGAAACATTTTCTGAAATATTGAGAATGACCTCTTCTTTGTATGTAGGTCCTGAATCACATAAACCAGATATTGCTGAAATCTGAGAGATGTGTAATTTCATTCTGTTCCCTTTGCTATGAAATATAGAACCACTGGTGTCATGAAATCGAAGAAGGATAAAAATGAAGGTCTTTACTGATAGAAGCATGTGCAGTTTATATTAGATTAAGAGGGATGGAAACAGATCTGTAGCTTTTGAAGTACATGAAAAACTACAGTAGCACTGAAGATACTGGCAGGTCAGGGTGTAAATGGAAATAACTACTTTAGGGACAGACTGTTCAAGACTCATATTGAGAACCTGTGTGTCGCATATTTCCAGAAAATCAATTTATTTTCAGTAACTTGGGAGCGCTATGGTTTATGAAATATAGTTATAGTTCAACTGTCAGCACAAAGCAAGATTTCAAAGTGAGTTCACCAATGTTGTTTTGCTCCTTTAGGAGAGAAACACTAGATATTTTACTTCACTGTGCACTTTTTCATTTTTTACCTAAATGCACCCAACAAGGTGTCTGAGTTGATGTGTTAATTTCCTATACAAATTAAAATAATTTGAGCCCATATGTGAACTTGTTCATATGATTGATATGAGTCATCAGTGAATATGTCAAACTGAATAAAATATTCTGACAAACTACCATAAAAACAATTTGTTATTTGTCATCAACTAATAAGTCAAAGTAAAACTCTGCCTACTGAGCACATCAACCTGCAGATACCTTGGAGTGTAGTAAACAAATAGTAAGTTTCCATTATAGATTGATATCCTCTTGAAGTAAGTTAAAGTCGAGTTACGATGTCCTGACACGTCTCCTTCAATACTTAATAGGCACAGAGGCAATGAGAAACATTTGTCAAGCTCTTTTAATTGTAATGTTGAAAAAAAATCCAGTTCCTGGAATTATGTATAATATTATTTTAATAATGATTAAACAAGTGTCAGAGTCTTATTAAGTCAAGCTTCTATTTATTATTTCATCACTTTTCATTCTGAGAATGTATATCTTTATAAATTGCTTGAATGTGTGCAGAAGTTTTAACTGATGAAGCCCATTTCGAGAAAAATCACCTTCCTGTTAATAATAGAACTTGGATTTGTATTTCACCTATGGGTGTCTGAATACTTTTCTTTTTCCCTGCTCTTTGAATAACACTAATCAAATTAACTCTTATTGACATGTTAAGGTCTAGTGGTCTCGGTTGTCTCTCAGGAAAAATACATGACATATTCATTTATTTAAACTTTCGGGTCTTTGGAGGAAATGAAAATACACATTACTACATAAGAATGGTGCTGTAGAAGAACAGAAACATTGTGTGGTTTATAGAATGCAATTGTAACCTATATGCTCTTCTTGAAAGATCTTTCTTGCCACAAAAATTCTCTTACTCTGTAATAAATGAAGAGAAAATTTTGCCTGAGGTGGAAAATATCTTTGCAAAGTTAGTGAACAGTGGTAGTGATGTATTTGAAAGCCTTTAACCTTGTTCTGAAGCAGATCTTGGCCAGAAAACAGCACTGCATATTTCATACCTACAGTTTCCACAAAATGTGTATGTTGTTCTGTAGGCCTTATTCCAAACATAGAGTAAAACAAAAGATTTAAAAATGAAAGGAGAGAAAGACAGCAATGGTATCCTGAGGCATGGTGAGGAGAAGTGAGAGCATCAGAACCGAAAATGATAGCTTTGGGTAGAAGAGATAAATCCGGAGTACATTATGGTTTTTGTCATCTTCAGCAATGGTTATCTGGGAAGTTGCTCAGAAAATATTTAATTTCACATTGAATAGAGGTTGAATTACACATATTTTTATAAGGCTTATTAGACAAATGAAACCAAAAAAGTGTATATTTTTTTTCAAAAGACAGAAATCTTGGCAAATCATAAATGCCTTTTTTTTGATGGTGTCAGCAATCTCTAGACCACTGTTTCCTAGTCAGCTGATAAAGGATACATGCTGTAGGCACATGCCTCTTTCCTTGAAGTCTCAGGGGTAGCATAAAAAGCACTCAACTGAGGGACTGGTGATAACAATAACTCAATAACATAGTTTCACTATGTGTAAAATGGGTAACAATAATAAAAAACAAAGAAATCCTCTCTATTTTTCCTCTGTATTTTGTTTTCTGAAGTTGTAGTATTTGGAAATGTGAGAGTTATTTTAATTTTTTTTCATTTCTAAAGAGTAATTTCGCAAAATATGATGGTCTGTGTCAAAGGAAATGAACCAATAACAGTGGACAAATGTAATTGTTATATCCATCCTATGCATTAAAAATTATATATATATATATGTATATATTTACCATTAGTGCAATCCAACATATTTTTAATATTTTTAATTTATTAGCTCTTATTTCTTTCCCTCCCTTCCTTTACTACTTCCTTCCTTCCTTCCCCCCTCTTCTCTCTTCTTTCTTTCTTTTCTTTCTTTCTTTCTTCTTTCTTTTTCTTTCTTTCTTATCTTTCTTTCTTCTTTCTTTCTTTCTTTTCTTCTTCTTCTTCTTCTTCTTCTTCTTCTTCTTCTTCTTCTTTTCTCTTTCTCTCTCTCTCTCCCTCTCTTTCTTCCTTTCTTTTTTTCTCCTGCAGTTTGAATCCAGAATCTCATACATACTAGGCAAATCCTATACCATTGAATTATACCTAGCTCTTCTTATTTTATTCAAGGTCTGGTTAAATTGCCCACACTGGCTATGTAGCTAGGATTACAAGATTATGTCACCATTATTATTATTATTATTATTATTATTATTTTGTTACTATTAATTGGCTGATGAATATGGTTAAAGTTGTACTCTGCTTTCTAAATACGTACTTAATCTGTCAGCTGCAGGATCACCATTGTCAGTCAAGTACCACAGTTAGTGAAAGAACTCACATTGTTGTGAAGTGTGAAGAAAAGCAGAGTGTTGACTAAGGAAAATGACCTGGTGAAGGATGAGAACAGACTTTCTTGGCCGAAAGTTTTTTTTTTTTTTTTTTTTTTCTTTGAGATTTTAATAATTTTATTTATTTTTTTATTTTTAATTTCTTTTAATTAGTGATACATGACAGTAGAATGCAGTTATGCACTGTGATATATCATAGAGATGGGATATAATTTCTCATTTTTCTAAGTGTACATGTTACAGAGTCATATTGGTCATGTAGAAAATTTTGATGAGAACAACTGTGGTAGGATAACTAGAAATTCTGTTGTTCACATATGTTGGTTATATTTTTACTGTTTGTAACATTTGAATGTCATCCTAGCCACCTGTAACCCAATACATATTTTTCTGAAAATTAAAATATTATTAATTTTTATGGTAACTTGGTTTAAAGTATAATTTATGCAACCTGAAAAGCAGAGATACAAAGGGTATACAGATTGATGAGTGTACATAAAACCATGTGCATGTGTAACCTACAACCTAATCAATATATAGACAAGTTCTATTATTCCAAGCAGGTATTTTGTGTCTTCTTCTCCTCAATTACCACTCCCAGAGGAAGTCACTCCTCTGATTTTTTTCATTACAAAAGATTACTTCTACACATTTTCAAAATTAATCATTTAATCTATATTTGTTCACACAATATATTTGATTATTGATAATTTATTTTTATAAATATTCTATTAAATAAAACAACTTTTTAAAATTCTAATTGGTGGATATTGATTTCACTATGGTTTTAATTAAAATCAAAAAAGCTACTAGAAACATTATCTAGACTTTGTTCCCCATAAACAGTGAGATGTAATAATACTGTAATTTTCTAAAAAAAATTATTGCAGCACCAAGGAAGAAAAATGAGCACCTAGCTAATGATCTTAGGTATTAGACAATATATTAAAACTGTAATAAATAGAATAAATAAATAATAACTTGACATAGGAAAAAAAAAACTTGTGAAGTGTGCACTGAATGCAGAAAGAACAAGCACAGATCTTAAAGCTATAATAGAGAAGATAATGGACATTGGAATATAAAAGACTAGCTTAAGTCCTTGAAGTAGAAAATGCAAGAAACATATCTGACAAATCCAACAGAGATAGTATTTGAAGATAATAAAAGAATTAACCTTGAAAGTAAGGAAGATCTGAAACACAGAAAATGTCATCATAGTCCAGAAAAAATGAAACAATTTTATTTATACCCAAAAATATACTGATTCAGGCATTGAATTCTGGTTCAAATAAAAATTCTCGATTTCATAGATATATGAGTTAAGAATGTAAAAAATAGTTAACTGAAAGCTACTAGATTAACTTAACTATTTTTTTCTCTATATATCAGGAATTCAGTACTAATGTAGCCATTCCGGAAAGTCTTCAGGGTCACAAACAATCTTCCTCTATCTTCCTTTTTGCCATGTAATTCTCATCTTATGGATGCATGGAATGTTACTCCCATCCCAGGGTTTACTTCCTATTTCCAGGACTGAAGTAAAGGATGGAAATATTTATGATAATTGGGGAAAGAGGCCAAGTCCCTTATTATCACAGAGATTTCTCCTTGTTAGAGGGAGGAGAGCTGTGGTTTTACAAAATGTCCTTATAAGTAAATATAACCTGAACTTATTTCTTCTGTATTTCTAGGGAAGGATTACTTGGAAAAAATATTGCCTAAAGATTTGGTAGGCCAAAGTCCAGCAAGAGCTATCACATTCAGGTCATACATAGTTCATAGAGGCCTGATGGAGAGAAGAGAGGTTAGAGTACATTGCAGTTTGTCCATGTTTTTTTTTTTTTTTTTTCCTTTGGACATCTTCACCTGTAATCTCCATTACATCTGATCAGTCCTCATCTCTGCAGATTATCTGTGATCCCAATCCCACCACTTGGAACTTTGTTTTGGATTCATAGGTACAGCAACCATCTTTAGTCCTCCATATCATTCTACTCTGCAAGTGTTGTAGCAGCTGGATATAACTGGCTTTCTGAAATCTCCAATTTTGTTCATCTGCACCAAAGCCAATGAGCAGTATTTCTCTGAATTTTCCTAAGTGTTTAATTCCGAGTTCTTTCCATATTGCATGTGGTTTATATTATATGGATTTTTTTGTTTGATACTCATTGAGATTCCCTATTGAAAGCTCATATATGTAGTGGGAATTCATTGATAGAATTGTACAATCTGAACTCCTAAGTAGAAGGGCAGATGTACCCTGCTACCTTTTATTAGGAAAGGAATAAGACTGGTCATTAGGTAGGCAAATAAAAACATATACAATTCCCCACCTCTTTGGCTAGCTGACATGTGTTCATGTACTCCTCTTATAGAATACACACTCAGACACTTTCCAAGGAAAAGCCTAAAATCATAGGTGATTATTACATTGAGATTGTGGACCAAACCCTATAAGGGATATATTTCATTCTTCATTGGTCTGATATGACTCCTTATGAACTTACAATTTTAAATCACTGAGAGACATATTATTTCTTAAAAATAAGTATACAGTGAAGAAAAATTAATAATGTTTTTAAAGTTGCATTCTGACAAGAAGACAATATGAAGCTTATAGTAATCTTTAATTCCATGACACACACATTCTCCTGGATAGAAATTGTCCTGTTAATGAAGAATATTAGTCCATTTGGCTCTTACAGCTAATTTCTTATAGATAATTTCCATGGCCATTTTTACTCATGTTTTATGAGTATTCTTTCTACAAAATAATCATTCATGTTCATTATCCACATTTAGGAAAACTTCCTTTCCTGGGACTATACAGTGTTTGTGCAAGAAGATGTTATTTATGACACTTGCTCCTTCTCTTCTTGTTTTGCTACCTGTACCATGTGACTTTCATCTTCATGGATGAAGGATGGTTACTCTGTACCCAAGAACAGAATTAAAGTCAGAAAGAAAAAAAAAGGCTAAATGAATCATGAAAGACCCTCTTTCTGATATTTTGCACCTTCATTTTTGAAAGATTGCCATAAACAAAGACGTCCATCAAAACTACATTGAACAGAATTCTGTCACAAGAACACTATTATGTACTTGGGGATATAAATAGTACATGGGGTTCTTATGAATAAAAACAAGAAAATGATAAGAGATAGACATTTATCAGTATTAACTACTCTTGTCAATATGTCAAATGTAGCACAAGCACTTCCTTTTAATATCTCTAAGAAGAGAGAGTGAGAGAAAGAGGGAAATCTTAACAATAAACATAAAACATTTCTACATTGACTAGATTTTAAAATATTTGCTAATGATAGTGTGAAGCAATTATGGTGTTAGGTTCTGATATAATCCATCCAATCTGTCTAAAACCAAGCTGTTTGTTTAAGGCTGTAGAGAACGTAGAGTTACCAACACCAATCAGAGTTCAGTATCTAGTATTCATGAATTTCAAGAACAAAAAAAAGTCACATTTATTTGAACAAGATCCATAAACAGAATCAAAAGCAGAGAAACTGGTGGAAAAAAAAAAAAAAAAAAAAAAAAAAAAAAAAAAAACATTGTTTCATAGTGATTGTAAATAACCACAAAACCGTCTCCCAGAAACATATAGGAAAAAATTACAAACAAGAAAGATAAAGATTTTACAATGTATTACAAGGCTGTAAAGTGAAATTGCAGGCCAGGAAGATTTAATTTGAGGCTTTTGCCAAAGTGCAAAGGGCAGAACTCAGACCTCAGTTACCCTGAAACAAAGGACTGGGAAGATTCAAAGGGCTGGGGTTAAGGCATCACAGACCTGTTTGTTAATTGGATTTACTAAAAAAAAAAGAGAAAAAAAAAAAAAAAAAAAAAAAAGGAAACTTTCAATATCTTCAAAACAGAACATGTTTGCATAAAGTGGTAAATTTGCTAGGTACCCACTTAAATTGGTCTCTAACCCTCTTGCAGACACTGGGGGAGAGGGGCTCTATCTTCCTTTATGACTAAATTGCAGAGGAGTCACTTAAAGGTCCTTGAGAAAGACATTCCTGGGTTCTGAAGCTGGCCAGAGGCTTTTAAACAGATTACACCTGTAAGGGGTACAGAAAATTTGTGATTACAAGTTTTCTAGAACAAATCTTTCAGAAAATGGAGCTCTAGATTCAGGACCAAGCTTGTATGGATTTTTTTTTTTTTTTTTTTTTTTTTTTTTTTTTTAGCTGAAAAGATCATTTTGGAGACAATGGTCAGAGGTATAGAAAAATAACAACAAAAATTACATGTACTCAATGAACTCCAGAAAGAAGCAAATTTATATCCAAGGAAGCAACATAAAAAAGTAGAAAAAAAACATTAAAATAAACATATTTGAAATACCAGAAGACATTTGGAAAAGTACACTAGCCATAGAAAATAAAGCAAATTGTTTAAATGTAATATAGAAATTTGAAAATGAAAATATACCTGGTATTACATAGAGAGCCAAAAGAATGGACCAAGAATTCCTGAAAAAAACAATTTGAATTAGAAAATAGCACTGAAAAAATATGACAGAATTTGGAAAAGATTAGTAAGGAAACACAATATGTGTGAAAAGAATTTAGGAATGTGAACAATTAATCATGAAGTGAAAACCTACATAGAATAGCAAGGTAAGGTGAGAAATTTTCTAAGAAATAAAATTGTAGTTATTATCCAACACAGAGGAAAGTAATGAATCTATAGATTGAAAATCCCCACTGATGTAACACATAGGAAGGAAAAAATATCAGGACTAAATATATGGCATAAATTCAAAATATACATACAGAAAAATGTTCCAAAGTTAGTAGAGAAAAGGCAAATAGCCTGCAGTGAGAAGACAATTACATTGAGAAGACAATTACATCCACAGCCTTCTCTTAATAGGAGCAACACAGAACAAAGGAAAATGGAATAAAGCAATCTAAATGTGGAAGAAAATGGTTAGCAACAAGATCATTTAAGGATATATAATTTTTTCAAAGCCTGTATTTTTTTATAAGCTCGTTTTAGTTATACATAGTATTAGGGGTCATGTTGACATAATTATACAATTATGAAATATAATTTGGTCTAATTCAGTTACTAACTTCTGCCTTTAAAAATGTATGTCTAGCTACCTATTTTTTAGGATGTAACAATCCTCTCATCTCTCCTATATTTCCTGAGATGTTAGGAAGTCAATCCTTTAGCTTCAGGTGATGGAAATTGAATTATCTAAGGCAATCATTAGATAGTCACTTTTCAAAGGATTGTATTAACTATGAGCCTATTATGTAATTCTCATTCATGTTTTATGATGGGAGGTCATCTGTGAGCGTCCCAGAACTATTGTATTACTCTTAAAAATCAAAAGCAAAGTCTCAATTCCTATTCCAGAATAGATGTTGCTGGGTAAGGACATGTTCCTTGAAGCACCTACAATTATTTCTTGAAGATACAGGAAGACACAATCCCAACATCAACCCTGTGATATTGTGGCAGGAACATGAAGCAATGCTGGTTATTTTTAAAATCCTGACTGAATGAATTATGCAAACTTGGAAATTCCCTGACAGTAAGTTTAGAAAGGTACATTTAGAAAAGTACACTAGCCATAGAAAATAAAGCAAACTGTTTAAATGTAATACAGAAATTTGAAAATGAAAATATACCTGGTATTACATAGAGAGCCAAAAGAATGGACCAGGAATTCCTAAAAAAAAAAAAAAAAAAAAAAAAAAAAAACAATTTGAATATAATTTGAGATAATAACCATTCTATCTATCGAAGCAATCATTAGTTGAGTTTTTATTTGTATGCATCTTAAAGAGCCCTAAATCATACAAAGAAGTAGAAGTAGAATTTAAGGACTCATAGTAAATCAATTGCTTCATCAAGAAAAATTTTAAAAAAATTATGGTGAGTACATTCATGAAAGGTGAGGTAAAATACATGCAAGAAAAATATCTGCAATAATGTACTACTCATTACATTAATTATCTCAAGTGACTGGATTTAAATCTTGATCTCTGACAATCTTTTGTTAGTATTTTGTAGAAGAAATAAATATATGATGCTTTTGAGATCAAAATCTTATGTATTTTTAACAAAAACATGAAAGGGCTTATAACTAAATAGCATTTTAAGAGTTAATGGTGAACAATATGTCAAATTATAATGACAACTCACAGATGGTATTGGTATCTTAATATTTACCCAAGTCACCTAAATCATTACCTGTGGTTTCCTTATATTTTGAAAACTGCTGTACAACTTGCTTGCCTTTTCCAAACTTTTTGTTAGTGTGTCATTTCATGATTATTATTTTTAGGATGAATAAAACACTCATAGAAGAAAAAAATATTTACTCAGCAAAATATCTCAGCAACTCTCAGTAGAATTTTGAAAAACAACACTGCATTTTCCAAAATAAAGATAAAAATATGCCTTTAATAAGGGCTGCCAATGTTCCCACAAAAGGAATAGTTTTCTTCCCAATTTTATCTTCATCTCTTTGGAAGCCTTCTGTTTAGTTATAATTTTAAACATATCTTTCAAAATACCATTGCTAACAAGCTGATATAAATTTAGCATTCATTTAATTAACCTTTCCTTAATAAGAATTTTTATTTGAAGTTCTTTGTTTCTATCCGTTCTTGTTCTCTTCATATAAAATGGAAAAGCTTTCTAAAAAGTTTTCTTTTGAATGTAGAGAGCTGTGTTTCAATTTGTATGAAAGGAATTGAAAATATAGATGACATCAGTTACAATGAAGGTCATGCTAAAAGGGTGTTTTAATGTAGGAGTTGGGCCTTGCTGGGAAAACTACATCAATTTGATAGATAAAAGAAGGACATATGAACAGCCCTTTCCTGGGCCCACTGGCAATTGACAACAGCACATTCCTGTCTAAGAGGAGCCCACACAGACTATGTTAATGCAGACAGAGGGGCAAGACACCATAATCAGATGCAGTAGGTGGAAACAAATATGCTTGAAAAGTGTGAATTTATTTAAAACGACAGACAGCTCAAGAAGTTACACTTTTTAGAAAAGTGCATATTTTAAAAAATCATTTCAAGACAAACCAATTACCATATGCTGTGAGGTTTAGAATTCATCATAAAATGAAAATGTGTTAAAAACTGTCAATTACTTTTTCTACTGGTAATGCTTTTGAATGTTTGCTTTGGGATTCTATCAATTAATTTTTAGCTTTTCTTTTTAATTATTTCAAATAAATAACTTATGCGGGCAATATGGGATGGAGAAAGAAATCATAACCCAAGTATGCAAACTGTTACAGACTATAGTGCTGTAAATTAATGCTTTCAAAGAGGAGAGGTAATTTTTAAAATTTAAAGTATGTGAGTATATGTTGCCGCCTGCAGCTATCGCCGCCTGTAGCAATGATACCGCGGGAAAGAATTCGGAAGCAGACTGGAAAATGAATAGGCTCTTTATTCTTGCTTCTTCTAACTTCTATCTCCAGCTCCAACAACCTCTCCAACTCCAACCACCCCTCTAGCCAACCTCACCCAGTTAAATACTTTTTGCCTTAACAAGTATACACGTGTCAACAGCTCAAACTTACAGGTGCATCACATAGTGTTCACGGGCATAGAAAGATTCTTAGATAAATGCATGAATATCAGGTGAAAATACTGAAACACCTCTTATGGCTCTCAACTAGCCGCCATCTTAGCTGTCTCCTTATTAGGGTTCTTACAAGTATATATTTAATATGTGTATAATGTGTGAATGCATTAGTTTCTCATTGTTGCTGTAAAAGGATACCATAAACTTAATGGCTTAAAGCAGCACAGATTTACTGACTTACAGTTCCAGGTATCAGAAGTCTGAAATAGATTTTACCAGACTCATATCAAGGTGTCATCTGGGCTGTGGTCAGTCTGTGGATCCCAGGAGGACATGTTATTCCTCTTTTTTTCCAGAGGCTGGTGCATTCATTCCTTGGCTTTGGCTCCATACACTCTGAATTCTTCTTCGCTCTTTACTCTATCTCATCACCATCTCTCTACTTCAGATCCTCCTTCTACCTTTTACAAAGACCCTTGTTATTAGAGTAGGTCCATGTAGACAATGCAGAGCCATCTTCCCAACTTCTCATTTTTTCATTAAATCTTTTCTACAATGAACATTTTGCTAAGAAAGGTAACATATTCACCTGTTCTAGGGACAAGAACCTGGACAACTTCAATTCAGGGGTGTGACCTTGTCTGCCAAGGTGACCTCTGTGATACCACATCAAATACCTAAAGATTACCCTTGCTTTTTAATATTAGAATATCTCATTTTCTCACCTAAAATAGTTCATCATTCCATGAGTTCTAATTTTCACATGTATAAAATAGTATGCATCACTATGAAAATATTCTTCTACCATTAATGTAGTGTCAAATAGTGCAGGTAAATGAATAAAATGCCTTACTAATGTTTTGAGATTGTATGCAGAATTTGAATATTAGACAAATCTTCAGTTGTAAGTCTATGATGTCCTGAAAAATGTGGTTAATATAAAATCCCTTCCTAGCTTTAAACAGTCACTTACTTAGGCAAGATTTAAACACTAGTAATACTGTGTAATTCAGTTTCTCTCTCACACACAAACATACACACACACACACACACACACACACACACACTTGCACATAAAATGATGTTTTTATATGCTGGGCGCGGTGGCGCACGCCTGTAATCCCAGCACTTTGGGAGGCTGAGGCAGGAGGATCGCGAGTTCAAAGCCAGCCTCAGCAATGGCGAGGCACTTAGCAACTCAGTGAGACCCTGTCTCTAAATAAAATACAAAAAAAAAAAAAGGGCTGGGGATGTGACCCAGTGGACGAGTGCCCCTGAGTTCAATCCCCAGTACCACAAAAAAAAAAAAAAAAAAAAAAAAATGATGTTTATAAAATTCTAGTTTTTACTTTATAAATGTGTGGCAATCGTACAAACCTTTGAAATTACAGTGACAAAAATCACATTCATTTAAAGAGAATTTTTCTTAATATTTTACTTGTACTCTTTCATGTTCACATGGATTTTTTATTTTTAATGTGTATTTAAAAAATTATGTCAGTGCCATCAGACATTATATACTTAAATTTTTGGCCTTAATTTTCTACATATATTTAAAAGGAATATTATAGTACTATGCACTCAAAAATTAGACAAATCATGTTTAATTAAATTATATTCTATTAATTATTTAAATCTTTCATTAATATAAATGTGATGAATATAGTTGTACATTTTTTCTATCTAAGAATAATTTTATGGATGCAAAATTAGAAATGGATTCTTAAAACTGTTGTGTTTTTTTACAGTAGTTAATAGAAATTAATTGCTGAAATAACATAAACTGCCTGAAAATATTACAGATGAATTTCAGATAATTAAATAACATAAGAGAAATTACCCAGTTATGGAAGATGAAGACTAAGAACCTGATATAAGTGATTGTATTTTAGTTTGTCTTTAATGCTCTCATTTGCTTCTAAAATTATATCATGATTCATTTGTGATTTTGGAACATTCCAAGGAAATATGAGGCACAGAATTATATGGAAAAAGAAAATGAAGAATAAATACATTGATATATGTTTAATTATTATTGAGCAGTAATTGTCATTAACTTGTCTAAATAGTCTAATTTCAGATTTCTTGAATAAAATGGTAACTTTGAATAGATGGATATGTTAATTTGCTTAAGTGTAGTACTCATTATGCATATCAAAATACCATGCTGTGCATCTCAAACATGTACAGTTTTTATGGAAAAAAATCTTTAAATAAAGAGAATAGTTCTCAGTATCCCAACTGGCAACTTTTCATCTGCTGTGTATTTAAATTGGTGTGATGATGTATTACAAATTACATAAACTCATGTTCATGGCCATGAATATCTATTATATGTTTAGTTAATGTCATCTTTTATTTTATTGTTGTTTGTTTGTTTTTGGCACCAGGGATTGATCCCAGGGACAGTTAACTACTGAATCACATCCCTACCTCTATTTATTCATTGAGATAGGCCCTCCTAAGTTACTGAGGCTGGTTTTGAACTTGGGATTCTCCTGTCTCAGTTTCCCAAGCCACTGGGATTATAGGTATGTGCCGCCATGCCTGGCTCATCCTTCATTTTTTAAGAACTCGGTACATTTTACTTGGGACTGATTCTGCTGAAAGACATAATAAAGAAGGGCAGCCCAAAAGCAAACACTCATGCACACACACAATGATGAATGATCAAAGCATCAGCATGAACAACAGCACTCATCACCACAAATACCATATCAATATGAGTATATTGATTTTTCATGTCTACTCAAACAGAAATGGTGCAAAACACACACAGGTCTCTCAGGCAGTTACCCAGAGACTCATAGTGATTGAACAAGATCTTTCTTCAAAAATCAGGTATTTGATCTCAGACCAAAAATTTCCCCAGTATAGGTTAAAAGAATAACCGGAAACAATGCAATAGAGACATAGAATTTCATAGACTCTCCTAGACATTAACTTTGAAAATAAATGTAGATATTACAAAAAATCCTACTCTTCCCAAGTTCATCATCAATACAATTTCTACAACTATGTGACCTTATTATAAAAGTGTCCCTCCCTTTATTTATAGAGCTAATAGTTGGAACATCCAAGGTAAAGTACATTTGAAATATTGCTAAAGGAGGGAAAACTGTGATATATTTTGAATGAGCTAGAATCCTTAAATAATAGGTAAAACTTAGAGGAAAATTTCTCACCACGTACACTATTTTGTATAAAAACAGCTTCAATAAAAACAAAATAATTGGTAACCAGGTGGCATTTTAAAGAAATAAGACAAGCAAATGATTTTTCAGAATGTAGAGAAGATCTGAGATATATGTCATACACTAACTATAAAGTAAATGAAAGTGAAATGTATAATAATGAATGGAACAATCTTAGAATTCAGGTCTTTTATGAAAATTTATCATACCTTGTCAGGGTTTTAAAGTTGCCAGGGTTTTTAACTCCCCCTGACCGGGGGTGAGCCTCCTCTGGCTGGCAGAGAAGGCTGGGGGAGCACACCCCAGCGGTGAGGCGAGATGGGAAAGGCAGGAGTCGGCTGGTAACTCACACCTGCCTTCAGAAGACACTCAGGGAAACCAGGGAGTCCGGTCAAGGCACGAGCTCAGTTTATTGAGGAAGTTGGACGGCCTTTATAGAAGACATGGGCCAATCAGCAGAAAGGTTATAGGGGAGCATAGAGAACATGCGCAGATCACATTGGAGGAACAGCCACTAGCCTATCCTAGTGGTGGTTTGGTTTTTTTCGTCATATGTCAGGGCAACACCCCTGGGCTAGGCCAAGTCCACGTATCAGGAAGTGAGAGACAGCCAGAGAGTTAGGTTTTCATTTCCTTGACTTAAATTTCTATTCTTTCGGCTGACATGTTCTTCATGTACCCAACAATACCTCCATGGAAAACAATATTTTTTTCCCTTAAAATCAATAATAATTTGAATAACATATAGAAAATTTCTTTCATTTCCTTCAGTTTTCACTTTCCATTCTTTATCTTTCTACATCTGTTGCTGCCTGAGGCGGAAGCCGCTTGGAGCAACGAACGCCGCAGGAAAATTAGGAGGCAGGATGAAAATGAAAAAAGGTCTTTTATTCTTCTTCTCTCTCCAGCTCCAGCAATTATTCCAAATGCTCTAACTCCAACCACCACCTTCTTCTTCTTCCCTCTTCTTCGGCAGCCTTGGCCTGACTCCAACCAGCAACTACTACTTCTTCAATCTCTTTGGTTTCTCTTCTGACCGAATTTTTAACTGCTCTGACTCTTATTTCTTCTTCTGACTACGTTCTGGCCGCTCTGACTCTTTACTTCTTCTGACTACTGACTCTTTACTTTACTTCTACTTCTTTACTTCTTTACTTTACTTTCACTTTTACTTTCTTAGAGACAGCTTAGAGAGAGAGAGAGAGAGGGAGCTTTTTCTTTCTTCTTCGACCCGAACTCTTCTTCTGACCGACTGAGCGACTGAACTACTGACTGAATGAATGCCGCTTCTGACCGCTTTCACCTGGTTATATACTTTTAGCTTTGCGGGTGCGTCACGTGCATTTACAGGTGCGTCACGTGCATATAATTATTATCAGGTGGAACTTATGGCTTCCAGCTAACCGCAATAGCCATCTCCCTGATTGGGGCTGCTTCATACATCCATATTTATATTTGAATATACATCTTTTTTGGCCCTAATGAACTGTTTGTTTTCATTATTGTTCCATAGTTGTTACTTAGCTCCATGGTATAGTGACATTTACCTATAAACTCAGAAGGCTTAGCCAAGAGGATTACAAATTTGAGGTCAGCTTTAGGAATGTAGCAAGACTCTAAGTAATTTAGAGAGACCCTATCACAATATTTTTTAAAAACATTTAAAAAGGGCTGAGTATATGTCTCAGTGATAAGGTACCCCTGGGTTCAATCCCTAGTGTCAAAAATAATTCTTTTTTAATGCATTAGATGGTAAAATGTCATAAGATCTTCATTAATATCAGCATTTACTCAAATATAACACTGATTGTAATTAAAAATTGAAGCATGATTGAGCAGAAAAACACTAAGGTTTACAGATAGCCTTCTCTAATTATCATGAAATAAATTTGAGGTTCAAAAAACAATGACACTATAAATTAAAAAGCCTGGTGAGAAGTTATGGGTAATGTTTTTGTCTATTTATTTACCCTGTCTATTAAAATACGTATTTTGGAACACAGCCATCATTCTATTAAAATGTTTTTTTTTTTTTTTTTAATATTCTCTTTTAAATGATATTGGAGTAGATTCCAGATGTTTTTAAAAAATTTCAACTATGGTTTTATCAGAATCATACTTTCTGAAGAAATTTCTGAATTTTTGCTTAGTCAAATTGAATCCCTGATATAGTAAGAAAGAACAACTGACATAAATAATGTTAAAAACCAGATTTTTATATTTTTTCCTCTGTGTGATGACTAAATGCTCTGAAATTTAGTGTTTTACATATATATATATGTATATATACATATATATATATATGTTACTAGATTTGGTGTTAATACTCTATGTTGTATAAAGACATTACAAAATTCATATTGAATCTAAAAAAGGCATTCATTTTATGATAATTTGACAACTTTATAATGTTTTTTCTTGTGATATTCTATATACTCCTTTAATTAGAAACAATTTTATCAAATAGAATATTAATGAAAATAATAAGTAGGTTAGTTAGTATGACAAAACAAGTTCATCAACTAAGTGATACTGCTGACATAATTGGAATGAATAAGTCACTTTCAAATTTAAATTTTAAAAAAATATACCATTAACCACAAATTTTTAAAATGGAATATTTTTTAAAATTCAAAATAACTCTAGGGAACAAAGTTCTTAATTTTTTAAGTTTTATGTAGGTACTTTTGGCCCATAATAAAAATTTCAAGTTGTCTGATTAACACAGAAAAAAATTAGTGTAAGAACAAAAAGAAACAACATTTTTATAACAATGAAAGTTACTCTGAAACATTCATGTACAGCCCAGGTCCTAGAACAAGATCATACAAATAATTCCATTACATTTTGAAATAAATAAAAGAGATTTCACAAAATTATTGCAGTCCATAGTACTTCCTTCTTGGAACTTTATTTTTGTCTTTTCCTTTTGAACACATTTAATATTTATTTTGTATATTGAAATTAAATTTGTGTGTAAAAATTCATGCTACATATAACCTGTGGATAGATTTCAAAAGTTGAGTATAACTTTCCTATATAGACCCTCCATGTCTGATATCATACCAATGAAATATGTGTTGTCCAAAATTCTCAACCTTAAACTTACTCTTATCTAGATTTTGCTAAATGGATATAGAAGTTCTTGCTGACATTTCAGTCATTTTCCATTGCACATCATAGATAAGTGAAAGACATAAATTGGTGAATATTTTAATATTTTAAAAATCATGGAATATTCCAAGCCAATTTTCATATTTATTATTCTTTTCTAAGGACTTGTCTAGGCATAATCACATGGATACTTTGGAATTAAAAGTAATATGGAATGTCTTTGTAGTATCCTATGAGGGGAATGTTCATTCTTAAAATGGGTAGGAGTTAGGGAACAAGTAATTCTCCCTGCCCTTCCTCTGCTTTTTGGGAGCTCTCCAACTAGGAAATAACCCTAGATTTATAATAGCTATTTCAAAATCATGAGAGATATCCTTAGGAATGGATTAATTTTTGGAGGATAGCTTAAAGGCCTACCTCCTGAAAGAGAACCAGGGACCCTTTCACTACTGACCACTCATTAGGGAATCACAAAGTCAAACTCAACTGTTCCTCAAACAGAGTTTATTTTCTAAATTTTAAGTTAATCTTATTCACAGATTTTATTACTGCAGCCAGAAATAATCCTTTCTCATACATGTTTTATTTATTGATTTATTTGTCTTCACTTTTATTTCTCCTATAATACAATAAGCTTAAACATTAGTAGCAGAAACCTCTCAACAAGCATGATTCTATTCCTATATTTCCTCAGTCATGTGATTCCTAACATAAATGCTCTGTGAAAGTATAGATTAGTGATTTTAAATAAAATAAAAATTAACTCATGAAACTCACGATTTCATTTTATCATATCTGTTTTATTCTATTTTATAACATACATAAATTCCATGTACACATAGTCATTATAGGCTATTCTACTTCTTGCATACTGCTACATGCTAAGAAATGTAGTTTTTAATTGTAACATAGTTTTTAAAACTTTATTTTTATAGCAGTTTTATATCCACAACAAAATTGAACAGACAGTACAGCATTCCTCTATACCCATGGCATCCACACCTGCAAAACACCTCCCACTTTCTACATCCCTCCCAAGAGTTGTACATTTGTTACAATTGTTAAACCCATGTTGATTGTCACATTATAACTTTATCATTCACAGTCTATAGTTTACATTGGCCTTGGCTCTTGGTGTTGTATATCCAATGAATTTTGATAAGCACATATTGATATTTAACCAGCATTGTAACACAGAGAACAGATTCACTAGCCTAAAAATCCTCTGCTTATTCATGCTTATTTCCCTTCTAACCCCCAGGCAAATGTTTATTTAGTTTTAATGTTTCTGTTATTTTTCCTTTTCTAGAAGGTCATATACTTGGAATTGTATATTATATAGTCTTTTCAAATGGACTTTCTTCTCTCAGTAATTTACATTTAAGTTTCCTCCAAAAATTCATGATGTTATGCATCATAACTTTTTAGTGCTCAAGAATATGTCATTGTCCGGATGTAACACAGTTGATTTGTTAATTCTTCTACTGAAGGACATCTTGGTTGTCTCTGCCTTTAGAATTACTAAGCTTCTATAAATATCCTTGTCAAGGTTTTACATAAACAGAACACTTGAATTTATTTGGGTAAATTTCAAAAGGCATAACAGCTGGGATATGCTTAGCCTTGTAAGAAACTGCCCAACTGGCTTCCAAAGGAACTATACTATTTTGCATTCTAACCAGTAAAGAATGAAAGTCCTGTTGCTCCACATTTTTGTCATCAGTAGATGATGTTTTGTTTTGCCTTTTGGATAGTCTGGTAAGTATGTAATGGAACTACATGATTGCTTCAATTTGTGTTTCCTTAATGACATAGACTGTTCAACATTTTTCCATGTATTTATTGCCATCTGCTTGTCATTTTTGGCAAATTGTCTGATATAGTCTTTTTTTTTCCCATTTTTATTAGAGTTGTTTCCTTATTGTTGGATTATGGAAGTTCTTTATGTATTTTTTATAGAACTCCTTTATGAAATCTGTCTTTTGAAAATATTTTCATCCAAATGTAGTTTTTTTTTGTCTCATTTTCTAAATATTGTCTTTACTTTTTACATATGTATGTACAAGTATTACAGCATTATTTACTGAAAAGAGTGGCTTTCTTCATTGTATGCTTTTAAACCCTTTATCAATGATTAACTGGCTGTGTTAGTGTGTGTCTATTTCTAGGCTTTTACCCAAATATTAATGAATTTCTATAATCAGTCTACTATTTTAAAATTGTAATTATTTGGATTTATTACTAATTTTCATTTATTAATTAGGAGAATTATAATATATTTTGTATGAAATATTTAGAAAGAAGAAATTTTATGTTATAAATTCTAAATGGAAATTTTCAAATTGTTGCTTCTCAAAATTGTACATAATGTATAGTTTTATTTATTCTTGTTGCTACACTCCATGTAAAAATCTGTAGTTAAAATACCATTAGTATTAGTACTATTTAGCAAGAGTAACACCAAATTTACTGGTTGTATATCAATGCTGTACAAAATTTAGCATTTTGGACAAAATTCTAAAAAAGAAATAGAAACAGGGAGAAATTTAAAAATAGTTGCCCATATGCTCAAGAAATCCTGTGTTAAGAATAGAACAATACATTTTATTATAACAAAAAATAATTGGGGCAGATGGAATGACATAGTGAAAAAAATAGCTATATGAAAAACAAATTGATAGAAGGATCATATTTTTCTTTCTCTTCAAATTCTTAACCCATTCATGTAGTTATGCCTATGAAAATCATGAACAAAAAATATATCATAATTTGAATATTCTATTTCATCAGGAACTTGTAGCAATTATCTATTAAAAGAAGGAGAAATTAACTCTTTAATGATCATAGTAATGATGCTGATAAACAGAAACAGACTCAGCAAGAACAACTTTTTCAGTGACAAAGAGCTTAAAATGTCCCCTGAGACTTAGGTTCTTTATGTATAAAATGGTTTTAATAATGCCTCTCATATAGTTGGGAATGAGAAATAAACTATAAAACATTAAAATACATACAAACACCTATACTTCTTCCTTCTGTGGGTAGTCTTCAATACATGATTCATTGCACCAATCAAGATGATTTGAGGATTTTTTTTCCAGTTAAGTTTCTGTATCTACTCATATGGATTTTTGATTGTCATACAAGTTTGATCATCTATAATTTTCAAAGATGGCTGTACTGTCTGGTTAAACAGTATCCACAGAGTTTTTCTTGTACCTGATCATTGTCAAAGTGTTCCAGAGAGGAAGTCAGGAAAGGAAAATGAACATAAGATGAGTGTGAACAAGAACAATCTGAAATCTCCAACAATGGAATTTATACATTTTTTGTGGCTCCTGATGTTACTGTAGAGCTGGGTCCTTCGTAACAGAGCTAAGAATATTCACCCACAGAACTGAGTGCTTTATAGCTGTGTTTAATATATTGCCCTAACGTAGACTTTTAGAAGTTTCAAAGAAGAAAATGAAGCAGCTGTAGGTTCAACCCCTGTTTTTGTCAATGATACGAGTGTTATGGTTTGAATGTGAGGCATCCCCATAAAGTTCATGCATGAGACAACGTAAGAAGATTCAGAGGAGAAAAGATTGATTTGTGAAAGTCTTAACCCACTCAGTGAGTTAAAACCAAGTGGTATCTGAAGGCGAGTAGCACATGCCTGGAGGAGGTAGGCATGGGAGGTGGTGATTTTGATGTATATATTTTGTATCTGGTGAGTGTAATCACTCTCTGTTTACTAATCATCATGTGAGCTGCTTCCCTCCACCACATTCTTCTGCCATGATGTTCTGCCTCCCCTCAAGCCAGAAGGAATGGAGTTGGCTATCTACGAATTGAGACCTCTGAAACCATGAGCCCCCAAATAAACTTTACTGCTCGAATTGTTCTTGTCAAGTCTTTCAGTCACAGCAGTGAAAAAACTGATTAAGCAATGAGTAATCCTTTCTTCTCCATCATGTGAAAGCTGAAGCATTAGCAATTCACTTTTGCCTTTCAAGTCAAGAGTAATTTTTTTTTCTTTTTTTTAATCCTAACCAGAAATATAACAGAAAGGTAAAGCTGGGAAAATGGTCCAATGTAGACAAGCAGGAACATTAATAAGAATATGAATGCCAGCAAGGTAATTCAACCCTTCTCCTTAAAACACTGATGATGGCAAGCCATATTCCACCTAGTATCATGAAACTGATCATTAAAAATAATGGATAACTTTTTCCTTTAAAAAAATTAGTCCATTTGAGAATTTTTGTTCTTTTCTTAGGTGATTCACATTCCATTTAACACCATGTAATTCAAATACTCAAAATATAAAGTTAACTAGAATTAATACATCTCATGATCAGATGACAAAAGGGTGAGGAACAGAAAAATATATAAATGTGTAAATAAGCATATTAACAACACAATAAGAATGAACTACTCTAACTATTAACATTCATGCTCAAATTATTGGTTATGAGATGGAATTTTATATATTTGGTATAAAAATAATTTTAAAAGATTGTTATATAAAAATGACTTGAATGCAACTTTAGAACCAGTGATAGAATATAAAAACTAAAAAAAGAGTTTCAGCCAAGATAAAATATAAACTCATTTTATTTACATATCTGTTACATATAGTGCTTCTCTACTTTTAGTACTCTATTTTCAATAAAAATGTTAATTTGTCTCCTCTGAAAAAATGATTAGTAGAAATTAAATATGATCTTAAATAGAAAAATTTTAAAAGACTACACTTTCTTATAAGCACATGAATTTTTCCTAAAATCTTTATTTTTAATGAAAGTTGATGAAACAACTATTTATTCATGATAAACTTGGTTTATTGCACAACAAATATTGATATATGGATATGCCTATTATAAGAACTCCAGTATTCTTGTAAATGATTAGCAGACTGGAATTATTTAATTCAGTCCATATTTTAATGATACTTATTTAGTTACATAAATTATGGAAACAATAAGTGCAAATGATAATTAGTGAGGGTATCCATAGCCATACATATGTCAAGCAACTCCAGTGAGGTATGTGGTGGTGGGCGGTATTTTCTATTTCCCCAGTTACATAAAGTTTAGGGGAAAACTCTGGTTTGTTTCTTGCCACATGCTCACTTGGATAGATTTTGTAGTCAGAGTCAAGAAATTTCTCAAAAATCATGGTGGACAATGATCAGATAAAACAATAAATACACAATATATTGCATATCAGTTAAAGAGTTTTGTTTTTATCTAAATATTGAGTTCATCTTACTTTCTGGAATATATCCTTAAGATGCTGAATGTCTTCAGGTGAGATTTTTCTGTAACTAAGCAACATTATTAAAAAGAATGAATAGAGCCGAGTGTGGTGGTCCTCGCCTGTAATCCCAGCACTTGGGAAGCTGAGGCAGGAGGATCGCGAGTTCAAAACCAACCTCAGCAATGGCGAGGCACTTAGCAACTCAGTGAGACTCTGTCTCTAATAAAATACAAAAAAGGGCTGGGGATGTGGCCCATTGGTCAAATGCCCCTGAGTTCAATCCCTGGTACCAAAAAAAAAAAAAAAAAAAAAAAAAAAAAAAAGAAAAAAAAAAAAGAATAGATGAATAATGACAGAAATCATCCAAAATGACATTGAAACTCTATATTCTGACAGTCTTATTTTCTTGCAGATTTTCCTAAGCCACATTTTTTCTTTGCTATCATTATTTACACACCATTATGCTGTAAAAAGCTAAAAAATGTTGAAAAACAAAAGACTGCTTCATTTTTGCACTGACAAAATCCAAAGGAAGCTCTCACATTGCCCTCTCATGAAACTTCCCTCTCAGAAAATATTTTAAGATTTGCACCTTTTTTTTTTTTTTTCCCTTTAACATGCTTGCAGCAATCATTTCGTTTGAATATCTGTTTCCGATAACAGAAGATACTATAAAGCAGATTGTATTTTTCACACTTTTGGCTACATATACATATGAATATCTTACTTCTTCCTAAAATAAAATCTTATCCTTTGCCAGTATCTTTAAAATTCTGTAGTGTATTACCACTTCATAGCAAGGAAGTTCATTTCAAGATTAACTACTGCACTTAAAACGCTAGAAAAGTCATGAAAAATGTAATGCACACTTAAATTTTAAACATATTTCTATAAATGAACGTGGTTATAAGCCCATTGCATTTAAAAGCTTGCAGAACACCTTCAGTTACTTTAAAGACATTAGATGTATTTAGATTACTGTGTTTTATTGTTTTGAACATAAATCTATTAAATAAAGGAGAATAAGTTAACCTTAGCTCTTTTGCTACTGTAAAAGTCTTTTAAAATTTACCACTATCACTAATTATTGTTGAAGCAACATTATAAACCTCCCTGTCACCTCCTATGTCTTCCTGAGGGAGACTCTTTAAGAAATGATCCATAAAAACAGATTTAAAAGTGGTGTCAACAATAGAACACATAAAGAACTAGAGTCATATTTGCACAGTAAACACATTGAAATAAACCAGATGGTCTCCTTTCCCTTCTTGAAGGTTAAATTGAGTGCATATTTACCTTACTTTTAATTATAACCTTCATTTTACAGGGAAACTTTAACCAAAAGACATTGCTGCATAATTCACAAATAATTTGTTCAGATCAATGCATACATTTTAAAAAAGAAAATAACCTATTATTTGGATAACAAATAGTGCTAGGCATTGCATCCATCTTATACTTGTAAATTAAAAAAAAAAAGTTTTGTAGTTGTAGATGGACAACAGGCCTTTATTTTATTTGTTCAATTTTACATGGTGCTGAGGATTGAACCCAGTGCCTCACACATGCGAGGCAAGCACTCTGCCACTGAGCTACAGCCCCCATCCATAAATTATTTTTTAACGCAGTTGATGTAAAGTTGTGTGATTTTTTTCCTTAGCTCTCTTGGTTATTGAGTCCTGTAAACCTTGAGCCACTTTTTTTTTTTTTTCCCCTTTAACATGCTTGCAGCAATCATTTCGTTTGAATATCTGTTTCCGATAACAGAAGATACTATAAAGCAGATTGTATTTTTCACACTTTTGGCTACATATACATATGAATATCTTACTTCTTCCTAAAATAAAATCTTATCCTTTGCCAGTATCTTTAAAATTCTGTAGTGTATTACCACTTCATAGCAAGGAAGTTCATTTCAAGATTAACTACTGCACTTAAAACGCTAGAAAAGTCATGAAAAATGTAATGCACACTTAAATTTTAAACATATTTCTATAAATGAACGTGGTTATAAGCCCATTGCATTTAAAAGCTTGCAGAACACCTTCAGTTACTTTAAAGACATTAGATGTATTTAGATTACTGTGTTTTATTGTTTTGAACATAAATCTATTAAATAAAGGAGAATAAGTTAACCTTAGCTCTTTTGCTACTGTAAAAGTCTTTTAAAATTTACCACTATCACTAATTATTGTTGAAGCAACATTATAAACCTCCCTGTCACCTCCTATGTCTTCCTGAGGGAGACTCTTTAAGAAATGATCCATAAAAACAGATTTAAAAGTGGTGTCAACAATAGAACACATAAAGAACTAGAGTCATATTTGCACAGTAAACACATTGAAATAAACCAGATGGTCTCCTTTCCCTTCTTGAAGGTTAAATTGAGTGCATATTTACCTTACTTTTAATTATAACCTTCATTTTACAGGGAAACTTTAACCAAAAGACATTGCTGCATAATTCACAAATAATTTGTTCAGATCAATGCATACATTTTAAAAAAGAAAATAACCTATTATTTGGATAACAAATAGTGCTAGGCATTGCATCCATCTTATACTTGTAAATTAAAAAAAAAAAGTTTTGTAGTTGTAGATGGACAACAGGCCTTTATTTTATTTGTTCAATTTTACATGGTGCTGAGGATTGAACCCAGTGCCTCACACATGCGAGGCAAGCACTCTGCCCACTGAGCTACAGCCCCCATCCATAAATTATTTTTTAACGCAGTTGATGTAAAGTTGTGTGATTTTTTTCCTTAGCTCTCTTGGTTATTGAGTCCTGTAAACCTTGAGCCACTTTTTTTTTTTTTTTTCCCTGAGAGTTACATACATACCCCACTGTAGCCTCACTTGTAAAATATAGGTGAAAGTTAAAGCCCAGTTTGCTTATCTACCATACACAGTTATGTGTAGGAACTAAGCACACTGGGTCACACTTAAAAAGATCTGGACTTAGAAAATAGTTAAGTGCTTAGGAAATTTAAAAATGTATGCATTAGTCATTTTGACCAGTTTGACTAAAGAATAAAATATATATTAGATATCAAATACTAAATATTGGAAATTTTCAGTGTGGTGTTTTCCCATGTTGTATTTCTCTTATCAATATAACCAAAATACTGGTATCTACTGAGGCCTCCTAAGATGTATGAACAACTGTAAATGGTTTGTTATGTTGATTTATACATCAGCCCATGGAAATTGGTCCAAACTCATTAACATTTTAGAAGATTATGTCAATTAATAGATGTCAAAACTTTATAATAAAATTTAGACAAATTTGAAAATACGTCTATTCAATGGGTATGTAACCAACTTATGTGAAGAAAAATGTATGAAGCAAAAAAGGCATCTCATTCAGACAGGGCAACATTTATGTTCATTTCCATATGTCATCCTTAACTTTCTTAGACAGGTAAGAGTCTGAGGAGAAGAGTGGCTGGGGAGAGCTGCTTTGAAGATGATGAACTTAGTGGGTCTTTCTAAAAACAGACATGTTTTAACACTCTGCTCTAAAAATTTAGAAAGTGTGTGTGTGTGGGTGGGTGTGTGTGTGTGCATGCACGTGCATACACGCACATGCAAGCATTTGGGTGGAGCGTACTTGGGTGTGTGTCAAGGATAGGACAAAGGGCATTTTCATGCACTGTATTCATTAAAATGGATCTATGTTCCACTAGCCAAGATTTTAAAAATTGAAATCCTTTCTTTCATCACCTCCCTTAATAAGGTTAAGATGAAAGATATCCAAGGAGTTTCAGTTGAGTCCCTTGGTAAAGCAAAATTTAAAAAAAAAAATCCCTAAGTGAATAACATCAGACAGGAAATAAAGAATGGTTTTCAGAAATATAAGTAGTTTCCATATTAGTGAGGTTGTCCCAAATATTGTCTGTAGTAACATGGTCAGAGGGCTCCAAGCCAGCAAATATAAACATCAATCAAATTTGATTTGGCTTTATTCCACTGCAATAAGAAAGAAACTATATACACAGATATGTATGATATATAATGTTTACATGTAACTATTTGCTTTTCCTTGCCTTTGTTTGTGTTCATACATGAAAATATATATTCATATTTGCCTTATTAATCCTAATCTGTCTATCTCTTTTGTCTCTAAACACACACACACACACACACACACACACACACAAATACAAATGATTTATATCTGTATCTATACCTCTCTATCTATGTACATCTTCTGAGCTAATGCTTTTTACAATGATTAAATCTCTAAAGCTACTAGAAATCATGTGTTCCACTTGTCACATTTCCAAGAAAATGAATCCCATGAATGATTAACTACAAATAGTTAGAGAATATACCCCTTTACAGAATTAGAACCTTAGCAATTACTGTCCAGGAGTTAATAAATATCTAAGCTATGTGATTCCTTTCTCCTAACTGAATTTAAAATCCATCCCCAAGAAGCAAGTCCTCTGTGGACAACAAATTCAGTTTTTTTTAAAAATACAGATATTTATACCTGCTATAACTTTTAGACATATTTGGTAACTTCTTTAACTATATAAAATATTTAGATATATAAATTTGATTTCAGGTGATTCATCCAGCTTTATAATAAACATCTCTCTGTTGACAAAATTTTAGGAGGAACATTAATATGATGCATATTTGTGTTGACTTTGGAATCAGGATAACTGAAACAGTTTTACATCTCTAACATACTTTTGCTATGTTCCTGCTTACTTCTTAGCTTCAGTTGCAGTGAAAGTAAACATAATATTATGGACTTTATTTATAAAGATATTTGTATTTCCTCTGACCAGATCACACAAATATGTGTACAGTTTAGGTCAATAAATTTAGTAATTATTTAAAGGCTATAACTTATGGATATTGAGAATGTAGAGGGATACAGAATTTGTGCCACAAAAGAAGTGTTGTCAACTAAAGTGTTTACAATGGAGAAGAAATTTAGCAGTTCATGATGAACAGTTTAAAGTACCAGAAGAATTTTCAAGAATGTACTGTGAAATTTAAGGAACATAGTCATTGAGTTTTCAATGAATAAAATAAAAATGACTTCTCTACACAATCTATTATACTCTAATATTAAAATATTTAGCACAGCTTGGCTTATTCTAACTATCTGGAAATGCATCACCAATCATAATTTGCACATATTCTTTAAAAAGAATGAAAATCATAAATGAGGTAGAGATTTCCCATATGATGATCTGGAAAATTGTGTCAATTTAAATAGAAAGTTTATAAAATCAAAAGGAAGGACTTTTCAAGTTTATCGGTATCCACATTTGCAAAACATGCTATAAGAATTATGTCTTTATGAGAGCCAATTTCCATCTCTTGAAGATTAAAACAAGTTATTCTAGGAATAAAAACATGCCAATCATAAAAATATCAAGTATAAATATTCATAATTCTAAATATGAAGATATAAAATTCATATAAATGTATCCCAATAAAAATGGGCATTGTCATTATAGTGTAGTTAGAATATTAATCTCAGCAAATCATTAATTTAGACAAACCAAATATTATAAATATTATTTTTATAAGTAAACTAAGAAATCATAGAGACATGGAAAGTTCTTCAAAGAGAAGTTCTATGGACTGTTCCTCAAAATGCATATGTGAGGGATTTAATACTCAATGAGAGTATATCATAAAATAAAGCCTTTACAGGAAAATTAAGGTTAAAGAAGTCACAAGAGTAGGATGCAGATCTCAGAGGACTGTGAGGAGGAAGCTCTGTGTGAGTGTGCATGTGTGCACACCATGTGAGAACTCATGCATGAGAGACCTCACCAGAACAGAAATCTGTCAGAATCTTCATATTGGACCTTCCAGTCTCTAGAAAAAGGAGAAAATAGACATTGTTGTTTAAGTTACTACTTTATGGTATTTTTTATGGTTGCCATGTGTACTAATACAAAGAGCAACTTGAATTCAATAGAGCAGGTATTTACAAACATTTTATGCAAGACAGTCTGTGAAATGCTATGGCACTTAACACATATTCTTTCTTTACTAAAAAGTACTACATACATAAATGTGCCTAATCTTACCAAAGAAAACAACACTTTAAATTATAGAAACCCATGTGAACACACATATGCAAGCCCAGAAACATATATAAATACTTAATTGTCAGTTGTGTAAATTTTTTGTGTGTATGTGTATGTGTTAAAAGAGACAGACAAAGAATTTGGAGCTTGTTGTGCAGATATAAATACATATATTTTAAAAACTAGATTATTACTTTTTAAATAACTGTGATTGTCAATGGTATTTGCATATTTTAATAAAGTATACATTGAGGAAAAGTTTCTAGTTTTTCAATTTTTAGAGGCATGCCTTGTAAAATTTGAGCCTTTTAAAATAAGACCATAAATAATAAGAGCCCAGGTACAAAATATCAATGTTCTGTCGCATAGAAGTATGGAAAGTACTCAGTGTGCTATAAATAGTAATAAACTCTGGAGTCATATTGCAATGTAAAATTGTTATAGTGAAGATGTTATGTCTTAAATAGAATCACAGCAAGTTTCTTTTGTTCCACTTAAACCAACTGCCTAAGTTCTCAAATATAGGTTCTTCCTTCTCAACAAAAAAGAAAACAAAGGAATGAGGCAATTTCTTGGGTGATTACCACAAGTCAATGCTTCACTTTTCTACTGAGCACTCTGTCAATTATTCTTATTTAATGGAAGTAGAAATTTTTGAATATATTTGAGTGACAGCAATTTTTACAAAAATCGTTGAAGAAAAGAAACCTTAAAAAAAAAAAAAAAAAAAAAAAAGGATCAACTTAAAGAGACCAAAAGCAGAATATTCTGGGATTATAGAAATGCTATCATTTAAACAGGGCTTAAACTCCAAAAATAACTTTATTCTTTAAGTCTCTAATGACTTCATTCACTCAATAATGGCATTTTGAGAGAATTATGCTATCAGATAATCAACCTAAAAAGATAGCATATTTTATTTATATATCTATTTGTTTTTTTCAGTGTACATACAAAATATGGTCACATTCTGGATCAGGGTGATAGGATGTTGAATAGACATACAATGTTGAATAGGCAAAAGGGTGTCAGGTCTCATTGAACATGTCAGTGAGTAGAAAAAATTAATAAAACTCTCTCTCTCTCTCTCTCTCTCTCTCTCTCTCTCTCTCTCTCTCTCTCTCTCTGTGTGTGTGTGTGTGTGGTGTTATGCAGTTACAGGAACAATAAATTTTATTGTAAAATTCACATACAGAATAAATGGAGAGCTAATATACCAATGCAATTTTTAACATAATATCAAAATGAAAAAGTCAACTAGCTGTGTGAAAATACAGAATAAACTTTTCAGAAATAGGAAAGGGGTAAAAATCATCAGGTACAAAAGATTTTGATGTATTAGAGTGGGGTGTGTACACTCTTCTGTGGAGGATCAATTGGTAAAGAGTTTAGGATTTGTTCTATACTAGAAGAATACACAGATACATTTGAATGAGGTTTTGTTGATTAAATAATTGAAACAAGATCCAAGACAGTCTGATCAAAAAAATATACTCAGACACGGAAAGATAGAAGCCAAGTTCCTCCAGCAATAGTCTCCCCACAAGCATACCAAGTTGTACTGCAATTTAGTTCCCAATAAACTTCACAAGAGCTAAGGAAACCAAATGAGCATCTATAGTGCCTGCTTTTAGTATAGTAAGAAAGGAAAGTTTTGAAGAAGGTAGGAAGAAAAGAATTTCCCATGTCACAGCTTGCTCAACCCTAACCACCCCAATCTGAAGGAAATTCATCCCGTTTAGGGAAGGGGAGAAAATTAAGTCCAAGACTTTGACTTAAAACCCACCAGCATTCCTGTCATAGTAAAACCCATTACTGGCAAAATCCTTTGATCCTTATAGTCAGGCCAGGTACCATAGTGTATTAACCCAGGTACACAGGGGACTTCTCTAACCAAGGCTATTCCAACCCCAAGCAGCAAAGCATAGGGTAAAATACTGGGGATAAAACAGGGTACTACTGGAACAGTGTTAGGCTGGTCTAACCTAACATTGGGCAGCTCCTAAAGCCCCCACTCCCAGGCAAATCTATGGATGGAGCCTTTTGAACAACTCTAGTGCCAGGTATAGACACATAGACACATAGCCCTAAAATTTTGGAAGGAAATAGATAAATTCCTAGACATCTATGCCTTACTGGGACTGAATCATGAAGAAATAGAAACCCCAAACAAAAGATTAATCAGTAATAAGAAGTCTCTCGACAAAGAAAAGTTCAGGATCAGATGGCCTCGCTGCTGGATTCCACCAAGTATTTAATGAAGAAAAATATCAGTTCCCCTTAAGTCATCCAAAAAACATAAGAGGAAGACATTCTTCCAAACATATTGTATAAAGACAGTATTACGCCAATATTAAAACTAGGTTAAGACACACACACAATGCAAAACAAAACAAAAGTGAGAGAAGAAAGAAAAAAAGAGAGAGAGGGAAAAAAAACCCCACAGGCACAAATTGTTGCTGAATATAGATGCAAAACTCTTAATAAAATTCTAGCAAAACAAATCCATCAGAACATTAAAATGACTTTTCAGCATGATCAAGTGAAATTCATCATAGTGGTACAAAGATGTTTCAGTATATGCAAATCAATAAACATTGTGTACTACACCCACAGAAAGGATAAAAAAAAAAAATGTTGATCTCAAGAGATGCAAAAATGTGAGTTGATAAAATTCAAAATCATTCCATAATAAAAACACCGAACAACTTTGTATGCATAGAATATAATTCAATGTAATAAAAGTGACTTATAATAAATCAACACTAACATTATACTAAATAGGGAAAAACTGAAAACATTTTCTCAAGGATCTAGAGTAAGACAAGGCTGACCAAATTCACCATTTTTATTCAATGTAGTTCTGGAAGTTCCATCCAGAGCAATCAGGAAGGAGAAAAAAATAAAGGACATCCAAATTGAAACAGGTCAAATTGTCACTGTTTGCCAATGACATGAGCATTTGCATAGAAAATGCCAACGTTTTCTGCAACTGGATTCTACAAATAAAATTAACATACAAAACCCAGTAGCAGTGTTATATGTCAATAATGTATTATGTGAAATAGAAACCAAGAAAGTAATTTCATTCAAATAGTTTAAAAATAGCTATGAAAAAGTTTAATCAATGGAAGAGTTCTATTCAAAGAAAATTATAAAACATTGGAGAAATTGAAGAAGACACACACAAAAAAAAATTGGAAAGTTATCTTGTGTTCATTGATTAGAGTAATCAATATCATTAAAATGTTTATATTACACTGAACAATTCAGTTTCAATGAAATACCTACCGAAATATCAATGACATTTTTCACAGGACCAGAAAAAAACAATTATGAAATTTATATGGAATTACAGTAAACCCTAAACAATCAAATCAATCTTGAGCAAAAGAACAAAGCAGGATTTATTATAAAGCTTCAGAAGATGCTGCAAAAATGTGGTCATAAAAACACCATGGTCCTGACATGAAAATGGGTGCATAGGCCAGTGGAACAGAATGAATTACATAGAAGCAAACACATGCATCTATGCTAAGTGATTTTTGATAAAAGCACTAACAGCTCATGTTGCAGAAAAGACACTCTGTTCCATAAAGCTGTTGTGAAATTGGGTATTCACACACAGAAGAATAAAACTAGATGCTAATGTCTAAACACCTACAAAAATGAACTCAAAATGAATTAAAAACTTTGATGCAGAAGTTAGGGATGTAACTTACTGTCTTTAGATAATATGCTCTTATCACTTGTATGTGGATAGCATGCATAGCATGGCTTTGAGCCCAGAACAGCTTGAAAAAAAAAAGACTTAAATGTAAACATGGAACTGTGAAGCTACTAGCAGAAAAAATGCTGCAGGATATTGGAAAAGGCAAGTGGTTTTTTTGTTTGTTTGTTTGTTTGTACAAAGCACAGGAAACAAAAGTACAAATAGACATTTGTGTTACACCAAACTAAAAAAAATCTTGTGAATAGCAAAAAAAAAAAAAAAAAAAAAAAAAAAAAAATTAGAATGTAGAGACAACCTACAGAATGTGAGAAAATATTTGTAAATTATGATCTCTTACATTTGTATCTAGATTATGTAAGAAGTGTCAAAACTCAAAAGCAAACAAATTTATTTTGAAGTGTATAATAAGCCTAAATAGTTTTTTTTTTTCAAAAGAAGATACACACACATTTCCAATGGGTATACTAAAAATGCTCAATATCACTCATCATTAAGGAAATACAAATCAAAAGTACAAGGAGATACAATCTCAGTCCCATAAGAATGGCTATTTTAAAAACACTCAACAGTGGTCCAGAAAAAGGAAGCCCTGTACACTGTTGGTGGGAATGTAAATTGTGGAAATATGAATTAGGATAGACATCATGAAAGACAGTATGGAGTTTCCTTAAAAATTAAATGCAGATACAATTAATACAATCCAATGATTGTATTACTGAGAATAATTTCCCTGGAAATTAAATCATTATATCAAATAGACATCTTCTTTCCCATGTCATTGGCAGCACCTTTAACACTAATCAAAAAAGGAAAAGAAAAAAAAAAAGGAAAGTGTCTATAAACCAATGAATGAGTAAAGAAAATGTAAATATACCTCATGAAATACTATTCATCCCTCAAAAAGGATAAAAATTCTGTCATTTGAAACAACATGGATGCATCTGTAGGTCATTATGTTATATGAAATGAATCAGATGAAGGAAAACAACTACAACCTGATCTCACTCACCTGTGGATTCTAAAAGTTTTGGTCTCTTTAGGTTGGTTACTAGAAATCAAGGAGATGGAAGGGGCAGAATAGATGGGGAAAAGTTGATCAATAGACATTAAACTACAGTTATACAGGAACAAGAAGCGTCAGTTTCCCATTGCACAGATGGGTGACTACAGATGGCAATAATGCACTGTACATTTTCAAAAGGTAAAAGGAAGTATTTTTAAAGAATTTGTCCTAGCCGGGCGCGGTGGCGCACGCCTGTAATCCCAGCACTTTGGGAGGCTGAGACAGGAGGATCGCGAGTTCAAAGCCAGCCTCAGCAATGGCGAGGCACTTAGCAATTCAGTGAGACCCTGTCTCTAAATAAAATACAAAAAAGGTCTGGTGATGTGGCCCAGTGGTCGAGTGCCCCTGAGTTCAATCCCCGGTACAAAAAAAAAAGAATTTGCTCTAAGTAAATGAAAAAGGTTTGAAAAGAATGATATGACTTAGTCTGATTTGAACACTACAAAATATATACATATATCAAAATATTACACAGTATCTAATATGTGGAGTTTTATGTTTATATCTCTCAGTTAAACTCAAAAGAAAAAGAAAAAATGTACTGTCAAACATTTTCCTACCTTACTTTGTAAAATGAGAATAGACATAATTCATATGGATAGCCAAAATAGATAAATCACAAACTCTTTATCACATCTTAGTGAGTTTTTCTTCCAAGGTGACACCTACACAAAATGTTAGAGTATGATGCCCCATCATTTGAATCTCTCCTATTTTAATCTATTTTGATCTTGAACAAAGGACATCAGCTTTTATTTCTGATGAAGTCAGTGAAATGCACATATATTCAACAGTTTTGCTATGCCCCTTATTTTATCAGATCTCATACAATTGCAACAATAAATCTGAAGACACGATTGAGTACCCCTGAGGGAGACATTATGGAGTGGTCAGAAGAGCAGATATTTTGAAGTCAGATTATACTGAGTTGAATTTCACATTGCCAATTTCTTTGGTTTTTTGACCTCAAACTTATTATTACATCACATCTCTGGTATTGGTTTCCTTTTTATTTAAAAAGTCTAAATGAAAAGGAACTAACAAATTTCAGTTTGAAAAATAAAAGAGGAAATAAAAGAGCAAACATGAAATTGCTTTCACAGTTTTGAACACACTTCCCTTTTTCTTTTTGATTTAGAAATATTTCACATTTATGCATGTATAAAATGTAAATAAATATATTACAGATTAAAACACACACATATATATAATAGATATAGATAGATAGATAGGTAGATAGGTAGATAGATATCTCTGTATATATATGGAAACTGAGAATCAAACCCAGGGCATTTTACCACTGAGCTATATGGCCAGCTCTTTTTTTTTTTTTTTTTTTTTTTTTTTTTTCAGAAAAGATCTCATTAAATTGCTCATATTGATCTCTAACTTTCAGTTCTCCTACCTCAGCCTCCCAAGTATCTCTAATTACAGGTGTGTACAACTGCATCCAGCTAAAGCAGGTACATTTTTGAACTATAGTATTTTAATATAGAAATATGACTAAGGAAGAAATAAATGTAAGCACAGACAGAAAATAACCAAGATTTAAAAGAAAAATGGAAGCATAAAATATTCCAAAAGAATACTGACTCAAAAATGTGAATGCAGAGATAAGAAAAAGAGGGGTCAATTACAAAATACACCAGAGCAATGTCCATGAAAATTAACTACATGTTTAAACTCCCTCAGATAGTATACCTTGACTCTTTAATTCAAAAATAGCATCCTTGAGTCTCCTCTGGCTTAATTTTATTGGGTAAGAAGGCAACTATATTTATTATTTTTATTGGTTTCAATTATCACACACTTAGAGCCTTAAAGCACTACTTATGACCTTACAGTTTTCATGTGTCGTAAATCCAGGCACAAAATGGCTTAGGTAGCTCTTCTGCTTTGTGTCTCATAAGACCAAAACAGAGGTGTTGGCTAGGCTCATTTTTCTTCTGGAGGCTTTGTGGGGAGTAATGAGCTTTCAAGTTCATTAGGGTTGTTGAAAGAATTTATGCTGTGTTGCTGTAGAACTGAGGTTCCATTTGCTTTCTGAGTGTCAGCTGGTGACAACCACTCCCTGCTAGAGACCTCTCTCAGGATCTTGTATGGTCCTGATGCGAGGCCTTCCACCTCAGAGGCCGAAACCTCATTCTTAGGTCTTCTCACCATGCTTCATCACTTTTGATTTATTTTTGTGCTGCTTGTCCTTGACTCAATTCTGTCTGTTCTTCTGTTTCTAAGAGTTCAAATGATTCCATTGAGCTCAACTGAATAACCCAGGATAATCTCCACATTTAAAGAAATCTTTGACTTTAGCAACATCTATAAAGACCCTTTTGCTAAGTATGGTAACATATTCACAGGTTTAGGTAAGTAAAGCAAAGAAACATTAGTGTGAGACATTCTTGCATCTATCACAATAGTACGTTTGTAGTGCATGTATTAGTTATAATAGTTTCAGTTAACATTGCAGAATTGGGTTTAATTTTTATTCAAGTGACTTTTCCTTCAGTACAGGGGATTGAACTCAGTACCTCATACATGTTAGGCAAGTGCTCTACCACTGAGCTACATTCCTAGCCCTTAGGGACACATTTTGAAAAAGGGCAATAATAAGAACACTGTATGCATCTATGGAAAAATCACAATGAATTCTATTAATATGTATATGTAATATGTATTATTAATATTAACGTGTTAACAAAAAGGGCATATATTCTCAGTCCACCTAGGTTATATAATATATTATAGTACAGATAGCTAAAGAGTAATTAAATTACTGAATAGATAGTTTTTCAGAATGGCCCATAACCAGACAATGAAGTAGCAACCATGAATTTCATAGGTCATTGAAAGGGGAAGAAATTATGAAAATCTGTCAAATGCATGCTTAAGAAATTTAACAAAGGGGAAAGTGCGACCTGCCCAGCTGCGACCAGAACAAGAGGTAGGCACCCGCCCAGAAGGAGAGACCCAGCCACCAGTTCGCCTGGCCTTCAGGGCCCAGAGTAGTAGCTCCCTGCTGCTGCACGTAGGGCCCAACCTGAGGAAAAGCCCCCTCCATTCCCAAGGGAAGTGCAACCTGCCCAGCTGTGATAAGAACAAGAGGTAGGCACCCGCCCAGAAGGAGAGACCCAGCCACCAGTTCGTCTGGCCTCCAGGGCCCAGAGTAACAGCTCCCTGCTGCTGCACGCAGGGCCTGACCTGAGGAAAAGCCCCCTCCACTCCCTGGGGGAAGTGCGACCTGCCCAGCTGTGACCTGAAAAAGAGGTCTGTGGAACTGCTGTTGAGCCCGAGGAGAACACCACCATATTTGAGGAAAGCAGTGGCTGACCAGGACAAAGAAACAAAGAAGAAAGGAAAAGTAGCTGCAGACATCCAGAGATCTGCCAGAGCACTGAGAACAGCACACACCTGGGTGAGACTCTGGCAACCAGCAGGGGAGGGCATGTCAAAGGCTAGCGCAGTGGCCCCAAGAAGGCACAACTGTGGGTGGGCTTCAGGAAAGGGTGCTTTCTGGAGGGTCCCTTTCCCGGTGCCATTCAGCTGCTGACACACAATCCTCCTGAGCCACTCTTCTGCTATACCATTCTGCAGTGCCCAAAGGTGCAGCCTTGACTCCACTAACAGGATAGCTGACTGGACGTGATCCAGATCAATTGGCTTAAACTGGAAGGGAAAAAAGAAGGCCATCCCTGGGTCCATTTTGTTTGAGACTTGTTCCTGGGTTCAACTTCTTTTTGTTTGTTTTGTTGTTTTTTTTTTTTTTTTTAATTTTTGTTTTTGTTTTGCTTTGTTTTGTTTTGATTGACAGTGTGTTTGTTTGCTTCTGCTCTTCTTTTCTTTCTTTCTTTTATTCCTTCTCACTTTTGTATCTTTTCTTCTTCCTTCATCTTCCCTATTTACACCCTGCCATTGCATACTCAACAGAGGCAAAAACAAATTATGCACAGAAATTGGGATTTCTAGAACGGGTACAACTTAAAAATATAGCAAAGTGGTGTTATATATAGTTTATTCTCTATTTTCTTGACTCTCTCTCTCCTCTCTCTTACACTAATTTCTACTCCTTGTCATTTTTTTTTCTTTTCCATCTTTCTTTATCTCTTCTCTCAACTTCTGCATAAGTTAGGTTTATATATAAATCGGTCTTTCCAACTAATCATTCACTCCATTCTCTTTCCTCTCTCGTCTGCTGATACTAAACCATGTCCATAGAACTCTCTTCTCATACTTTCTAAGAAAGAACAATTCAATACACTCACTTCCTTCTTACTAAACATATCACCTCTGAGTCCAATACTTGAAACTATAAAACCCCATCAGAAGCGTACAGAGTAAATTGGAAACAATATCTGGGATAACTAAATCTGTACATTGTGATCAAACTGGGATTTTCTGAATAGAAAGTGTTTGATTTTAAAGTGTAAAGGAATTATAAGGGGCTCTGGTAGCATTGTACTACAGCAGCAACATAAGGTTTAAGGTAAAATTGAAATAGTCAAGGTCCCACAGTGCAGGAAGAAAAGACAGACAAGCAATATAAAAAAACAAGGGAAGAAAGTGACACAAACAAATCAATATACCTCCTCAGTAGATTCCATGGCAAGCACAGTTGGTAAATTGCCAGAGATGGAATTTAGAAATTACATATTCTAAATGTTTGCGGAACTTAAGAATGAACTAAAAAATGAGATGAGAGAACAAATACAGGTGGCAGCAAAAGATCATTTTGACAAAGAACTCCATAAACAAATACAGGAAGTAAAAGATTACTTCAATAGGGAGATAGAGACTCTAAAGAGAAATCAAACAGAAATTGCGGAAATGAAAGAAGCAATAAACCAAAATAAAAGCTCAATCGAAAGTATTACCAACAGAGTAGATCACTTGGAAGAAAGAACCTCAGACAATGAAGACAAAATATATATCCTACAGAAAAATCTAGATTACACAGCAAAAATGGTAAGAAACCAAGAACAGAACATTCAAGAATTATGGGACAACATAAAAAGACCAAACTTAAGAGTGATTGGGGTAGAGGAGAGGGCAGAGTTTCAAGCCAAAGGAATGAGTAATTTATTCAATGAAATAATTCTAGAAAATTTTCCAAACTTGAGGAATGCATGGGAAAACCAAGTTCAAGAGGCTTACTGAACACCAAACATACAAAATCACAACAGATCTACACCAAGGCACATTATAATGAAAATGCCTAATATACTGAGAAAAGAGAGAATATTAAAAGCCACAAGAGAAAGGAAGAAGATTACATATAGGGGGAAATCAAACAGACTATGTTCAGATTTTTCAACCCAGACCTTAAAAGCAAGAAGATCCTGGAATAGCATATTTCAAGCTCTGAAACAAAAGGGATGTCAACCAAGAATCTTATATCCAGCAAAATTGAGCTTTAGCTTCGAAGATGGAAGACAATCCTTCCACGACAAGCAAAAGTTAAAAGATTTTGCAACTCAAAAGCCAGCACTTCTGAACATCCTGGGCAAAATTTTTCATGAAGAAGAAGAGAAAAAAAAAAAAAATCAACAAAGGGAGATATTAAACTAAGGGAAATACAAACCAGAGGAGAAACTAAATCAAGCTAAAGACCATAATACAAATAATAATGAATGGGAATAAAAATCACATCTCAATAATAACCCTGAATGTTAATGGCCTAAACTCATCATTCAAAAGACACAGATTATCAGAATGGATTAAAATAAATGACCCAACAATTTGCTGTCTCCAAGAAACACACCTCGTAAAAAAAAAACACCAATAAACTGAAGGTGAAAGGCTGGGAAAAGTCTTATCACTCACATGGCCTGCAGAAGCAAGCAGGGGTTTCCATTCTCATTTCAAATAAGGTAGACTTCAAGCCAAAGCTAATCAAAAGGGACAAAGATGGATATTTCTTACTACTTAAGGGAACCATTCATCAACAGGATATAACAATCATAAATCTATATGGCCCAAATAATGGAGTACCTACATTCATCAAACAAACTCTTCTCAAGTTCAAAAGTAAAATAGACCACAACACAGTTATTCTAGGGGACTTCAACACACCTCTCTCACCAATGGATAGATCATCCAAACAAAAGCTAAACAAAGAAATTTTAGGCCTCCGTAAAACAATTAATAACTTAGACTTAACGGACATGTATAGAATATTTCATTCTTCAGTAAATGAATACACTTTTTTCTCAGCAGCACATGGCTCCTTCTCCAAAATAGACCATATATTATGTCACAAGTCAACTCTCAGCAAATATAAAACAATAGAGATACTACCCTGCATTCTATCAGACCATAAAGAGATGAAATTGGAAATCAATGACAAAACAAGGAATAAGAAAAACTACTCCAACAACTGGAAGCTAAACAACATGCTACTGAATGAACAAGGAGTTGAAGAAGACATCAAAGAAGAGATTAAAAAATTCCTACAGGTAAATGAGAACTCAGATACATCATATAGAAATCTCTGGGACACTATGAAGGCAGTATTAAGAGGAAAACTCATTGCACTGAGTTCATTCCTTAAAAGGAAAAAAACAACAACAAATAAATGATTTAACATCACACCCCAAAGCACTAGAAAAAGAAGAACAGAGCAACACCAAGAGCAGTAGAAGACAGTAAATAATTAGAATCAGAGCAGAAATTAATGAAATTGAGACTAAAGAAACAATTCAAAGAATTGACAAAACTAAAAGTTGTTTCTTTGAAAAAATAAACAAAATTTACATACTCCTAGTGATGCTAATGAAAAGAAGAAGAAAAGAAACTCAAATTACTAACATTCGTGATGAAAAAGAGAATATCACAACAAACACCTCAGATATACAGAAGATAATTAGAAATTACTTTGAAAACTTGTACTCTAATAAAATCGAAAATACTGAAAGCATTGACAGATTTCTAGAGTTATATGATTTGCCTAAACTGGATCTGGAGGCTATACACAATTTAAACAGATCAATTACAAGTGAAGAAATAGAAGATGTCATCAAAAAGATACCAACAAGGAAAAGTCCAGGACCTGATGGGTTTACAGCCAAGTTCTACAAGACTTTCAAAGAAGAACTAATACCAATGCTCTTCAAATGATTTCAAGAAATAGAAAAAGAAGGAGCTCTTTCAGACTCTTTCTATGAGGCCAATATTACATTAATTCTAAAGCCAGGCAAAGATACATGCAAAAAAGGAAACTTCAGGCCAGTATCTTTAATGAACATAGATGCAAAAATCCTCAACAAAATTTTGGCAAATCAGATACAAAAACATATCAAAAGATAGTGCACCACGATCAAGTGGGGTTTATTACAGGGATGCAAGGCTGGTTCAATATTCAGAAATCAATAAACATATTACATCACAACAATAGACTTAAAGAGAAAAATCACATGATTATCTTAATAGACGCAAAAAAGCATGTGACAAAATATAACACCCCTTTATGTTCAAAACACTGGAAAAACTAAGAATATCAGGAACATGTCTCAACATTATAGAAGCTATTTATGCAAGGCCCAGAGCTAACATTATCTTAAATGGAGAAAAATTGAAAGCATTCCCTCTAATAACTGGAACAAGACAGGGATGCCCCCTTTCACCACTGCTATTTAACATAGTACTAGAAACTCTGGCCAGAGCAATTGGACAGACAAAAGAAATTAAAGGGATCCAGATAGGAAAAGAAGAGCTCAAATTAGCACTATTTGCTGATGACATGATAATATACATAGATAACCCAAAAAACTCTACCAGAAAACTATTACAACTAGTAAATGAATTTGGCAAAGTTGCAGGATACAAAATCAATACCCATAAGTCAAAGGCATTTTTGTACATCAGTGACAAAGCCTCTGAAAGGGAAATGATGAAAACTACCCCATTTACAATAGCATCAAAAAAAAAAAAAATACCTGGGATTCAACTTAACGAAAGAGGTGAAAGACCTCTATAAGGAAAATTATAGAACACTAAAGAAAGAAATCATAGAAGAACTCAGAAGATGGAAAAACCTACCTTGCTCTTGGATAGGTAGAATCAATATTGTCAAAATGTCCATACTACCAAAAGCATTATATAGAGTTAATGCAATTCCAATGAAAATCCCAATGTCATTCTTCAAAGAAATAGAAAAAGCAGTCATGAAATTCATCTGGAAAAATAAGAGACCCAGAATAGCCAAAGCAATCCTGAGCAAGAAAAGTGAAGCAGGGGGCATCACCATACAAGACTTTAAATTATAGTATAGAGCAATAGTAACAAAAACAGCATGGTATTGGCACCAAAACAGACTGGTGGACCAATGGTACAGAATTGAGGACACAGAGACTAATACATATAATTTCAGCTACCTTATATTAGACAAAGGCAACAAAAATGTACAGTGGAGAAAGGATAGCCTCTTCAACAAATGGTGCTGGGAAAACTGGAAATCCATATGCAACAAAGTGAAATTAAACCCTTATCTCTCACCATGCACAAAACTCAATTCAAAGTGGATCAAGGACTAGGAATTAGACCAGAGACAGTATGCCTAATAGGAGAAAAAGTAAGCTCCAATTTCTAACATGTCGGATTAGGCCCCAAGTTCCTTAATAAGAATCCTGTAGCGCAAGAATTATTACCAAGAATTAATGAATGGGATAGATTTAAACCAAAAAGGTTCTTCTCAGCCAAATAAACAATCAGTGAAGTGAATAGAGAGACAACTAATTGGGAACAAATATTTAATACGTGCACATCAGATAGAGCACTAATTTCTAGAATATATAAAGAACTCAAAAAACTTAATTCCAAAAAAACAAATAACCCAATGAATAAATGGGCTAAGGAATTGAAAAGACACTTCTCAGAAGAAGATACACAGTTAATCAACAAATACATGAAAAAATGCTCAACATCGCTGGCAATTAGAGAAATGCAAATCAAAACTAAGATTTCATTTCACTCCAGTCAGAATGGCAGCTATCAAGAACACAAACAACAATAAATGTTGGAGAGGATGTGGGGAAAAAGGCATACTCATACATTGCTGGTGGGACTGCAAAATGGTGCAACCACTATGGAAAGCAGTATGGAGATTTCTTGGAAAACTAGGAATGGAACCACCCTATGACCCAGCTATCCCAATCCTGGGTATATTCCCAAATGACTTAAAACAATGTTTATAGCATCACAATTCACAATAGCTAGGTTGTGGAACCAACCTAGATGTCCCTCAGTAAATGAGTGGATAAAGAAAATGTGGTATATATACAAAATGGAATTTTACTCAGCTATAAAAGAGAATAAAATAATGGCATTTGCAGGTAAATGGATGAAGTTGGAGAATATAATGCTAAGTGAAATTAGTCCATCTCAAAAATCCAAATACCAAATATTTTCTCTGATATAAGGAGGCTAGTTCACAGTGTTGTTGGATGGGGGTACATGGGAGGATTAGAGGAACACTAGAATGGTCAAAGGAAAGGGAGGGTAAAGGAGGGAGCAAGAGGAGAGAGAGAGTGGGGAAAAAAGGAAAAAAAAATGGTGGTTGAATGAGATGAATATCATTATCCTAAATGCATGATTGAAGATCTGAATGGTACTTATATACTTTTTATACAAACAGTTGTATGTAAAAAGATGCTATATATGTGCATTATGAATTGTAATACATACTACTATTATAAATAAAAAAAAGAAAAAGAAAGCTAAAAAAAAAAAAAAAAAAAAGAAAAAAATAATACAAAAATGGCTGGTGATGTGGCCCAGTGGTTTAGTGTCCCTGAATTCAATCCCTGGTACCAAAAAAAAAAATAATAATAATAATAATAATAAATAAATAAATCAGTTCTTCTACTCAAAAAAAAAAAAAAAAAAAGAAATTTGACAAAACTTTCACTAAAACCTGGTATATATGTAATGTTTTAACGACTCCTTAATAAGAGTGATAATATGGTCTGAAAATTTGTAGATTATGTGTAACAGAATAATAAAATGGAGTATATGTCTGAAACTGGGGTTTAAATGCTCATAAATCTTAATACTTTTTTCCATAGTTGTGCCCCACTATGGTTACAGGAAATCTACAAAGTAGAAATGGCTTTCTGTCTGTCTAAGTATGGTTATGAATGAAATAAAGCCCTTCTTAGAGCACTTCTCAGATTTTGGGGTTTCACTATAAATATTATCATCAGAGCCATCTCTGTTCATTTGACATTCATATTCATTTTCATTTGAATATTAACCAAAATTGATAAATTAGCTTCTGACAACTTATCAGTCCACAAGAAAAGATATTAATATCCTATTGTTTTCCTGATCTTGTACTTAAATTTGCATTCCAGTAGAGTCTTAACTGACACCAGCATGTGCTAGAAACAAAATTAATAAATATCTCTAAGGTATAATATAGTGTGCTTCTGTATTAAAATAAAGTGTGACTTCTCTTGTAGAGACAGAAGTGTATAAACACTCATGATTTTCCTTTTATGAATTTTTTTTCCCTACTTTTCACACAGGGGTAAAAACTGTTCTCTTGACAGTTTTTCTTCATGCTCAGCTTGAATATAATTTATTAGCTTAAAGAATCTCATAGATAAAGCTCTTTCTTCCAGGGACTACAAATCTTCATGGGCCAGATCATGACCAGAGTTCACATCAGCTCATCTGAATTTGAAGGATCTGTTATATGACTAACAGGAAGGAGACTAATGAGTTTCTACCTGGAGAAAGTGATTTGGAATTTGGAATTTGGAATTAGGCATTCTAAAGACAAAGGGATTTGGATAGGAAAGATTTAAAGAAGCACTGAAAGAGGATGTTTTGTTGGCTATAATTTGCTTTCAGTTTTTGTCTATCCTCATTTTTTCAAATTCTCCTACTGTAATGTATAACATATTTAAGAACTTGATGACAAAGACACAATTCTTTGGAAACTATGTAAGAGAAGAAAAGTAGTAGACTTGGTGGCATTGTTCTGTTCGCTTTTGTTGTTGTTGTTTTGTGTTTTCAATTGTAAGTTTGGAAGACAGAAAGGTAGAGATAAATATTAATGAAATTGTCCCTTTACATAAGTCAATGTTAGTACCAATGATTATGCTCAGAAATACAAAATCCCACTTAAAGTGGTCATGCAAACAATATATATTTATATGTATTGAGATTTCATTATGTTCAAATTTTAAATGATGAAATTTTTAAAAAAATCATTATGATTATGAAAATTCACACACACACACACACACACACACACGATATAATTCCTGTGATAAATAAGTTTGTTCTTTATCTAGAGGGACAAACAGAAAAATATCAATTACACCAAAATTGTAAGTATCAATAAAATTATAACAAAAAAGAAAATACACAATAGTAGTATAGAAACGGTATGACAATGCTTAAAAACTTCAGTATTAGATATGTAACAGCAAGTTATTAGATTGTTATTATACATGTACAGATATGTGCTTAGATATGCATGTTTGTTTTTCGTATATGTGTATGACAAATTCTAAAAGAAAAGTTAACAAATTTGAGATTTTTAAATTTAACATATTAAGACTTTCCTCACTTGGTTCCCAGTAAACTACCTTCTTAGTTTAAAATAAAACTAGAATATCTTTAAGAATATCTTATGTAAATATGAAAAAATAGGAAATACGATGTTCTTAAACTATTTAACAATAATTAAATGATGACTGTCTATTTGGCCACCTCAGAACACAGAAATTTGAGATAGGAATGGAGGTACATGGATTTACTGAGGAACTGCACCCAGAAAAGATCTCCAAGGGAATGAGGTAGGCTGAAGCGAAAAGGGGAGGAGCTGAGCAGCTTGTGGTTTCAGGCTAGAGCAGCCTAAGCCTAGGCTTTGATGTTATGGAACATAGATAATTCATTACAATGTTCTGACCTGGAGTCCAAAGACCTAGGCTTTTGTATCCATGCATTAGTCAATGGTTGCTCTCTGGGGTGGGTAGTCCTATTTTTCAGGTATCTCCAGGAGAATTGCTTCCCATCAACAAAGGGAAATGATTCCCCCAGTGAAGCAATGAATGCAAAATTTCATCTGCATTACGTGAATAGCTAGAGGATGGATGTGAGGTTTTGTCAGTTACAGTTACTACTAGCACTGCTTAGGTCCATATGCTTCTTACATTAAACTCACCCTTTTCAGTTATAGCTCCTCCATGATTCTGGCTAATCCCAATTTTGCTGAAAACGTAAAAGAGAAATTTTTGTGGAATGACCTATAGTTCTACTTCTGTGGTAATTCTCAATCTATGACTGAGGCTTAACCATCTTGGTGCTCTATTTCCAATCTATTTTCCCCATTTGTGAGTGCCTGAGTTGGTTTAGGAGGCTTTCCTGAAGTAATGATCAAGGACAACACTTTGATCGTCTTCTTTGTCATACCTTTAAAGACACTGACTGTTGTATTTGCATACTTATAGTGAGACTGGGCATGTGACTATTGCAAAGTGTCCAAAGCATGATTATCAAAGATATTTTCCCTATTCTATAGTAGCAGCAGCTTCTACCACCAGTATGTTGAGTCTGAACTTGTCTGGGTTCTTGAAATGCCCAAGGGGTTGCCATGGTTTCAAGATCAGTGAGATGCTTATTTTATACCCAATCTAAGAACCAAATCCCTGGACCCAAAAACACACATTTATAGGAATAAGAAACCACTGCTCACCAACTGAGGAGCTGAGATCAATTGTGAATGGGGCTACTCATGCTTTTGCCCTTGTTTCCTTAACCTTGGTGTTTTACTTTCCTGTGACACTCCCTTTCTCTTGTAAATAAGACAGTAGTTTCTGGATATAAAAATAAGTAATAAATCCCAGATCATTTCACATTTTTGCAAACATTTTGCCATGATAAAAATTTCCTTATTCTGTTTAAAAAATGATATATTTGAATATGAATCTCTGAGCCTTCACGGATAATGATGCTGCTTGAGGCATTGTTGATGGGAAATACAAGCCCTCGTCTAGAAGATGATTCACTCCATATCAGGATGGAACTTTTCCTTTTATGAAAATGGAAAAGGAAATGTTTAAACAAGTTGTTACTGAGTAGGTAGTTGAATTCTTCCAAGAGATGTTTACTATTTGTGATACACAGGTTTAAGATTTAGTAGCAGCATAAGTTATTTCAGCTGTATCAAGTGAAAAATTATCCTCCTCCTGGGCTCATAACTTTTTCATTTCTGCCACTACAGCCAAGTCCCAGGGTCTTTAAGTATAGAGACTGGATGACAGCTACTGGCCAAATCTCAATAGAAGCCCACTGATGACAATTAACTTGTAACATGTTCTTCCTATGTGTATTCCTATAAACCCATCTATATTTCACCTCCAGTTAACTCCTTTGTGGTGCATCTTACAAATTTACTTCTTAGGTCCCTAAAATATAAAGTAAGTCATTCACCACTGCCAAGAGTTCTACATATTTCTTTAAACTAAAAACATTTCTTTCTCCATGCAAATTAAATGATTGCTGGATCATCAGTAGCTCTGTTTCTTGGGAGCAGTCCCATTATCAAAACTATAAAATAAATGAATAATAAATAATATAGCTAGAAATATATAGTATACAAAAGCTCAGGCAAATAAAGCAAAAATAGACAAATTGGGATTACGTCAAACTATGTTGCTATCCCAACAAAGGAAACAATTAACTGAGTGAAGATATAACATACAATATAAGAGGGAAATTTTTGCAAACTGTTCATCTGACAAAGACATAATATCAAGAATATTTGAACAATTTTTTAAATTCAATAAAAACATAGTCCAATTGAAATGAGCAACTGATATATGAATAGACATTTCTCAAAAGAAGAAATTCAAATAACCAATGTGTTTATTAAAAAAATGCTCAACATTAATAGCACTCAGGGAAATGCACATCAAAACAACAATACAGTATCATCTCATTTCAGTTAGAATGGCTTTTGGCAAAAAGATGATGAATAGCAAAACCCAGTGAGAATATGGAGAAAAAGGAACTCGCAAAAGCTCTTGATATCAATGCATGTCACTATGGCCACTATGGAGAAGAGTACAGATGGGCCTCAAAAACTAAAAAGTACATCTACCATATGATCCATCTATCCCACTTCTGGGTATGCATACAAAGGAAATGAAATCAGTATATCAAGGTAATCACTGCATGCTGCGTTTGTTGTAGCATAACACACAGTAATTAGGGGATAGACTCAACCTAAATGTTTATCAATGAATGAATTTTAAAATATTATGCAATATTATTCAACCATAAAATGATTAGTATCCTATCAAATGGGTGGAACTGAAGGACAGTAAGTGAAGCAAATCAGACACAGAAAGACAAATGCAACATATTCCTTCTTATATATAGTAAGTACAAAAAATTAGAACAAACTCCAAAATGATTATTGCTAGAGTCTAGGATGGGAATAGAGGATGTAAAAGAAAGGTGAATAACAGGCACTAAAATATACTCAGATGAATACTAGAATAATATGCTAGTATTCTACAGCATGGTGGGTAACTATAGTTCATAATAACCCATTATATATTTTGTGAGTAAGTAGGAGAGAGAAAAGTCTACAAACATATAGTAATGAAATTACTCTAATTTGACTAGTACACTTTGTGTACAAACATTGGAGAAATGTCACACTGAACCCAATGTATATATGTACAATTGTTATGTATTAATCAAAAATTTTACAAGTATTTGAGAAAGAAATGTAAATAGATTGATTTGTTCATTACACTTTCTTTATATGTATGAGAATATCACACTGTACCACATGCAAATCTAAAATTTAGAAGTAATATGTTAATAAAACAGTGAGTTTACTGTGAAATTTACCAGGGCAAGCATTTTTTTTTTTCTATTTAATCACTACATACCCTAATGTAATCAAGGTTTTTGGTTCTGTCAGCAGGGGACCCTATATCTAAAACCCCTAGAAATGTTAGTTGTTTTACTCTTCATGTGTATTGTACCAACCAACGTAAATGACCTTAAATTGTTTTGGGAAAAAACAAAATAAATTACTACTGAATCACTGACTATAGAATTTTTACTGCTTTATGTGGACCCACTTATCCATTCATTCTTTAGGATTTGAGTATGCCTATGTGTACTAGTTTAAATTCTGAAAATAATATTAACTATTTCCCTTATGGTTTCCCGTCATTATTTTTTTCATCAAAATATCTGTTTATATTAGCTACTTCCACAGGTATCTTCAACAGAAGGGTACTTCTTGGTAGCCATTCTTAACTGGTTGTTTTTGTTTGTTTGTTTTGTTTTTTTTGGGGGGTGGCTGAGGGCAACAGGGAATTGAATTCACTAAGCCACATCCCCAGCCCTATTTTGTGTTTGTATTTAGAGACAGGGTTTCACTGAGATGCTTAGCACCTCCTTTTTGCTGAGGATGGCTTTGAACTCTATATTTTCCTACCTCAGCCTCCTGAGCCCTGGAGTTACTGTGCCAGGCTGAACCATTTGTTGATTATAGTTATTACACTCACATTACTGCTGATGGTTAAAGTTCTTTATTGGTCTCTGGTATTTCAGTTTACTGTCCTCCACCTTTCTATTAGGGAATCTATAGTCTATAAAAGCATCTCCTATAAACCCTGGTGTACAGAGATCACATCATAGAGCTTCTCAGTGATATTGGTTCCTCCACTACTTATCAGAATATTTGTTCTCTGCACCATAAGAGTGTCCTCACGTTCCTTAGAAACACAGTGAATAGATGGCTTCCAAGTCTCATATAGTATAACCATCACTGTGCATCCGATTCTATGAGCTTGATGACTTAACTTCCTGAGTCTCAGAGAGTGTTTCTGGTGATCATTTACTTCAATTAATAGGGGCGATACTTTTTCAAGCTTCTGAAAGGCATACTTTAAACATTTTAGAACTGTCACCTCATGCTCTTACCAGTATTTTAAATAATGTGACACATGAGAAGGACCCTTTATTGACACAATAATCCTTTTCTAGATTTGTTTTAATTCCCTCAATTCAGAACCATTCCCATGCATATGCTCCAAGTTTGGGCTAGTGCACATTAGTCAATTTCTATGTTATTTTGTTATTTAAGCACACTCTTCTCTTAATAAAAACATTGATTCCCCTGTTAAGTCATACCAAGTTTTCACTGTGAGTAGTGTTTTAATTACCAGGAGCATATTTGAGGTTGCATAATTATCAGGGCAAACATTTTCTAACATCATGCTACCTACTTTGAAGCTTTTGCATGATCTTCAAGAAAGGGAGGTAGGAAACTCTTTCATTGAACAGGAGCAAAGAGCAATTCCTATAGATCGACAGGGTTTGTGGAATTTTGTATGTTACCATTTCTTAGTCATCTACTTTGAAACCCTTCATCTTATTATTACTTCTCTGCTCAGGGTTCAGATTTTGCATATTTTATAGCTGAAAATTCAGCCTTTACTGATGTCCTGGTACTCATATGTAGATTCATTCCATTTGTGTTGCTCAGAATAATCAACCTTCCAAACAGGATAGAGGATTTTTTTTTTTTTTTCTGAACAGAAGGGATATTAGATGCCACATTTCTCTTTGCACATATAATTAATTCTCTTGATTCTATACTTTTCTTCTTCAGGAATATTATGCATGCTCTAATACTTATTGTCCCTCCCACCTCAAACTCATGGAAGATTGCACCAAACATTTCATTCCATTCTTGTATCACATTGTTGCATAACACAAGTGCTAATTTTAACATGTGTGCAATACCAGCATGCTAGTATCAATACTCAGCTTACCTGATTGAAGGTATGCTCAATTCTATCTAGCTGGTGGGTAATCCATAAACCCTTCTTTGATGTTTTCTTTAGGACTAGATCAAAGTCATCTTTGATTTAATCTTTTAGTGCTCAGAATGAAGCCTTTAGCTAATCCTGTGAATTTTTAACTTCAAATTCATCCAGAATATTCTTTATGTAATACTCCCTGGACACATGACTTGACATCATGAATCTGGTCGTTATGAATTTTTGAGGATGTGATCTTCTGGAAAAAACCTGTAAATTAACTGAAGTAAGAAAGAAAAAGGGAAAGAAAGAAGGTTGGCTTAGATACTACATGAAACATGTAATTGGTCTGAACAACAGGGAAATTTGAGTTATAATTTACATAAAAATTGTTATATGTTCAGACAAAAAGTACAGGCCATTGTCCCCACGTGTATGTTAGTCTAGAACTGACTTTAAAATTTGAGGCACTGTCTCCTCAGATGACTTCTGTGAGACAGGGGCAATTTCTGTATGAGCTTACAAGTTGAATCCAGTATCTCCAGCACTAGCAGAAGCTTGCAGATGGTTATGTGCTAAAGATTGCAGATGGTTACATCTAAAGCTTAAGGGAATTGGGTGGAACACCATGAATGGTCAACACAATCATCAAACTGAAGCAAACTGACAGGCATTTATTGCACAAAAAAGTGACTGATTATTCAGCATTCCATTTTCAATGTTTTATTTGTTTCATAGCACATTAATGCAATCACATATTTTATATATTTCTTGAGGATGCAAACTTTTCCCATTCTTTTCTAATTCTCCAACACTAAGCTTGCTTTCTTGTTCTTTCTTTTTGTTTTTTTATTTTTCTGGATTTGCTCTCAGTATCATCATGTAGCACTGTCCTGGTAAAGCCCATAACCCTCATTTACCCATTTGCACTTAATGGTATGAAGCAATAGCTGATTTTATATTTATACTAACATAATTGCATTATAGTTACTTGACATATTTCTTCCAATCAGTTTCATTGCTCTTTTCCATGTAATTTTATCTGGCTCCAAGGTATATATCATACATACTCTTAAAACTCTCAGTTTTATAATCCCACTTCATATTGCTCCCATAATCCCAGATTCTTATGTTTAAAATCTTTCCTAAAGAACACCTCAGCTGAACATCAAAAGTGATATCACAACCTACCATATACCTCCTTTCCACACACTTCTTTTACTCATACCATATTTCCTATATCAAATAAACTTTCCTAAATTTAATGATCTTATTCCAGGTTCTCAGCCTAAAATCTTTGGATTCATCTGGATTTTTTTTTCTGTCACCTTCTATCAGCCAATACATCAGCAAATGTAAATGTTTTACTTTCCAATAACATCTAAAATCTGAATGTTTTACACTCCTTCTGCACAGATCCAAATCATGATTATTCATCTGCAAAGATATGCCATATTCTATATCCTATATTCTATCACCTATTTTCTGGTTGCTTCCACAATCAAACCCCAACCCTCATTTTTCTATACTCAGTCCATCAGAGTGCTCTTGTAATATTGTCAAAGAGGTTTTGTTGGTGTTCTACTCAGTGATCCAAACTGACTTCCTACCATATTAAGAATAAAGCAAAACCCATGTTAAAAGGCTATAGACTTCACATGGTAGAAGTTCAGTGTGATTTACAGATAAGAAACCTAGCTTTCTGATGTCTTTGTACTTACACCCTACTCTTCAGGGCATAAGTTATTCATTTTTCAAAATGTGTAACATGGAAAAGTTTTATGAAGCCACCATATTGTGTTTACAAAATATGTGATCCAAGTTAAACACTAAAATCATTTTTCAAAAATTCCAGAAATTATGCAGTTACAGTAAAGAAGTTTTTCAAAAACTTACTTTTATCAAAAGAGCAATCAAAACAAAAAAATCATGTGGGGATTTTTCATCACTTATTTTTTCTGCTTTATTCCCTGTTAGTAACAATTTTAATACTGTTGTTACAAATTATAAAGTTCATTTTATATAAATATTTTTTCCAATAATCAATAGCTTATAAGCATTTTCTCCCAGCATTTATGAAATCAGCACTAGTAACTAACAAGTTTTGAGATTTCACAAATTTCAAAGGATCTAAGTCTTAGAAATTTCTTCAAAATCAGAGTGCTTACAGTAATACAGTTAAAATTTAGCTTGAAAGTATTTTGCTTGTGCATTTGTTTTTTAATCTGGGATCTTAATTATCTTTAATTATTATGTGTTGCCATTGAGGAATTTAAGTGGTAGATCACCATTGCTATGATGATGTCCATATCTTTCTAATTCTCTTATTTCATGTAGGATAATCATTGGAATTTAAAATAATTCTTTTCACATTTGGATTGGTACTTATTAAATCAGCATTCTGAGGTAATACTATCCATTTTTGATGCAGTTTGAAAATTTTTCTGAAGAGAAATTCTGGTAAGGAATTTCAACTGCAAATAATACTAAATTCAAGCTCCTCTGCTTGTTCAATTAGACATAATCTAAAAAGGTATAGTATGGTCAAAATTAAGACGTGTTGTGGCCTTAGTTCAGGGTCAATTTTGTTTTTATTATTATTCCTGCTAGTAACTCTGTCTTGCCTGACTTGAATTCTGATTTCTTCTTCAAATAACTTTTCTGATAGTCACAAAGAATCTTTCAGTAGGCATCACAGCATCTCAGCATTTGAGGTCACAAACTTTACCTCTTCTATCTGTGGGAGATTGAGGAAGTCACTACTCCTGTTGAGGGAACAATGTCATCCTTTTAGGTTAAATGGACCAGTTTAGGTCATGCTCAGTTTCTGGATCAATAACTATGATCATCAGGAAAAGGCTTTGTGAGATGCAATCTAATCATGTATTCCTGAAACAGTTTTTAGGAATGGGGATCGGTGAGTGTGGGAAGATATTTTTAATTTACTCTGTATTTAGACTCACTGCATGCTAAGACATGTTGCATGCACAGAATGCAATGATAAAAATAGACAAGGTTCAGGCTGGGGTTGTAGCTCAGTGGTTGAGCACTTGCCTCACAAGCATAGGGATAGATCCTCAGCACCACATAAAAAAAATAAATAGATAAAATAAAGATATTGCCTCCACCTACCACTAAAATTAAAAAAAAAAAAATTAAAATTAAAAAATAGAGACAAAGTCCGTGTCTTCAAAGAGCTTATATTTCACTACAAAAGATGGAAAAAATAATTTATATTTAACATATAATGTGCAATATCATCAGATATTTACTATATAAGATGAATGTGCTGTATACATGTGTGCATATGACATCAAAAACATGGAAAAGGGCCGGGGTTGTGGCTCAGTGGTAGAGTGCTTGCCCAGCATGTGTGAGGCACTGGGTTCGATCACCCTGCACCACATATAAATAAACAAATAAAAAAGTAAAGGTATTGTGTCCATCTACAACTAAAACAATATATATTTTTTTAAAGTGGAAATGTAAAATAAACGTGTAGATTTTTTTGGGGGGGCAACAAGTGTGCAGATCAGAATAAATTATTTGTCACATTATTTAACATATAGAAATATTTAGAACCACTAAAAATCAAGATGATTTGCAAAGGAGAAACCCTAGGTGTGGCAAAGTGTTTCATGAATTTGAAGTATTTACTTTAAAGCTCTGTCTCATAAATAAGACAGATCTTGGTTCATGGTTTAACAAATAGAACAATTAAAGAAAATATAGAATGTATTTGGATAATGAAAAGCTAGTTTAGGTACTTCAAGTAAATAGGAAGAGAGATTGGATCAATATAAGAAATATAAGAAATAAAATGGTTAAAAAGATACATAAAGGAAGAACAAGGAAATTAAAAGTATACTTTATTTATTTTAACTGATTTATTATAATCATTCAGAATAGTGTGACATTGTATTATTTATTCAGACATGAACTCAACAGTGCAATATATTCAGTCAATTAAATTCTCCAGTACTTACCCTTCCCATCTTTTCTTCCTCCCCTTGATCTCCTTCTTCTACTTTACTGGTCTCTACTTTATTTATATTAGATGCCCCCATTTCTTTCCTATTTCTGTTTAATTTCTACATATGAGAAAAAAAATCATATGACCCTTGACTTTCTAAGTTTCAATTCTTTTGCTTAAAATAATGCTCTCAAGTTCCATCCATTTTCCTACAAATGACATAATTTATTCTTCTTTATGGTTGAATAAAACTCCATTGTGTATATATGCACATTATCTTTATCCTAGTCTTGTAGTGGTTACAACAGTGTACAACATCACTAACAGTGCCTGTTTCTTTCCCCCACATCCTCACCAGCATTTATTCTTCTTTTCATTCTTCATGTCGCCATTCTATCTGGAGTGAGATGAAATCTTAGTGCAGTTTTGATTTCCATTTTCTTGATTGCTAAAGATGTTGAATTTTTTTCTTATGTTTGTTGATCATTTATATTTTTTTAACCTTAATTTTAAGTTCTACATACTAGTCCTGGCCTGTCACTCCCAGGTTAGTTTTTCTCCCAGTCTTGTCACCTCCCAACCTAGAAAATCTATAAACCTTAAAGTTTATCATAAATTCATTCGCTTGTGATAATAATCATGTGCATTGTTATTTAGCTCACCAAAACATAGATTAAACAATGAGAGATATGTTATTTTGAGAAACCTATAATCCCCTCCAACCTGTTTCTAGCTCTTCTCTACATCCCAGCTTCTTACAAATCATGGCCTCATGCTGATAATGGAAGCTCACCCCAAAGCCCTGGTCCAGGTTCCAACACAAGTTGGAAAACCATAATTGTAGCATATCTGTGGTTAGCATAGCCTGGGTAAATCTCATGGCATTTTGTTGCTCTAAAATATTTCTGTAGGATAGGAATCCAGGTTAGCTGCCTGGGTGACTGGATTTAGTTAGTTGGGATTCCAGCAGTCTGGGAGCAAAATAGTTTAATAAATAGTGGTTGGAGAAATTATTGTCACTGAAGAAAATAGAAAAATCAATCCCCTAATCCCCTATATTTTTTATTATAATTAAGCATAAACTCCCTGTGCACTTTTAAGGCAAAAAAAAAAAAAAAAAAAAAAAAAAAAACTATTCTAATTTTAGAAACAAAAATTTCCTCTTTATTTCAGGTCTTGACATTTGTCAAAAACGACATTTCCATAAAATCAAATTTAGCTGGTGATAAACATTCATTAATTTGGAGAAAATTCACAGTTTTATAATGTCCTGTCATCTTATACACAAACTGCAAAATCATGGTACTCTTTTCCACTTATGAAACATTCCTGCAGGTGTTTTACTTCAGTTACTTTTTGTTCCTATATGTAATATGTGCTTTAGATTAGATTTATTTTCAGATATATTATGTATTTCTGTCATTTGAATGGAATCTTATTTTTTATTACATTTTCTAGTAGGCCTTTGTTTAGATAGGGGAAAAATAGTGAATTCTGTGACAGATTGTATCTCCATATGTATCTTTTTATAATGATCTTAATCTTCTTTCCATTCTTTAACCTTTTTTGCCTTAATCTAATCTTATGGCAATAGTCATGGTTTTTAACCAAGAAAAGTTCTTTCAGCTTTGCTAAGTACTTAGACAAAATGTTTCCTGATCATAGGTCCCTGACTTTCCTCTTCTTAGATCATCTACTTTTGAAAATGTTATTATTGTGGACTATTTCTCTGCTCTTTTGAGATGTAAAACATTTCAAAAGCCTTTGCCTGACTTACAATCGAGGAATATTTTTTCTCATAGACTTGGAGCCATCCTTTAAAATATAATCATCAAGAAGCAAAGACCCTATCTCCCAGTCTTCCAAAGGATAGGAGCCTAACTTCTATAAATAGCAACTAGCAAACACAGATGACCTAATCACATTGACTAGTTTCCCTGTAATATGCTGAGGAATTAAAGGTTGGAACTTTTAGGGGCGGAAGGATATTTCTAAGGCTTGTCCTTGAAAGCCTCTATCTGTCTGTGAGTGGGCAGTGACCTTCCCAAGATATAACTCCTCAATGAGTCTGCAGCTGGAATACAAGTATGATCATTTGTCAGAGGTCAGCACCCTACTGTGGTCTCTTAATTGAGCAAATGTCCTCCTGAAGCTCTGTCTATTTGTAACTCCTGCTTAACATTTGCTGATGTCACTCTTTAGATGAATTTCACAATGTAATGGATAACAAACATATTGTTAATACCCTAAGGGATGTTCAAGTAGGTATATGTTGCCGCCTGAAAAGGATTTGCAGCCCAGAACGGTGGCGCCGCGGGAAGGAGCCCAGAGACAGGATGGAAATGAAAAAATTATTTTATCTTTCGCTTTCTGTCTCTTGTAATTTCTAACACCACATACACACTCTTACAAGAAACCAAGGCACGTACTCTTACAAGAATCTACAATATATATACATAATAGCGTTAACCCCGTCCGTTCTCTCTCGGGTCTCATCTCACGCGCCCAAGCAGGAATGGCGCTGGCCCGATCTGCTGAGTCACAGCTCAAGTCTCTTGAGATCCTGGGCCAAATCCCACAAGATCCCAGACCAAGTCCCATGAGACTACAAAAAGCGGCAATGCCCAAACATGTCCATGGCCCATAGTCAACCGTAATCTTAGCCATCTCCCCAAACAGGGCTCCTGCATTTCCCCCCTTTTGTTTTAAAAGAGGGGATGCTCTAGGACGTCTATGTGCAATCAACATTCTTACCCGTCATCGGATAATCAAGGCTGTGCCCTTGACTCCTGTCTTAGGTTGATATGTCGGCCACATGAGACTGTCCCGTGCGACTATGCCTGTCTTAGGTTGTCCCCCTCTGGGGATCTTACCTGTAATTGGCTAACCAGCCATCCAATGGAGGACTTTAGGATCGACTGTGTAAGATGACTAACAGCCGTCCAATTGTGAGGAGATGCTGCGGCTTTAAGGCAACAAGCCTTTTGATGACGAGCCAAATTGCATAGCATATCCAATTCTTTAAACAAATCAGCTGCCCTAAGTTCCATCAAGTAACACAGTGAGTTCTCTAGACAAATACCCGCAAGGCACTGTCCCGCGAAGTCCCAAACAATGAAAGATCAAAATGTCCACTTGTTATAACACGTAGATCTAGGAGGCCCCATGCATGCAGAGCAGAGGCCACACTGCTGGTCAGGTTGTTTGATGCTTGAGCAGCAGGGATGCTTGCAGCGACCGTGATCCCTGCAGCTATAGCAGCAGCCATCTTTTTTATGTCTAGACAATGCCACCGGCAAATCTTTAGGGCCCGCTACCTAGAGACTCAAGCATCAATTATTAAAGGAAAGGCAGTGCTATTCCAGCACTGAGTCAAGAGGCGAGTTGTCAAACTAAAAAATAGAATTATTATATTAGAAAATTAAAGTTGATTTCTGCTCATACACATTGCTGCTTGAGCTCCCACAAACATAAGCTGGCAAAATATCATATTTAGAACAAAACAAAGAAAGACTGAGGGTATTTACTGCATTAAAGATAGATTAAAGAAAAACTAAAAGCACTTTTGGAGAAAAAATTTGTTAGCTGGAACCCTCAAGTTTCTGCATACACAGCAATCCTTTACCTGTTGAAATAATTGAAATTAATCAGTTATTAAACAAATGAAGTTAATAACAAATAAGCAACCTTATGCCAAAACACCAAAATATCAGGTTATACAGCACTAGTCATATTTTTCGCTAAAGAGAAGTCCCTGGGACACCTATAAAACAAAATTGAAGGTACCTTCACTTATTAAATTATTTACCCAAATTGAATACTCTTAAACTTAAATGAATTAGAGTTATTTGGATCCATATATGTATATATATATTTTTTTTTAATAAGCACTTTTTTATTTTTGATGTCACACTGGACAGAGGCACATACAAACATATATTTGTGATGTCACATTAACATAAAATTTAGACAAATACACAAACATAAACACATATATAAAAAGGAAAAAGAAATACAATTGTGTGCACAATAAAGAGAAATCTCTTCGTCCCAGCCGGGAGGAATGACACTTAAGTTGTGACATATTTTGAAGGACTCTTTTAAGGGAATCATTCCATATCTTCAGCTTGGTCCTCTTGATTTTGTACCTTTTTTATTAATATTGATTCCTCAACAACTTCATCTTGATCCTTTTGATTTGGTACCTGCTTTATTAATCTAGATGGTATCCATATTGGAGAGGATTCGTGCTTTGGGAAAACACAAACAGATCCTCTCCCCCAAATTAATACTGGATCTGGACCCTTCCATGTACCTGAAAGAACATCCTTCCAGTAAACCAAAGGTTTATGTTGTTGATGTGGGTTCCAATGTCTGTCTCCAGCAGAATAACCATCAGAGTCTAAAGTTAAAAAATTTAAAGTAAACAGGGCAATTGCCAATCTGTCCTTAGGATTTTTCCAGTTTCCTTCTTTCTGTTTTAACAACATAACTTTTAGTGTGCAGTTTGCTCTTTCAATAATGCCCTGACCCTGAGGATTGTATGGGATGCCTGTTTTATGGGATATGTTGAATTTTGCGCAAAACTGTTTGAAAGATGAGGATGTATATGCAGGACCATTATCTGTTTTAAGCATTTTGGGGATGCCCAATGCAGCAAAAGCTTGTAAACAATGAGATATAACATCTTTAACTTTTTCTCCAGAATGTAAGGAAGCAAAAATCATGCCTGAGCATGTATCCATGGTTACACGAGTAAATCGCAATTTTCCAAATCTTGGCTCATGAGTAACATACATCTGCCACAAATGATTGGGCATTAATCCTCTAGGGTTAACACGAAAATGAGGATTGGGCAAATGCGTCATACAAGACTTACAATCTTTTACAATTGTTCTGGCTTGCTCTTTTGTGATTTTAAACCTACGTTGCAAGGTGGTGCTGTTGACGTGAAACTGGGAGTGAAATAAAGTAGCTTGTTGTACCGCTGAAAGTATAAATATAGTTTTTGTAAGGTCATCTGCCTTTTGATTACCTTCATGGAGGGGACCAGGCAAGTTAGTATGTGCTCTAATATGGCCTACAAATAGAGGTTCTTTTCTTGCCCACAAAAGTTTTTGTATTTGATAAAACAATTTAAAGGCTGGAGTATGAGATGCTATTGGTCCTGCTAACTCTAATTTTGGGACGGCTTGTACAATATAGTGGCTATCTAAAAAAATGTTTATGGGGTGGTCTCTAAAATTTTCCAGAGCTCTTACTACAGCTTCCAATTCCACTATTGAGCTGATTTGTGTGCATTTATGTAAGTCATATTTTCTTTTGTAGTGACTACTGCAGCAGTACCATTTGAGGACCCATCTGTAAATACATTAAATGCCTTAGGAATGGGTTGATTTTTTATTATCTGTGGAAATATAATAGGATGATTAATACAAAAAGATAATATAGGAGACTTAGGAAGATGATTATCAAAATTTGCAGAAGTAGAGCATCTAGCTATAGCCCAGACATTATCATCGGAGCATAAATATTCAATCTGTGACGATGAATAAGGAGTAATAATAGTAGCAGGGTGAATGCCAAATATTTTAGTAGAAGTTTTAAGTCCTTGAAGAATAAGTTTAACCACCATGGAGGTATAAGACTCAATTATGCTTTTAGGAGAGACAGGCAAATGTATCCATAATAAAGGCCCTTGTTGCCAAAATACTCCTGTGGGTGTATATTGTGAAGAAATATTAATCAATATCAGCGGTTGAGTTAAATCAAATCTGTCATAATGAGCTCCTTCGATGGCTTTTTCTTCTAACGTTAAAGCTTTCCTAGCATCAGGAGTCAATGTTCGCTGTGAGGATGGATCAGGGTCCCCTCAAAAGATATCAAATAAAGGTTTTAGTTGGCCAGTAGTGAGATTTAGTGTAGGGCGAAGCCAATTAATGTCTCCCAGTAGTTTTTGGAAATAATTGAGCGTGGTTAAAGGTTCTTTATTTATTAAAATTTTGGGGGGTCTAACAAAAGTATCCATGATTTTAAATCCTAAATATAATATGGGAGATCTGGTTTGAACATTTTCTTCTGCTATATATAATCCGTATTTTTTAAAATTTTCTACCACGTCACTGAATATAGTAAATAAAAATTTTTGATTAGGGTGGGCCAGTAAAATATCATCCATGTAATGTAGACACATGAGGTTTGTATATTTATTTTTAATGGGTTGGATAGCCTTGTCCACATATATTTGGCATATGGTGGGGCTATTAGCCATTCCCTGCAGCAAAACCTTCCATTGATATCTCTGATCAGGGCCATTATTGTTAATAGAAGGAACTGGAAAAGCAAACCTGGGGGCATCCAGAGGATGTAGGGGAATAGAAAAGAAGCAATCCTTTATATCAAGACTAATAAGATGGAAATTTTTTGGAATAGCTACAGGTTTCGGAAGTCCAGGTTGAGTAGGGCCCATGACTTGCATTGTTTTATTAATTTGTCTAAGATCATGTAATAATCGCCATTTTCCTGATTTTTTTTGATCAAAATATGGGGAAATTCCAGGGAGAGGTGGAAGGTTCTATATGTCCTGCTTCTAATTGTTCCTGAACTAGTAGGTGGGCCACTTGTAATTTCTCTTTAGATAGGGGCCACTGAGGGACCCACACTGGCTTATCAGAAAGCCATGGTATTTTCAAAATTATTTTCTCAGTGGCCCTGAAGAAAAATGTCTTTTTCCTATATGATAATGATTTTTTTTAGGGTTAAGCTTACCCTGTACTTTTTGATAATGATTTATTTTAGGGTTAAGATTACCCTGTAGATTTTTACATTTAACACCTGCAGGTTTGGTTGCAAGGTGTACTCCCATTTGTTGTAAAATATCTCTTCCCCATAAAGTAACCGGTAGATTAGGTAAAACATAAGGCTGAAATGTTCCTTTATGTCCTTCATCATCCTCCCATTTTAAAATTACTGCACTTTTTTCTGGGAGGTTATTATATCCCAAGCCTCTTAAACTGGTTGAAACTTTTTGCAGAGGCCAGTGTTTGGGCCATTCACGTAAATTAATGATGGAAGAATCAGCTCCAGTATCTATAAGACCCTCCATTTCTATTCCTTAGATTCTTATTTTACACATAGGCCTCCTTGTACAATCTCGAACCCAGCAAACCTTGGGTCTCGAATCAGTGGAACAAAATCCTCTATTGTTCCTATTTAGAGGCATATTCATTTTAAATGAATTATGTAAATTTGGAAGAAGGAGCAGCTGAGCAATTCTATCTCCCTGATTAATAGAACTTATACTTTGGGGTGAGCTAAACATTATTTTTTTTCCCCTTTGTAGTCTGAGTTTATTACACCTGGGGTCACTTGCAAACCTAATAAGCTTTCAGGACTTTTCCCGAGAATAAATCCTACAGTCCCTGAGGGAAGAGGTCCCCTGACTCCTGTGGAAATGAGTTGAACCCCCATTTCAGGTGTTAACACTATTCGGGCTGTGGAACAGAGGTCTAATCCTGCATTTCCTCCTGTTCCTCTGGCGAGGGAGTGGATGGGTAGTAGGGATTGTGTTGGGGAAGCATCTGAGTGGATGCTTGAGGATACTCCTCCTCCAATGCCTCGTACATCTGTGGGCCCCAGGGCATTTGGCCCCATGCCCCGTTTTTTGAATTCCTGAACAAAGGATTTCCATGGATGTCAAATTTTGAATAGCATTTATTGGCCCAATGATTTCCCTTTTTACACCTGGGGCAGCAACCTGGAGCACGGTATGAATTTGGTCTTATTTCTCTTTTGGGATTTGCCTAGAATAGCCTGATTGATTATGATAATTTTGCCTGGAATATCCTGATTGATTATAGTGTCTAGGTTGAGTCCTTGTGAAATTCTGAGGGGCAGCATCTCTAACAGCTGCTGCAATCATATTCCCTGTGACAAAGGCATCATTTATATCTTTACATAGTTGTATATATATGGAAAGATCCTTTTTATTTTTCCATGGCCTGATGGCTTCTTGGCAATATTTATTAGCATTTTCGTATGCTAATTGAACAACTAATGGAATAACTTGATCAATAGCTTCAAAAACTCTACCTGCAGTTCTCAAAAGTCGATCAGCAAATTCAGCATATGGTTCATTAGGTCCTTGAATTACTTTGGACAAGCTACCTTGTAGATCCCCAGGGCCTTGTACAGTTTTCCATGCCTTTAAGGCAGCTGCGTTTATCTGATCATATAGTCCTGGGGTATAATATTTTTGAGCCTGTACGTCTGCGAGTTGCCCTTCTTCTGTGAGCATTTCTATGTTATGGTCTCCAAACCCTGCAGCTGCATTTCTTTTAGCTGTTTCTATACAAAGTTCTTGAAATTGCGATCTCCAAACCAAGTATTGTCCCCCACTTAATTTTGCTTTACATAGACGTTTCCAGTCTGCAGGGGTTAAGCTAAAGGTGTTAAGGGACTCCAGTATACTCAACGTGAAAGGAGCTTGGGGTCCATATGTCATTACTGCCTCTTTGAGATTATTTATTGTTTTGAAATCTACTGACTCGTGGCCCCTCTGTCCATTTTCATATTCAAATACTGGCAGTTCCCAATGTATCTGTGAGTTGCCCTCAAGAGCTCATAAGTGCTCAGAAAGACTTTTTATTTCTATTTCTAGGGTATGCAAATGCCTAGTGATACCCTTCATATTTTCTGTAATCAATTCCACCCATGGAGGAGTAGAGGACACAAATTCCTCCACTTGATGATCCCTTGTCTTGGTCTTCCTTAATTTCCTTTTGTTGATTTTCTCAGAATCACTTTTACTTAATTCCTCCTCACTACTACTACTCTCATTGGTCCTAACTGACTCAGTAACATCCTGAGTCCTGGGTTCAATTGAGAGCATGTATCCTTGAAGTATCTCTAATAAATCTTGAATAGCTTTAGCAGCTCGGATCTTTGTCATTTTGGAGACGCTTCTAATACTCTCCTTACTGGTCTTAGTTGACTCAGCAGAAGCTACGCTTTCATGATCGCTTTCACTGTTTTCTAAATCCTCCTCACTAAAGACAGACTCATCTATATCAAATAATTCATCAAGAGCCTTGTACACTTGAGTCTTAGTTATTTTTGAACCTATTTTAACCGCTCTGACTAGAGACTCCTGTGAGGTTTCTCAGTTCTTACTTGCCGTGCTGAATGCCCCGAATTGGGGAGATGGCTAAGATTACGGTTGAATATGGGCCATGGACATGTTTGGGCATTGCTGCCTTCCGTAGTCTCATGGGACTTGGCCTGGGATCTTGTGGGAATTGACCCAGGATCTCAGGCTAAGTCTCGTGAGACTACGGAAGGTGGCAATGCCCAAACATGTCCATGGCCCATAGTCAACCGTAATCTTAGCCATCTCTCCAAACAGGGCTCCTGCAGGTATACCTTTTTTTAGGCAGGCAGAATGCCTCAAAGACTGTTTTTCTCTTTCCTTTTTTTTATTTTGTTCTTTTTAGTTATCCATAATGGTAGAGACAATTTTGACCATTTTATACAAACATGGAATGCACCCTATCCTAATTAGAATCCCAGTAATGTGGATGTACTTGATGTGAAGATTCACTGTGGTGTATTCATGTATTTACATAGTAAAGTTATGTTAGCTTCATCCCACTGTTCAAAAAGTGATTTGAAGAAAGTGGTGTACTGGTTTAGAATCTGTTCCAACTGTGTACCTTGATACAAATCCCAAAGAACTCTCAAAGACTACTTGGGATTGTTGTCTGTGTCCACCAAGAAGAAAAGAAGAGCATATCTGAGGTCTCCTGGCTCTAAAAAAAATAATAATAATAATAATAAGATGTCCTCAAACATAAATACCTTTTCCAGGTAGATCCCATGTTGAGTGGGTCACACAATTATAGTTTGGGACATCAAAGGTTTTGCCTTCTGGGGCTAGGGTTGTGGCTTAATGGTAGAGCACTTGCCTCACATGTTCATGTGAGGTTGATCCTCAGCACCACATAAAAATAAAGAAACAAAATAAAGGTATATATAAAAAAGTTTTGCCTTCTGGAATAATTTTTAAAGTCTTTTGAATCAAATTATCATCAAAACCATCTAAATCTTCCATATTGAACTGGTGTTCAAGGACATGGTATTCTGGTTTTATAGTTAGTACCTTATAGAACCAGTCTTGGTTTACTAGGATGACCAGCTTCCACTTCTGGTGGTGTACTTGATTCTGTGCCGAAACACCCAGATCATCTTGCACATAGTTGACCTCCCCAGGGCATAGTCTCTGCTCCACTTACCTACATTGGATCATCTTTCCTCATCTGTAATATGATCACTTTTATCCTATTTGATGTTAATTGCTGTTAGTTATTATCTTATTTTAAACGATCATGTTGAAGTCAATACTCAATGTATAATAGATTAATCAGAAATCTCTCTATATATTGACCTAGCATGCTGAGTGTAATGGATATTAACAAAGTAGATAAGAAATGACTTTTGTACACAAATAAGGTATCCACATCTTGAATGTTTTTCTAATATCAACATATTATATTTTATAAGATTAGAAATATTGGTGTTCAAACAGGCCTCCCAGTGGCTTGGGAGGCTGAAGCAGGAGAATTAAAAGATGAAAGCCAGCCTCAGTAACTTAGTGAGGCCCTAAGCAACTTAGAAGAAGCTTGTCTCAATTTTTTAAAAAAAATTTAAAAGGGCTGAGGATGTAGTTCAATGGTTAAGCATCCCTGGGTTCAATCCCCAGTACAAAAGCAAGCAAGAAAGAAAGAAAGACAGATATTCAATATCATAAAAAGAGGAATATATGAAACAATATTTTCATCATTGTATAGTATTTTTTAACTGGTTTACATTGTGTAATTTTTTTCCTGTGTGTTTCAAAATGTATTACTAATTAGAATACAAATAAGAGATGATTTTATTCAAAAAGTTTAATTAATCTTAGATAGATCAGACTATTTGTATGCCCTCTGAAAGTGTTGATATTCAAGAATCTTTAAAAATCTTCGAGTGTGCCTGGTTTATTTTATTGAACATGCATAAGTTTGGAGTACATTATTAGCATTATGAATTTTACTATATGACTGTCTTTTTTTACTGATCTCCCTGAAAATAATGATTACAGTAAAAATGCAGGTTTCACTATGAAATCCATTTGACTAATAAGAAGAAGTATAGGTGGGAGTGTCTACAAAACAAAAGCCTAGATAGTAACAAAAAAAGTCCTCCAACCCACAGAATTCAAAGAGGGAATTTTTTTTTACATAATTAAAATTTTTTTTACAAACTCCCTATATAATGTATTTCTTTTACTTTATATCAGTCAGTATTTTGGGATAGCTTTTAGTGAGAGGATCAGGGGCATTTAATCTTTCAATAATTTACACTAAATAATAAATTTGAGGTCCAAGAGTACCCTACATAAGAGAAGAAAGGGGGGGGGGGAAGCAGTACTTTTTACAATACTTTGTTCAGCATGTTACTAAAGGAAATTGAAATACAAATAGAACTTTAAAAGGAGTAAGCCTTTAAAGAGAGTAATTTATTGTTTTAGAATAGGTGCTCAGGATACAAGATAATCACGTGCTAATACACAGAAAAAGGTTTAGTAAGGTAGATTTATTTGGCACTTCCATTGTGTCATACAGTATTTAAAACTATATGTGTGTGTGTTTGTGTATATTTATAAATATATGTACAAATATGTAGTCACTGAAGTATATGGAGAATCAAAAGCCCCAGGACAGAAAATGACAACCTCCCTAAACTGTCTGACCCTGAGGAAGAGGGAAGAGGAAGGAAACCATTAATCCTCTCCCAGTAACAATGGGCCCCAAGGGGAAAAGTAAACTTTCATCCAGTCCCTGGGTTGACCACAATGGGTCCTGAAGGGAGGAGGCAGATACCAAAATGCTGGGCCCTGGACTTTCATATTTTCCCATTGCCAACGAGTCTTGGAAGGAGAAAAGCAAATAGTGAAGCTCTGGGTAACAATGGGTCCCAGAGGAAGAAGATAAACAGTGGGCTCCAGCAGGGTTCTGAGCTTTCATCCCTTCTCAATAACAATGCGTTTCAGACTTTTTACAACTTTCTTCCTGACTGCCCAAACCGACACATTCTGCATCAGTCTCTAATGATTAATTTATTCTCATTGTAACTTATAAAACTCAGAGACCCTTTGTAACTAGTGGCCTCTGTAACTGGTGGCCCCCAAAATGAGCCCCTCCTATGCCTGCCTGATTAACTCAACTGCTAATAAAGAAAGACTTGCTGATCTATTTGAGGTCCACTCACATTTTTGGTGATTTGTGTTTTCAGTCAACATCTCTATAATTAAGGACTACAACCTGTGAATTTTCCTAATTCATAGATGAAAAAATAAGATGAAAAAAACAGAGAAGGTTTGTATGCCTTTTGTTTTTTTAGCTATGAGATAGGCCAATGAAAAGACGATTGAAATTCGTTAAAAAATAAGTGAAACTATGTTTTAAGTCATCCATTCATTCACCCCAAATTCTTACATATGAACTAAAGAGACATAGTATATACCACATGTATACTGTTAATCAGGCTTATGTATTAGAAAAGTAGAAGTATAAGTACTACTTCTTTCATTTTTATTTTTGTTATTGTTGTTGATAGACCTTTATTTTATTTATTCATTTACATGTGGTGCTGAGAATCAAAGCCAGTTTCTCACATATATGAGGCAAGCACTCTACCACTGAGCTACAACCCCAGCACTACTTCTTATATTCAAGGAATACACACACACACACACACACACATATATATACACACACACACATATATATATACACACACACAGACACACATATATGTGTATATGTTTAGCGGAAAGAATCACAATGAGTGCAATGAGTGTCCCTGAACATTTACTATTGAAAAATTTGGGCCATTCCCAGAATACTCTACAGAAACAATCCACAGATTGTGCATAGGTCAGATTTGTTGCTCCAAATATTGTTCTTCATTCTTATTATAGACTATTTTTGTGTGTGTGTGGTGTTGGGGATTGAACCCAGGTCCTTGTGAATGTGAGGGAAGCTCTCTACCAAGTGAGCTGCTATGTCCCCAACCCTAAACTATTAACCTTTTTAATAAAGGGGAGAAAAAAATCATAAAACTACATGTTATTCATTGTATTCTCTCAAGATAGGAAAATCTTCAAAAATCACTTTAAAAAAAAAAAGAGAGCAACATGACATATATTGTTGGTGATTTATTTGTCTTGTTTTATGCTCATTTTATCTATGTATGAGATTTTGGGATTTCTTGAAAGCCAATTGTAAATTTCAGAGATATAAATATAAACTGAGGGACATGTGAGTTGAAAAGAGCCACATTGCTGAGGGACTTGTGTGGCAGAGGTCTCGAGGCATTATACAGGCTCTATGGAATCAGCAAGAACTGACATGACTGCAAATATAACACAAGTCCTTTGTTGAAATCTTTTACAGAAACAGGTAACAAATGCATAAATCATTTAAGAAATAGTGTCATCTAAAATAATTGAAAGCTACTCTACAGTAATGACAATAAATACACATGATTGAACATACATTTTTGGCCAAGTATCTGACAGAATAGCTTTTCTATTAAACTTTTGAAAAGTACTGACTGCCCATTTAAATGTAAAAATCTGTCACCCATAAGTATCCATGAACTTCTTTGAATTTTTTGAGTCCATTGAGTTTAAGGAAAATTGAAAAAAAGTTAAAGCTTAAAATTGATTTCACTGATGTATTTCATTTTTACAAAAAGTCTCCACACTATTTCTTTTATTTTTGCACGGTTTTCTTATCACTTTCCTTTATCTTTTATTAACTACATAACAGATAATTTACTACATTACTTTCTGATGCTAAACAGGATAAATTCAATTATAATGTAAATATTACATTATTTTTTCTACCCATCCAAATTCAGAAGGGACCCATTAGTAATTAACATATATAAAATAAATAGAGAAAATACAATATAAAATTTAAAAAAAATGTAAATTAAATTATTTTAGTACTAAGGATAAGAAATGTGCATGTTAACAGAATTTTTTCAAAGTGTCAGTGAATAGAAATCAAAATGTTGACATGGAAGTAAAAGATGTGTCCACTGAGCCGGGAGGGCACACAGTGGTGCATGCCTGCTATCCCAGCAGATTGGGTGGCTAAGGCAGGAGGAGCACAAGTTCAGCGAAAACAAGTCTCTACGCAACTCAGTGAGAACCTGTCTTTAAATAAAATTAAAAAAATAGGGATGGGTTTGTGGCTCAGTGGTCCACTGCTCCTGAGTTTAATCCTCAGTACCCAATAAAATATATAAACAAACAAACAAATAAATAAATATGTGTCCAAGAGGGAATTTTACCAATTACATGATCAAATAAGTGCTTTTTCTTATCATTTTAACAACTGATAAATTAAACAGAAATTATAGAAATTTCAGAAGTAGCAGTAGCCAGAATGAAAACTATCTTCCTGATTACAGGATATTTGTATCTGTAATAGCTTTTGATTACTACTTTTTGTCAGAAACTAACCAAAAGAAATCTATTTAATACCACAATTTATACAATATGTCTTGAATATTATTTCCTTTATTACCTGTATTTCAAGATTTTTTAAAATATTACTTCTTTCCATGGAGAAAATGACAAGTCCCATTTAAGTTTCTTGATTTAAGATAAGCCTCCATTTTGAACAACAGAGCATAACAACTGTGGGATTGAGCAGACAAGTACTGGTTAAAGCTGAAGGTACCACCGGGTGCGGTGGCGCACGCCTGTAATCCCAGCACTTTGGGAGGCTGAGGCAGGAGGATCTCGAGTTCAAAGCCAGCCTCAGCAGTGGTGAGGCACTTAGCAACTCAGTGAGACCCTGTCTCTAAATAAAATACAAAAAAGGGCTGGGGATGTGACCCAGTGGACGAGTGCCACTGAGTTCAATCCTGGGTACCACACACACACACACACACAAAAAAAGCTGAAGGTACCAATCTGATGGCTGCCTGTTGATATTTTACTTTAGATGGGCTATTCCCAATATCATGTGTTTTCCTCTAAGGTAGTAAATGGATTTCATTCCAAGATTCTCTAACTACAACCTCTTCCTGTGGAGCATACTTAGAAGCATTCTGAATTTCCTACTGTTGCCAAAAGCATGTTAAATCGTTTGCCAGGTATTTTAAGCCTTACTGGCTGGCAAGTAGTAAATAATTAATTGTTTGGGCTAATTGCACAGAGCAGATCTCTGAGGAGGAATAGTAATAATACAGTATAATGAAAAAACAAAGTGCAAAGGAAAGAGAAAGTATAGGGAAGAAAATAATGGGAATGTTTATAAAATGCATACCTACATGTAAATATAATAATTACAACATTTTTATTATAATGAGAAATAAAACATGTTATCAATTCTTGGACTAAAAGAATGTGATTTACAGACTCCTTTTTTTTTTCTTCTTTTTTTCCATAGTACTAGGTATCAAACCTAGGACTCACACTTAATAAATGGTCTTTTGAGCAAAACCTATTTACAGGGTACACTTTCAAATATTCATACTTTAAATATATTTATTTTCAAAAGGGAAAACATGGTAATCCTGGGGAGGGGGGACTGTAGCTCAGTGGTGGAGCACTTGCTTAACACGTGTGATGCACTGGATTTGGTCCTCAGCACCACATAGAAAATAAATAAATAAAATAAGGGTATTGTGTCCATCTACAACTAAAATATATATATTAAAAAACTTTAAAAAATGTAATCCTCTTAAACATCTCAAATTCACACATTTTTTTAAAAGATTGAATGATATCACTGTATCTAAAAGTATACATTTTGATATTTAAGGATATCATTTCAGAGAATGAGTTTCATTAACTTTTACGTAGCATTAGTATATCTTATGTTCTTTAGTAAAAGACAAGGTAAAACTAGAAGTTTTGTATTTTTACATTTCATCAAGTTCATATCAATTTAAGTACAATTTAATTTACCCTTGAGCAGGACAGATTTATTTCTACACTATTAATACATTCTAGAAATAATTTTAATAATTATGAAGTTAAAATCCTAATTTAAAGGGAGAAATATATATTTCCAGATCTTGTTTGTGATCTCTTTAGTAAATCCATATTATTAAATAGATATTGATAGCATGACAAAAACATATTCTAACCACCTCTTTATGTTCTATATACAGTGAACTTTAAAATTATATTTGATATTAATAAACAACATCATGGGAAGCACCCTGATAGTTAAAAATAATTAAGATTAGTTCTTTCAAATTTCAATTATATTTTATGAGAAATATGAAATTGAATAAGATCTTTTTGTATCAATGCCTTCGACTTATTATCAGAAAATTATTTCAGTTAAAACCTTGAATTAACAATAACCTATTAAATATTATATACAAAAATAGAGTAATAAAATTGGTATCCAATAAAAAAGAGGAAAAAATACTTAATCTATTCAGAATACAGAGGCATGAGATTCAAAGAAGAAATCAGAAAAATACTAAAGGTTATATTTAATCTTTTTTTTTTGGTATCTGGAGTATGTACAATTAGTCATTTACTGAAAATTGGTTAAATAACTTTAAATAAGTGTGAATCAGTCAAATCAGTGTAAATATCAGCCCGATTTAAATTATTTAAGGGGTTAACACATTCGTGATGAAATCAGTCTCTGTGTGTGTGTGTGTGTGTGTGTGTGTGTGTGTGCATATATATGTATATTATATACATGTGTGTGTGGCCACACTTTGTTACTGATGTTTAATATTCAAACAAAAATACTAAATATTTTTCAAAACTCAAAAAAATTGGTAAAATGACATGAGAGAATGACAGAACTACTAACGCCTTATTTTTCATTTTGTGTAATTATGCTTTCTTCAATACTACCTTTAAAACAGTAATCATTCACATTTTAAAAACTGTTTCTCACTGTTAAAAATCCATAAGAAGTATATAATTTCTAACTGTTGAGAAAATATTCAATTCATAATTAATATTTTACAGGAGAGGAAAACATAAAATTATTTCTTTTAAATGGCTTCACAAGATGTCACGTATTGATAGGAAAAATGGTTCTTTTTTTGGAAATATTGTTTCTATTTAATTTATAGTTTCCAGAATTTTGTATTTGTGCATGGTCTAATTGAAGAACAAATTTAAGGTGCACACTTAGCACAATAAAAGTAGATAAAAGCATATAATCATCTCTTGACAATGATGAAATGCCAGTAGGATTTTGTTGGCTCAACACCACCAAGGAGTTCACCTTAGTGGAGTTTGCAGGAACTCAGCAGTTCTAGATCTCGAATGGCCCTTTGATTCAAAACTGATTGAACACTTGCAAACAGATTTATTCTGCCAAAAAACAAAATTACAATAAATTATCTATAGATTAAATTGGCATTTATTTACAAATAATTTTACAAAATAGAATGAGAGGTACTACTGGGCAAAGGCAGAATAGTGGGTCTTGTAAGGTGCACAGGAGAAAACAGAACAACAGAAGTAAAACTGGTTAATATCAGGTCACTTCAGGCTACTTTCTTGTTTGGTTTTGATTTTGTAAGTGTTCAGCAAGGGAACTTCTTTATTATGCTGAGATAGACTGGACTCTCTTATTTTTAGGAAAAACTGGTCTATTTCTGAATTGATCTGTTTTCTTTGGGTTTCATTTTGATGATGTGGCCTTTATCATCAGTGACCCACTATTTTTTTTTTTTTTTTTTTTTTTGCTCTGCTCTTTTGGGGCCAAGTATGGAAGCTAGTCAAAATAATAACTTCCCAAAATTTTGCTTAATGCTTGTTTTCAGGAAAATAGTTTTCAATTTTATACAGGGAAACATAATTTATACAAAAATATATTTTGATAGGCAGTTAACTATTTTTCCAGTGAACAAATATAATTTTAAAAAACTGAATAAAACTGTGTATTGTATCTTGAGGATTAATTAAATGGGTGATCTTAAGAATCATGATGTATAGACCCTTTGACTTTATGTCACCCTCTTAAGTGATATGAAAAAAAATTGAAAAATTTTAATCCTCCTAGATGTAGCAGTATAATTATATATACTCTTATTTTTCCTACAGTTGAAAATATGTATTTTTAAATTTTCCTGTGTAAATTATAAATATTCCAAGAACACAGAAACCGCTTCATAGGTTATTGACAGATGTTATAGTTTATATATGAGATGTCCCCAAACAGTTCCTATGTGGATTCATGAGTCTCTAATCTCCTTGCCTTTTTTGATAATATCATCTTATTCATATGTCTTCACATTCCTCTGACAGGGCAGGAGTGGTTAAAGGTATGAACAAAGAATTCATTTAAGAGTACGTATAGCAGTGTTGTATATCAGTTCTGCTTGTGTCTCACTGACCCAGATCCAGAGTCCCTAGTGCCAAATAAGAAAAGCTGGGCAATCTAACAACATGTGTAAGTTTGCAAAACACTATTGGTCTCTGACACATTATCCTAATCAACAAAATGGCAAATATTTGCATGGCCCTAACTATCACCAAGCTCGGTTGCTAGTGTTTCACATATATTGACCCACCAATCTCCACTTAATTCTATGAAATAAATACTACTAAGAATTCTCATCTAGTGGCTAGAGACAGAAAATTCTACTATAATCTACCCAAAGACTCAGTTCTCAGCTTTATATTATGAAAACCTATTACTCTTTCATATTACATTGGGTTGCATGTGGTCCTAGGGAGGTTCTTCTCCAAGTGTCATTCAGGCTCATTGCCATCTTCCGACCTGTGTCTTTGGACATGTGCATCTTTACAGTTCATTCCTTTTTAACATTGATGGTAAAGAAAAACAGAATTATGCATGAGTTGATTGTATGTGCCAGGCCTGAATGTGCTATGACCATGTCTACTCATATTTTACTCATTAGAACAGACTCATCTGGGCTGATTTGAATGTTTATGAGATGTGAAATATACTTTGATTCTGTATCCTGTATCCATACACACACAAAAAGGAAAACAAAGGTAGTGATAAGTGTTGTCAGTAGTTGCCATAATCTCATCTTAAATGGGAAATCAAGGAAAATAGAGCTTAAGTAACAATGTGTTCAAGTTCACATAGCTGGAAAGTGGCAGAAAATAACTTGAACCCTTGTAATTTAGTTTCATAGTCTGTAAACACTATGTTTTACACTACAAAAATGTTTAATAGATATCCCAATTGACTGACTCTTAGGATGGATAAAATAGATAATTTTACCCAGAATGCAGTATTAACATTTTTTTCAATACACATTTATTAAATGATTTAATATAAACCATAATTTTCCACAGTCATTTGACATAAAGCACTCTTTGGTTATCCTCTTACTGGCATTTTAATGCCATTTGTAAGTTATTATGTAGGCCCATTTTACTATTTAATTTCTGGGGAGATTTTTTTGTAGATATTCAGTTTCATATCAGTGAAATTTTTTGCATCAGTTTTAATCATTATCTATGCAGCCTTGCATCTGTCTCTCTGGCTTTTTATCTTCACTTTCATCTCTTCTAACAGATACCCTTTAGGTATAGACAGAAACACTTGGAATTAGTTCTCATTTTTCTCTAATTAATTCAGAAAATGTTTAAATAGGGAGGAAAAAAAGATGGTGAATCATTGAACACTTCCATGTTACCGTTGGAGGAACATCCCGTCCCCCATTACCTTTGTGGAGGAAAAGGAAGAAGCCTGCACCTGAATTAAGGGTAACATTCACATGGAATAGAAAATATTTTTAAAGCATCTCATCCATCTGCATTAACTGGCTATGAATCTGCTATATTGTTAATGGTCTGTGAATCTTTAATTACAGATAAATGTTCATGTTAGTATATGTCCTCAGGGCAAAAATGCAAACACATTACACCACAGGAGAAGCAAAGAAATGAATTTATACTCTAATGAGCTGTGGAGTCTTATTATTCACTTAATATGATATGACACTTTGACTTTGTACTGGAAGCAAACTGGGAATATGAGTTCCGATTTGTATTCTGGGAAATTGTTTACTCTGAAAATTTATTCGATGATTAGACATTTTTTTCTTTCATATCTTGAACACTTCCTTTCATTGCTCTTTCTTTTTTTATTTTTAATTAGTTTGAAGTAATTATTGAAAATTCAACATAAATTTTGCTTTTAATCTTGAGGGAAATTATTCATGGAAACATCTCATGTTAAGTTTCCCATTTTACTGTGGCACTGTGGATTTAGTTATCCATATAGGAACAAGTAGAAGCAGACATAATGACTGACCCACATGATAATGAACGTCCACCCAATGTAGTATCTTTCATTATGTAGCACTGCCAGATTTAATTGAGCATTTAATTCATACTTTGTCACTCTGCTGGTTGCCTGATGATTTATATCCAATCTTCGTAGAAAGCCAGAAGGCAGTGTTGATTTAAATGAGACATCAAGACAGACTTTTGACAAGAAATTGAATATGTCCAGCAAATATGTTGTGGCAATTGTCACTTTTTATTGTTGTTGTTCATGTTCCAAGTGAGAGATGGAAAAAGAAAGAATGTTGGCCAATGAACTTATGGTTTAATAAATGAAACTTACATTCAGTTCTGTCATCCAATGGAAAATTGAAAACTATTATAAGAGCAACAATTATTTAACACCCAAAGTTTTATTTATATCAGAAGGTGAAAACATAAAAGATATAGTAACAATTATACAATACTATTAGTTGAAGCTTCAGGAGGAAAGGAGTGTTTCCTTTACCTGAGACTTACTTGACAACAGATCAGGGACTTGCAACTTCAAATCTAAATAATGGTAGTGAGCACTGAGGGAGAAAATCAGTTCTAAGATGTTAAAAGTTAACATACAGATAAAAGTGAGTGAAATAAAAAAATATTATGAGGCATATAATGCTTTGTGCAGTAGATAGGCATTATCCTCTATAGTTTAAATCAAGGACAATGAACACAATAAGTTTAAGTATTTTTATTCATTCAGAATGTATTTATTGACTTCCAATCTATAGAGACTGCTATAAAATAGAATTTTATCTAAGATAAAATGATCCCATTCTAACCTTATGTAGCTACATAAAATTTTTAAAAATTCACACAAATGTTTATTCATTTTAAATTATATTCACTCCAAAAAAGAGAAGTAAAAGATACTATGAGATATGTAAAATAAAGGTGTGATCTCACATACACATCAAAGAAAATATTCATGAGAAAGGATCACCTTTAAATTAGCATATTTATTTAATCATATATGTATAGATATGTATGAGGAAGAAATTTAGGAGATGGAGGAAACAAGAGAAAGTAATACTCAAAGAAAGAAAGAAAGAAAGAAATACAGGAATAAAAAAGATATTTTGAGAAATTTTAATATCATTTTTACCTTTATAGAGAAAACATCTTGGACCAGGAAAATATATTTAGTGTCATTTCATCCTATAATTTTATTGATGAAATCATTTAGTTGAAGTGGAGAAAGAAGATTTTTAGACAAAGATTTTATATATTTGAGTATGACATCAATGGTTATGCATATGATGAGTGAATAAATCTTTGAAATATATTTTGCTTTAGAGATGTATGAAAAGGGATTTTAAATATTGACTTCACCATAAATGCATTTCTGATTTCATATCTACTGTACTTAGGAGATTAGGGTTTTATTGATACCTCAGCTAAGCACATTTGCTTCTTCTTCTTTATCCTTACCCCAAACTAAATCTCTATTCCAGGTGTTCATCTTTTCCTTGAATTCTTAAAAGATGTTATGTTCTTTTTCCTTATTTGAATGGTCCCATCAGAAACATTTGAATATTGTAAGTTGTTATACCCATGTTCCTTCTTTTTTCAATTTTTTTTGCTTCCAATTTTGATGAATTCTTGTCACTATTATTAGCTCCAACACATACACTTAGCAATATGACTGTCAGATTTCAGGAAAAATACATAACAAAACACTATTTTTTCTTTCCAACTTCAATTTTGTTAGCTCATTTATGTACAGAATCTTTTGGGTATATGATGTATGTCAAAAGACTAGAAATTTTCTTCATACAATATTACTACTCAATGCAAATTAATACAACTCTGCTTAAATTTATTTATAGAAGATAAATATAAAACCTACAATATATGCTAATACTTTCATCCTTTTACATGAAGACATCATACAAAGCATCATCAATAGAAGGATCTATAGAATTTTGTGATGATATAATTAAATGTCATTAAATTTTAAAATTTTCAAGTAAGGTTGAGCATATAAGAAAATGTGCAGCCTTAGAAACATTTCAATATATTCTGTGCCTACCCTTTATCTGTACTTACACTGAGCTTAGTTGTCATTTTATTTCTTTCTTTTTATATTAAACTGAGGACTAATTATTAGATTAAATATTGTTTATTACTTATATAAATGAATATTTTATTCAAGAATTAATATACATTTTATTAATAATTTCTATTGAAAGATTGCCATACCATTAATTTGTCTTTCATTTGCTTTTCTGCTTTTTATTTTACATTTATTATTAACCTTCCAGTTTCCCACATGGAACATTAAAATTTTGTGAAAAATAAAGATATTTTTCACATTGTAATGTATAATTGATGCTATGCTTATTTCTTGAAATAACATTCATTTTAGCTAAGTTCAATACATTTTTGGAATGAAAAAATCTTATTGTGTTTAAATTAATAATTATTTAAAAATTCCAATTAAGTTTCATTTTCAAAACACAGAAATTATTGTCTGCTATTCAAATTGTTATTTAATTTGTATGATATTTTCCATTCTCAGTAATTTTTCTTCATTAGTAATCAGACAATATGATATGTTCCCCCATCAACACTTAATTTTTTTTATGTGATAATTAGTTTATTAGCACAAACATGATTGGATTTCATATGAGTGGATTGTTACAAATATATCTTCCAAAATCTACTTATTATTTGCATGCTTTAGTCTTTGTATGTTTGTGTGTGTTTAATTGATCCAGAGCTTTCTTGTGTATATTTTCTAATTGTTTATGTTGCTGAATTTATCATTTAATATAATGGTTAGTCAGGGACTTCCGAAGCGTAGATTAACAGATTTCTTCATGGAATTATAAAATTGTTTTCCTTAGACATTTCAGTTTTATATATTCATTTATAATAAGGATTTTTTTTTTTTTTTTTTTGGTTCCAGGAGTTGAACTCAGAGGCGCTTATCCATTGAGCCACGTTCCAGTCTTTTTTATACTTTATTTTTTAATATATTTATTTATTTGTTTTAGTTGTTCACAATGCCTTTATTCTCATGTGGTGCTGAGGATTGAACTCGGGTCGCACACATGCTAGTCGAGCGCTCTGCTGCTGAGTCACAACCCCATAATAAGGATATTTTAGTAATTGCCAGAGTACACCCTTCAGATTAACAGTTATATTTTACATTCTGCATTAACATTGTTGTCTGATATCAATTTTATTTCCAAACTTTCTATTTCATACATTTTAGAATTTTAATATTAACAGCTGTGATTAGAAGCCCCTTTTCTTATTGTTGCTATATTTATTTTTTTACCCTTGTTTCCTTTTGAAACTGTTCCCTGTAAATGTTCGAAAAACATGTCTATTGGCATTTTATTTATCTAGAATATCCTTTTAAATAGCATGGATAACTTTCAACTGTGAAGTTTATATTTTAGTTTTTAAAAGTTTTTTTTTATATTAATGAACTCAGTTTTTATCATATGTTATCTTGCATTTTTCTTTTCTTATCCCATGCAGTCTGCTCTCACTGATATTTTATTATCCCCCATTTCTTTCATTTTTTGATTTAAATTTAATAATAATGTATTTTATAATTTTTACATTTGTTACCCTATTTGAAATGCAAATTTCCATGTCAAGCATGTCAAAAACTTCCAATATTCTTATTTGGTTTTGTTTTGAAAAATAATTAAAACTTTTAAAATTTTCCCCCTATTTTATTCCAGTTTATTCTATTTTTACTTCTCACCACCATTTATTTACTGATTATTCTTCCACAGGATTTTGCATTGCTAGTCATATCACATATTTTTCTTTGGTCATTCTTACCATTGAGTTACATGTCATGCCCTTTTTATTGTATTTATTTATTTTTTAAATTTTGATACAGGGTCTTGCTTAGCTGCTGAACATGTTGCTAAGTTACTGAGGATGGCTTTGAACTGGTGACCCTCCTGCTTTAGCCTCCAAAGTCATTAGGATTACAGATATGCACCATCACGCCAGGTTTATTTTATTGATTCTTGACAATTTCTGTGCTTCTGAATGTTTTGTAACTTAATTATGTTTCCTGAAAATCTACATATTTGTATAGACCCGTGGAGCATCTAATTCCTAAGTATTTGTTACTAAACTTAATGTCAATGCCTTGTTGTATTTATTACTTCCAAGGAGAATTAAAAATCTGACTTCTTAAGAAAAAAATATTCTCACCTTTAGGTTTCCTAATAGTTCCTGCTGTAAATTTTCTGTAAGTAAATGCCTTTTAAGTAACTTTATATGACAATCTTGTTCTAAGTACTTAAGACAAGCATGTGATAAAGGGGACAGTTGTTTTCTTTTTTATTTTTTTTAAATATTTATTTATTTACTTTAGTTGTACATGATGCGTTTATTTACACCTGGTGCTGAGGATCGAACTAGGCCGCGCACGTGCTAGGCGAGCGCTCTACCGCTGAGCCACAACCCCAGCCCAAGGGACAATTGTTTTCAATAGATTTATGTTTACTGTAAACAAAACAAGTGAATGGTAAACATAATTTAATTTAGTGAAAATGGTAAAAAAAAAAAAAAAAAAAAGAGAAGAAAAAATCATGCATGATTGGCGAACTCATGTTTTAGCAGGTGGAGAGAAAAAGTTTCTCCAGAAGGTAATTGCTGTGCATAAAATGAGAAAAGGAATCCATGCATAAATCAGAAAGATGTGTCGCTAAAAGAAGGAACAAGTGCAAAAACATTGAGATGAATGTGAGGAAGGAAGAACTGAGTGAGGTAAAGTTAACAAGCTTAACAGGAAACCACATCAAACAGATGGCCCTGTCAAAACTGCACTCTATTCCAACAAATCGGATACAGATCCATTTTCTGATTTAGACAATCTAATCCAGATATTCTACCATAAGATCAACATTCAAAATCAGTTTTGGACTTCATCTATATTTGTCCTGTCTGGCACCTTTTTATTATGCTGCCTTATTTTGGTAAACATTTTATTCCACTCTCATTTCAATAATATTTTCAAAAATGTTTCCCTAAGGCACTTAGTACCCTGAAGCTTACCAGATAATGCTGGGAGCAGATCAGGCTGTTCTTCCTGGATGTCTCTCAGATTGTCTGAAGGAATTTTCCATAAACATCCGGCCCAGAGGGGAGGGGTCCCCACATTCCTCCTTATGTGAACAGTGTACTAATTTGAAATCTCTCCTCATCTTCTCAGATCTTCTGAAGAAATCAGGCCATTATTACTGAGATCTTATCTCTTTTTCTCTCAGATTTCTGGGGTTCCATACATCCTTTCTGATTTTGTGATATCCATGATACCTAAAACTTCTCTAAAATATTTTGATTGTGTAGTAGATACATCCAGTTTCTGTTTTCATATGAAAAAAATCAGATGTTTTTATTTTGGACTTTAAAGTTTCATGTTCTATTTAATTTGTCTAACCTTTCTTTTAAGATGTTAAACTTTCTGTCAGGGGATCTCTTTCTTGTGTCACTCTAGTTATTCTATTGTTTCACATTTATTTTCTACAATAAATGTTCTAATAGGAAGACTGATTTTTTATTTTTCATAATTTTTAAAATTTCTACTTTAAAGAAAGTATCTTTATTATGCACTTCATATTTGAAATAACTTCATAGATTTGTTGTGTCTCTGTGATCTCAAATTTAAAACATTTCTACTTTCTACAAATTTTGTCTTAAAATATATCACCCTCCAAATTCTGAGTCCTTTTCATAAACTGTGGTAGGTAAGGATCAACACTCTGTCCAAAATGTCCCAATCTAGTACTGTCTAATTAGGTCTTGTCCTAAATATTTAAGGATGGACTCTTAACCTGTGTATGATTTGGTTGCTTGTATAGAAACAAAGAACTTTGCAGTTTAAAAGACAAACTTACACTCTGTAAATCCAGGCTGAGAAACAGCAGAAAATAACACTGCAATGTAATATTTAAAACTTCCATATAGAGCAAGTTTATACAATAAGGCAGACTTTACATCTGCCCAATTCAACAATGCTCACACCCAGTTTAAGAGATCTGTAGTTGAAACTGTACTAGGCAAAGATGGCACACAGATAAAGATCAAAATATCATACTTTAAATCTTTATTTATAAATTTTTGGTTGTAGATGATCACAATACCTTTATTTATTTATTTATTATTAATATTTAATTTATTTTTATTCTAAGTTGTTATAAATGACAGCAGAATGCATTACATTTCATATTACACATATAGAGCACATTTTTACATATCTCTGGTTGTATGCAAAGTATATTCACACCATTCATGACTTCATACATGCACTTAGGATAATGATATCCATCTCATTCTACCATCTTTTTTTTTTCTTCACCCTTTTGTCCCCTCCCTACCCCGCCCTCCCCAATGGCCATTCTAGTGTTCCTCTAATCCTCCTATGCTCCCCATCCCAACCCAACTGTGAATTGGCCTCCTTATATCAGAGGAAACATTTGGCATTTGGCTTTTTGGGATTGGCTAACTTCACTTAGCATTATATTCTCTAACTCCATCCATTTACCTGCAAATGCCATGATTTTATTTTCTCTTATTGCTGAGTAATACTCCATTGTGTGTATGTACCACATTTTCTTTATCCATTCATCTACTGAAGGGCATCTAGGTTGGTGCCACAGTTAAGCTATTGTGAATTGTGCTGCTATAAACATTGATGTGGCTGTGTCCCTGTAGTATGCTGTTTTCAAGTCTTTTGGGTAAAGACCTATTTTTTTTATTTATTTTTATGTGGTGCTAAGGATTGAACCCAGTGCCTTACACATGCTAGGCAAGTGCTTTACCATTGAGCTATAGCCCCAGCCCCTAAGTCATTTTTTTTTTTTTTTTTTTTTTTGTACTGGGGATAGAACTCAGGCACTCAACCACTGGGCCATATCCCCAGCCATTTTATTTGGAGACAGAGTCTCACTTAGTTGCTAAGTGCCTTGCCATTGCTGAGGCTGGCTTTGAACTCGCAATCCTCCTGCCTCAGCCCCCCAAGTACTGGGATTCCAGGCATGTGCCACTATGCCCGGCTTCTAAGCCATTTTTTTAAAACAAGCCATGTTAGAATATATGTTTAGGAGAGTGGACCAATGAGTCATACCAACATGACTTCTTGCCAATTCTAACTTTCAGGCACCGTGACCACTTCCACTTCCTATGTGGCTATCTTAGCCTCCCTGGTCTTATTTAATCTTTAAATGTATCCAGATATATTCTTCTAAAGAAAAATAATCCCTTTCTCTTACTTAAGAAGGTCAAATTGATCATTATTTTTTCTATCCTGAATATGCATTAGTCCTCTGAAGGTTTTCCTTGTTTCTTTATTCTAAATTCAGTGTTTATTTTTCTATTTTTGTTTTACAGATTCAATCCACATTTTAATTCTAATGTTGAACCTATTTTTATAAAACCTTTTTATTATATTTCCTTTTTTATAGCTCTATGTATTGTAAGCTACCTGGTACCGAAAACCAGGAGGAAAACTCTCGGAGGCAGAGTAAAGCTTTTACTACTTTTACTTCTACTTTCTTAGAGAGAGCTTAGAGAGGGAAAGAAAGATTTTTAGAGAGAAAGATTAAAGAGCTTTTCTTCTTGTCTTCTTAGCTTAGAGAGAGAGAAAGAAAAATCTTAAAGAGAAAGAAAGATAGAGCTTAGCTTAGAGAAAGATTAGAGCTTCTTTCTTCTCTCTTCTTTCTTCCTTCTTCTTTCTTCTGTCTTCTGTCTTCCTCAGGAGCCTCGGCCTAACTCTGACCAGTCATTACTTCTTCTATCTGGTTTCTCTTCTGTCTTCTATCTGGTTTCTCTTCTGTAACCGCTCTGCCTACGTTCTGGCCGCTCTGATTCTTCTGACCGACCGAGTGACTGCCCGACTGACTGAATTCTCCGTTCTCCTAACTCGGACCGCTTTCACCCGGTTATATACCTTCAGCTTTGCGGGTGCCTACAGGTGCGTCATATACATATCAGGTGGAACCTATGGCTTCCAGCTAGCTACAACAGCCCTTCCTAATTAGGGCTCCTTCAATGTATAATTTACTCTTAATTTTTATTGACATTATATTTTGTATAACCTCAAAGACTCATAGCACTTATTGTCTATAATATTCTTTATTATTTTGAAACATCTTATTGAAATATGCATTTATATGTTTGTTTGTTGCACTACTGGGGATTGACTTTAGAGGTGATGTACCACTTAGCTAGATCCCTGTCCCTTCTTATTTTTTTATTTTGAGACAAGCTATCCTTAAGTTGCCCAAAGTGGCCTAGAACTTGTAACCTTTTGCCTTAGCCTTTTAACTACCTAGGATTACAGGTGTGCATCTCCATATTTATCTATTTTAGAGTGTTCATTTGCTTTTACATTATTTTTTGAATGTTTATATATTCAATTTTTAATATGTCCTTTATTATTTTATGTAGTGTCATATATACCTACTTCTCCTATTTCCTCCAAATCATGTGAAAGCTATCTCCTTACATGTGTTTGTGAACATCAATTTCAGGGAAAGATGATACTAGTTATGAGTACAGTTTGGTGGTTCAGAAACCTTAGAGAGCTAGTAAAGAAACTAACCTGTGTACAGTAAAAGGTAAAAGATTGGTGCTTCTGTACAAAGCCGTCCCTCACGACCAAACTATTAATTCATTCAATTAATAGCTATTAAATGGTTACTTGTTTCAGATACTCTAATGTGTTGGAGAAGAGCACTGAGACTAAGCAAACAAAATCATACATTCTTCTTAGAAGATATAAAAAAAGATACAAAAAATGACATCAATATATATTAAATCATAGTGATAAGTGATAAGAAGAAAATTAGACAGAAGGAATATATGGTTGCAGCAGATGGCACTTTTCAAAGATATCCATAACTATATCACCCATCCCACATTCTATTTTACAATGTGATGCTACTTCCTGACACTAAAAAGATGGTATCTATGCCACATTGGTGACAATTCTCACCCAAAGGATGCAGTTTGCAGTGACAATATGTGGTTCTACAGGTGAGTCTACAATAAAGACTTCACTTTGTCCACTGGTACACCAGATTCTGTGCTTCCCTAGAAGAAGGTTGATTATCCAAAAACTTCTGTGTGGAGAGCAGGTTCCAAGAAGTGACCTAATTTTGATTGATGATCCTGAGTGAGGTCCCAGTTAACGGCCAGGCATGCGATTGAAGATACCACCAAATAATTCCCTCCCTTAGTCATTGTCATAGCTATCAATAAACCATTCCTGTCTTTACCTTTTCAAATTTATGACCCACAATATCGGTGAGCTTGATAGAATACTATTTTCACTCCACTATGATTTGGGATGGTGTTTTACAATAATAGCTAGAAATTATGAATTAACAGTTTAGATGGGATGACCAGGGAATGGTGACATCTATGAAAGTTTGAGTTGCCTATTTGATGTGTAAGTTGTTTTTATCAGCAAAGAGAGTATTTGACTCTAAAATATAGATGAAAAGTTGCAAGTTGAATAGCATACTCAAGAAATCCTCCCTTATGAAACAAGACTCCAAGTGAGCCATCTAGAAATTCTGCTCTTACTGTTCTTAACACCTTTCTCCACATTCAGAAAGTAAATTATGCTTTTTGGTTTCTACCATTTTTTTCGTTGTATCCATGTGATGCCATGTTGGATATTTTAAAAAATTCAACATATGTTCTATTTATCTTTACAAATCACAGGGATTTTCACTGCATTTTTCTTTTCAATTAAGATTCAATGTAATTGTTGAGCCAGAGAAAAATGGTAGATATTTTTCAAGATTTTCCTCCTACTTGACATGTTCTCTTGGCCCTAATGACCTGTTTAATATCATAACAAGTTACTTCCCCAAGTCTGCCACAACCCTTGAAAGCATCCTCCACACGTTATTTTATATGTTCATGTATTCTATTTAGAGCAAAGTCATCATTCTGAGGGAAAAAAAAAAATTAAGATAAATTCTGAAACAGCACAGTGTGAAATATATACAAATACCTTAATTCCATTTAATAGATTACTATGTAGAATATTTGGTCTGCCCCATTTTATTTGAATGTTTAACAAACCATCCCATGATCATGTAACTTAAAATCAGTCACTTTTTCTTTCTTTACTAACTTACCTATATGGTAGCTGGAGCTTGGTTGATGTGTTTAGACCCCGCTTGCTAAACAATCTGTAGTTGTCTGGATGACTCATGTGTCTGAAATTTGGTTTGGGCTCTTTTCTAGACTGAGCCTGCCTAGGGCAGATCAGCTGGTATTTTCCTGCTCTTGATGTCCCCCATCCTGCTCCTCATGCTATTCAATTTGTATGCAGGTTTTCTCCTGGAAGTATAAGAGCTCAAGGTCCTATTGTCAAAAGTCAGTTACAAACTGAGCATAGGGACCAAGAATGATAACTCCTCACAATGGAAGAACATTGAGAATTAACTAAAATCATTTACAAAGAAATGGGAAAGAAATTTGGGTTATTAACACAGTCTACACAAAGTCTATAATTATACTGATTCTGCCTTTAAGTTCTTCCTGTTGATTCTGGTCTCCAAATTACTTTAATTTTTTTATATTTTTTTAAATTTATTTATTTGTTTTAGTTGTACACAATGTATTTATTCTTTACGTGGTGCTGAGGATCGAACCCGGGCCGCGCACGTGCTAGGCGAGCACTCTACTGCTGAGCCACAATCCCAGCCCACTTTAATTTTTAATTGGACATTATTTTGCCCCATATATGTATTACCAAAATTATATTTGAACACAGAGGTACAAACATTTCAAAATAAATTAAAATACTATCCTCTTTAGACTGAATTCAATTTAATTGTTGTCTTAACTAAAATATACAAAAGTAAACTTTGAAAACAATGAGCTAGTGAGTTATGAATGGTTTGGGAATTATTATAATCTTACTAACTACTCCCCAGCCCCCCTGATTTATAAGTAACCAGAAAGTGTGTCTTAAAGTCAGATTTGGTTGGTTCTGTTTATTATGCATATTGTCATATGAAATAAAACTTTCAAGATCGCTATTATGTTTATGATCATCGCTGATTTTGTAACTGTGACGAACCGTGTACAAGCAAATGAATATTTTTATGTTATGAGTGTTCTCACTGAGTAATTTATAAGCCAAAAATAGGAAACAAATTAAAGAAGACATATAACCTGAAATGTTTATCTATATGACACAACAAATGTTATTATAAGCAAATTTCTAGGACTGCCCATCTTAAGTATAATAGATTACATAACAAGTGAATAAAAATTTGAATAATTATGTTGTTCTCTAATTAGCATTATAATATTAATATTTCTAGGTGTCAGGTTTACATGGATGAATAATGTATTTTCCATTTTTAGAGTATTATATGTCATTTTAAAGTGATTTTTTGCAACAATAGCATAATATGATAGATTTACTCTTCTTTGTACTATTTACTAGATGTCTCTGAGGCGTAGTTTAAAGATGTGCTGTGTGCAATAGATGTATAAATGATTTGTTTATATTAGTCTATATAAATGATTTGTTTGCTTAATGTCTTGGAAATTATTTGATGTATTATGGTTGGTGATGCTGTTCTCATCGGATTACTACAATAAACAAGATCTGTATCTAATTTAGTCTTGCAACTTCTCTAAACCAAATGCAGGTATTTTTATCCCCATTTTTAATGTTAATAGCATATCAACTTCATATTAATATATTTATATTATTTTTGTTCTACCTTAATAAAATTATTTTTTTAAAAAATAAGCAGTGTCATTAACAAGAAAAATAGGACATAATATCAGAAATATCTATACATAACTTACCAAGATATAAGAAAAGTTAAATATATTAAAAGCTATCAACTTTTAATATATTTACATTAGACTCATCATTTTAAAGACATAAAATATCGTAAATGAACTTGTGCATTCAATGATCCTTCATTGAGACACCACACCAGTGTTCATGTTTATACAGTGGATTAATATTATATTTTGTTACATATGTCTATATGGATATATATTTTGTTACTTTAGTGGATAGGAATAACATTATCTGTGCATGTAATTTTTTTTCAATTTAATGGTTTTAATAATTTTTTTGTTCCAGCTTGATTTATATTCTTCAATGAAGTTCATATACATTATTGGATTCATTTTCCAAGTTCATCTGACCCAGAGTGTATTTACTGTCTGTATCTAGAACTATATTTGTTCCATCTTATGACATGAGATTTTTCAAATTTATTAGCTGTATTAGTTATACATCAATGTGCAGTAATTTTCCCTCAGAATTTGAGCTATTCAAAAGAATAAATATTCTATCATTTTCTAGGTGAGGAATTCAGCTATGGCTAAGCTGGTCCTAGGTCTTCCAAAGCCTACAATCAACTGATGGATCAATTAAGGGTGCTTCTGCCCCAAGCTCTCCCATGTAGGGTAAAGAGCCTCAGTTCTGTCCTTATGGTACCTCACAAAAGATACCAGACTTCACCAAAATAAGCAAAGCAGAACCTGTAAGGGGGATCTGGCTTTGTAATATAATGCCAAAAGTGGCTTCTTGTGATTTTTGCTACAGTACACATGTATATGAAAGTCTAGTGACTAGATCAGCTTATACTCAGAGACCTGCTATCAACCCAGTTTTCATTGTACCTATGAACTCTGTAGTCCTTTTCCTGAGTATATGATAGCACATTCACATTCACAGCATCCACAATCACCAACTTACGGACAAAGAAACTTTCTTGGAAAACAACATACATTACTACTTCTAATATTGGATTTGTTAGTTATGCAAATTGCTACAACTGATATTAAAAGGGTTAGAAAAAGTATATTATGTAGAAAATAAATACAATACTTATTAGCAGTCCTAATGATTATTACAAAATTGCTTTTAAAAACAGACACAAAAAAAAGTTTTACAAGGTTTCTAAATCCCTCACACATACTGAGAAGACCATTCCAAAATGATCTAATATATGCTTAATATTCATCTATCATCTATCTGTCTATATGGAGAAGTCTAAATATTCATGGGTGTTTAATTTTTATACAATAGTTTTATATAGCACTGAGTTACATTCATCCAAACAGCATGGTATTGGCATTAAAAAAAAAAAAAAAGTTGAACAGAATAAAAAGCCCAGAAAAAATTCCATACATTTATAGTCAATTTTAAATGACTGTTGACAGAGAGTCTAAGGAAATACAAAGGAAAAGGACAGTTTCTTCAAATAAATAGTCCTGGGGAAACCATAAATCCCCCCTACAGAAGAGTAAAATGAGACCTTTATTTCTTACCAGTTAAAAATATCAGTTCTCAATGGATTAACAACATAGATGCCAAACCTAAAATTAGGAAAATAGTAGAAAACATAGGAGCAATGTTCCAGCACAGTGGCCCAGGCAATGATACTGACTTTGGACATGACACAAAATACGCAGAAAACACAAAAAACTTGACACAAGAAAATATGTCAAACTAGAAAGCTTCTGTTCAGAAAATGAAACAATACCACAAAACAGCAACCTATTATTGGGAGAAAATGTTGTAAATTATGCATATGAGAAAGTGTTAATATTGAAAATATATAAGGAACTTCAAAATTCAATAGAAAGAAAATAAATAATCAGTTAAAATGTGCTAAAAATCTGAATAAGTTTTTCTCAAAAGAAGGCATAAAATATGGCATAATGCATTTTATGTGCAAATGCTATGTGTCAATTAAAAGCATTCAAAAAGCAAGTATGCCATAAAAATATGGTACAGTCATATGTAATTAGAGACAACTCTCTATATGTTTATTTTAGTGTGGAATTATGCATATGTAGAAATCTGCACTTAATTATGTACTGAAAAGGTTTTGTCATCATTTTAAAAGTGCAATTATCTATTAATATTTTTACCATATTGAATTTATCTGATATAATTTTTCTTGCTATTTGAGCTGTTGGGAATATTTAGTTATGTACTAGCAAAGTTAATGAAGCTTTAAACAAATATAAAAGTCTATTAGGCAACACGAATATGTATTTCAGGTCAAATTTAAAATTTACTGTCAAAACCAATGACATATATTTGTTGAATGAAATACCAACATTTTCATACTTGATTATTTTAAGGATTACCCTGATATTTTGTGTTGGGGTTTTGTTTGAGTTGCTGGGGTTTGTAGTTTTCCCCGACCTGGGTTTAGCTTCTTCTGGCCAGCAGAGAAGGCTAGGAAAACACATGCCCCAGCAGAGGCATGATCCAGAACAGTTGTAGCCGGCTGGAGGCCCATACCCGCCTTCAAAAAGACTATCAAAGCTCACCAGGGAGAACAGGTCATGGCACAAACTCAGTTTATTGAGGTAGTTGGACAGACTCATAGAAGATATGGGCCAATCAGCAGAAAGATGATAGGGACACATAAGTAGCATGGGCGGATGCCATTGGCGGAGCCATTGGCCTATCCATAGGGTGGTTTCAGTTCTCATCTTACATCAGGGGAACGCCCCTTGGCCAGGCCAAGTCCCCTTATCAGGAAGTGGGAGGCAGCCAGGGAGTTAGGTTTCTCTATTCTTTCAGCTAGCAGGTTCTTAAGTCCCCAACACTTTTGAATTTTGCTAAAGAATGAATCTCTGAAAATATGTGCAAAACTAGATTAATATATGCTATATATATATATAAATATATAAGTAATATATAAGTACTTATTTGCTCCTTCCAAAATATGTAGTCACTATAGAACCTAAAAATACTTAAACTTCAATTTGTAAATAAAGTAATCTTTTTTTTTTTTTAATAATTCATTCCCTTTTAACTAATTGGACTTTTAGTTTTAAAATAATAATTTATATTCACTATTACATGAGTATTTAATTTGAATATCCTGCAATGATTCTGAAAAATTTTCTAACACTATTTAAAAATCTTGCATCTATTCTTACTGAGGCATTTTGCTTTGCCATGGTGTATATGTGACCTCAACATATACGATAACAACATTTTTATCACTTTTTTTTTTCATCTCAGAAACTCTGCAATTAATAATTTGAACATATTGTATCATAGTTTATTTGGAAGTCAGAGAGGGGAAAGCATGCTCATCAAAGTAACCAGTAGTGGTCTTCTGTAAGCTTAGTCTATTGCCTATGCATGTCTATCTTATCTATATGCTGTAGACATTTGAAGGCAAGCTGACAACTATGTACATAAAGGCAATCTGTATTTTAGTATGTGAATTAAGTATTGTTTTGGAAATCCATGTCATCTGTTGAAATATATGTGGGGAAATCAATTCCATGATATAAAGACTGATGGATTTTCATGCAAATACAATGAACTTGAAGCATACATAGCTATTTTAACCAGAATCCTTCAGCTTTACTTTCAGTTAAGGACATAAAAACATTATAGCTCATAAGTAGAACACAGTATAGACAGATGTTGAAGTTTTATTTTAACTTACTGATTAGAACAAAGGTCTGTGCTTAATCTTTGGAATGTACTGGAATCTATATTTTTAAAAAGTGTCCAAATTAAGTTTATTGTAATTCTTTATCTACAAAAATTTACTGCACACAGATTTGCTTCTTAGCTTTAGAAAATCAACACAACTAAGCCCAACTAACAAAATATCATCTACAACCAGAATTGTGTTTTCTTTAACAAACCATGTATTTCAGTTTTAACTATGAAATTATTATTTTTCTTTCAAATTATGTTTCTATGTACAATAACTATGATAACTATGTTTAATATTTTCATACTAAAGTACAATAAATTTTCATATGTGTGTTTTGTAAGACAGGAAGCTGCCAATAGTGACATGAGTGAAATCCTTCAAGAAAAGTAAGAGATAAGTGATTGTAGTATAGGTAGGAGGTAAATTCAATTATAGAGGATGGAATAATATGTGGTAGTCTGTCAGACACTAGCCTCAGTATCTATTATATGGATAACTGAACAGAGTAGTGTACTAGGAAATAGATGGCAAGCCAAATATGAAGAGTCTGGGAAAGTGATTTCTGCCAGTGCTGAATACCTTCAAGAGCACAGCTCCAAAGAAACCTGAAACACTTCAAATAATCACAGTTATTATTCTTCAAATAATCACAGTTATTATTATTATTATTATTATTATTATTTTACTTTAAGATTCTCTCTCTGTCTCACTCACACAATATACACACAGACACAAACATACACATAGGCACACAAATATTTCTACATGATGTTTTCGAGTATATATATACATTGTAAAATAAATTGAGTTAATTAACATATGCATGATCTCTCTTATATGTGATATCTGAAGAAATTGAACTCATAGAAATGGAAAGTACTGTGGTAGTTACTCAGGCTGGAGATAGGATTGATGTTGGTTAAATAATTTAAAAACTTCAATTACATAGTGTTTTACAACATGGTGACCATAGTTAATAACAATATGTTGCATTCTTGAAAATTGTTGAGAGTAGATTTCAAGTTTTCTCAACTTGAGGAGTCATAATTAAATCTGTGGTGATAAGTGCTTCAGGCAGAATTATAATGATGAGTTTATATAAAATGTGTTGATTTGAATTAAACACAGAAAAATTCCCAAACTGTTTGTGAAAACTATATTTTTTACCAGATTGAGCTACCTGGAATAAAAGCTAAATTGCTTTTATACGTTTTACTTCTGGGCCCAACATTTTCTATCCAAGAAACAGATTTCCAAACAGAGTATCATCTACAAAGCATTCATGAGAAGTGGTCATAGAGAATGGTTGAAAAGGATAGACATCCGAGAGGTGGATCCAGGAGTTATAAGAAAGTGTTGAAGCTGGGTGGGGTGGTGCACACCTGTAATTCCAGTGGCTTGGGAGGCTGAGGCAGGAGGATTGGGAGTTCAAAGCCAGCCTCAGTAACAGCAAGGCGCTAAACAACTCAGTGAGACCTTGTCTCTAAATAAAATGCAAAACAGGGCTGGGAATATGGATCAGTGGTCAAGTGCTCCTAAGTTCAATCCCTGGAACAAAAAAAAAAAAAAAAAGGAAAAAAAAATAAAGTGTTGAGCTGCTTTGTCACTTCCTTGTAAAATCTCTCTATTCCAATTATTTATAAGACCCTAACTATCTTCTGATTTTCCATTTGAATGGCTACTTCCCAGTGTGGTTTGCATTATTGTCTAATTCTTGATATTCCAGGTTCACCAACATTAAATTTTTGCACTATGTAGACATTCTATGACTTAGGCACTGAAAGCTTTTGTCCATTATGTATAAATGAAGTTGCATTTCAAATTCAAAATAGTTCCCATGCAAACCACATCCAAATGTACATACTCACTTGAATGTCTAAAGAAAAGCCTGATCAACAGTCACAAAATTAAATTTAATGTCTCTTCTCTTTTCAACACACACACACACACACACACAGATACTCACATACCATGCACACTCATACCGAGAAAATTATATGGGTACTTTGCATATACAGGTACATATACACATTAAAATACAATTGTTTACTGTTTCTTCACATAGGTTTCATTTGATTAAATAGCAAATCTAGGGGCTGGGATTGTGGCTCAGTGGTAGAGCACTCGCCTAGCATTTGTGTGGCCCAGGTTCGATCCTTAGCACCACATAAGAATAAAAGCATTGTGTACAACTAAAACAAATAAATAAATATATTTTTAAAAATAGCAATACTATGAACAGGCAGTAACATTTTTATCTTGAAATATTTCAATTAGTGTTAATAATTGATAGGTTAAAATTAACTTTAGTGGAAGGCAGCAGAAAAAATGGAAGTTTAATGTTAGTGAGTAGAGAAAATGCCTACAAGTAGAAAAAATGGACAGAAATGAAGAGAAATCAAACAAAGAAGAAAAACATTATCTACGGAGGATTGTAGACATTTAAATATATGTGTTTTTTAAAAGGTGTTAATTCATTATTTTACAATCGAGAAAACAATAATTCTCTTAAAATCCAATATAAAAATAAGGGTTAAATGTATAAAATGATATTTCTGAGATCTATGAGGGAAGCAGCTATTTATAAGATTATTTCTTGGAAAAAAATCATTGTACTCTTGTAATTGAATAATTTTTACATTAGGAAACAAATAAGATATATATAATATATATACATATATTATATATTAAGATATAACATTTCTAAAATTTAGGCTGATAAACTGTTATGATTTTGAATGTCTAGATGTTGCTTATTTTGTTAAAATATTCATTTATTTGGTTAAAATATTAAGTCAACAGAATTATACCTACTGCTTTAATGCAGAAATTTTCAAATGAAAATTTTAAAGTAAAAGATAATGTTGAGTATTTTTTTCTCTCTATAAATCTACAGGTACATTGGCTTTTTAAGTTTATTTGTATTATACTAGTTTTAATATTTGATATTTCAAATAGACCATAAAATTATAAATTACTTTTTCACATAGAATTTCATGATACACCATATCAAATAGGGCAAAAGTTAATCTAACATAAAATTTTGATAATGTAAAGTCACCAGATCATTTTAAAGCCCTACTTATCCATTTTTTGATCCTTATACTTTTATAAAGAGAATTATAGAGACTTCTAAAATTATGAAAGGGAAAATATTAACCTGTCAAAGGAGAAAACTTTGACTCATCCAGGCAAATAGTCCTGTTGTGATTAATCTTGATCTTTGAGCCACTTGTCAAACATATCTAAATGTGAGCACATGAAGGTTTTCCATTTTGATGGATAGTTCAGAGTACAACATTTCTACAGATAAAAGTGTTATCTTTAAAAAGAATTTATATCATAGGTATCCAAAGAACACATTGACATGATCATATCAATAGACTCAGCAAAAAAGCATTTCATGAAATCCAACATCTATTCATGATAATAAATCTTAGTAAACTAAGAATAAAGGGGAACTTCCTCAACTTGATAAGTGACATCCTTAAAATGCTAATGCTAAAATCATTTAAATAGCCATAAACCTAGAGCTTTTTCCTTAATATCAGGAAGAATCAAGATTATTCCCTCTTGGATTGGGTTTGTGGCTTAGTGGTAGAGTGTTTGCCTAGTATGTATGAGGCACTGGTTTTATTCTCAGCACTATATTGAAAAAAAAGAATAAAGATATTGCATTCATCTACAACTAAGTTTTTTTTTTTTTTTTTTTTTTAATAAATAGGATATTCTCTCTTACAACTGCTCTCCAACATTATACTGGAAGTCCTATTAGTACAATAAGAGAATATGAAGAAATTAAAACTGGACTTGGAAGAAAGAAACAGAGAAAGAAGTCTTTGTTCACAGAGGATATGATTATCTATGTTTAAAAAATTGGAAATAGTAATTCTCTTTAGTAATTTTGCAGGATACAATGTCTATGTACAAAAGTTTTATGTAGTGACAAACCAGTGAAATATGAAACAAAAAACACAACACCACTTACATTAGCACCCCCAAAAGGGAATTATTAGGTACAAATTGAACAAAGCATGTGTAAGATACAGATAAGAAAATATCACAAAGTTCTAATGAATAAAAGCTAAACAGAACTAAATAAATCAAAAGATGGTCCATGTTCCTAAATTGAAATCCTCAATATTTTTTAACACAA